>JANFCV010000054.1:0-1200000 GCA_024500475.1 Phthorimaea operculella
CATTTTGCTTGTTTCATCTTCATACTCTCAAACTATGCAATTAATTGAAATATTTTTAAACCAGCGCAGCGGTGCAAGTCTTTAAATACCAATTAGTCAACACATACGCTAAATCTTCTATTAATACACAGCGATGACTTTAGTCTTGGGTGTTGATTGCTGGCTTAGATTGTGGTAATCCCGGCGTCGTAGGGGGAATATAATTGAGTACATGTAGTATACACATGGCTCGAAGGCCTGATAAACGGTGGAGCAGGAGAGTCCTCGAGTGGAGGCGCAGCAGGACGGCCCCCCGCAAGATGGACAGACGATCTGGTCAAGTCCGCGGGGAAATGCTGGATGCCGCTTCTAATCGGACAATGTGGAAATATTTAGGGGAGTCCTATGTTCAGCAGTGGACGTCCTATGGCTGATATGATGATGGTGACTATACCTATACGGGCTAGGCAGAGATGTTCTACGCTAAATCTTCTATTAATACACAGCGATGACTTTAGTCTTGGGTGCTGATTGCTGGCTTAGATTGTGGTGATGGAGCATTCCATGATCTCGTGGGGGACAGTCGTACTATGTTTTTGAAGTTTACGTTACTATAAGTCACAGAAGAACGAACTAATCTGAATGTATATAGTATGCGGTGATAGAATGGATTACGACAAGTAACAAATGTACCTTTATGAAGAACTTGTACAGTGTTAGTGAGATTTCTCGATACTCAACGAAAAGTCGCGTGCGGGACACCTAATCCACCGCAACTTATTACGTTTCTAAATAAGTTGTAATTTCATCGAATTGAATAAAACAATTGAGACCGTTTATTTATCATAGATGACGTGAATACTACAAAGCATATTTACGTTAATAAAACAAAGTTACGTTTACAAATGACTTTATATTTAATTAAAAGTGATGCACCTCGTGCGGGACAGGTTAGACTCGTGGGGACGCGTACGATTACAATAGTAAAAATAATATAAAATACAAATGTTTATATTAAAACAAGGTGTTTTATTGAAACTTCGTATTAATCACAAATTAAACGTGGCAAACTCCTCACAAACTGCATTTTTTAGCAATTACATGATTTGATTCAGAAGTGATGACGTGAAAGTTTGATATTCCGGGATGGGTTTGACTTTCGCCCAAGGATTGTTGTCCGAAATTTTTGTGCTATTTCCGATTGAGGTATGTAAAAATTTTGGTTGTCTTCATTACGTCAGTTGCAACTTTGAAAAATCTTCTGCTGACTGTATTACTAGCATGTTTTCAGCCTGACTGAGCATTTTCTCCCTACCAATCTCTTTAAATTGCCCCCACTCCATCTACGACACCTTTTCCATGTGAGGTAGCAGAATATTTCCAAGAAAAACTTTGTTGAACTTTATGCACAAGTGATTCAGCAATTTGACCATATACTTATTTTTAAATTCGGAGGCTGGTCCATCGCTCCAAATTACATTTTCGTTTCGTCCGTGTCGTCATTACTGTCACAGAATATAAATTCATAAAGATGATTTAGGAACACGAAAATAGTGTCTTTGTCTTTATTTTACTGTCTGAACAAATTACAAAGGTTTTGCATTGACCTCTGTAAAATAGCGCAGCCGTAAATAGCAGAACACTAGAGCGTGCCCAGAGGGCACTCTGTATCTCGTTTTGATATTCGCAGGCAAAGGACATCGCGAAATCTATTTGCAAAATCCTCGTATTAGGACATTTTTTGTCCGCCTCAAATTCTGAGCTCTGAATCCTTTTTAAATTTACGTGACTGATAAATTTTGGATACTCCTCTTGGACAATATTCCATAACTCAGCTGTTACACTTTCATGCAAAACCAGTTTCAGCCTTCCAGACGAGTCCTTTCCCATTGCTTCAAACTCTCATTTGCGCCATGTCCTGGGGTAGATCCATCTTTTCAGATTACTGCAAGAATCACATGAATTTCGCCAACATGATGAATTGCACGTTGGATCGCACAACACTCTTCCCAAAAGTTTTGGCCATAAGCTATTTTCAAACCCTTCAATTTTAAAATAAAATTTTCGTGGATTTTACATTTACACTGATCTTTTGGTGTATCTTTTAGCAAAAGAACATTCTCAGGTCGTAGCTCACAAAATTTTGAATAGCCTATTTTGGCAAAAGGATTTTCTTGCTTGAAAATGGAAAAAGCTTCACTTAGAAACATTGTTAAATAATATTTTTGTAATTTTTCTTTTGAGCCATTCTTCCATGATGTCATACTGTCTTTCATACCAGGACCTGTGTATATAATATCTGGACGGAAATAGAATCGCTTTACCAATAACTCATCATAGTTTGTTGTGATATCTTCATTTTCATATTCCAAATCTCGCCTCATGTCTTCAGCTAGCTTTATGTTGTAACGATGACAAAGTCCTTTAATAACGTAATCACGCTTTTTAGGCGAAGATGGTAGATTTCGTACAGCCTTTAAGATAGCCTTTGATGCGGTCTGCAGACATTTGTAAGGAGGTTCGGTGGACTTGTCGTACGGTTGGTTTGACTCAGTAGACGTACTAGCCACCGCCATAGAATTTTGTGTTTCTGAAGATAATTGACTCCTTTTCAGCTCCCTCTGTCTTCGTTTTTTATTACGCTCCCGTGTTCTTAGCTCTTCTAGCTCCTTAACTGTCATACTTTCTTTCTTAGATCGTTTAGAAGCACTTATACGTAAGTTTTCATTTTTTTGAAAATCGGGATCACGTAATTTTCTTTTCTCTCGATATTTCTTACTAATAGCAGCTTTATTATTAGGCATGTCGCAAATATGCTCCAGATCTCAACAAAAACGGCAATAGCAAATAATCTCGTGCGGGACAATAACTTCTAAGTCACTAAAATGTAAATGCGTAAGCAAAATATCAAAGCTTGTGCGGTAAATTATCGCGGCTATCAAACCTTGTTTACATGTGCAGTATAAATTTTCCAGATACCCTCATTATGGGAAAACCACTAACTAAAAGTCGAAAAATCGCTTTTTGGCCAAAAAGCCGGCATATGGCAGAATCGTAGACTTCGTTCGGCCATCGTCCTAAGCTGATCCAGGTTTTTGGCCAAAATCCTAGGTTTTTGGCCGAAAACCTAGATTTGTTTAGTATTATGGCTTTTTTTTCGTTTTGGGGGAACTTCTTCTTCTTCCAGTGGTACACCAAGTCGCCTAACGACCCGATGAACCCTGGTGTCGGAGTTTTGAACCGCCTTCTGTAAGTATCATGCCTCTGACATGGTTGTGTAACGACTGCTGTCTAAGTGATCATAGAGAGCAGTCGGGACCGACGGCTTAACGTGCCCGTGTAGTTCGGGCATACACAGCGTTCAGTGGTACATCCTGCTCTTATCGTGTCTGACGCTCCCCCCTGCCCTCCCGGGCATCCGAGGCAATCCTGCTGTTCAGGCTGTCCGATGTAACCCCCCGTCCTTCAAGGTGCCCAATGCCTTCACGGTGTCCAAGTCTACCCTCAAAAGATCAGAGGGAGGTGCAAAGTACTTCTCCACTCTTCGTTCCCCGAACCAAACGGGCACGGTAAGCCGTCAGTCCTGATTGCTTTTATGATCACTTAGACGGCGGTCGTTACACAACCATGTCAGAGGCCTGCTACTTGCAGTAGGTGGTTGAAAAACTCTGATACCAGGGTCCATGAGGTCGTTGGGCGACTTGGTGTACCACTCAAAGACAAAGAAGTCCCTCGATCATGGGAACGAGTAGTGGTGAAGTACGTTATGCACTCTCTCTAACCTGTTAAGGGTAGAGTTGGACACCCTGAAGGGCGGGGGCAACATCAGACAGCCTGAACAGCACGATTGCCTCGGATGCCCTGGAGGGTAAGGGGAAGCCAGACACCATAAGAAGATGTACTACTGAACGCTCTGGAGGATCGGAGGTAGCGGCGGACGCCCTGGAGGACAGGTGGCGTCGGACCCCAGAAAATCCAACGCCCGTCATATTTCATTCTCCCAGCCCATCCCAGAGTTTTTGAGTATTTTCAGCCTTCCAGGACATCCGACGATACCTCCCACCCTCTTGAACGTGCAATGCTACCTTCTACCTTTCAGGGTGCATGCCGCCAACCCTCCAGCAATGCCCTGTACGGCAAAGGGTAGCGTCGGACGCCCAGGAAAACTAACGCCTGCCACCTTTTATCCTCTAGAGTGCTCGACGCCACCCACGCCTCCCGGGCGACCGACGCTACTTTGTAACATAGTAGTAGGTCCAACGCTACCCCTTCTCGTCCATGGCGTCCCTGGAGGTTGGAGGTAGCGTTGGATGTCCTAGAGGATGGTAGAGCCGGATGCCCTGGAGGGCGTGGGTAGCGTCGGACACGCTGAAGGATGTAAGATGACAGGCGTTGGATTTTCTGGGGTCCGATGCTACCCCTGTCCTCCAGGGTGTCCGACGGTACCTTCGATCCTGTAGAGCGTCATGTGGTTCATCCTGCCTTTTAGTGTCTGACGTTCCTCCCAACCTCCAGGGCATCTGACGCAATCCTGCTGTTCAGGCTGTCTGATGTTACTCCCCGCCCTTTAGGTGTCCAACGCTACCCTAATCAGATCAGAGGAGGTGCATAACGTTCCTCTCCACTCCTAGTTCCTCCAAGATACAAAAAAGCCATAATACTAAACAAATCTAGGATTTCGGCCAAAACCTAGGTTTTTGGTCAAATACCTAGGATTTTGGCCAAAAACCTGGATCAACTTAGGACGATGGCCGAAGGAAGTCTACGATTTTGCCATATGCCGGCTTTTGGCCAAAACCTAGTTTTGCCAAAATAATTCTGCCATCATACTGCGACATATATATTGTCAACTATGACAAATGGTTTTCAATGTCAAAAAAGTAATATCTATAACAATACAGCATTTAAGAATGTATATCACATCAAATAGTCCAGAAAATGGTCCGTGAAATGAAGCCTTAAATATTGTTTGTCAAAGTAACTGTACGAGTTTTCCTGTAAGACCGATGTATCAAATTATTTAATATGTTTTTTATTTGAATGTAATATAATTTGAAAATCTATATATCATCATCTTCCTTCCTTATCCCAATTACTTGGGGTCGGTGCAACACGATTCGTAGAACACAAAATCGTGTTGCAAAAGGATTGGCTGAATTTACGACCGGCCGCCTACCAGACGTCAACTCTCCTTGAGAAGGCTTTTTGTGGATTAATCGCCACCATACGGTTGGCCCTAGCTGTTTGGGTCGGGTTTATACCTCGGTCGCCTCTTACGACCCCCACGAGAAGAGAGGGGGTGGTGCTATTCTACTCTGCCGGCACCACACGGCACTATGCCGGCACCACACGGTGAAAATCTATATAATTCTCTGTTATTTAGCATTAGTTTCACAAATCAAGAACCACATTCAGAAATCTGTGTTCTGGTTGCTATTTCCGTGGAATGCTCCTGATCCTGGCGTCGTCGGTAGGTGAATATTAAGTAGTATATGTATTATACACATCACGCCTGTGTGTGTACCATACGGGGTAGGGCAGAGCGTAAATCGCCGTAATAACGTATCGCCGGTCGGTAGGCTTGACTGTAGAATATTTAGGGTCATTCATTCATTATGCAAAAAGACAAAGACAGAGATTCCATTTATTTTTAAATTCTTTATTTGTCTAAAACGTGGTATAGGAAGATTTTTTAGGAATTATTATGAAAAATTATGTACCTGTCACAGTTACTACCTAGGCACCAGGTAATAGGTATAGATTGTAAGTTGGAAGGCACCTAAATTATAACACACATGAAACTCTCGAGTTCCTTAGGCATATCTCATGCCACCCTTCACGAGTATACTTGAAAACAATCATGCAGAAACCCGCAACATCGTAATTTAGTGTATATCGTAATATACCTAGCACGTGACGGGCCTACCTCATACATAGGTAACACGCCAAGCAAAATAAAGGAAGTGTGCTGGTACAAAAATGTTCCCTGCCAACTAGGTCAGACGACTATCTGTCAAGGAGTTACCGGAATCTGTATTACTAGGTAATTGGATTGTCTGGACTATTTTTCGGTCTAGACTCTAGACTAATCCGATTGTTGGGTGTATGGTTGTAAAGATGCCGTGTGGTGCCGGCTTAAAATAGCATCACCCCATATCCTTCACGTAGGTATCGTAAAAAGCGACTAAGGGATTTGAGAGTTATTGTGCATTGCAATTTTAGGCGACAGGCTGACAAACTGTCACTACGGTGATGCACAGTCTTCTGAATGACTCTCAAACATTTGTTACACGTGGCGGGCCGTTTACGCTCTGCCTACCCTGCAAGGGATTTAGGCGTGATATATGTATGCATGAATGTATGATTGTAAAGATTACAGTAGTCTTGCTAAGGCCTACAAAGGAAATCTTAGTGAGTAAAAACCTTAGGTATATTACTTTGTGGTACACTAAATTAGGGAGACGGGACAGGGGCGCCTTTACAGATAGCTCCCTCAGTACTAGCGACGATTTTGAGGCTTACTGACTTTTACTGGAATGAAGCGAAATCTTAAGAGGAACTCAGGGTAACTAAGAATATGGATGCCACAAAGGTCATATTTCTTGGATCAAAAATTGGTTCAGAATCATAATACGTTCTTGTACCAAATTTTGCTGTTTTGGTATTCTTATACTTTGAGATTTTTGACAGTAGCTTCCTTGGCTATGTAACAAGTGACAACCGCGAAGATCTTAAATAAGGTCGAGTGTTCTTTCTGTAAACTACTCTCCATTTTGTGAGTATATGCAGTCAGCGGCAAATCGCGAGCCAAAATAATACTCAGTTCAAAGTCAAAAGCTTGGCTAGATGGTAGATGAAAATTCTAGAATTCTCTAGACAGGCATTTTTATTAGATCACAGGTAAATAAGCAATGAAGCAATCATGCTTACAAACATAAAGTAACCAGAAAACCCAGACGTAAACATTTTCTCCTTAGTGAGTAAACAGGAAAGGACTAACAAAACACGTAGATGTGCGTGAATTACGTTGACATTCCTTACTTGTGTAAGGTTTTCACCGACATCCAAAGGAGGTTATAATATAATTCCACCTGCAGCTTTGTTACATCCACGAAATGGCTTATTTCTTTTATTTGTCATCTTATACTTCGTACACTACTGATATTATTTTGATGATTATAGATTAGGTTAGAATTGTTTACAAAACAATGCATGTTTCGATGATCAAAATCTATTCAGTAGTTTTCAGTACACTTCCCTACTGCAAAAGGGGTATTTATGCAAAATTACGACTAATAGATAATACGTGCTAAAAGGGTCTTAAAGAACAATACTACACGCCTCTTATCCCACGACGAAAATGTGTCAGTTAAAAAACAGCACACGAGAGAACCCTTGAACATTACCAATGCATAGAAAATTATTCGTCTTTTTCCAAGGGCCTACAACTTTTATTCTACTACCAAGGTGTTCGTTCTTACTTTGTTGTTATAGGTATGGAAGAAAATTATTTTAATCCGAATGTAAATTAGAATTGTAGACTACCCGATCTGTTATTAGGTATACAAAGGAGCTAAGTTAAAAAATATTGGACCTAGATTAGTGTACAAAAATATCAGCTGACTGAGCAGTTTTGAAGTGAAGTAATTCTCTTTTATGTATTGACATATTGACCTACGCTCATTGTGATGTTTGACCAATTTTCAGTGAAAGTCGGTAAATGCACAGTGAATGTATGGCTTTATGTTAGGGAGAGCAAGGAGTAATGAGAATTTAAAGAGGATCGGCCAAATAGATGTAACTTTCATAGGTCCTTCAAGAATCATAATATGTATGTACTAGACAAACTAGCAAACAGCTGCAACTACAACTAACTTGTTGGCATTCCACAACCAGCGTGAGGGTGGAATCCTGTTATGCATCTGGTTCTTACAGGAATGTGGACGCAGGAGTCGATTCCTAGTATAACCTTTCTGGTTATAAACTCTATGCGTAAGTAGCAGGCAAGTAGATAAGTACTCGGCGGTCACTAATTAGACCGACTACAGATTAGACCCAGTGGCAGGTGCAATCGATTTCAGACGATAGTATGTATGGCCCGAACTCCGTTAGAAATTTTTTCAGTTAGTGTCTTTTTCAAACTACTTGTTTAGATGGATATAGGTCCGTATAAAATATTAATTTCTAAGTATAAAATATAGTCAAGTAACAAACCAGATGAACCGATGACTTAAAGAAAGCGCCTGTATGGCGAAAACAAGATATCGTGCCTTGTGGCGCACCCTGGGGGAGGTCTACGTCTAGCGGTGATGTGATGATGATGTAACGTAACAAACCAACTCATCTCCAAAAGGGACGGAAATGGGTCTGGCACTGGGTCTAAACGGCTGTGGGTCTTATTAGGAAAGTCCAAATAAGCAGTAGGCAAGTAGATAAGTACTCGGCGAGTGGCGCTAAGGATAAATAAAAACGATTATAGACTTTCGAGATGCCGGTCCCGGTTGATGGATAAAGACCCCAGGTGCCATTTATATCGCATTTAAATGGCAGCCACATTTAAATACTTATAGTATACTAGATATAAAGTCAAGCAAATGTTATATGTACTTAAATAATAAAATTATCTCCGCCAAATGAGAAACAATAAATCTAGACAGTCTTTTAATAAAGAATGCCTTATTTACACCTGTCTTGAAGACTATTTATTGAATCAATCTCTATATTTGCTCGATACTAAACATCTACTTGCTTTTTAGGAGTAAAATAATATTAGTATATTGAATAAACTAACAAATAATAAGTGTAAACAATGATTTTGTTTATGAATGTTTGGATAATTACTTATTTTACAGATTATTCCAGCTATAAAAGGAAAACAAGTTTTACTTGCAGTTTTCGCAATAAACTTTATAACCGGAAATTGGAAATTAATGATAATAAAATCAGTAGGTGAGTACTAATAAATATGATGAAACAACCGTTTGCAGTATTCCTTTTTCGTGTGGGACACTGATTCGTCTAACGACGACCCGATGAACCCTGGTGTCAGAGTTTGCAGTAATTCATCGGGATTAACCTAGCTTGGTTTTTGTTTATAAATATAAGACATTACGGTTGTATATGTTTTGAACTTTCTAGGAAGACTCCAGACAACTCTTCGCGTGTGGAGAAATATGTCAGCATATAAATCTAAATTCAGATCTACCTAGGACTTACACGGAACAATATGGTAATGTACTTCAGTAAACTTTTTGATAACACACCGAGTAAGAATAACTTCAAACTCAAGTTTTCAGGAAAGTTCTTAACCTGCTGCCTGCAATCTGTAGCTCTGCTTAAAAGATAAAGATATATTTTTATTCTGTGGCAATATTTTTAAGGTGAGTCCTAATAGTAAAACTGAACAACTTTCCATAAGCAACATAGGACGGAAACAAGAAATCATTTAGACCTCTCATACAACATTTTTTCAAAAACATGTGTACTTACACTTGTTCGATTGACGAGGGGTTTTTCCTAATTTACTGTTTTATTTATTTTTGTGTGTTTTATTTTGTATTATTTTATCTATTTTTGAATTTATTGTAGGTACATTGACATTTTATATTGAATAAATTAGTTACAATAAAAAAAATATCTTCTAAACAGATATAGACAAGCAGCCTTCTGAGGCAGTCGGGTAAAAACCAATGTTGCAACATACCTAGGTAATGTCATGGTTCATTGAAGCGGAATTTGTGTCCGTCTGGCCTCTGTCTGCTTTCCTACTTTCTCTACTCTATGGTATACAGTACCTACACACGTAATAGATATTTTACCTCAATGAAGTTGAAGTAAACCAACCAACTGATGAAAATGATATCGGACTAAATCTCGAAGTCCTCCAGCCAGAGTAACTTATTCAATACTAACAAGCACAATTTTAAGAAAACTATCTAGCTGCGGTAATTTCAAAGTTAGATTTTGTGTTTAAAATCCGCCATTTTGAATTTATGAAATTTTAATATAGCCTGTGTCACTCGCACTACACCAAAATAAATCAGGTTAAATAAAAATGTATATTGTCAATCAAGAGTTATTGCCCCTGCTGGATCACCTTTCTACATACTTTATTTCCTATGACGACTGGCATATTACTTACCTGCTTCTTACCCTCTCACAAAAACTTTTTCGATCTAACAACTCGAAACGTATGCAAATACTTCAGCCTAGTAAAAGCTCATAAAAGTTTAGTAGCTTCAAAATTACTGGCTTCACCGTCGAGGTTATGCCAATCTAGTGTTTATGCAAAAATATGCAAATATAATAAAGTTGCAATTATCAGGTTGCAATTATACTCGACAGTTTAAATACCTATATATCGCTCTTTCTCTCTAAACATTACTTGGTATACATGAGTTTAACAGCCATGCCACCCAAGACTGAGGTCTAAGTTATAAGCGTCTCAAAAACTATAATCAGATTATTATTTTCTATAGACTATTAACGGCCCGTTAGCGGTTTCACCCGCTGCGACTCATTTTCCCGCAGGAAAAAGGCATTTCTTACAACATAAACCTTCCTCTTGAATCATTTAATCAATTCTGATAAACTGCGTTAAAATCTGTTGCGTGGTTTAGGAGGAGATAGAGAATTCCATGGCCGATAGACTGACTAGAAAAAAGAAATGTATGATTGACTTACTGAATTCAAATTCTTATTTTCATTTAGAGCACAAAATCACAGAGAACGGAGTTTCATGTAAAACACGAACAAATAGACTAGCTGCATACACGACCGCAACTAGACGACTAAACGGTAATAGATAAAATACCTACTACGTAATAGAGCAGGATACACACGCGGAGCAAAATTTGCACCAGTCACTCTACCTCTTTACTCATAATTAGAGTCATTTGGGGTAAGTGATCGCAGTGGTAAGTGAGCGCATCGCTTATATCTCGAAACGGGATGCGGGGGTGGGGTGTCTTCAGGTTAATTTGTGGCGATATAGTCACCAATTAGTTTCAACTATCGTTTGGACAGCGTGGCTTACCGTCAAGGATATTTTTATAAAAAAGCAAAAATGGCAGTTAAATCGAAACATTTTAGTGTATTAGAAAACATTGCTGCATAACGGCCGTTGATCCAAACACGGTAAATTCTATTTCATTTGTAAATGTGCATATTTTAGCAGATATGGGATAAAAAATATTTTGAACTGGCTTTGAAATTGAAATCCGGCAAACGTTATTTTCAAAATTATGCTCGTGGGCAAAAGTGCGCGGGTAAGTGAGCGCATGTTTTGTCGAACAAAGCTGTTTAAATTAAATTATTAATATGCGTAGTTTTCATAAATATTATTTTATTTTAATTTTAGTATCAGCCTTGTACCCCGAAATTATTTTTAATAAATTTTGTCATCAACCATCCTACTCGTTTCCATAGCGCACACTTACCCCACAGAGCTGCGCTCACTTACCCGCAATTGGGGTCAAGTGAGCGCATTCCGATTTTTTCCTTAAAACGCGTTATAGCAAAAAAAGTAATGAACCTACTGTAATCGTGTCTATTATTTATTATAGCCAGATAAATGCCCCACCCAAAACACTCAAGTTTGTGCTCCTAGCTGTCATACTTTTTTTGCTACGGCGGGTAAAGACAAAAGTGCGCCCAGTTACCCCGAATGACTCTAATATAACGTTTAAACTATTGTATAATGCGTAGTACTAAGACTAAGCCAGAGTCTATTAAGCTCTTGGGCACTGCTTTTGCCTCTAGGCTGCACCGCTAATATTTTAAAAGTTATTAAAAACCGTGCGGGTCTTGACAATAGAATTTGAACCACCTGGAAATTATGCCACCTAAAAAAGAAAAAAAATCTTAAACAATTCTTCAGGAATTCAGAGCCTTCTTCGCTTTGTTAATCGAATAAAAATGAGAAACTACCTATCTATATTAGACGTCCAAAATATAAAAGTACGTGTCTTAAGCCAGACCTAAGAATTTCATACCTAAATAGCCACCAGCTATAATCCCCTCTAGGCTACCATAACTTACGCTGAACACAAATGGAAGAAAGCAGACAGCCACCAGACTTGTTACAAAGGCCGCAAGAAGTTAATTGAAGGCAACTGAACATTGCCCCGGCTCGAAGGACCGATATCTGAATAACCATAAAATTATAGTGTAGGTATGTCATCCCATCCATATTAGCGGAGTGTGTACACCGGTGAAAACCGAAAATACGGATGTGGCAGATAACAAGATGTTCTATCGGAAGGATTGGCGCATGAAAGCATTTCAGAAGTTGGCCCCCTTAATTGCTATTGTAATGTTTTTAAGTCAAATAGTCCAGTTCCTGAAGGGTTTCATACAAATTGTCATACCTTATTTGGAACATTTAGGGATGAATTTCAAATTTAAATTAATGTATTCCATGGTTTGCACAACTCTGCTTAACCTGTAAGGCATAAAGCATGTCGTGTAAACTTTTGTAATTTGTATAGACGAAATATACATACGACATTTACTCACTTTAAGTACTTAGTTACTTTCGTGAAACAAAATATATGAGGACTTAACATAATTCATAATTCTCTAGGTACTGTCTGTATAGTCAGTTTAATATCGTTATTCGCCTGAAGGAAACCACGTAATGTGCTCTCAAAGGACTTTGAAAGCTTTCATTACGAGAAAAGGCTCGATTGAATTAAAAGCAAATAGCAAAACTTTTTTCTGTAGACCCCTTTTTATTTTCACCTTGCTTTGACCAGTAGTGTTTTACAAGGACATGAGCGGTCATAAGAGAAATAATTGGGAATAAAACAAGGGGTGAATTCGAATGAGGTATCTGCAGTGCGACATATTGTACCTACATTGATTTCGACGACGTGGAGCGAAATAGGTTTTCTTCAAGTCTACCCTTCAGGGCAACCGTTATTGCCAAATCCGTGATCGATGTTTCAGCTCCAGTAGTTCTTGTCGATTCTTAATCAAAATGGATCGCTCTCTGAAATAGAACTTTCCACCCTTTCTGTTTGATCGAGGAATGCTTATCCTGTCTCTGCTTTACATGTTATTACGACTTGAAATTTGTTGTTCATTGTCTGGCTTTTGTATGGTTAAGTAGCAGGCCGTTGATGTATGCCAAAGGAAAGTTCAGTCAGGCCTTCACACAGACACTGCCCATTTTAATTCAAAGCGTCACTCGCCGGACAATGCGCACTAAACACAATAAGCCTTCGTAATATGAGGTAAAGAGTGTATGCCGCATCCTGACCAATCACAGTCGTTGAATACTAAGCACGGCCTCAAACAAAACCACAATTCGCGGTAGTCAAACTGGAACACGGATAAAGCTCTACAGCCACATTCACAAATTATATCTCAATTAGAAGCAAAAGTAGGCCAAAAGCGGACCGACAAAAAATTTGTATGTCACCTAGTCATGACTTGTCAGTCTTGACACCCACACTAAACCAGCGCAAAGTTCAATGACCGAGTGAAATCTATTCACTAGTGAACCGTATTTAGTGGGTAAGTAGTGTTAGAAACAATGGCAGACGAGGCACAGACTGAATGACGTCATCGAGAGAAAAGCCAATTAGAACAGTTTGCTTTGAGGTTGTCCATGCGTTGACAAGCCATTTGTAGAGTTTGAGTGAACAAATGAACAAAAGTTCATTCATAGTGATAATGAGGGCGAGAGGCGCAGGAATGCGTTTCAGCCAATCGTTCCGGGAAGCGGCGGCAGACGAAGCGCAGACGCAGGTGACGTCACAGCATGATCAGCCAATTGGGGCAGCTCTGACATGTCGACTTTACGCTTTACAGCCGAGTTTGTATTTCAATTTAATCTGACAGTAATGTTACCGGAAACATCGAGGACATATAGATATACAAGTAATTTATGTCTGACAATTTGCTATGGTAATTTTGATTTATTGAGGGCGTAAATGCTTACACGAGTAGAGATCAATAGCGCAAGTATGTCCGAAGAGCTCAGGAAAGTTTCGCGTGGCGCAAAATGCAAATGCTGCAGAGGCGTAGGTGTACGGCGTCACATAAATATTGCGTTTACTGATCCAAGCAGTGTACCGAGCACACCCATTGCTTTGGCGGAACAAATTATGGCACATTCAGCCACCACTAAAGTCTCATTTCTTATTAGCTTAACGTTCAAAGGAATTACGCTTATTAAGTGCAAAAAGCTACGGGCCTTTCTCCAGAGCACTAAAAAGCTTTAACAAGTTCCATGAAACTGCCGCTGCAGCTTAACGCTGTAAGTCAGCGGAAATTTTCATTATTACACGTCGATTAATCGCCAACGAAGATCGCGAATTAAAACGACGCGGATAGATATGCGAGGTATTTTAATCCGAGCTGGGAAAATTGCGGAGTCATTTATATAGAAGCTGTTCGCCTTGGGAGAAAAAAGTCTTTACCATAACCTATCGCATTCCATTGCGCCGTCAAGGTCGGGGAGTCAATGTACAGACCAGGACGCCACCTGTCCCAACCGTCAATATAAATAATAATTATTGCGAGGACATGTGAAACAACATCCTCGGGCAGCTTCGCAACTCGCATGTTGAACACGTTGAGTTGTCGGAGCATTCGCTTGAGAATTCCGGACGAGCGAAATGTTTTACATTCATCGCGCTCACTTTTAGCACCTTAAAGGTTTACCTGTTACGAGAGATTATAAAGACCAACACAATAGGTGGATATCAGTGCAAAAGCACCGAGCCCACGCCGTGTCAATTTCAAGAAACTATTTATACTCCTGTGACAGCTTTTGTGCAAAAATGTTTTTGCATCGCGTTTTTATTAGCGGGGAAGATTTATGTACTATTTAGTTAGACGATCACGTAATGTGGAATGTGGGCAGACGCTTTGACGTCACAGAAAGATTCTATTGGAATCTCGCTTTCTGACGTCGATGAAATCAATGGAATCTGAGCAGAAACACAGGAAGTTATCTATCAGTCATATTTTAATGGCTCGAGTAATTTCAGTGGCATACAATAACTACGTTGTAAGTATGTGTATGACTTCAAGTTCTTTAAGCAGTGCAAAAGGGGATACGCGACTAAACACATTCAAACAAAGTAAGGATCGCAAACTTAGTCATAGAGTGAGTCGAGCTGAGTGATTTACAAGATTATTCCCGTAGGCGTACCGAGCGAATTGTATTCCAGAAATGGAAACTGACTGTTCCAGAACTTTCTTTGTTTGTTGAACTGGGGACTTGACACGCCCAGTTTCAATATTATCTTTACAAGTCGTTTTGCTTGAATGAACTTTGTGTTTCTATGAACGGTTAAAAGAGAAAACCTACAATGTCTAACGACTTTTCGAATCGGTTAAGAGTTTAACGTCCTTATGATACGAGCGATACGATATGGAAATAGTCAACGAATGTTGACGGCCGAGGAGTTATTGAACCTTTACATAACACTTTCAATGCTTTTGAGGCGTGTTCCATTCCAGAGGCCCAGCATTCGCATGGTAATCTCGGCGGCTTGCGTAATGTCATTTCTTTAAAATCGCAATGTTTATACGGATGCGGCCTGGCGCCGTTCCAATGGTGATTTTTAATCTGTTTAATTCATTGAGAAACTGCTTTATTGCCGAACGCGAGCAAATAGACAGACACGACCTCTGCAAGGTCGCTGAATATTTTGGAGTGAAACGGCTCCGTAGCACGAGTATAATAAGCGGCTTGCATGTCGCAGGGGAAACTTCGTTGGAAATTCTTTTCTTAACTAGAATTTGTACACGCTAAAAGGAATTTGTATTATTAGGCTGTCAGTGGCAAAGCATTGAACCTTGAACGTAGGGCGAGCACCGTTAATGACCTAGAAAGGTTTCCTAGTCTAACAACTTACTAGCTTGACAATTGAAATGAATCCCGTGAAAAACGCAAAGCGGTGGTCGTTGGGTGTAGTTTGTTGTAAAACAACGTAAGTATAATAAGCTGTTCTTTGTACTGTGTTCACCGCAGTTTTTTTTTATGTAGCCTGTTCCGTGTCTCACTGCTGGTCAAAAGCCTCCCCTCTTTTACGCAATCTATCTCGCTCTTCAATTTACGACAACCAGCTACCACTAAATAAGTCTAGGACATCTCGCCATCTTCTTCGAGACTTAGATTAAACAAAACATAATATTTTAGTAGCTTAGGCAATATTATCAAAGCTATTTGTAGGAGCGGCACGTGGTACAGTAATTAATTAGTCAAGAAGATTAAGGACGTAGGCTCGGTAGGTAACGCCGTGGAATCAATGTTTAGCATAAATATTTACTCTTAAGTAGTCTATTGCGCAGTGAACGCGAAGCATACCTATAGTTCTATAGTCAATTTATATGACCAGGTTAATTGAATTATATAAGATAACTAAGGCCATCCCAGCGGCTTCACCCGCTGCTTACCGATTTCCCGGGGGATTAAGGCATTTTTCCGTGGTGAAAAGTAGCCTATGGTTACGCGGAGATGTTATGGCTTTCTAATGGTGAAAGAATTTCTGCAATCGGTCTAGTAGTTTCAGAGTTTATTTATTACATACAAACAAAAACATATCTTTCCTCTTTATAATATTAGTGTAGACGTAGTACCAGACGCAATATTATAAAAATACACGAGCCAATCTCTGTCTCGTTCGTTTGAGACAATAAGTCGTCCAACGACCTGATGATCCCTGGTGTCATGAGCCAATGATAAAAACTTTATTTGATACATTTACTTTCAGATTTTAATAAAACAGTGAAAGGACATTTCGAGGCCCAGGTCTATAAATATGTTTTAAAAAGTTGAGAGTCACACGTTTTACAAATACGATACAAAAAAACTACTCGTCGGATAAACACAATTTTGTTGTAGTATCAAATTAACAAGATGACGTAACATTTGCTCTAAGCAAAAACTGTCTAGCCAAAAAGTGAAAGCTTCAAATACACTGAAAAAAATGATTACCCGTTAAAACGAAAGTGCAAAAAAGTTAATGATGTTTGGGTTCCTTCAACTATCAATCAATTACATAGAATATTATTTACCATTCTATGTAGATGATTTTATGATTGACAGTTGGAGCTGTACATGTAATAAAATGGTTAAAGTAATGAGATGACAGTGTAGGTATGTACCAGTGTACCTGATTGATGATTGATGTAGGTATGGGCCTATATTAAACCAATAAAAATACGAATTATAAGCTATCCGTCAGAAAAATCTTGCTAGATCAGCTAATTGAAAAAGACTTTTCACAAGCTATTATAAAGACCAAAACTCAAAGTCAACACCAAGTCAAATAATTTTAACCGAATATAGTAGATATTACTTAAAACTAAAAGTATACTTAAATCATGCTGAATGTGCAAGAAGTTAATTAATTACGAAATAAGAGAGCTGTTCATGTCTTAAATGGAGCCTAAACAAGTTATTCGTTTCTTTTAACATCTATTTGTTTCGGAATAATATTTCATATGAAAAAAATCATAATTTCGTGCTAACTAACAATTATAGCGCGAGATTAAACTTGTCTAAAACAAAATTTCTGCGAAAGGAGAGGCTAAAACAATCAAGCTTTAATAATTTACAACAGACAGACGTCTAAAATCCCTTAGTCCTTGAAATTTCTGTATATTCAGACAGGCCCTAAAGAAAACCACTTGAAACTTGGGTGATTAACTAAGTCGTAGATACTTAAGCTGGTGTTTTATAGGTTTAAAGGCGCCACACACCGACTTCTTATGCAGGACGAATGCGTGCGGGTAATCACGCGCGTACCGGTTGTAATGTATGGGATTGTATTTGAGGCCGCACACTGCCTGCGTATGTGAGCGCGTAATCACGCGTGTACTGCGGTGTGTCGTGTCCTATACGATGCCATACAATACAAGGTCATCTCTACGCGCGTGATGATGTGCAACGTCACGCATACGAAAGTGGTGTGTGGCGCGCTTTAAGGCGCAAGCTCAACTGAGGAGACGTGCGACGTGACGCGTGGGATGACATCTGTCAGACAAGTGATCATCGGCTGTCATCGATACGACGCGCGTTTTACATGTGTAGCTTTGTCTCATCTGTTTATTACAATGTTATATGGAAACAAAATGGTGGAGCTTGGCCCTAAGAATAATAGGCTCTAAGAATTACTATGTTATAGTGAAACTTATGCCATATCCCGTTGCGATAGCTAAGCAGATCCATTATCGTAAACCTAAGTGCGTGGAGATACAAAGTTAGCACATTAAAACTAACAAGCCCTTATGAAGTTAAAGTTTAGCCGACTATACAATCGACACAAAAACTATAAAGCTGCATCTTAAAACATTGAAACTTATTTTGATTGTTGTGGGGTTTTCAAAAGTTAACCAATAAAACAGGTATGATTTACAGATCCCATGCAATATTAGATTTTCATTATTATTCTACTACTGTTGTGTGAGTCACCGAGTTGACGAACGACCCGATAAATTAAATAGCATCAGTGTTACAACCCAAAATAAAAATATAATACCGCCCTAGGTTGTAAATTTTCAAGCGGGATTTGCTAGGAAATGGCTAAAAGGTGCAAAAGTGCAAAGTGGGTCGTAAAAGCTATTCCGTGAAGCCGATTCCAATAAATTTCAAATTACTAACTTCCAACGTAAATTTTTGGTTATTGGTAGCTTCGATTTAACTTTCCGCAATAAATATCAATCAGTATTGTAAAACGGTATTGCCGTGTGGTAGCGGCTAATAATACTGCCACCCCTAGTCCACCAGGGTGTTTCGTAAAAGGCGACGTATAGTTTTTGAACTCGGCTGAATGTATGTCCACTATTGTCAACCGCATGGTGGCGGTGATACCACTTATGATAGCATTCTCAAAGAGTACGTCAGGCAGGCGGCCGGTCACAAAACATAGCCGAATCCTTTTGCAACATGATTTTGTGCTCTAACAAAACATGTTGGCGCGACCCCAACTGATTTGGGATAAGGACAGGAAGATAGAAAAGAAGATGTTTTAAAGTGGTCGTATTATTAAGGCTTGCCTATTACAATTTCGGATATATCTACCTATACAATATACATGTCACTATTATTTATTAAGATCTTGGTATCTCTAGATAATATGCATGCAAAATTCCAAGTGTTGTCCTTACCAGAAACTTAAACTAATTTGAATTTAATTAATACCGCGAACTGAAATTCATTTGCATATGTCACACATATACCATAAAATTAATTTAAATAAATAGAGAGTTTGAAGGGATGACGATGATGATTCTACGTGGAATTTGTATTGGCAGACTCAAATAAAATACTTGTGAACAATAAAAAATATACATACATACATATTTCACGCCTACATCCCTTGCGGGGTAGGCAGAGTATAAACTATTACTATTTACTTGGGTTATTTATATCTACACGTGAACTATACAATAATAACTAGTAGAAGTAAAATTGAAAATGTAAACACAGTTCGTAAAATACAACGTATACAACAATTGCGTCCGTTCATAGTAAGTAAAGTATGTAATATAATAGTAGTGGGTTTACTCATAGTAGGTAAGTGTATAGTATAGACGTATTTGTATGTACGTCAACTATTGAGTTTCTATTGAGTTGAGAAAATTGCTAGCAAGAAGGTAGCTAAATCATAAATAAAGAACTAAGTAAGTAAGTCTTAGTAGAATTTGTGCTGAAATGTCTGCGAGCCGTACAATAATGTTTATTGTTTAGTACAAAAACCGGTACCTACATAAGACCGTATCCAGTCAAAAACTACGTAAAAACAACGAAAAATTATCAATTTCAAAAACCGTTACGTACCTAAGGCCCTATCCAGGCAAAAGGTACGTAAAAAAACGAATAATCATCAACATACAAAACGATGGTACCCAAACTACTACGCAGAACAGAACAGGGTGTCACAATCAGTGTTGTCAATTATCACAGCGTGCGCCGACGCAGCGCCCACTGACCTCAACGCGGACGAGATAAAGGCTATTTTGAGCGTCGCGATAATAACCAATACGCATGTTTTAATAGCCGGTGCATACGGGCGGTTATACTCTGCTTCGATAGGTTTGGGTACGTCAAAACGATGGTTCCCAAACTACTAAGGAAAACATAACAGGGTGTCACAATCAGTGTTGTCAATGATCACAGCGTCCGCCGACGCAGCGCTTACTGACCTCAACGCGGCGGACTATTTTGAGCGGGATAATAACCAATACGTATGTTTTAAAAGCCGTGTATACGGGCGAGAGCGAGTAGGATCCTTTGTTGGACTTTTCTGTCTGTATGTTAGGTTAGGATGTCAGCTTACCAAGCTATATAATCTTGGTCAGTAAGGGTATTAAACAGGATCTAGCTAATAATGAAAAGAATTAGAATGTTCAGGTCTCTAATAGTGTAGTACCTACCAATCTAAATGCGAATGTGACGTGGTAAATGCTAACTCAATAGCGATCTACGTGGAAATACAAAAAAGTTAAACAATTTCTCTAAAACGGAAGAAGTTCAACAAACTGTGACGAAAGGTACCTATAATTTCGTAACATAAATTAAATATGAAGGTAAAGGGAACATGTAAAGGTGTAATAACGAAATGTTTTATTGCATTTATTACACGTGCTCAAGAGATATAAACGCCGATAACGCGCAAATTGGGCAAAATACATTATTCTATACCAAATTATTTTAACACTTCCAGTGTTAGGTACCTATAGGCGCTGGTTTAAATACAGCCTGCGGTGAAAAAATTTGCAAGTTTTCCAATATTTTGCAGACAGGTAAATATTATAACAAGATACTAATGTAAAGGAAGCTGTTAAATCTGCCTAGATTAGCCATATTTATGAAGATAGCTTCTGCAAAATAAATTTGTCTAATATTTTTGTAGCCCTGAAATTTACGAAGATATAAATCTAGGATGACAAAATTTTTGTCGCGTTCAAACTTGGGTCAACCGCCGGCAATCACAAAGTTATCAAAGCAATATGGCTAATAAAACTAGAATGCAAATGTTTACTATTTTGTAGAAATATGTGGTTCCCAATTTCTCCGCCTGGGTTAGAGCCTGCCGTGGTGTAGCGGTTTGTTTTGGTTAGCTGATCCGGCTTGTCAGAAGACGTGGGTTCGAATCCCATCGGTGGTGTGAATTTTTTTTCCACTTGTTCCGTTTGTACCCTCTCTCTTCGTGTGCGACACCGAATCGTTTAACGACCCGATGAACCCTGGTGTCAGAGTTTTTCAACCGCCTGCTGCAGTAGCAGGCTTCTGAAATGGTTGTGTAAAGACCGCCATCATAGACAGCAATCGGGACCGACAGCTTAATGTGCACATCCGAGGCACGGAACCATCTTGCTTTTCTGACAATCAGGTGGTTCAGCCTGCAATGTCCTAATCAAACTGGGAACAAATTCACAGTGATAAATATCAACCCACCGGGAATAGAACCCGGAACCTTCTGCGTGGCAGGCAGTCATACTAACCACTGCGCCACATCGGCTGTCAATTCGTTTGTACTAACTTTGTAACCAAAAATTAAACTAGAATTGCCTTTGAGCAGTATTTTCCGCGCTCAAAGGCGGGTCAACCGCCGGTCTGTACAGTCCACAGCCAGTGTTCACCGATACTATAGATACGACATTGGAGGCGCCGGAAACAAGCCTTGTCAAAACTACCTGATAAATGTATTTCCTCCTTTCGAGTACGTAAATTTTAAATATCGAACTGTTATCGTCAGCAATGAAAGTGCCAAGTATATAGGTATATCTACGTTCAAGTATGTAGGTACTATTTTTTATATCTTATCGGATAAGAAATCTCTTGTTTGTTTTATCAAATGGTGACGTAGAAAATCTTTGTATCCATTCTAGAATTCGTAAAGAGAATTTGAATCAACCAGTTTATCCTGGAAATGCGCAATCACGAGTCTGAATGAAATACTACACAGGAAAGGTAATGTAGTACTCAAGCTCTTAAACAGTGAAATTAATACTAAACGGAGAACAGGCCACTTGAATGGGCTGATTGGAGTAGGTACCTATTTAATCGTAGGTAATGTTAGTTATTAATTTTAACACTGTTGGATTTATGTTCTATAATTGCAGGCGTCTCGGTTTATTTCGTGAATAACGTAAACAATGATGACAGGCGACACAAGTGTTGCTATAATAAAATAATAATGTTCGGTAGGAGTGGTACTGTATTTCCTCGTATGATGGGCCAACGCATTCTATTTCATTTCATTGCTTTGTTAACTGACAAAGATACCACTATCGAGTTGTCCAGGCAACGTTGGTCCGAGTATGGTTCGAAATACAGTACCAGACTAATATGCGGCGGTGTAGTGAATTTAATAATTGTCAAAGTTTAAAAATGTAACGGTACCGTCTGACATTCTGTATTAGGAGTTCGGTGAATAAAGTCGTGCCATATAGTGTAAATTACTCTTTGCCTTTTCATTATTAACATTTCAGAAGTGTTTTTCGATTTTCCACGTGCAATTTTTAGCTCAAGCCACTTTAAATGAAGTGAAGCCAGCGTGAGTTTTGCGGCAGTGAAGCGGAATGAGGAAAGAGGCGCCTTTTCTTTCGTGTGGAACAACAAGTCGTCCAACTACCTTATAACGCGCCTGCACCAACCAGAAGGAATGGTGGAGTCGTGTGATGATAAATGATGGATGGGCGATCGGATTGATTGAACGGCAACATCGTGGAACATCGTGGACTGTTCGCGGTGAAGAGGTGCTATGTGCAATTATTACAATAGCTCCCATATCATGGTGTGTAGACCGTGATTCAGTAAGGTACGTTTGAAAGTTTTAATTACTAGTTAAGTACCTAACCTCCTTGTGCTTACATATTTGGTAAAAGATTAATTCAGTTTGGTATATATGTAGGGTATGTATTTGAAAATTAGCAGTTACGTTTATTTTTAAAAAAGAAAATCACGCCTATGTCGTTTACATATCACGCCTGCATCCTTTGCGGGGTTGACAGAGCGTTCCTATGACAGATGTTGAGGGTAGTTTCAAAAATTGTATATCCCTATTGTGTTTATTGCCTAAAAATGAAATACAAAATGAATCCTTTAATCGTTCCTTACGGCACTCGCCTTAAAAACATATATTTTGTGATGCTATTCTAAACCGACATCACACTATGGTGGTAGGTACTGTCACAATACTAATACTTTCTTTTTGTTGTTTTCTCGGAACCCGTGACAAAATATATGGATACAATGAGGTGCTGATGGGCTGCTTTCGACTGGAGAAAATAACGGCAGTAGCAGATTCCTGTATAGACAGCATTAGAGCTTTGCAACTGAAACATTTTATCATAAAAAAAACATCTCCCGGAACTATTTATATAACAGGTACGTAAACCAGTACTGATATGATAAGAAAATTTGGTCCATTTATTAGTTAAATACTAATTATTTTTATATCAAGAACTTTCTGCACCGTCATCTCAAGTGCACGAAACCGCATAAGGTATATTATGATTATTTACGTATCAATCAATCAGTTAATGTCAATTTTGTTCTTATTCTGGCTAAGGTTCTTTAAACCACATCTGTAACAGGTAACACAAAAAAAATACGTGTGTTCTTCATATCAATTATTTACTAATGTTATTCTTTTTCACATGTTGCGACATTGGTTGGAGGCATTGGGGAAGCAATATGGCAAAGAGAAGTGATGGAATCTCGCACGAGCAACGTTCAGCCATGAAAAGTAAATAGAAGAAAGAAACTCATCGAAGAAAATATCGTTGATATTGCTATTGGTGGAGACTAGCTGGTGGCCTGATCTATTTCTGTAGGGTCGTGTGGGCTACAGTGGATCGCTTTGTTTTCCAATTATCATTTCTTAGCAATGGATGAACGTAGAAAGTTTAAAGTATGTGGATCTTGTACTAAATATTTTTTTTTCATACTTGATATTTCGATTATTTTTAGTGTTTATTTCAAAAGTCAGAAGCGAGCCGTTGTGTACTAGGGTACAATGGCTCGGTCTGATTTATACAGTACCTAGATCATTGCGGATAAATATAGAGAGTAATAAATTAAATGAACACAATTAATAGTTAGCCAAATAAGTCAAAAAATTACATTCCAATATCAATTGTATCAAGATTAAAGCAATCATAACAAGTAGTAATGAAAATTACAACACCATTTTTTTTATTTACTTGAATAATGTACTTTTGAACATTTTAACTTGATCCATTGTGTGCGTTTGGGGTATGCGCCACTGTAGCAACCGATGCCAATTTGTAATTATAATAATGATTTATTGATTTTACGTAAATCACTTTTGGATAAGACATATGTTTATATATATATATATATTTTTAAATTAACACAATTTAAAAATATCACCAAATCGAAAATGTTCATATTGATGAAGTAAGAACATAAGAAATTACACAAAGCTTAATTTTAACACATAAATTCCACAAGATTTATTTAGTTATGCACTAGAGGCGCAAATTTTACTGTTTCATTTATATTTTGTGTGCCAAGCTTTTCTAATGACCGATGAAAACATATAATATGCTCGTTCCTTAAACACAAAATCTTACTAAGCCTGTGTTCCCCAGTATTAAAGTAAAGTATAAAGTAAACAGTCAAAAGAAAAAGAAGAATAATGATAATAATATTAGTAATGATTTACAAGATGTGTTTTAGGAAGTCACATTCTAATCAATTTAATTAATATTATAATAACAATAAAATAAGATAACAAAAAAAAACCTTTAAAGAAATAGTATTATTTTTTTACTTAAACAAGTAAACAAGTCAGCAAATAAACAAGTAATCAAGTTAACAAGTTAACAAGTTAACAAGTTAACAAGTTAACAAGTTAACAAGTTAACAAGTTAACAAGTTAACAAGTTAACAAGTTAACAAGTTAACAAGTTAACAAGTTAACAAGTTAACAAGTTAACAAGTAAACAAGTAAACAAGTAAACAAGTAAACAAGTAAACAAGTAAACAAGTAAACAAGTAAACAAGTAAACAAGTAAACAAGTAAACAAGTAAACAAGTAAACAAGTAAACAAGTAAACAAGTAAACAAGTAAACAAGTAAACAAATAAACAAGTAAAAGTAGTAAAAAGTAAACAAGTAAACAAGTAAACAAGTAAACAAGTAAACAAGTAAACAAGTAAACAAGTAAACAAGTAAACAAGTAAACAAGTAAACAAGTAAACAAGTAAACAAGTAAACAAGTAAACAAGTTAACAAGTTAACAAGTTAACAAGTTAACAAGTTAACAAGTAAACAAGTTAATTGTAATATTGTGCACGTTTTATCCGCTTATCTTCAATCAACTTACACTTCCCTAGGTCTGCTGGAAGACATTTCATTAGAAATAAGCAGTACCTGTTGTACCATTTTTCAAATGAAATTATGTATAAATTTTATTGTGTACAATAAATTGTTAAATAAATAAACAAGTTAACAATTTAACAATAAAACAAGTAAACTGGTAAACAAGTAAGTAAAAGAATTAAGCAAGCAAGCAATGAGCGAGTAAGCAAGCAAGTAAAAAAGTAAAAAAAAAATAACAAGTAAACAAGTTGAGAATTAGACAAGCAGACAAGTAGACATGTAGACAAGAACACAAGCAGACAGAATAGTAGACAAGCAAACTATTAGGCCAGTAAACCAGTTTAACACTTAACCAGTAAACCAGTAGACCAGTATACCATTTAACCAGATGAAAAGGCTGGTCCACAATTGTGTCTTGTTAGCCGTAATATGTTGAAACTCTTAGTATTTTAAGACATCGTTTTGTTGGAATTATCTGTAAGAGGTTAGTTAATCAGAGATGAGATGAGACTACTGATTGAGCGTAAATAAACGCTTATTTTGTGTATGTAACATCTGTTCCGGTCTAATGTTATATGTCTTAAATACTTAGTTTTATTATTGAAGCCGATGTTCATTTTTGCTAAACAATAATAATATTCTTTAGTTGTTTGACGTCGAAACTATTGAAGATTACAATAGATTCAAATTGATTATTAAAGTTAACGATTTAAAAGGAAATAAGAATTAAGATAAAGTAAACCATGAATGTGCAAAGATAAAAAATGGTTTTAATAACGAGCTTTGTTTTAAAAAAAAAAGCAGCGTTGCGGTTACTGAGATTAATCAGATATTAAAAGCTTATGTACCGAGCAAGCCTCTCGGGAGTTTCTAAAAGCTTATGTACCGAGCGAGCTTCTCGGGAGTTTCTAAACGCTTATGTACCGAGCGAGCTTCTCGGGAGTTTCTAAAAGCTTATGTACCGAGCGAGCTTCTCGGGAGTTTCTAAAATGTACCGAGCGAGCTTCTCGGGAGTTTCTAAAAGCTTATGTACCGAGCGAGCTTCTCGGGAGTTTCTAAAAGCTTATGTACCGAGCGAGCTTCTCGGGAGTTTCTAAACGCTTATGTACCGAGCGAGCTTCTCGGGAGTTTCTAAAAGCTTATGTACCGAGCGAGCTTCTCGGGAGTTTCTAAAAGCTTATGTACCGAGCGAGTATCTCGGGAGTTTCTAAAAGCTTATGTACCGAGCGAGTTTCTCGGGAGTTTCTAAAAGCTTTTGTACCGAGCGAGCTTCTCGGGAGTTTCTAAAATATTATGTACCGAGTGAGATTCTCGGAAGTTTCTAAAAGATTATATGTACCGAGCTAGTTTCTCGGAAGTTTCTAAAAGATTATGTAACGAGAGAGATTCATTAAAGTTTATGAGCCAGATTTTCGGATATGTCTAATATTGGCCAATAGAAAAGTGTTGTAAAAAAAAAAAACTAAGCGAGCTTCATTATACTTACAGTGTTTTTTTTTGTGGTGGGTCAAGATTTATAAATTTCTAAGAGGTTTCTATATTATTAATTTCAAAATCGAATTTCCATTGTATATTTTTGAAAGCCAGTTCCTTCAAAGTAACAATACATGTACCTAATTATTAAAATTTTTTAAATAATTTTTTAAATTTTTTTTTGAAATTTTTGGTAATCATACGTTTTTTTTTTCTTTAAACAATATTTAACATTGTGTTGAAATATAACTATGAAACGAAATACTACAAGATTTAAGATAAATTGAAAGTTAAATCAACTAAACAAAAACAAAAATGAATCAAAATAATCTCGAGTAAATTGAAATGAATAATATCAATAAGTTAGATAATAAAATCTATGGACGTCAAATATTTAAATAATTGATCATTAATGAATAGAACTAAACCAACATATTTCTTTCGTGTAACAACAAAGTATGTACCTAGTACTGTTTATTAAATTTGAGGTCTTGGTTAATAATACGAAGCCTAAAGACAAGATTGCTAATAAAATACGGTGAAACTACGAGTCAAATCAAGTAAAAAAAATAAGGTTCTTATTATTACGAGGACGCAATGTGTAGTCAGGAATAGCCGAGTATGTGAGTAATTTAGCTGAAAATTACTGAAAAATTAATATTATTTTTAGAAAAAAAAACAAATCCTTTTTGAATATTGATATTTTAAGATTAAAAATAAGTATTTTTGTGTGTTAGTTTGTTTAAAATACTTTAGATATTGAGAATGTTTAAAATGTTACGATTTGTAGAAAATATTTTTGAGAATAATATTATTGTAAATATTTTAAATAATGGATCGTTTGTGTGTTAGTTTATTTGAAATACTTTAGACATTGAGATTGTTCAAAATGTTACGATTTGTAGAAAATATATTTGAGAAAAATATTATTGTAAATATTTTAAATAATGGGTCGTTTGTGTGTTAGTTTATTTGAAATACTTTAGACATTGAGATTGTTTAAAATGTTACGATTTGTAGAAAATATTTTTGAGAATAATATGATTGTAAATATTTTAAATATGGGTCGTCAAAAACAGTTGTTAAAACTTATTGTTAAATTATTGTAAAACAAATAATGTTTGTGATATTCTTTCATTACGAGGGCGTAATTAAGATTCAGGATTGGCCGAGTGTTAGTTATTAATTTTAACACTGTTGGATTTATGTTCTATAATTGCAGGCGTCTCGGTTTATTTCGTGAATAACGTAAACAATGATGACAGGCGACACAAGTGTTGCTATAATAAAATAATAATGTTCGGTAGGAGTGGTACTGTATTTCCTCGTATGATGGGCCAACGCATTCTATTTCATTTCATTGCTTTGTTAACTGACAAAGATACCACTATCGAGTTGTCCAGGCAACGTTGGTCCGAGTATGGTTCGAAATACAGTACCAGACTAATATGCGGCGGTGTAGTGAATTTAATAATTGTCAAAGTTTAAAAATGTAACGGTACCGTCTGACATTCTGTATTAGGAGTTCGGTGAATAAAGTCGTGCCATATAGTGTAAATTACTCTTTGCCTTTTCATTATTAACAGTAATAAAATGAAAGGGCATTTTTTATCTAGAGATAGTAAAGTTACGAAGAAATTCACACGACTGTAAGATAATAGACAATTAAGTATGGAATTCGTTTTATGTATTGAGCAGCTTTCAGTGGTTTAACAAATACTTAGGTTACGGCTTGCAATGTATTCTTTATGGTAACTTTTATTAAGGAAAACAATAGGTATTTAACCACTTACATTCAACTGTACCTAGTACCTACAGTGATTTACTGACGTCAATCGCGGAAACATCCAAACTTTACTTTTACAAAGGCATATAAATCAAGCTATTTTCTCATGACGGCAACTTGTTCTTGCGTACGAAAGCCAGTTTAATATAGCATGTTGTAGTGTACCAGAATATTACAAGCCAATGCATCATTGCAGCCGTGTCTCGGCTTATTGGGACACAGATCCTTTGCAGTTCGGCTATTTATAGAACAGAGAGCGATTCACTCGCAGGCCTCGACCCCAGTTCACTTTCATGTTAAGAGGATTAAGAATTGAAGTCGCGAATGACGGGCGAATTTGGGCTAATCTTTGGTCTACTTCGACGATATTCTACCGAAATGAGCAAGAATAGACCTAGACAGGATATCATAGAGCATAATGTACAAAGGCATGTATCATCGAGATTCAAATCAATAACTCCTCCGCGCGACAGCGGCAGAAAGTTAGGAAGCGGCGGCTGTAACGAAAAAACTACTTTAGACTGTTGGGTTAAAAACAGTTTTCCAGCAGCACAGCATGCACTGCGAGACAAGTCGGTGAAAGCCCGTCTGCCCTTGCGATCTCTAGCTCCACAAGAACATAATTGCACACGTTCAGTAAAACGATTCAATGAATCAGTGACATTAGCCGCCAACGAGAACTTAATTTAGTGGCTTTTCTAGTTCAATGCGTCGGAACTTGTAATGGTCAAGTTGGTGTTTAAAACGCAATCATTGCCGTTCTAAATAAAGACTGGCAGGTATTTAAGCTATTTGCAGCAAACATAATTTGCGTGGACGGATGCAATGTACGCTGCATTCTGTTTGAGCGTCATCGCGAGCAGCAAACTTTAATCTCATTAGAAAGTGGTAGATTCGGCTGAGGTCGATGACCGGCACAGTAGTTGAAACACTCGAGACACGCCCTGCAAACGTGTAATACCGACTCAATGTAATTGATACGCCGTTTACAATGATAGTGATTTATTATCACAACTCAATCTGAACGTGCGAGCCATTTATTTTATGGGGATACTTCTGACAAGTCGTCAATCGCAGATTTATTGATTTCCTTATTTCTCCAGAACAACGCATCATCTAAACTTCTCCGAAGGAGTAAGTGGGCGAATCATGTTTTGGCGCAATGACTAATAACCACTTATATTAATACCGTTGGAGCGAAATGAAAAGTAAACAGGCAAAAAAGTGTTCTGCCTTGGGTGAGAGAGTTCGGACAGGAAATAGATGGTTTCGTTCCTAGGCTAGACAATAGACGAAGTGAGAGCAATCTCTCACTATTAGACCACTAAAAGTAAGAGCACTCGAATTTCTATGGCCCACTAAACTCGCGAAATTGCAGGAAGACATTACACGTGTAAGTCGAGAGAGAAACTTTTTGCGATGTAACGTTTTGTAATAGCAATGAAGTGACAATGACAATCAGAATAAATGAGCTGTACTAGCCCAAGGAACAGACAGAGTGCCAATCTGGTAAGAAACGTATCAAAGACCTCTGAATCTAAAGGAAAGGTCTACTACTTCAGACAGACATAACTAGTGTGGTCCGATTGGTTGTCAGTCACAAAAAAGGCAAATGCGTGTAAATTTTATTTTGTACATGGACGGCTGTCAAGTTGTTAACAACCAACGTTGTTGTTTTTGCTGATTTTACACCTGTTTGTATCATGTGATGTTTACAGTTTCTATGAGGCTGATTTCGTTAATTGTCGATTAAATTGCACGGGTGTTAACTTGTCTCGGAATTAATTTCATAAAAGAAACCGCATCGAAATGAGGCCATCGGTTTAGGTTCAGCTACGTTGACACACAGACAGATTTACCAGTGAAACTTAAAACATCCCTTCTCCGGTTTATTCGCCGGGGGTAAATTATGTTATGACGGGACTAGGTAAGCACTGGGTGTATAATTATTGTCTGTAAAGCCAGCTATTCATTGGGGACAAAAGCCCAGAAACTTTGTATCAGAAACACATCAGAAGCAAAGTTCCCAAAAATTTCCTACGAAATTGACAGAAACATTATTTAAAATGCGTACCAATTCATTGGGAAGATTTTTGGGAAACTTTTGTAATTATGCAATGTTTCGGAACTTTGTCCTAGAAATGTTCCCAAATGAATACCCGAAAATATTACAGGTATTATGAACACACAAGAATTGATCAAATAAAACCCACCAGCGTTGAAGCAATTACAATAAATAATTGCTAGTCCCACATATAGTATGCACACACAATACATCTAAATCGCACAAGCGTGGTTTGATGAAAAGCTCCATCCATCAGTCGAGGAATCCTAGAACAATTGTCACTTTGCCAGTTCTGTCGTTCCATGTACTGAGAGTATAGAAAAGCAGCTGACAGGGAGGAAAATCTCATCACCTGCGAACGCAATAATTTGATATCAGTCGGTTTTAATGACTTTCATGGCAAGTTTTAGGATTTTACCGGAGATAGGGCTAATTTCACCAAAGTGAGAACTCAGGATAAAATTATTATGTAGAGTACAGATTCAGAAAGAAAAAGGTGAACGGGTAAAAAAAATTATTTGTTGAACGAATGAAAATAGATGGAATAAATTATAAACCATCGTATTTGGCAAACATGATAAATGTTAATAATTTACAAACGTAGGTATAAACTACTTAGTCAATATATTTGCTTTGCTAGGAAAATGCATTTTCAGTTAAAAGAAGTACATGAGTCTAAGAAAATAGTTTTTAGCCTCAGTACTACTACAATTTGTTTACACTTACATAGTTGCATTTTACACGTAAACAAGCTATAACACTGTATTTATGGAGAACCGTGTTATTACTTTTATGGCGCCTTTTGTTTAGTTTCATTCATGAAACTTTGTGTCGAATAGTTCTAATTTTAGATTTTAAAAGAAATTTACCTATTCAATTTATGACTTGGCCGACCTTCATAAACGTTTTCTGGCTTCTAGATATTTTTTACGTAGGCACATTATGAATGCACATTAGAGGAAGGCATATTATTCATGAAGAAATTCAATAAGAGCGAATGCTGCTTCGCACACCCCGCGCGAAATTAGCTCACTTCATCTAAACCCTAGATGCGTGACGTGCACATCATCACGCGCGTAACTATGTTGTTGTTGCATGGGGTCGTATGTGACACGGCACTTTGTGGTACGCGCGTGATGATGCGCTCGCATAAGTCCTGCATACGGAGGCGGTGTGTTCTGCCACGCGAAGCCGCGCTCAGACCTTATCATATGCTAAGGGCATGTCTCTGTTTTTAGAATTAACCGTGTGGTTTTACGTGTCGGTGGGTTGAAAGTTCTGTGTTGCTACGTTGATTTTTATTTGTCTCTTTAATAAACAATGGGTGGGACTGCGTCACGAGTTCATTGATATGATATTTGACCACCTGTTTGCTTCTTAACACATTGTTGCACGTGCTTTACTTGTGAAAGGAAAATGGCAAGTGCAACTCCATTGTTTAGAAAAAATGAGAATTCATATATTATTGTAATAAATGCGAAAAGTGTTTATAATTATCGCAGATATCGCCTACATGCAAGTTAAAAACATTAGTGCATTGTGTAGTTACATTCTTTCAAGTCCTCGGGTATAGGAAAACAATTCAAATGATAAACAATATCTTGTACGTATCGAAAAAGTATTAACTATTTAGGGTAGTTATCGACTTTATCATCTTTCTGTACTTAGGAGTTTGCTTTACTGATGGCTTTTTGACAGAAAAAGAATCTATGAATTTCATTCAGCAAAAATCTTCACAACGTTGTCTCACTTCCAAAATTAGATAATGTTTAGCCCTATTTTTAAAACCCGTGAAAAGTATTATATAAATACTTTACACCATAATGCTTTTCACGTGAATCACGGTCTATTATTAAAGGGTGACGACACGTTGAGATCTCGTTTCGTATCAAATAAAGGGTGTCAGTTTAATGACAGGTAAGTGAAGCGAGTAATTCAATACAGGGTGATCTAATCCAATTTACCAGGACTCGTTTACTTATTAGACCTACAGCCGGTTAGACCCAATATTTGATATTCCGCTTTACCTACTTAACCTGCCGCGTGATAGAAATACAGACAAAATCAGGTGAAGTTTAGTACTAAGTTGAATCGGAATAAAAAATAATTGATGACTTTATGAACACTGAATTCAGATCATAAAAAAAATGTGAAACTAAAAGAAATTGAAACAAATCTAAGCTGTTACTTAGATTTTGTGTTGTTCTATTTTGTGACAAGTTTCGTAGGTAAAAATGTAATGTCACAAATTGGACCCATCGAGTCTAATCTACAAAGTGAAAATGCTCTTTACTCCAGCTAGAGTAAAACGCGTACATTTTCATTGAACTCGCATCGTATTTTGAGTCATAAGAGTTTATCAAAGACGCAGTTAAATGACTCATAGCCACACAGGTTAACAATGCACTAACGCGTGTAAAAATATGTTATTTAATATTAATGGTTTAAAAAATGGTTTAATTTAACTTCAGGATAACAAAATTAAACGGTCAAGTTTGAAGGCCTGATCTCACCTAAGCAAATTGCGTTGAGATAATTACAGATTTGTCATATATTTCTAACGTACAATCGACAGCACTCCAACCTATCCCTATAAATCGATCAAAACTAGTTCTCCAAATACATATTTTATATGAAAATCAAAATCGCTGGTGACATTATTTTAGTACTTATTTACGGTCGGATCCGCCCTAATGGCAACGACCTCTGAAAATATGAAAATGCTAACGAATTTTATATTTAGGTAGGTATGAGATCTTTATCATACATAGCTAAGTATTTGTTTTAAGTTGTACTTTGCAGATTTTCATAATATTGAATTTTGAATTTCCCATCTACCTTCCCATTTAAAGGATTAACTTGTATACATGTTTTTTAAACTGTCCCGTCAAATAGGGCTTATTCGAACGGCCGTACTGTAGAAAACACTGAATGAAAGAGTTTGAATAGATCTCGAGACGCGACGCGAGCGCATTTAAAAATATGGGTCAAGTTTCCACCTTGAATGTTGTCAAGAAACGCACATTCGCAGAGGCTAGACGAGCCACGAAAATAAACGAGACGCCTTGTGCTTAATTACTAGAAGAAAGAACTGTTGAGAAAGTTCATTCGAAAAGGTAAGAGACGATTTCGTCGTAAGGACAAGGATAAATGAAAAAAATGCGTAGGCCGGAGCTTACAAGATTGACAAGGGTTGGTCGAAGCATCAGTAGCTCAGTGGCCGAGCAATGGGACGGCACCTCACGACGAGTCCCGGGTTCAAGCCCCAGCCGACGCTTTTGTTTTTCAATGCCTTATTTTCATTTATAACAATAATATAGCACTGCGAATGAATTATTGCTTCGGAGGGCACGTTAAGCCGTCGGTCCCGGTTGCTCCCAATACATAGTACAAGGATATATCGTTAGGTACGTTATCATCATCGGCCGACAGCCACAACAGCCTTCCACAGTTTTTGGCAAAAATGCTGTGATTTGAAACTCAATGCCATTCATCCGAAAAGAAGAAAACTATTGGATTGAATTGTATTGACCAGACTCGGCAAGGTTGGCAGTCGGATTGACGATTGTAGTGCAAAATATTGCAATCACAGGTGCAGCTATCTATGTCGTGAATTAAGTCTTACTCACTTAATTCAATATCATTTTTTCACTTAGTAGGCATGAATAATCAAGATGAACTCATTCAAGTATTTCTTCAGAAAAATTCTATAAGATCTATTTTCAAATTCGAATAAATATCGTATCAGACATCATGTTTATTCTAAAGACGTTTCAGTGTTCATAAAATAATCGTAAATCTGCGCGAGAAGAAAAGAAAAGATGTTCCTGGAATATTTATTTACAAACATTTGATGCTCTTGATCAGTTTACATAGATCGTCGATTTTACGAGAAATGGTGACGCCAAAAAAAACTTGTCGATGCACCAAGAGGGAATTTTAAAGATCTGTAAATTTTATTTACCGGGTAATGCTCGTTTATAATGGCATCACACCGTCGACTAAGTTACGCGGTTGGGTTGAACTAGTGACAAAAACATTTTGAATGCCTATCAAATTGCGAAAACTACGCTATCCAAGGCGTAAGGATGCCTCCTGTTAGGTAGAACGCCTAAGTTGTAAGGATTGCAGGCAATTTTGGTCTTTGGAAACGTCCGAGGAGGCCTCAGTTCAGTTCATCAGATTTAGTAGACGTCTCAAAGTTGAGGAAGTTATGATGATGACTCAATATGTGGAAGTAATTGGCATTTGTTTATGTACCTACTTACATTAAAGATTGTCAGGCTGCAAGAACCGAAAAAAAAAGTCAGGATAAAATATTAACGAATTTAGCTGGGGCTGTAATCGTTAAGTCTGCCTGAAAGCAACGTCACGATTTGTGTATGTAATACTTATACCTAGTTAGTACAGATACAGACACATGAACCTGTACGACCTTATCGCATTCTTCGCCGATCGACCGATCAAGATTCCAATCGCTGATATTTTTAGCTCCATCGCGTATTTCAGACAGAATCACGTGAGAAAATCCTATAAAATTATTCCCAATCTATAAATGGAGGCAATAACTAGGCACTCTCATTAAGGTGAAACGAGAAAGAGATTATCGTAATTGAAATCTATCGTTGAGCTTCTGCTATGCAATTTATTATTTAATCGAAGTCTGACTTAATTTTATTTCGATAATAATTTGATGTGCAACACTAGCAAGCTCTGTTGTTATTTTATCTTCTGTAAAATGAAACGGAAACATAACGTTAAAGACGCCTGAATGCATCTGCTTTTTCAATCAATATTTACATTTACAAGACTTGATATACTTAGATAAAAAAGCATATACAACATGAAAAAATAAATTACTATTTTAAAGGGATATCCCAGTCCTTGCTAACTTTTTCCAAGGAACAAAGGGGTCAAAGTGTAAAGAACAATCAGAAACTTTCATGTAACCATTATACTCGGCCGTCTAACACAATTTACTGTATGGGAGGTCTTGCCTCGAAATAAGATTTCATCAGCAATTTTTTATAGATCCTGTAGACAATCCGGTACCAGTTTGCCACTGGTGCGGTACGCTTGCCCTTGACGTTGCTCGTTTACGGCCATAACCTAAACCGAATCGATGGGATTTACCATAGCTGTATTTATAAACAACGTGTACCATGAAATGCTAGTACCTACCGATACCGGGAAAGTTAATGAAGTTGCGACATTTAGTCTGATTGGTATGGTACCGGCCTCGATTCAGGAAAATGCCTTAGCAAATCGTCACCATTTTGATTAAAAAGCAAAAAACCGGCCAAGAGCGTGTCAGACACGCCCACAAATAGGGTTTCGTAGTCAACGTTTAAATATCAGGTTTTTCAGCATTACAAACTTAATTTTGTTGCTGGTTTGTTAGCAGCAGTAAGATGACCAACCGCAAATAGAAAAACTAATTTTTTTCTGAAACCTTTAAGGGTACGATATCCGTTATAGTTTTCATTGTAACTTCAGATTGTAAGCTATATTCCATATTTATTTCAAATTTTTAGCGTTTATACTTTAGAAGTTACAGCTGGAACAAATTATGGGTCAAAAACGCTCTTTTTAAAAGCAAATATCTCGTGACAGAAACATTTTAGTGACTTTGTTTCAAAGAAACCTTACCTTAGTTTTAAAAGACCTATTCAACGATACCCTACTCAATATAACAGAAGAAAAAAAATTTTTTAGCCCCCCTTTCACTTGTATGGGAGGGGGTCCAAAAAACATTTAAAATATTTTTTTCTTAACATTTCTATATTTGGGTCAACACGATCTATCTTCTCACCAAATTTCATGTCGATAGCTCTAAAACTGACGAAGATATGAGGGCGCGGCATACAGACAGACAGACAGACAGACAGACCGACAGACAGACAGACAGACAGACAGACAGACAGACAGACAGACAGACATGACGAAACTATAAGGGTTTCTAGTAGACTACGAAACCCTAAAAACAGAAGATGATGAAATTCCAATTAAATATTTACTCAAAAACGTTATAACCAATTTTTGCAACTTAATCAAATGTCAGTTTAGGATGAGAATGAGATGTAATGAATGCGATTTAAAGACAATGACATAAGTATAGTTAAAAATAAGCTAAGGAAACGTGTAACCAGAATCGAGAATGCGCTGTCATTATCTGTAATTGTCTGGATTTATTAGCTTGTAACTGAATCTAACTGTAACTTTAATGGATAGCGTTTTATATCAGTCTAGTAAAATAGCACGCAACCTTAGGCAGGTTTTGATCTTGAACTTAAGCCCAGCTTTTGTGAAGGTCCGGTACTAAAAAGGTCTGGTTGCTAAGCAACACCTATCATGTATAGCAGGCCATTCATCACTCCTAGCATTAGTCAAATAGGGTCTCAAAATGAAACCTAAACGGTTCGGGTACCTGAATTTAAATTGAACATTTGCCCGAGGCTGCCTGACTGCATCCGACGATGTAGTTTATAGGGCCAGTGGTTCTCAAAGTTATTATTAAAAACTGTGTTCCATTAAACTGTTTTATACTTGAGACGGTCACTCGCTGCATTCGTTGTTTTATGACAGTTAAATAAAACAGCGAATATAGCGCTCCCTTTCCCACTTAGTGGTAAACTCAAGTGAGAAAGGGTGCGCCATATGTACCCGCGATTGCAGCGAGTGGTCTTCTCGACTTTAGGTAAGTTTGCTGTATTATCTGACTGAAAATGCCGACGTACCGTAGTCAGCAGAACCTTAGCTACTTAATTACGGACCAGCGAAGATCGATTCCTCTAGTAGGTAACATGCTTCCCGTGCTCTCTAACAAGTAAATCTGTCTGGGGGCCTACCGCAAGTGCTATGGTGGCCTACACTTTGGAAAACACTGGCTTATGCTAATACCCATTGATTGTAAATGGGATCGGACCAACTACCCATATAATAAGGTGTGCCTTGTCATTTTGAAGTATTGAGCCTAAACGGTTATACTCATTAAATTAATTCATACATAATTTAAAAAATGTCTTTGACAACATACAATCACAACTTTACATTACAATGAAATCCGAAATGATGCATTTTTTAAAAAGCTATAGAATAAAGACATTTAATACTATACTATGACAGGTAAGATCACATTTTTTTATTTATCTTTTTTGGCCAAACGCAAACAGCAAAACGACGATGGCGAATCTCTATAACAAGACGATGTCATACCTCTAGTATTTAGTAGCAATGACTAAAGTGGTATCTGTTTTTTGCTTCAAAAGCTTAAGCCCTTCCTCAGCAAAATATTTCTGACTACATTTCTCAAGTTGTGCTCATAATCCAAGACCCACGAGGCTCTATATAGAGACAATACAGTTCGATTAACTGAAAATATAATACGATAATTTCAAGCGGTTTAGAGCTTCATAAACGTGTATTAATAAAATACCAAACTGATATTTATTGTAATTTACGAGCTTTTCTTTTGACAACCATTTCATAAGTAGATTTAGTGTCGTGAGATAGTTAGCTCGGAAGTCTAGCCGAGCTGATAAAAGTAGACATCAATAGCGAACCACTTTCTACTTACTGAGTATAATATCGTGTCAGTTTTTTAGACTTGACCAGAGGAAGGGGGAGGCGGGGGCAATGAACTTAGGATTGGCGAGACGGGAAAGCAAATGCAGCCTCACTGGGTCACACGAGTAAAGATATAACCTGACGCAATACAGACACACCCCGAATCCTCAAAGGCCTCTTGCAAATAGCGTGTCACGTGATTTAGCAGCGTTACCGTCAATTTATGGCTTGAATTTTCATTGAGCGCCAGCGCAAACAACCAATAAAGCGGTACATTTGAATTGCAAATGTAAAGTTACTTAGAAAATGCAAAGGAGAATTCTTTCCCATGTCCATTACTAGGTCGTTAGAGGACATTGCCATTAGACGAATTGAAATTAGTGGGATGAAACTGAAACCGTTTGAAGCGTTGAATGTTAATACATAATTTGCGGACGTAGCGTAACAAAAGTATGACAATAATATGTGGAACATTCATTAGGACTGGCACGCTGCCATTCTGAGGACGCTTCCGGCAAGCGCCGGGAGAAGCCGATTCGTTCTGGCGACGCCTGAATTACAATTGCAACCGGTGGCGTAGCGGACGCCTGCACAATGCGTCATCCTCACATCAATGTTTTACTATGGCTTCGACGTCACTCAAAGATAAAACTCAAACAATGGCACTTAAAACCATAGTAGGTAAATACGGCGCAATAGTGTTTTAAGACTGAGATTTCGCATTGCGCAGCCTCGAAGCACTAGGCCGCTTGGGTCAACAAACCGAGCGCTTTATCAAAGTCAATATACATTTCTGTATCGATAGCGAACTGGTACTGCACGCCTTATCTAGCCTGCCTCCTACGCTTTCCACTAACTAAAGCAACCGGGATATGAATTTATTTGTCAAGAGCTTATATTGATTGGGTGCGGAATCCACCTATTCATCACGGCTTTCCTGTGGCCAGAGAATAATAGCCTGCGGAATCTGTTAGTGCTATTGTTTTTCTGAAAGCAGAAAACAATACTGTCATGTCATGATGAGATTGGCGTTTGATGATGGATGCGAATTCGGTGAATGAATCTTCGTTGTTGATTTGAGATGCAATTCCTTGTAAAACAGCTTTCTATACTTTCATCGCGTCTGAAGATCGCGTTATTCTTTTCAAGCGAGACTGAGATCAGATCATGGCGAGCGTGCTTTGACTGAAATACGGTGCTGTCAATTAGCATTTCAGATTAAGATTATGTCGCTATGCAGCCAGTCTTGGACATTAAAACGATAAGCGGATTTCACTACCAATGAATGCGTATACGAAGACAAAGAACGATAAACAGTGTATTATTAGAAATATCGTGCGGGTACGGAGGTCAAATACGCAATGCAGTTTCCAATGGTACAATTATTCTGTGTCCAACAGTATTATCGGTCTGTTGAACCTTAAAGTGTTCCCGAACGTGATAACAAAACAGAGTATTTCTGTACCGACACGGATAAAAATAGATGGAATTCTTTCACATTTCTCTGTAGCATCTGTTGTAGCAAAATACTGTCGCATATGCCGTTCGAAAATAGAGTCTAGTGATAAATTGGTGAACATTGCATTAATTTACTTTATCGATTAGTAATATCGATTCAATATTTGACGATGATCGATAAGTCAGATTGCACGTTTTCGCATCGGTATGTGAGACGAGCGCGGTTGAATTATGCAAAAACATTACGTCATAATAAGCAATATCAGAAGAAAAATAAGATTTTTCTTTAGTATAGCACAATGATAGATAGCAAGTCAACTGGCGGTTACTCAAGAGCAAAGAGCTCTAAAATATAATTTGAGGCATAATTAATGGTATAGCAGACAAAACTATCAGCAGCAAATCGAATTAAGGGATCAAAATCCACTGGTATTTCATACATATTATAAGAAAAACCAATGTAGGTTGACCTATTGAAAGGGTAGGAAGGCGTGTACGCTGCTGACAGTACGTACATTGTGAATTTCGTGTGTTTTCAATATTTAGGTAGTTTCGAGAAGGTCGTCTGCAATTGTTGCGTGGAAGCATTTGTGGAATGCACGAGAGATCCTCCACTCATCGGCTCTTTAGCCAGATAATTAGTTTATTTGCACGAAACCGGTCAAACAGAGGCGCATACAAACTAATTACAATGGAAGCCGAAATACTTTGTGTCATTCTGACATGGAGTCGTATTTTTGAAAATAGACTGCAAAAGTGTGCTCTAACCATTGTTATCACACGTTCTACTGGTCAAATCCAGTCATATCAAGAGTAGGAATGTGCGAATGGAATCGTGTTGTAGAAAGTGTGATACGAGCAGCGATTATTATTTGTAGCAGATTGCTGCCTGTGGAATCAAATTCCTGATTCAAAAATACGCCTCTACCAGAGTTAATCGCAGAGGGACACCGCCTGCGTACCAGTTGTAATTGTAATGTATGGGTCTAAGATGAGACTGTATGAGAGAAAAGCGGCCCACTGCCTGCGTATGCGTGCGTCATCACGTACGTACCGCTGTGTTCTGTCTACACGGTTTCGTACAATACAACATCATAGTGACGCGCGTGAAGATACGTATGTATACGTCATTATACGTCACGCATACGGAGGCGGTGTGTTCTAGCCTTTACCCGACTCGTATCTTTGTTGAGTACTCTTTTAGACTAATTGATATGGGCTCTAAACATGGTACAATACAGATTCTATCTCATTAACACCAACTGTCTACTTTTAGCAGCCAGTTAAAGTTCACAAACACTTGTTATTACGCGTTTTTTATGAGACAAAGGCTCGTACCTATCAATAAAACGTTATCATCATCGATAATGATTTTCTGATCACAAAACGTTTTATTGAGGCCATCAATAATATTATCAGTCGACGAACTGAATCGGAGGCGGGGAGAAGCACTTATTTGTAGATAATTAACACTTTATAAAAACACATTAAATAAACAGGTCAAACAAGATCAAGGGCTCTCTATCAATTTTATGTAATGACTAATGACCGTTAAATTGACTTCAGTTAGAATACTTCACACTACTTAAGTATCTACTGCAGGACCTACAGCTTGCAAACCTTTTTTAGGGGTTAATGTGAGGAAGGTATTAAACCTTAATAAGTGGGCTTTTAGCAGGCCTGGCGCACTCCGCTGGCCTGCTAAATTTACAAGTACGTGCGGCGACACCCGCGGAGAGGTTAATCAGTGGGTTGCCGCACGCCGCTCGTTACGCACGCGCTCCCACGTTGCCGCTTTTAATTCTTTCTTTGTACTAAATTTACGTAAATTACGCGAAAATGAGAATAAGAAAATACTGCATTGCTTTTAATTGCTTGAATAATTCTAGTGATAAAAGCCTCAAGTTCCACAAGTTACCGCGTGACATCGAAAGGTAAGAAAATAGGTACCTACATAGATTCTAGCTCTGTAATAAAATTATTATTTATCATCTAGGTACCTACTACTACAACGACCTGATGAACCCTGATGTCAGAGTTTTTGAACCTATCTGCCTTCCTCCTTTAAAATTCGAAAGTGACATCCCCACTGAGCGCGCTGACTGTGACCTTCAGGACGCGCCAGCGGCAGAAGAACTTTCGCGCGCAGCCATTTGGCTCATTTTTGCTTGCGCGCGCGATTAGTAGGCTAATATAAAAGTAGGTATCCAAAGCCGGCGCGAAGGAAATTGTACTTTATTATCGCGCGTAAAGATTTATATTTGTTGAATCGCTATGGCGGAGTGCGTCTTCTGTACCTGTACTATTATGTATTCTGTGCTTTTAGTTCAATATTTCAACCACGACAGTTCAACCCTAGACAAGGACTCAGCGGACATAGTCCTTAGTGAGGACTCTTCACCAACCTTCGCTGTCAGATTTGCAAATAACAGCGAGAAGTTAATTCTACAGGGTCAATTTTTTTTTATCATTTTCTGTCATTTGATTCAAATGCCTATATCTCAGCTGAAATTCGTTTAATCTCAAAGTTTTTTAGACGAAAGTACTTGTATGGGCACTCTCTAAACAACAACAGTGTCATAAATTGATTTTTCAAAAAGAAAGTTTTGGTTAAATAAAAAAAAAATTTGACGGGTATTTTTTCAATATTTTTTACGGCATCCTTAATGGATACTTAACCTACCCTGAAGCTATGGCACGCATTTAAATTAACACCCTGTATAGCAACCGGAATAAAGTCGAGATTGATTTCCAATTTCCACGAGCACGAATTGCGTCCACATCTTACAAACTTTGTGATATACATTTCATTTTCAATATGCTACAGATAGATATATGCTCACGTCCTTTGACCCTAGCTAAAGTTCATTTGCTGTAACGGAATGTAGTAGTAAATTATCACAACGCAGAAAGAGGTAGTTATTAAGCAGTTAAATAACTAGCTTCGTAGTATAAGCTCACAAATGAATATAAAATCAGGCGCTTCATTTGAGCGAAACGAACAAAATAACATCAGTTCGTTATTGCGCCGTATTCTTGCAATCGAGCGTCTGGTATGGCCACTATTGCTCACTCTGTTAAGAAGCTATGAAACTAGAAGTCACCTTACAAAAACCATGCAAATAATACCTACTTGAGAATGTTTGAATGAATCTCTGCTCATATTTTAGATATTGTCCTAAAGTTGTTTAGAACGTAAATCAAACTGGATGAAACATTATACCGTCCGATAGGTACTTTGATACTGCCTTTTTCAACTTGTCAGTCTTTTTACTATGGCGCAGACGGAGACCTGAGACTCAGCCAGACCGCACGTCAGTCACCGCAGCGTTTTTTCAAGCCTTGAGCGTCCTTGCACGGCGCCGCGCCGTCACGCACCGTCGGCCCACAGCTGTTTGTTTGACAACAAACTAACTTTGTGCGCATTATCATTCTAAAGGGCCTTAATATAAACCGGATTTATACTTGCTACTTTTAGGGCCTAATGAAATATTAAGACTTACTGCGCAATTGTATCTATGGTTTAGGAAACAAGCATATGTATTAAAAAGCTAAAACCCGACAGAGGTAATTTTGAATTGATGAAATGTCACTATAGCCAGTGTAACTCGCGCTCATGAGACGAATCTAACGACATCTCATATGTCAAGATCCGCCTAGCCGTTGGCTGTAGCCCGTGAAAAAGAATTTCCTGTCGATATTCATACCTACACACATACATACATACACTCGAAAAACATAACCCTCCTTCTGAGGCAGTCGGGTATAAATCAGGTGACTTCATTAATTTGTTATCAGGGCATTCTATTTACATGAGAGTGCAGTGCACTTATCAGTTTCATGAAATTCAGTCGAATCGTGTTATCTGTGACGTCAATCACACCCACGTACTGTAATTGTCGTTACGCTAGTTTTTCTGCAATATAATTCGCAATTCAACTGTAAAACGCGCTTTTACTGATGTGTAAAACGACATTTCAATGTTTGACAATCTGTGAATGCCTGTAGCTGAGAACGGAGCCAAGACGGCATTTTGTGCATCCACTTTCACCAATATGAGCACGCTAACCGAACGCGGAGCGGCTGCGAATTCTGCGCGGGCGCAAGTATTGTCAACTGCAATCAAGTAGGTATTTAAACAGACGCGTCTGGCTGAACACGTCATTGCACGAAAAATCTTTAGGACGGATTGAATTTGTCTGATATATCGCAATAAAGAAGTTTATTTTTCCGATGTTTACTTTGTCGAATGAAAATATTTTTTCGTTTTCTATCTAGCTAAAAGCCCGCCTACGCGAGTTGTTACCATCGAATTAATTAGCAGGTTGGAAGGAAAACAACGAAATTATACACCAGACAGTTTACCGTAAAAGTACTTGAGTACATTTCCATGGTAGTGACAATGAAATATGGTTTCAGGATCGCTTCGTTTCAATACGCGGCACACGACTTCATACGATGATTCCATGAATGAAGTTTAAAAACATCACGTTTAGACAATGGGCTATTGAAAAAACTCAGAGAATCTTTAGTTACACGTAACAAAAAAAAACGTGGAATGCCTAACTTCGGTCTTAGTAGGGTTTAGGCACCTGAACACGTTTTAAACGTAAGGTTTTTATTAGCATTATCGAAAACTTGTCCAAAATTAATGCTAGAGTTTAAATTCTTCTGAAATCAAGCTATAAAAGAGAAACAACTCACTGAAGAAGATGAATTCATGCAAGGAAGCAGCACCATACACGCCTCGTACCAAAACCACTATGTACCAGCAAATGATGCATGAGACAAAGCCAGTCAGTCAGGAGCGAGTGGAGCTATCAGGTTTCCTGACCTTCGGCCTGCTACTCGGTTTCCTGACTGACGTATAGGCGCCAGACTTGTGGTAACATGCAATGAATCGCCAAGTGTCTGATCGAAGATAGGAACGTGGATTGGTAACCAAATTGGAGGTGAATGAGGCGCCTTAAAAGATGCAAGTTGGATCGTTAATGAGAAGCATAGAAAAAACACATGAATATAGTTTTACGGGACTTGCTTTTTTGTGATCAAGTAGGTAATTGTGTGCTTTGAAGCGTGCCTAAGTCGGTTTTGTTACCCCAACTTTATAGCCAATAATTAGGTACGAAGATATAATTGTGGTTGATTATGCAGTTTATAGCTTGAACAGTTGGAAATCTATAAAAATATTCATGGTAGAAGGATTAATTTTATTACGATTACGAATTATATAATTTGAATATGAATTTGTTAATTTTGAGCAGACTTACTACCAATTTGGTTAGGAATGTTGAAAATATTTCAGATGTCTCATTTCGTCGTAGGCTAGCACTATAATCGGTTAGTTAGAAGTTATTCACCAGCCAAAGTTATGGATCCGCTATGTATAAGCCTACATATTCATCAATTTCACATTCTTAATTAGGTGCAATCCGACCAGTAAGCTAACAAATTGGTCACTCGAAAGAATACTGCACGATGTACCATATCTAAATGTCTATTATTTATAGAAAAATCTACTGGAAAGACCCATTTTTTGTCCCCGGAAGGAAGTGCATTGAACCGGCTACCGCTACAATCACATCACAGATAAAACTGACGTTTAGCTAAAGGTCATTTTGTTACTGAGAATCGCCGAGCGTCGCTGATTTTGAGAGACTGGTGACCAGATCCTATTCCTTGAATTGTAAAGGACAGCGAAATTCTAAGTTCAGAAACTATAATGGCCACCAAAATTCCCCGGCGACTGCTTAGACCATGCGCGTGAGTCACTCGACGGCATACCAACGCGCACCATGCACCGTGCGTGTCAACCACCTATTTATGTCGCAGGACGAAGCGCGCAAATAAACATCATCAAAGGGACTGCGGATTCCGCGCGCGGAACGGAACCCTATTCTGTGGTGATCGGAAACGCATTGATATTTAGATATAAGGAATGTCCAGCCAGACCGAAAAACAAATACATCCGGTACGCCCGCAGCCCTGAAAATCGTACCGGGACTTCAGCATGCAGGCGCACTTTCTTTTGCGCCACACATCACAATCTTCGTCTACTCTACACCTAAACAATAAAAAGATTTAAAAAAGTAAGATACCTATTAGATTGTTATTACTGATTTTGTTGGGTTTAAATTTAAAATAACTATTTAAAAGGTCAGGCATTCAGGTAAAAGAATCTGTTGCAAACACGATTTACTTATTTAATTTTTAATTGAGATTTATCGCCAGTTAAGCTCTTTTAATTACACTGTGAGCCTGAGAATAAAACTATGGAGAATAATTTATTCGAACAATAATTTAATTACTTTATTTAAGCGACATGTGGTTCAGAATTTGTAAAACATATTTATCATAATCATGTCAGAGGCCTGCTACTTGCAATAGGCGGTTGAAAATCTCTGACAGCAGGATTCATCGGGTCGTTAGACGACTTGGTGTCCCACTCGAAGAAGATTATTTTGCTATTTTTTTTTTAATTTCACGCACACGCATTTTAATCAGAATAGGGCCGCGCCAAATGCAACGAAAACACCCGCCATTGTCTACGGATGAGTTATTTTCGCAAATAGACTCGGGATATGCGCGGCGGTCGCTATTGTGGTGTCGACGACTCTGGTGCTGTAGGACCCACTTCGCCACAGTCCCAGTTTGACACTATCCCCATTCGCCACAGTCAACTTAAGGCTTGTAAAGTACAGTCAAACGAAACGGAACAGATCCGCCAAAGCCCCGTTCAAACGAAAACACCCGCCATTGTCTACGGATGAGTTATTTTCGCAAATATACTCCAGATATGACCGGCGGTCGCTATTGTAGTGTCGAAAACTGTGGAGAAGTTAGTTCCTATCCAACACAAAAATGTATCCCAATTCGCAGCAAACTATTAGTTTTAAAAATCTAAGACATACTTCGCCAAAATCTAACTGGCCCGCGCTCCACTACCGGACGTTTGTCTCGCTGAGTTTTCAGAAGGAACCCGAAAATCAACTGTACCGTAATTGAAATAAGGTTCATATCGGCTTGAGTAACAAACGTCTCCGGCTGGTTTTGGCAACCATGAGACAGTAAATGTGACAATGACAAAGTTTTCCTAAAACTGCAAGTCAAGAATATAGAAGAACTCGTTCCCTGTCAACTACATTCCATCCTGATTTCTCAGTACTAAAGGTGCGGTTCCATTATGTAAGTCTTGCATGCAAGTATGACGTCACGCTTGCATAAAAGTAACAGCTTATCTGAAAACTAAAAATACATATCCACAGGAGACTTATTGTATGGTGACGAACCGGGTGTGTGGCAAAGAGGCACCGAGTCCTCTAGTGCTGCAGGGTGGACTAAGAATAACGCGTGTCAAGAATAGGCCCGTCCGAGATAGACGGTGGCGCATTCTTTCAACTTGATGCAGTGATCTATTGGGGATAGCAAAAAATATTTGGCAGTGAATGTGACAATGGAAGTTTTACTTAAATTGACATTGTAAAAATTTATGGTTATTCCTCAATCACCCAAAGATCTCAATACACAAACACAGTTTCCTACTATTGTGTGCAAACAATTATACAAAACTATAGCTCACTTTAAAAGCTGTTCCTGTAGGTTCCTGTTTTATTAATTGGATTGACTAGATATTGTTTTAGAGTTGTAACCGCCCCAAATAAAATCTGGTAGATAGCTGTTAACAACAGGAACAATTTTTTTACAGAAATAGTTAAGGCTATATTAATTGTTTGAAGTTTATTATTAAGTAAAATTCAATTTGTTAACCCTTAATATGATGGAAATTGATTTTTTGAGACCCAACTGTGTTGTTAGTTCAAAATAATTATTATTCATTTTATTACCAACCTAGCCAAAATAATAAAAAGAAGAACCTTCATAAATAGGGAGAATATTATTATTGATGAACAACATGGCTTTGTACCAAAAAGATCTACAGTCACAAATTTACTGATTTGCCTAGACAAATGGACCCACAACTTCAATGCTGGCCACCCAACAGATGTTGTGTATTTAGACTATGAGAAGGCATTCGATAGAGTTCCCATCAGAAGACTTCTAGTCAAACTTGAACACTTTGGAATCCAAGGTCAACTCTTAAAGTGGATAACAGACTTTCTGACTCAAAGAAAATTTAGAGTAAGAGTTGGTGACACACTATCTGAGGTTCACAGTGTTCACAGTGGCGTGCCGCAGGGCTCTGTGCTAGGCCCTATCCTGTTTGGAATATTTATCACAGACTTAAAAAGTGTTATTCAATCACAATTGTCAATTTTTGCTGACGACACAAAGTTAATGGGAAACCCTCTAATCTCTCATGGTATTATACAAGAGGATTTAAATCGAATAATGTCATGGACAAAAGACTGGCTGATCTCACTCAATGCAACAAAATGTACTGTCCTACACATAGGAAACAAGAATCCTAAGCTGCAATACCTTATAGATTCAGTGCCACTTCAACAGGTGAAAACACAGCGAGATCTTGGTGTTACAATATCACATGATCTAAAGTGGGAAGTACATATAACCAGTATAACCAAGAAAACAAACTCAGTTTTGTACATGATCAGAAAAGCATTTTACCTTATATCTAAAGACCTGTTTGTAAAAATCTACAAAACATATGTGCGCCCACTCTTGGAATATGCCTTTCAAATATGGAGCCCATACTTCAAGAAAGATATAATCATGCTTGAGAAGGTGCAAAGAAGAGCTACGAAGATGGTGTTTTCATTAAAAGACAAATCTTATGAAGAAAGGCTCATTGCATTGAAACTGACAACATTAGAAGAAAGGCGGAAAAGGGGTGACTTGATTGAGACCTACAAAATTTTGAATGGTTACTATAATGTACCTAACATCCAGGATTTGTATACCTTACACAGTAACACACGTCGTGTAAGAGGACACTCAATGAAGCTACTGAAGACCAAAACTGCTAGCAACCCTAGGAAACACTTCTTGCCTAACCGTATTGTGGATCTTTGGAACACTCTCCCAGAAGTAGTGATTAGTGCACCGAGTGTGAACAGTTTCAAAAACAGACTAGACATGCATTTAAAAAGTGAACTATCAAAAAATAAGACACAAGTGCAGTGATATACACGCATCAGCTCAAAAGAGCTGCTAGTGTATTAATAAATAATAATAAGAAAATCAAGTACTTTAGGAGAGATCAAAACATTAGATCAGACATTAAAATAAAATATTCCACAATTCACTGAGCCAGACAATGAATAAAACAATGAAAAAAGTTATGGGTCTTTGAATGTCAGTAATAAACTTAATATTTCCAGGGCAAGCCTAAGCCATAAAGCCCTGAAGTAGTAGTGTTTGTATAAGAGTTCAGTAAGGAATATTAGATGTGGCAAATCTAGGCCAAAAGTTTAAAGAACTTCATAAAGTGAAATTTAAATAAGTTTTTAACTTCAATATCTAGACACACGGCAGTGTGTGTGTCCGCCAAGTTCGAGCAAAGAACCGACACACCGGCCGTGGGTTATATTACACGAACCATTTCGGGCCAAGTTCGACCCACCTATAACTCAAAATCTATTTTATCTACGCATATGAAATTTCTAGTATCTGTCGAGATCTACTTACTTATCTAAAATACAAAATTTCATTAATGTACCTATTGTAGGTCTTGAGATATTGACGTCAGAAAATCGCTATTTTTACTATACACTCACTGACTGACTGACTCACTCATCAAAAACCTAGACCACTTCCAATGGTCGTATTGACTTGAAATTTGGCATGGAGGTAGGTCTTTAGATCAAGGTACAGGAAAAAATCTGAAAATGGCCAAATGTGAGTCGGTTTTAAAAATAATGAAGGTGTAAATTCATACCCCTAAGGAACTAAAACCAAAAAAATTTCTGTATCTTCCAATGGTCGTACCAACCTAAAATTCGTTACGAAGGTTTGTAATTTAGCCAAAGTAAAGTAAAAATTGAATATAACCGGCTACGTACATTAAGGTGGTATTCCGAACACTGCAGCCAACAGCCGACAGCCAACAGCATATGCTGCAACGGCAGTTGCAGCCGTTGCAGCACTACTGGTTTGTATGGAGTTCTATGGAACGCTATCCGAAGGCTGCAGCCGACAGCACATGCTGTCGGCCGCTGCAGCATATGCCGCAACTGCCGTGACTGCAGATCAGTATTGCTGCAACGGCAGTGCGATACGCACGTATCTATTTATGCTATTTTACTATAAAACGTAAAATGTGTGGTTCAGAAATAATGATGTAGTAATTAACTATCATAATTATTAAAAAACGAAACCACACAGCGGTAACCGGCGGTAAAGGTAAAAGGTACCTACCTATTATACCTACCTAGGACCTAGGTTCGAGTTGTGGTACACTGAATTTGTACCAACTAAGTACTTACAGTTCGTGCGTGAGTTACCTGTAGGTACCTATTATAGCTACCTATGTACCTACCTGTTCCTCTGCCGTGTGATGCTAGCTTAGAATTGCATCACCCCATTTTTTTTCTGTGGGTGTCGTAAGAAGCGAATATGGGTCTCGAAGGTAACATGTGTATTGCAATTTTAGGCGACAAGCTGACAACCTGTCACTATAGTGATACACGACAATAGCTAGAACGGGTCTCAAATATTTGTTACACGTGGCGATAACGACCGAATTTTTACGGCCGTCGCTACCCTGCAAGGGTTTAAGGCGTGATTTATGTATGTAGGTACCTATTAACCTGTAGGTATCTATAAAATCTACCTAAGTCTACATGCAACTATCGGCAGTCACGGCATGTGCTGTCGGCTGTCGGCTGTCGGCTGGTGCCTTCGGAATCGCATGTGCTGCAACTGCCAACAGCATGTGCTGCAACTGCCAATAGCTGCAGCCGTTGCAGCATATGCTGTCGGCTGTCGGCTGTTGGCTGCAGTGTTCGGAATAGCAGCTTTATACCGCCCTGACTTGGCAAGCTTATCAGTAAATAAAAAAAGGTGTAAAAAAATCCAAGATATTGAATGGTCAATGCGCTCTAGCGTGTCAGTCGTACAAGACAGCATACAAAATGACGAAACAAAAAAGTTTCCTTTGCCACGCAAACGTAGAAAAATTTAATAAAAAAAACTAGTCCATTTCTTTGTAAGAAGCATAGTCCATATTCAAAAATCTGAAAATTAGTATAAATGAGACATTTGCTTAACTAACTTAATCATAAGAAAAGAAGAAAATAAACCTTACAAAAATAAATGAAATCCCACCCAAAACATAAATGTGAAAGGCTGCCAAGTTCGATAATATTGGAATGCTTCGCCTATAAAAGAAGTGAGATCTAAATAAGTACCAAGTTCTATACACAGACCTCAGTTAAAAATAGTTACAGGAATGCACACTTGATTTTCCGCGCTTTGGAAAGTAGCTTCTGAATAAATATCATATATTAAATACCTAAAATTCTAATACTTACAAAAACGCAAACCTGTTTTTTCAGCAGTTTCCTTATAACATTTTTTATTTATTTTTTCTGTACTTTTTAATGATATAACTTGGCAAGTTTTAATAGAAAATTATATACTTGATTAATTGCGTTTAGTAGGTTTATAACAAAGTGTGTGAAAACTTGCCAAGTTATATCATTAAAAAGTACAGAAAAAATAAATAAAAAATGTTATAAGGAAACTGCTGAAAAAACAGGTTTGCGTTTTTGTAAGTATTAGAATTTTAGGTATTTAATATATGATATTTATTCAGAAGCTACTTTCCAAAGCGCGGAAAATCAAGTGTGCATTCCTGTAACTATTTTTAACTGAGGTCTGTGTATAGAACTTGGTACTTATTTAGATCTCACTTCTTTTATAGGCGAAGCATTCCAATATTATCGAACTTGGCAGCCTTTCACATTTATGTTTTGGGTGGGATTTGAGTTTAGCACACATATTTTATTCAGTGGACAATAAAGAATTGTTTCTTATTATTTGAATAGAAAGAAACTTGTTTTAGGAGCAAAAAGTTGAAAGAACTTAATTAAGTGAAATTGTAACAATCTTTTAGCCCAAGGTTTTAAGTTCAGCACAAAATTAAAAGTTGTCATCTTTCTTATGAAAAGAAAGTAGCTCTCAACTTCAGTAGATTAGCTTAATTATTACCTTTTTTTATACATGTTAAATGAGAAAAGAGAGAGAGAGAGAGAATGGAATTTGTTCAGCTCTGTAATTTACACACAACAGACATAATCAAGGCTGTATTTAAAAAAAGGATAAGACACTGACCTTTCATCCTCTGGGGCCTGATTTGGCTGCGACTCCTCCTTGCCATCCCCGGTATCTCCAGCCTGCAAGGCATCCGGGGGCACGTCCGCACCACCATCACTCACATTCACATTGCTCACTGCGGAGCCACTGATCCCGTGGGACACTACACCACTGACCGGACTACCGAAGCCCTGCCCCTCGTGGGCTGGCTGCGCGCTCGTCACGTAAGCCGTCGAATTCACCGGCAACGACACTACAGGGGAATTAGTCCCCGAGACAGTAGCCTCCGGAGCGACACTACTTTGAGACATCACTGGCACAACACCACCGTACCCTAACCCCATGCTCGTTTGCGACTGTACAACATTTGCGTGAACTTGGCCGCCCATCCCAACTGGCATATTCTGCTGCATTGACATCGGAATGTTCTGATGTGTCATCTGTGGCACTGGCTGGTTCGCCACATACTGGACTCCACCCATCGAGGTCTGTCCGCTCACTTGCTGCGGCATCATATTCTGCTGAGCCATATGCTGCTGCACAGGCATTTGCTGAGGAGCTTGCTGCATGTAGATTTGATCTGAGGCGGGTATCTGCATACTGGGCTGATTCCCGTCTAGAGTCATTTGCATGTTCTGTGGAGTGGACATCATCTGTATATTTCCTTGAGGCATGTTGCCCTGAGGCACATTGCCTTGCTGTGGCATTGAGTGCACTGGAGGAGCTTGCTGCTGGCTCATTTGGAGATTCGCTGGCAAAGTCGAGCCTTGCTGAGGCTGACTGACCATAGGCTGAAGATTTGAAGGTAAAGTTGCACCTTGTTGTGATGTGACAATATTAGATAGCACCTCTTGTGGTAAAGTTTGACCCTGTGGCATCTGTGATGGCTGAGTATGGTACTGGGGCACACTATGTTGCTGCTGTACCATAGTTTGTTGAGTAGGCTGAATGTTAGTATTCATCATAGGCTGTGCAGTGTTTTGTTGGTTTACTGGCATTTGCTGTTGATTATATTGTGGCTGAACCGGCATTTGCTGTTGATTATATTGTGGCTGTACTGGCATTTGCTGTGGTACCACTGACTGCTGCGGTTGCGGTTGCATCTGATGCATTTGTGGTATTTGTTGATTAGGGATCTGTGTAGGCATCTGCATCTGCTGCATGTGATTTGGTATTTGTTGATTCTGTAGAGCTTGAATCTGAGCTTGACTAGGCAAATGTTGCAGTTGCGGCTGCTGTGTCATTGGTTGTTGACTTTGGAGGTGATGACCTTGACCCATATTGGCCATCTGCCCCTGCATTTGATGCAATTGCTGTGGATTTGGCTGGGCCTGCATTTGCTGCATTGGCATCTGTTGCATCTGGGGTTGTTGGTTAGGCACCTGAGCCATCTGTCCTTGATTTGTCATGCCCTGCATCTGAGGTATCTGTTGTTGCATTTGCTGCATGTTAGGCATCTGCGCTTGAGGTATGTGCTGGTTCATTTGCTGCATTTGCTGGTTAGGTATCTGCTGCATCTGCTGCGGCATTTGCTGGTGCATAGGAATTTGCTGCATCGCCATGCCCTGTGACTGGGCAATGACCTGTTGTAACTGATGCTGTGGAAAACTTTGTGGAATTTGTTGCACTTGCTGCTGTTGCTGTTGAGGGTGGTTTTGTGGTGCATTCTGCATTGTGATGTGTGTCATACTCTGTGCAACTTGCTGGTTGGTTTGCATGTTTTGACTTTGCATTTGTTGTGGCATCTCTAGGGGAGGCGACTGCACGGACACAGACTGTGTGACCGGCATCTGCTGTTGCTGCACAGTATTGATAGGTTGGGTCAGCGACTGCCCCGGGGAAGCCATTGGGAAATGTTTCTGCAACGCCTGGTCTAATTGCTGCACAGTCGGAGCATTGCCTTGCATGTCTTTAGGCCCTTTATTTGTCAGATCATTACATATTTCATCATGTTGACTATCATTGATCACTACACCACTATCAGGCGCTTGCAGTGTATTAGTTTCAGTCACATCCAAGTTATTGTTCAATGTAATAGGTGCATTTGGCTGAGTAGTTGTATGATCCAAATAGTCCATACACATCCATCGACCCCTGCGAAATGGTTCCGTACTCTCTATTTTCACAACTTTAAATCGTTCATTCCTAACATGTTCTTGGATTTCTTTCATGCCTTCCTGCGGCTTAGCATTTCCTATGAGATTGATAATGCTACCAGTTCCGGCGTTCGTAACACTGACATGCATGTCACTCACTTCCGAATTATTACTATTTGGCACAGCTCCTCCTATCTGGTTGGTGGCGGTGTCCTGGCCGACGATGGCGAGCCCGTACTGCGAACTGGTCGGGATGACGGGCGCGCAGCCTAGCGATGCACTCGACGCGTTATAAAACACATCGTCTTTCGAAAAGGTGTCTTCAGAGTAACTCGGTGTCTCATTCTCTATATCCGTCACCCTCGAGATGTCGTCGGTATGAGATTCGTCTAGATCGTCTGCGGAGTCTTCGCCAGCATCAGTGCTAACCCGAGAGCCGTCCCGTCCCGTCTCACTGACACTGGTGATCTGAAACGAAGATATTTTCCTTGGGTTATGGGCGGCCTGGAGACTCATCGGGTGAGTCACTCCCTTGTCCGACTCGTTCAGCCGAAGAGATTCACTTGTTGTGCGGTGAACGACGTTGTTATACTTGTTTTTCTCACTAGTTTTATGTGACTTTTGAATCAGATTGTCAGCCATTATGCCGTCCGAATCGAATGACTATCTAAAGAAAATTTCACTGTTTATTGGCTCCAGAGACATTTGATAGACTTTTTAGGAACAACAACAAACGAAATATAAAACCATTTTACACTCACAATTTCACAAACACAGTAATTTAACTATTTAAAGTCTTAAAATTCATTAGTAAACACGGAGAGTTGCGAACATCTTTCAGACGGCAGCAACATGGCGGCCATTTATGCGCAATGCATTATGGTTGACAATTTGCAGGGACTATAGACAATATAGAACTGTCGTAAGCTTAGAGTTACTTTCGATAGATGACGCTAGTAACGCGAAAAAGAGGAGAGACCAGAATATTAAAATTACGACGATATTTTTTAAAAGTAAAAATAAAATTAAGGGATCACGATTACAATACATTAAAATTGCCGTCACGTGTGTATTTTTTACTACAGGTACAGGGACTTGAAGGCTTCCTTGTAGGTTGCTTTGTTTAGAGAAGAACGGGCGAGATAAGTTTTGACTACTCATCAAAAGATGACGCCACCAATACTACCTATTACCTGCTATTACCCCCTAGTATTGTGAACTTTAAAGAACCTTATTTATTTCAATAACTTTTTCTACTCGATCAGAGATGGCGCTGTACAAAAAAAATAGTTTGTCATATTTCAAATAGATGGCGCTAAAACAAAATTCTGAATATCATAGGCGAAAATTGTAATCCAAATCCGAAACAATAGTAATAATACAAAAAGAAATGCGTTTCCTGAGGTGTTTATGTTACTAAAACCACAAAATAGAGAGTATACACTCGAACTTAATCAGTATTTTGGCGATCGTCATATTATTACATAGCCAGGGTTGCGACTGTCAACAAAATCTGATACCTACAAGAACGTCATATGATTCTGAGCCAATTTCAATCCAAGAAATATTACGCTCGTGGCAACCAACTTCTTAGTTTCCTTGACTTCCCCTTAGATTCTAGTCTGTAAGCGTCAAAATCGTCGCTAGTACCTACCTAGGTACTGAGTGAGCCATCTGTAAAGGTGCCCCGCGCGCCGTCTCCCTAATTTGTGCTAAAACTATATTTTGTAGATTACTTTCCTGTAGAGGTTCTTGATTAGATTTTAGTACAGTAGGGTCAAGGGTCTTCAATGGACTTTACTTTAGCACTACATGCAACTATTTCCTTGGTAGGCATGGCTTTCTGACGAATCTCAAACGATTAATGAAATGATGATAATTATTAGTCAGAGGAACCATGAGGAACCCAACAGTATTTTATTTATGAAATTCTGTTTTTTTGTTGTAGGTACCTACTTATATAAAAAGTCGTCATACTAACATGGAGCAATTTACGGCATCTTAATAATGAGAAATAACGTGTGACTTTGTAACCATAAAGAAAACATGTCTTCTTCGATGGCCAAAAAAGAAAACGGCCGAAGGCTTCGAGCAACTCATCTTCCGAAGGCCGAATGCAAAAACATTATTTGTCACAGGATTAAATTACTTAGGTATATTTTTATATTAGCTAGTAAAAACCTAAATAAAATCAAAAATCATGTTGTATTTTATTTAGTACTTATAATTTAAACATTTTTAGAGAAAAATACTTACAAAGTAGAGCACCCAGCAGGTCGCACCAAGGAACTGCGAGTAATTCGCAAGCCGTCCACCGGGAACTACTCGTAGCGGCGCAAATCCTCCGACCCCGGCTATTATCCACAAGGTCTTCGCTTCGATTTAGCATCCCCACCAGCCGCCGTGACACTTCTTAAACGAAGGTAATTTGCTATTATTTGTAAATTGGTGTGCCGACCGCGACGTCCCGACCGACAGGATCCGGCCCAGTCGTTCGCCAGCTCGGGGGCACTCGGGACCCTCCCTGGCTATATCGACGGCTCCTTGAATCGACTCTATCCTTAAACAAATAGTCGTTGAAACGACACAGCCTGTGCCGCCGAACCGAGCGTCAGTCGATAAGACACGGCCCGCGAATAAACACACCGGTATGTGATAGTGAGTGAAATGGCCAAGTCTCTAGATGATGTTTCCAAGAAAAACAGTGAGGATGACGAGCCGATGGACGAGGAGAGCGAGGAGCCGCAGACTCGCGCGCAGCGGATCATGGCGATGCTCCAAATCAATCCGAACCTTATTATGCTAAAAGTGACGCTCTTTGTGATGTACGGCGCAACAGCTTCCCTCCTCCCCTACTTGACGATACACATGCAGAGTATAGGATTGACAGTGCCTGAAATTTCGTTTGTGTACCTAGCGTTGCCGTTCACGACTTTTCTCAGCCCGCCAATAACAGGTAAGTGTTTACGCGCAGAAGATTTAAGAGTAAACGTTCTGAAAACGTCTTTGTTTGACACGAGATAAACGTTCTAGGCTTTCTGGTGGATCGTTTCGGGGAGTACAAGCGGGTCGTGATCACGGCGTTGATTCTGAACGCTGCGTTCCACCACTCGCTGCTGCTGATCCCACACCAGGAGACGCCCGGAGGGATGCCGTCGGCCTACGTCATGCGACATCCGATCACAAACGTCATCGAGGTACCGACTCCTCTTATTAATAGATTGTTTCGAAACCCCAGACAAACTAACTCGTGCTGTTACGGGCGAAGCTAGCTAAGAATTTGAAAATCGGCCTCATCCGGTCCGGGGCGGATTAAGCAGTGTCATAACGTCCATAAATTTGAATTAGTCAAGGAAATTACGCTAAAATTATGCATTGTTGGGCCTGCTTACCCTTAAATTGTTCGCACCGCCCATTCACTTGTCTTAAATTTTTAATGACAGTCAAAACACTGGTCACATTCGTATGGTCAAGGCCCTCAGATGGATATAAATGGCATAATAGCATCCCGAATCCCCTCTCAATTATGCTATCGTAAGGGACATTGACATACTTTGATATTATACCAACCTATTGTCTACTGTCTAGTTCGCTTATAACATCTTATCTGTATGAATTCTCTACAGTTAGGTCTGTTTGTATCAGTAACGCACTCTTGGATATCTATCATCCTTATTTACGGTCTGTTGAAAATACTCATTTCAAGTCATCCCATGAAGCTGTACATTTTCCATATGGAACATATGAAAGCATTTTTTTAAATAAGCCAATATTTTTTACACCTAACTTATTTTGTAAGTACCTCCTCAACAACGGTCAATTTAGAGGAATCCAATTTTTATCTACGTTGTTTAACTTTCCCTCAGATAGGGCTAATCAACTCGTATATCAAATAGAAGGACTTCATAAAACACTATTACGTAGAAAGCTATAACCACTACATATGTACACATGTAATCTACATGCGTGATAGAGCAGAACCTATACCTTTACATGAAATTAAAAGGAAGGTAGACAGTTAGGACCTAACCTAGAATTAGATAAATGATGATTTACATCTGATAATCTGATTTTTTTTGTGCCTAGCTTAGAACTAATTTTGGTACGTACTTGAAGGCAGTGTTTGGTGAGAATAAAAAAAGGTGAATTACGCATAAGAGTCGGCCCACCTAATCTTTGGATTGTTTACTGGTCTTGTCTGTCTTGAATATTTTGTGGTTTCATTCAAAATCAGCGTCAGGTACGAAATATTTCTAGATTTCTATTTTTAAACTCTATCTTAGATATGGTGGAGCCCGTGCCCAAGCCGAGAATGCCCTGATGAAGAAGACCGTGTGGACTTTGTCCTTGACCGCTGCGTAGACCACTGCCTCAACCGGGAGCAGCCAGACCCACCCCTGAACGAAACCAACCCTGATGATGATCAGGACGACATAGACTTCCATATCGCAAAAAAGATTAAGCCTCCCATTTTGCAGACCAAGTAAGTATATAAATGTGAATTCCAACCACAAAATTACCAACAAGATACCGAAGAAGGAAAACATCGCACAGTACAAACCCGAACAAACCAAAGGCAAAAATTACGTGGTAATGATAATATTAGACATAGGATACGTAGGCAAGCTGTTACCTACAAGTCTCATCATAACACAATAAATAATACCTAAGCTCAGACAATACTGTTGATAATGAGTAATCTATGCAAATATTACACACATTTCGTATTTTTCTTTGTTGCTTCCTGAATAAAACGTCCTTCGTAAACACTTTCCCTTCGGAATGCATTTCCAGGGAAATGTCTGGAGTCAAAATATCCCATAATAATGAAGCTTTTATAAGCATAATGTAACATAACGTAACGACACAAGACATGCAAATTCAATGTCTCTCAAACATTACGATTTGGACCGATGTCCTTAAAACATATGTAGCATAGTAGTTTGATGTTGTTTTTTGAGTTATATTAATGAAAGAAAATTATTTCAGCTCATCGGCGGAAGAGGAAGAAGAGGAATTTAACGACTCAGCATACTTTTTACTAGAAATTCACGACCTTCTAGGAGAGCCTAAAGAGCAACTGGGTATAGAAATGGAAAGAGTATGTTATGTTATTGATAATACTTGCAATGATCGTACGATAAAATAGACTTTATCAAGTTCAATGCTAATATTTGATGAATGAAAATAGCGCGGAAACTTTATTTATGAAACGTATAGTATTGTATTATCGGTAATACCTACGTGTTATATTACTTTCAGGATGAAAACGAGACAGTAACAGATTTCAGATCAAGATTTAGTGAAAAACTTCTAACTGCTCAAGGGATAAACGTATCAGCCCTAGATAAAGAAGACCTACGATGTGGAGGGATGGTCAAACTGCACAACATGACGAAACTCTCTAAGGAAAGATTAGCCACTTTCACATGTATGATGCAGAAATGTGAATTTAGGTAACGTATTATCAAAAGCGCTTTTGAATAAGTATATTAATAAAAAATGCTCCTGAGTAATCTACTTTTACATAGTCACGTATACAATGACGTTAACTTTTAAATTAATATTCAATTCTTTTTATCTCTCTGTTCTTGCCAGGAGCTACTGATATGACATCACCTATTGTACTTAGACGATTTATTTGACTAGTATTATTCAGCTTATATGATAAAAGTTATTGTAGAGAATTGCCAAAATGTTATATATAAAATTACAGGAGAGGCGGCCCTGACATTTGCCCACCAGACTACAAGGAGAGCGATGACAAAACCTTCTACATTTACTTCGCCATGAGATTCCTGGGCACCATCATGTTGTCTGCTGGCGTCACCATAATGGATCCTATAGCCCTCACTATGATCCAACAGTACGGAGGAGATTTCGGAAGGGAGAGGTTATTTTCCAGTATCGGGATGGCGATATTCTCGCCTATAACTGGCATGCTTATAGATATGAGGAGCAAACAAGTCGGTTCGTATCTATACCTTAGTTATCTTCTGTCAATATGGCGTTACAAGATGTTTACATCAGGTTGTTGATTGCAGGTTACACTGACTACTCGGCTGCATTCTACACATATGATGTCTTGCTTCTGATATCAGCCGTTACAGTAGCTGTTATGCCACTCGGAGCTAAGCTACCTGCTGATAACTTACTCCATGACTTGGTCAACATAATCAAAATGCCCCACATAATCATTTTCATATTTTTCCTGTTTGCGTTAGGAAACTTTTGGGGATTCATCGAATCTTATCTTTTCCTGTATTTAAAGGAATTAGGAGCACCTAATTTCTTATTGGGTAAGATATATCAATATTTGTTACCTTGATAGCTTTTGCATTATCATCTATAGGTAAGATCACTTTTATAATGTGTATATCTTAAATACAATGTTGATCATATTCATATCACAAGCAACAGTAGGCAGTCCTTGACATTGCACAGTTACTTGCATTCAGCCATTTACAACCACTTACGTTGTCTATCTAAACTGTGGACCGAGATTCCACAATCTAGACTAAATCTTCCCTATTCCTAGCTGTATTACCAGTTCTTATCTCGAAGCCAGGAAGACGACTGTCTTCATCTAGATCTCGTGTATCTCCCACGCGGTCCTTGGCTTTGAAAATATCTTTGATTGTGTAAATGGAGTGGGTTAGAGAGTGACATGGTCGAACATATTGATAAATCTTTAATGATTAGTGTAATATGTTTATCTTAAAATCAAATTATTTTTTAAGATAGGATCTTCGTCGTTGTAATAGTAAGTCACATTTGACAAATTGATAGATTACTCGCTACCCGCTTTAGCTCCCGCTTTTTGTCTATGTACACGTAAATTTCATTATACTGAGTATAGTACATAGATGTATAGAAACAAAATCCTTTTTATTTGCTTTTTATAACCAGGAATCACCGTCACTGTGGGCACGCTAAGCAGCATCCCGTTCCTGTACGGAGCTGATGCCATCACGGCGAAGATCGGCCACGTCAACGTCATCATCGTCGCCTTCTTCTCCCATGCTGCCAGGCTGGTCGGCTACTCTTTCATCGAGTAAGTTTATCTCATCTTTAGATTCTTATTGCAGATTTGGTGTAATATTTCAATGTATATTATCATCTATCATTATATATTCTTTATTGTGTAGGTAGGTACCATTTGTAATAACAGGTGAACTTAGAAACTAGATAACACAAGGTGGACTTATCTCCTTAAAGAGATCTCTTCCAGCCAACCTATACAGTGGACTACACAGTGGAATTGGAGAGAAGAATGGGACCACGTTGATATTTTCTCGCATTTTCCTTATAGTGTTTAATAAGACAATTTGGGGTGCCCGATTCAAATACTTCGTAGAATAGCATTTGTTATGAGTCATTGGAAATGCATCTCTGAATTCTGTTACATTTACATGTTTTAAAAGGATGGTTTTGATTTTAATATATTGGATTGTTGTAGCCAACAGTAAATTATTGAAGCATATAGGTACGTAGTTATTATGTCATCATCGTTGTATATGGCGTATGTGTTAGTATTTTAGTAAAGATTCAGCTTCTTAATAACTGAATAACGTTATATAAATAATGATTAGATAAAAGACACACTAAAATTAAACTTTGTGATGATATTAATAATTGTCTAGGAATAAGTGATTTTACAACACAAGCAAATAATAAGTGCTGTTATTTAGAATCCTAAATCCTAATCCAATTTATAAGTTAAAGTTAATTGGAATGATTATTTTTGTTAAATACTTGTTCAAATTGATGAAGCACAGTTGCTATAGTTGTCGTGCAAAATGTCTGGTTACTTGAAGTGTTTGACTAAATCCACACTCGAAGAGTTTACAAACAATCATTAGACAGATGAATGGAAAATCAGGAAAATGCTAATATTTAATAATGAAATATCGCAATATGATACTATTAGGCAAATAGGCGGGTAGAGCACATAGATGAAACTCTACATGAATTTCTTTAGAAATAACATAATAAGTTGTATAGCCAAACTTAAGAATCAATAAATGTGTCGACAAAAGTCAATGTACTTTTGTGCAATGTTTTGAAGGTTTTTGCAATCCCTACGTTTCCGTCCTTCCGTTCTTAGACAAAGTTTTCGCAACAGCAATAGGACGATGGGTTTTCGTTTCACAACTTCCATATTAGCTGTAACTAGCAGCTATTATTGAGAACCTACTATTTTTAATGTATTTGTGTTGTCTCTTACTTCAAGATCTCATAAATCATCCTGAGAGATCTTTCTTTGTAGTTTATTTCTCATTAATACAAATAACGATATAAAACAATAAAATACAAAAGAAAAATGTCAAAATACAAGTAAAATCCAACAAAATTTTCGTACATATTGTAGTTGAATCATTTCCTCAAAAAAGCGAGTAGTACACACGGCAAAGAACTTAGGAAGTGGCTGTGACCATCATTTGGAATTAAATGTCCATTTACGGGATACACGGCTGCAAGAGCATTGTCAAGTTTATGAGCACTATTACGGTTGTGTGGGTTTTACTGAGAAAATCTTAGTTTTGCACGTTGTATGGACTTACAAGGGATATATTTTCAAGGAAATGAAGATTCAGTGATAAATATTTGCGCATGGATAGTTAAGCACTTTCTCGTATAACTTTTTGATGGTCAAATAAATACTCATAATCATAAATGTTATTCATACTTATACGAGGTCACCGTGCTATTTTAAGAAATATGACAACTGGGGCGAAGAATCTTTGACGTCCAATATCTTTGATGGAAATTCTTCAAAGTTATCCGGTTTTGCAAAACAGAGGAATGGATGTCAAATTATCGGTCAGATACTCGATACACCATACTCATAAATAGTGCAGATACAAAGATAACTGTTGTATCGATTTGCAGGAGAGATAAAGAGGGTTATTAATATTCACTTACTATTTGCTTTGATACGTGGTTCATTCGATCATCAATATCTTCATTTTAAATACTACATCAAGCTGATGATTGAGTAGTTACGTTGAGTTTGGTATTTGTTGGAAACACAGAGAATAATAAGTCATTCATGTCGCTGACGTCACTGGTCTACCTTCCAACCACATACCAGTGTACTTATGTACAAGTACAATGTCTCTGAAACATAATTTGGGATCTTAGTCCATTTTTGTCATTGATTTGATTATAATCTAGTTCAGACATGATCTGCAGACTGCACAATAGATAACGTTGAGGCAGAAGTTGACAATTAACAATTTCATCAACATAAACTCAATATTATTTATCCAATGTAGGATACAAAAAAATTGATAAGGCATTATAAAAAACAGAAAACTGAATGACACAATTTTCTTTTTTTAGTACGATTTTGCGTTCTTAGTCAAAGACCTTACATACTAAAAGTTCTTAGTACAGACGCGGTTCGGGCGGGATAAAAAAAAAGGCACTGCCTCGAGGCTGGGCATTCAGAAACCCATTGCAGATATTCATACTGTCGTAATACGATCGCGTACTGATCCTGAAGCCTGTTTTATTTTCTTTCAGAAACTCCTGGTGGTGCTTCCCGTTTGAGGCAATGGAGTCCCTGTCTGTACATCTAATGTGGGTGGCAGCCGCTACGTATTGTGCCATGTTAGCGCCGAAGAGCTTGCTGGCAACCCTGATTGGAGTACTAGGGATGGCGCATTTCAGTCTTGGTGAGTCTCTGTCCCTAATGATGTCTTCTAAGAGAGAGGCATAGGAAAATAAAATAGTAACTGGTTCATGTATTATAAACATTTTCTTCAGATATATTCCGTTGATAAAGAAAAGCATAAAATTGTAGGTAGGCAAAACTATTGAGAAACCATATCATTGAAAACTTGTGTTAGATAAATCCGTTTGTCGACTTGCAAACATCTCGAAATCTAAGATACACACAAAATTTTATTGCTAGTATTTACGATTTGCGTCATATGTAGTAGAAAGAAATATAGGTACGTTCGTATAATTTATATGCAAATCTATTACCTAATGATTGTTATATTGCCAGGCAGCCTAGTAAATTAAGAGTGTGAAACATGACTTATAAACCAGGACAATTGTTGTTATTCCTTGAGAACAAGCAAAGTTGCAAAATATTATATTCTGGAAAACTATAAATAAATTGCAGTTTTGGCGACAGGCGGACAACCTGTTACTAGTGACATACAGTTTTCTGAATAACTGTCAAACATTTGTCAGATGTAGTGTAAATAGACGTTTTTACAGCCGTTTACGCTCTGCCTTCCCCGCAAGGGATATAGGCGTGATATTTCTATGCAACTTCAAAATGGCAAATAGTTTTAGGTGCAACATTTGTACTCCTATTATAATAGTTTTAATGTTTTCTTCATTGCGATTCCAGGCAGGGGCAGTGGCAGTTTTGGTGGAGGCTTGCTCATCGCCTATGTCGGTACCAGAGAGGCGTTCCGATACATGGGGCTCATCGCTTTCCTTGGCGGAGTACTGTATGGTCTCCTCCACTACTTCTGGCTCAGGAAGATCAACATGACCAGCCTCGAATACACCGTTACTGATCCCGATACTGGTAGGCTTATGATCCTTCATCATGAAAGCCTTACGCTAGATGGGCTTATTACCTTCCTTATTGGGGTCCACTCCCTCGTAAAAATTAAAAATTTATGAGTACCTACATTTTGATCCCGTATTTCAACCTAGTCCCTTACTTAACCCAGATTTGTTCATTATCATTGCAGAGTATGGAGAATCAGACAAACTGAACGGGGAGCCGATGCGCAAAGACGCTGAGACGATGATGTCTATGGAGAGACTGCACATGATCACCAGATACAATCCATTAGGGTCGCTGCACTCCTTGCCGAGAGGATCCCGAGCTAGGGTAAGTAGAGTTACCCATCTTCACCACGTATCCGCCGGTACCACAAAATCATCATCATTTGCCTCATACGTCTGTGACTGACGATTTATTCAGTGTCTAAGGCAAGGTTTTTCATGGCTGTATAAGCTGATACGGGAGCGGCATGACTTTCCGCACGCTCTACAAATGAAGGTGGAATTGGAGACTGGCATATACATGTTTAGATGTCGTTTTTGTGTTTTGTTTGCAAGACCAGCGAACAGGTATCATCGTGAGCTTTACGCCTATCAAACCGCAAAATAGTATTTAAATTATAACCTAACTAGCGGCCCGTTAGCGGTTTCGGGAAAATGTTATTTTCGCGACATGTGTTAAATTAAACCTTCCTCTTGAATCACTCTATCTATTACAAAATTATGACAGATTTAATTTTATTCTATTCGAGTAAGAAGGACATCGGGCCGTCTATGGTAAGGATATATAAAATCTAATCCAGCACGTAATGATGTTATTAATAGAGCCTTCAGTATCTACAATATGGTCCCCCGTATTAGAAACCTAGACAAAAATCGTACACAAAACTTAATTAATCATGTGGCTCCCATAGGACCCTAAAGAAGTATACAAAACCCGTACAAAAGTTAATGTACGAGACGGAAAAAAAACTGTACTAAGTTACATGAATTCTATCAGTAAATTTTGAATAGGTACTGATATATTTTGTAAACAATCAAGAACTGAGTCATAAATTAGAATTACGATAGTGTACCTTTTTAATCTAGGACTAAAGACTTTATTGTAGTTTAATTGTAATGTAATAACAAAAGTAAATATTACAACCCTATCTTGCAGTGTTATCATATTATTAACATATTCTTCTATCAAATGTTCATCTCGGAAACCCAATATCTACGTCACGATAACGTCAGAACCATTCTTGTTACCTAGTGATTTTTTTACTTTTCGATCATAAGCAACGTTGTTCAGTTTCATGGACAAAGATATAGTATTTTTATTTCTGCATTTTTACATATTTTCCCGAGCCGTGATTATGCTAGGAACGCAAAATAGTTTCTTTCAGTTTTCTTTTTTTACGAAATTTCGAAAAGTTTCATGACTATCAAAAAGTGTTTTTTTAATCCTATGTTGATAAAATTATTTTGAGTTAGAGTTTCTTTTTTCAGCTATCCCAAGGCGACATAAACGAGCTGTGCCGCAGCCGCAGCGGCAGCAACAGCCAGCGGCGGTGCTCCAACATCGAGATCTCGCCGAAGACCAACCACGGCTCAGGTTCTGGGTCAAAGGTCAACTTGCTTCGGTCCACCCTGGAGATAGGCCACCAGCAAGGGAAGAGCCATATCTCCAATCCAGTGCTGTCGAGTCCTAGACCTCATCCGTATAAGGTAAGTAGTTATCATAATTTTACATAGCATAATTAGACCCACCACAGCTCAGGTTCTGCGTCAAAGGTCAACCTGCTTCGGTCCACCCTGGAGATAGGCCACCAGCAAGGGAAGAGCCATATCTCCAATCTAGTGCTGTCGAGTCCTAGACCTCATCCGTATAAGGTAAGTAGTCCTCATAATTTTACATAGCTTAATTAGACCAACCACGGCTCAGGTTCTGGGTCAAAGGTCAACCTGCTTCGGTCCACCCTGGAGATAGGCCACCAGCAAGGGAAGAGCCATATCTCTAACCCAGTGCTGTCGAGTCCTAGACCTCATCCGTATAAGGTAAGTAATCCTCATAATTTTACATAGCTTAATTAGACCAACCACGGCTCAGGTTCTGGGTCAAAGGTCAACCTGCTTCGGTCCACCCTGGAGATAGGCCACCAGCAAGGGAAGAGCCATATCTCTAACCCAGTGTTGTCGAGTCCTAGACCTCATCCGTATAAGGTAAGTAATGTGGCGTTGCCGCCACGCAAAAGGAGACATTATGATTAACACGAAATCTAGACCTTTCTGTCCAGATCCATAGTATTGAATGCGTCCAAAAGGTCATGAACGGTGACGTTAAAATTTTGTATATTCCAAATTTAAGTTATAAAATGATCCAAGGAAAGAGATGTGAGGGTGGCTTGGGGAGGATGCCGACGCAGAGTTTGCACTCTGCTACAGTCCTCATTATTTTAAGCTCAGTTGTGTGCGTATTATATAGGTTAGTTAAGGATTTTCGAATCCTTTGAATATGTTATCAACGTTGGCGCATCTTAAATATGTATTCTCAAAGATTTTTGCGACTCATACCTTGAGCTTGCAACAGACATACCTTGAGCCTAATATAAAATGTAAACCTTATGCATTTTCTGATGTAAATCAAGTTAGAAAATATCTGCTTATTCATTGGACACATATTGTAATAGGGTGACGTCATGGCTGGCACTTCCCACAGCCTAAATTTATCCACGAGGTGCAGATACAAAAGAACAATATTTTAAAAAATCACATCCAGCTCAGTTATACTACCTAAAATATATACTTACAATATTATCTTTCAGCTGGCCAACAGCGCGCCTAAGCTCACCCAACGCAACAACATCTCTCAACCAGCTCTTCTAGAGTATGACGCGTACAATCGTCGACGTAACTCCATTCCCGAAGAAGCAGAGGAAGACCGCCTCGCTGCCACTAAGCCAATCAAGGCTAAGACCAAGAGCAGCGATGGCATACCTCCACACCTACCAAGCTACGAAGAGGCAGTCACCGAACACCGGAAAAGTTGGCACTCAGATGACAGTACGCCCACTTAACGATTGTGCAACAGAGGAATAGGGTATCGGTTGGGAGCTTCAAAGAATTCTAATGATCAAACGCATTAATACTTTGTAGCATGGATAAAAATGTAATACTCGTATCGCATAACAGATCGTCTCTTGCTCCCAGTCAAGTATGGAAATGATTCTTCCTTCTTCCTCTGTCGTTTTTATCTTTCCTTTTTTACTGCGCGTAAACCTGCTTTTATTATTGCCCAGTAATGCTTATAATCCCTGGCGAGACTTGTAAAATAAAATTGTGTTTCGCTGCATTTCCAGGGTCTATCAATACCCAGTTCTTTTTAGAGTTAGTGTGAGTCAATTTGTTCTACGTCTGTGTGACTTATATTTTCCACGAAATCATTCTGTTCTGTGTCTTTTTTGTGTTTGTGTACGTGTAGGTATGTTATTTTTGTTTCTATGTCGATATAACATTTCGTTAGTGCCTAATCGACTTAACATTTTGTAAAATTTGTTTTTCTTTTGTATTTCATTTTTGTATTATGATCTGAGTGTTTATTGGTCCATTAAACAAAAGTTGTGAAGGCTTTAATTTATTTAAGTTGTAAGTAGATAGATTTGTCTAAATAAATTATCGTTATGGATTTTGAGTTTTTTTAAGTAAGGGTATTTTTATAAGAACTCTGTCAGAGTTCTCATAAAAATACTTTCGCATACAAATACATGATATTATACCATTACGAAAAGTAGGATTTAAAGTAAAAAAAAATATGACAATTGCTCAGTTTTCGCGTAACCGAGGAGGGTGGGATCGCAAAGACTGCGTCTGTCAGACTGTCTGAATTTTATAATATCTTCCGCAAAAGTAGTCAGTTGAATTCCGATTCTAGCCATATGGATCAACAGTATTTCTTTGTAAGTAAAACTAGTCTTTTACATGGTTTGTTTATTACAGCCATGTCCATTCTCATAAGCTATAACTTGGACCTGAGGTCATGAAAATGGCCAGGCACTTACATTAAATTAATAAATGCATATAAGTGTTACATTTGAGTCACCTATATATAATTTAAGTTAAGATATGTTCCTAATTTAGCTCTGCAATCATATACATAATTTGTAACTTACCTACTTTTCTATCAAGTCATTCATACTTGTCTATTTTTTAAAATATGTATTTTGTCCTAATCTCATGTTTTGTTTGTTTTTCTTCATTCTTCGTCAATCATTCTTCTTCTAACCTACTAATATTGATTATATTTTCCTTGAGAGCTTACTCTTCTTCAAAACTGTCTTTGATTATATTTACTCTAAGAGCTGTCTCTTCTCTACAACTTTGTTAAATATCATTATATCTTTAGTTATAGTCATCAGGGCAATTCTTCTGGTCGGTTCTGAGGAAGTAAGCTCGGTTGATGTTGTTCTTGTCACTCGCTGCGTACGCCTTTTCCATTACGGAGAGGGGCGGGTTTCTCTCCCTGGTCAGAATCCACGCGTTACCTGAAATTGGGAAGATAAAATCCATTTAATGGGTGAAATTAAAAATGAATGTTTTTATCCAGACCATAAAACCTTTACAAAGATGAGAGACTTTACAAAAATTACAGCATATTGACACAATCATAAACTGCATGCTGTGTGATGTTGTTAACTTGGCTAGAGCACAGTACCTATCTCTTCTAGAATTTAAATCCGCAAATTAAGGTAGAAAACTGGAATACTAGCGGCGCTATTCTCCAGTGCGACTTTTTCCTGCGATTGCTCGAAAAGGTGTCAATGTCAAAGTTTAAATACTACTCATTGGTTGTCGATACGTCATTTAGGCACATTTGCGCCTGCTGCAATAAGCTTTGAGTTTTCCTCCCAATTGGAATTAAGTCTAGGTAGCTTCAGGTAGGTACCTAATCCACTGACTATTTTATCGCACATAAAAGTTAGAAGCTAATAGCCCGTTCTGGAATTAACATTAACCTAAGCTGCTACATTATGAGCCGTATCTAATAAGTATAATTGGCACAGCCTATTAGGCTGTATTATAAGTATTAACTTAGAGAACCGGTAGAAACTAGAATCCATTTACACTAAGAAGAAACCACTTACGCGTATGGAACAGGCCGAAGTCATTGCACCCCCACACGACCGCATAGCTGTCGTAATCAGTGTCCACAACCCAGTACGGCGCCGGGAAGTTGATGGGCATGGACGGGAATCGAACTGAGAGCTTCCCCTCGTCCGACCGGCTCACCTGCGTAGCCTCGCCTTGGATCACCGACTGGATGCCGGTGCTGGAATGTGGAAATGAAAGGTTATGGTTAAGGAGCCAGTTTTAAATATGGCAATTTTGTAAAGAACTAGTTTGATCTAAGATATGGCAATTTTGTCAGACACGCGAACGGTGTAAATACTAGCCTAACATCCTGCAGATGCATGCTAAGTAAGGTCAACCTGAAGTTAATCACAGTTGCTAGGTTGCTGCCTAATTAAGTTTTAAAGTGATTTTTATGTCTATATGCTGGGCCCTGCCCTAGGGGAATTCTCTTTTACCACAAAGTTTACGTAAGTTTGTTGATAAGTAACTAGTCAAAATAGTTTCTTAAATAAATTGTAATTATATATTTAGGGAATTTACCTCATAGCGTGAAGTTGGTATATGAAGTAGAGGAAAAAATAGACGAAATGAATTTCGTTGAATTGAAAATACCACGTAACGTAGGGTAACGTTACGGTGAATCAGAGTCGTTCACCTCGGTATCCCACACGAAAAGAAAGAAGACCTATTTTGCTTTTTAAGAACAATCTAGATATTTTCGTACACCACTTTTTACATATCATTCATGACGTCATAGGCCATGTGACCATTAAAATTAATTGTAGCAGAGTAACATTCGTAACACAGGGTTGCCTAAAGTCTATTAGATTTGATACAAAATTATGCATTTTGTTGTGGTCAGTACTTAACTCGTACGTCACGACGAATGTTTTTTTTTTAGCATTGTGCTATCAACCGCGTCCTTACAGTTGTTATATAGTTTAATAAAAAGTGTTTGGAATGATTCGTAGAAAACTCAAAATCATTGACAATATGTTGCTTATCGTGCCATGCAATATAATATATTATTAAACGAACAAGTATCACTCATTATGTAGTTTTACTTGCGATTTATTTAGAAGGTGTAGGTGTAGCTCTTTTCGGCTGGTTACGACAGCCTTCTTCCCGAAGGACGACAATCACACAAGCGCGACCGCCAGTTGCGATTGTCGTCCTCCGGAAGAAGGCTGTCAACAGCCAACGTACACCTTCTACCAACTAAATAACAAGTAAGTCGCGTAAACCTACATAACAATATAATATATGCAGTTCCTTCCTTCATTTTATGTTCATCTAATTATAGATCATATGTGCCTAGTCTAGGTTAGAGGTGAAAGATTACCTTACAACCTATTTAGTTAAGTACGTCGATGACTCCGTTGTACATGTCAAATTAGTCATGCGGAATATCTTTGACGTCATTCATAACATAATAAAAAAATCGAGAATGGATTTCATAAAAACGTATCCATAGAATTTACTTCTAATTATCTCGACACAGTCCAATGAGTATGACATCTTGGAAGGCCATATTTAATACAATCTGAATTACTAATATTTGGCAAGAGAATCTTATCCCGCCATTGGAACTACCAACAGCCTGCATCAGCCCACTGCTGGGCATAGGCCTCATCTTCGTCATGCTAGATTGTACGGTATTGGAATTTGGAATAATACTTACAAGGTGCTCAGCTGTTTGTTGAGTACGTTGATGACTCCGTTGTCTTTCTCCAAGTATTTAGCTGTGACGCACTTGGCTCTCATGATGATGATGATGATGACGATGATGAGGATCATGAATACTTACAAGGTGCTCAGCTGTTTGTTGAGTACGTTGATCACTCCGTTGTCTTTTTCGGAGTACTCGGCTGTGACGCACTTGCCTCCAAGCTGGAAGATTGCGAAGTACTTCTCTGCTTCGTACCACTTTCCTAAGTACTGTAAGAGTAAAATTCAAAATCAGAATCTAAATAATTTTTAGTTTCAGTTGCTAGAATTCGTAATAATATTCGGATGAAACTTTTGTTTTTTCGAAGACAAGCGATTTTAAATTGCGAATCATACATCTACGAATTAATATAGATAGATGTACATAACAAAAACCTTTCACGCTTGGTGTCATATTTCTTAACTTCATTGCGTAGGAATTTCTTTTATACATTTTAGAGATATCCGTGCGCCGTCTTCCTAATTTGAGGCTGGAATGAACGGCGTTCAATCATGCATGCGTGACAACCTCACTCTTGGTGAATTTAAATACTTACGAGATAAGCGAGGGTGTGTGTGTGAACAAAATACACGCAAAGTACTAAGTTAGCCATCTGTAAAATTTCAGTAGGTAATTTGTAGGTAATATGTATTATCATTCGTCACTCACTCGACTAGGATTGAAGTCAGTCATAGCTGCAACATCAGGACAGTTCCCTGGGAAGACGACCTGAGCTGAAGTCACTCTCAGAGACGAGAGACCGCACAGGAACACTGCTATCGCCCTAAGGACTGACATCTGAAAAAAGTTGATGCTGCAGAGTATTTGGTTCTTCTTGATTTCTTTCGATTCGGTGCCAACTGGTTCTATAAAGAATGGATTATAAATGGCGGCCGAAGGTCATGCTTTCTCACTCGCACTAAGGCTCTTACATAGGTACAGTACCTACGCGTCCATGCTTTCCAAGAGCATTTCATATTAGGAATCGGTAAAAGGACTGATTTTAAAATGAAATTCTTTCAAAAAGGTACAATACTTAAGCAAAGAGTATATAACATAAGTAACTTTTTTTATTGAAACCGCTAGGTGAGTATCGAAATAGAAAATAATAAGACTTCGACTGCCGTAAGTATATAACTAGAAGAACAGAGAAAAAGGTAGCTGGTTAGTCATCGATACCCAGAACAGCACTATTTGTCCATTCTGTTACTTTTTATAAGAGGAAATATCAAATGGTAATTAACAATATCGTAGAGCACTGATTTCTTGACGTCATTTAATATAAATAGGCCGAAAAATATTTAACAGGCCTCTAGGCCGTGGGGATTTCTGCTGTTCTAAGTATCGAAACGGAATACACCTGTGTTTTAGTTTAAATTGTTTTAATTGATATTTAGATGCACAAGGTCGTTGTTTCACACAAGAATCTACGACAACTTGTGCCATTAGTTGGCTGGTGTGATTTGATAGTTCTAAGTTGAATTTTTCATTTTTTCGGGGAAAACATAACATTACAATTACAGGTTAATTCTTTGAAGTACGCTTAGATAAATGTTAGCCGAAGTTAGACAATAAAAAGGAGTGGGCTTAGGTACTGGTAAGTAGGTAAAAGATAATAAGTTATATCTTTCAAACGAATTCTCTATTACTATACACATTGTGTACATTTTCGCACATAACAGATAAGTAGGTAGATTTCTTTACATACAAGGAAACTTTGGTCCACTCCTCAATATTATTGACAAAAAACAAACAAACGAATGAGTAAGCTAACTTAACGATGTTAAAAAAGCATAATAAAACATGCTAGTAGGTAAGTGTGAATTATTTTTGGAATGCCGTTATGATAACTGTTAAAAATAGTTATTTTTGTCACAACAAATGGGCAGTAATATAACTGATTGATTAAGGTCTTCGTCAGACACCATTAGCACAACCATTCGTACCTTGTCTTTTGTTTCGAAACCTACTTTCCTTTAAATTTTCATTTAAGCAGTTTTTTAGTATTCCATCGTCATTTTTAGTTCTTTATTTGTGTTATTTTGCTTCTATAATTTCTATTTGAGTCTATACCGACGTCAGTATTTTTTATTTTTTACCTTTTATATTATTCTAAGTAGTATTCCATGTTACGTGTAAGTTCCATGACCAACTTCATAGGCGTTTTTTCAATGGCATCCTCTTTTTTGTTGACTGTACTAAACAAAAACTGAATGTAGGTGTATACCTACATACAGGATGTAAAAAAATCAACTGCAAATATTTTAAGGGGTGGTCATACACATAGGTCGAAAGATGAAAAAAAAATTTGGACCTCCCATACAAAATGTACCAGCCGGCCGAGTCAATTTGTATGGGAGGCAATTTTTTTTTCATATTTCGACCTATGTTCCTTGGGGAAAGTTGTTCAGTTTCATGGGCTGGTTCACCCCTTAAAATATTTGCAGTTGATTTTTTTACACCTCATATGTGTACTATTATGTTTATGACTCACACTAATTACCTACATACCTACATATGAATGAAAAGAAAATGCTAAATGGACACTTAAAGAAAAGGGAACGTGAGGGCCTTTGAAAGTTGGTGAGAAAAGACTTGTATTGGTTTTGCATCATAAAAGAGAACCACTCAAACAAAAGATTACTTTCAAAGATTTTACTAAGGACTTCGTGCTGTTATGATTAATAGAAGAAGCTTGCACATTAGCTAGCCATAGGGTATAATTATTATTTGTAGATTTATCATCGTCATCCTTAGCCCACATTCACCCATTGTGGTATATAGGTTTCTTCTCTACAGTACTTATTCTGGCGTCCATATTGATTGAGATTGAGGTATACAGAGTGTAAGGGACAGCTCTCCTAATACTGATAGGGTGCAATCAGACCATAAAACTGAACAAGTTCCAATTGGGAAATATTTCAGGAGACAATTCTGTCTGTGCCTTACACCCATCCACCACCCGTACATAAATTCACTTCATCATCATTATCATATTTAAATAGGCTCTCATGAATATAGTAGGTGATTGCCTTTCTCTTCATATTTCTGTTAAGTCCTTCATATTGTTGCAGGTTCTGGCAACTTTAATTTAATAATTTTCCTGTTTTTATTTTTTCATCTACAAAGGTATAGACGTCGTTTTCAATTTTTAATCTTAAATCTATTTTAAAATTAGTCTTAACCTTCAAAATATGATATTGATAAAAATTAAATCTTGAATTTGCATTCATCTTCTATGAATAGGTAATGAATATTATTATATCCTTGGCTTTTCGAAAATGAAATTATTGACATAGATTAGTTTATGGTTTGGTTTTATTAATTTAATTTTACCCTTTTTACGATTTAAGTCAATACCTAATTTAATTTTTATCATAATTTTTAATTAAAATTCAATACTTATTAAGTAGCTAGTTATAATAAAATTGAATATAATTAATACCTGATTTAAAGTACTGTAGAAACACGAGACGTGATCTCGTGAACGCAATTGCATTTTCATACTTACATATTCATATTATACAGAGTGTAAAAAAATCAACTGCAAATATTTTAAGGGGTGAACCAGCCCGTGAAAGTGAACAACTTTCCCCAAGGAACATAGGTCGAAATATGAAAAAAAAAATGGTCCTCCCATACAAAATGTACCAGCCGACCAAGTCAATTTGTATGGGACGCCCAAAAATTTTTTTCTTATTTCGACCTATGTTCCTTGGGGAAAGTTGTTCAGTTTCATGGGCTGGTTCACCCCTTGAAATATTTGCAGTTGATTTTTTTACACCTTATATACCTAACCAATCAATATATTAGTTATCCTTGCAAAACTAGTCGCAACCAGGTAATATTTCCGACTTCCAGACAACAATAACGAATTATAACGAGCTTGTTTATTAAACTTATATTTTAATTTCGAATGAAACATTAAAAATATTAACATTTTTGCAAATGCCGGTCAAAGCCGTTGGTTTTCAGTGAATGAACAGCAAACGGTGGCAGATGAAGTTCTACCGTAGAAAACGAACGCGATACTGACCCTTGAAGTATTTTTACCCGACTGACTAAGGTGGGTTACGTTTTTGAAGAGTAGGTATCTATTTATTTACTCATGTATGTGGGTATGAAAGTATGTTTTCTTGCATCATTTTAAATGTAGTCAAGTTGGACGATTTGATGTCCTACTCGAAGAAGAAAAAGAAATGTATTCCACGCTCATTTTGGCGGAAAGGGATGCGAACGTTCGATGGTGTAGGTATATGGCATGGCACAACAGTCATTGTCGGTGGTGTCAATCACGTAAACGATGCTGTCGACACCTGCAGGCCCTGCAGTCGCAGTCGTGCAGTCCGTCTGCAAGCAGGTCACTGTCCTAGGTGTCACTGAACTAAAAAAGTATTATTGTATTTAAATGTTGGACTAGGTATGTTTCGTTGATTGTCCGTCCTTGATTAGTGAACCAATTGAAAATTTATCTAATTTACATATTCTTAATGAATATTACCTACGTTTTACTATGTTTCATTTTTTAGCTACCTATATGTATTTGGTGCAGAAAGTTCATGACTTTACGCCTCTAGTGTCTGTACCTAAATTGAGGTTGCGATTTTTATTATGACATAACTCTTGCATCTATAATTAAGGATAATAAAATCATTAGAAAAAAAAACGAGGGCATGACTTATTAATAGTAGTCTAGTCTAATCCTAATTTAATGTTTATTACGATTTTAGCTAATGATCACAAAAAATCTCAAATGTATTTGGGTTTGGTGTTGCAGGTTCAAATCCTGCCTGCGGTGGAAAATTTTGCAAGTTTGCCAAAAAAATTATTCCTAACTAACACGGAAAGTGTTTAAATTTGTACCTTGTCTATCAATATCTATCTATGTCAACATCATCATCATCTGCCTGCCCTTATCCTAATTTATTTAAGGTCGGCGAAACATGTCTTTCTCTTCCATTCATCTCTATCAGCCGTAAAATTTTCGTTAACATATTTTGATTCATATCCTCTTTTACACAATTTACTAATATCGTGTGTTTTTGTTCGTGTGTCGTGTTTGTTATTTCCGCGTGGTACCGGCTTACCGGCATCACCCCATAACTACCCGTGGGTGTCGTAAGAAGTGACTGAGAGATTCGAGAATTAATGTCCTTATTATTATGTCTGGGTGTTTTCTATGTATAATAAGTATTTATTTACAAAAAAAGTATATATCATGTACTATATCAGTTATCTGGTTCCCATAGTACAAGCTTTGCTTAGTTTGGCGCTAGATGGCGCTGTTTGTCTTGTCCAGAGATATTTATTTATTTATTAATTTATTATTATTATTTATTTATTGATGAGTTTGCAATTTTTTGCCACAGGCTGACAATAAAAGTGATACGGTCTTCTAAATGACTCTCAAACTTTTGTCAGACGTGGTGTATATTGCCGTTATTACAGCTGTTTACTCCGTGCATACCCCGCAAGGGATGTTGGCATGATATGTGTAAGTATCTATCAATATCGATGTCAACAAGTGCATCTATATGCACTTCTAGTCGCAAGATGGGGCCGTTGGAAAGTATCCTGTGTAAGTGGGCTAGGTCCGCGTACGGTTAAAGTAACGGGGCAATGCAGCTCGTTCTATCGAGTTGGTCTTGCTATAAAAGACTACCCGTAATTGTACAGTGCATCTCTGCAGAGCTATATAAAATCGAAATTCAAATTAAAATATTTTCTTCAGGTTTAAAGGACTAGTGGCCTGATAGCGGTTAATGCAACTTATTTTCTTGGCATGTGTTATATTCTTGAATCACTATCTGTCACAGAAATTCAAAATCTGTTGCGTTGTTTAGGGGGACTTAGCGAATTCCACGATAGACAAACAGACAGAGAATCGCAAAAAAACGACTGCATTTTAATACTATGTCTATGTATTGATTTTGCTATTGATAGGATAATAGAAATTACTTGTAAAATTCATGACATCATGGTATGGCTCCATAATTTTGGACTCCATGCTCCAAGAAAACATTTCGAAAAATAAAACTTAAATTAAAAATTTAAAGGAACCCCCGACTTTCAATTCTTTAAAAAGTGAAAAATAATTTATTTATCCAATAAAATATTGTAAACCATAATACTCCAACGCGTCGGGGGGCCGCTAAGTAAACAATATAGGTAAGAAGTTTAAATAAATCGTAAGACGTACTTGTATGAAATGAAATGACATTTGCCACTTATATGTATAAACTTTGTAAACTTCTTACATTATATTGTTTACTTAGCGGCCCCCGAAATTATGGTTACAATATTTTATTGGATAAATAAATTATTTTTCACTTTTTAAGTTGAAAGTTTTTTAATTTAAGTTTTATTTGAAGCTTTTAAATTAATATTTTGTTTCTGACTTTAAACAACATACAGGATGGTTTTTAGCGCTTACTATTTCTCACTAGCATTTTAAACGGCGGTTCTACCCGCTGCTGCTCAGTAATTTTATATGACAATAAAACTTAGCTTTACAATCTTATTTTTTGTGTAAATTAACACAGTGATCTTTTGTATATCCTATAGGACAGAAAAATAGGCAAGACAGGGAATAGCAGGGTAACCTGAGTGACCGCGAGCAAATCGAGCGCAAAATTCTACAAAGATTTTTGTGTTTTAAATTTAATTGAGTTTTTTAAATTAAGAATAACCTGATGTATAAGTACGTCAACTTAGTTTTAAATACGACAAGCACGGAAAGCGAAACATAAAGAAAGATCGCGAGCGAAGCGAGCTAAATTTACGATATCTACTAAAAATTATCTGGATTATTCAGTAGATTACTTTATAAAGTGTCTTTTCCTACATTGCCAAAAAAAAGCAAGCAGGGTGAAGAAAACAACGTTGAGCAGAAGCAGGAAAAAAAAGTCTTCGAGCAAAGCGAGCAAATTTTTTGTTAGTTTTTGAACTACTTGAAGTAGTTCAAAAACTAACATGTTAATTTCCTCCAAAAAATAGATGTTAATTTCCTTTTTAGTGATGACATTTGGGGCTTGTGACATTTCCAAAACAGACGTTCGCTTTTTCTGTGATGAATGCATCGACACGTCTTCTTCTGTGAGGGGGGCAAGCCCCTGGTAATGACACTTGGTGCTTGTAAGAATCCTGCAACAGACGTTTGACGTCTTCGTCTGTAAGGGGTATGGCAAGCCCCCCTCAACCCCCTGGTAATGACACTTGGTGCTTATAAGAATCCTGCAACAGACGTTTGACGCCTTCGTCTGTGAGGGGGGCAAGCCCCCCTCAACCCCCCGGTAATGACACTTGGTGCTTATAAGAATCCTGCAACAGACGTTTGACGCCTTCGTCTGTGAGGGGGGCAAGCCCCCCTCAAGCCCCCGGTAATGACACTTGGTGCTTGTAAGAATCCTGCAACAGACGTTTGACGTCTTCGTCTGTGAGGGGGGCAAGCCCCCCTCAACCCCCCGGTAATGATACTTGGCGCTTGTAAAAATCCTGCAACAGACGTTTCACGTCTTCGTCTGTGAGGGGGGCAAGCCCCCCTCAACCCCCCGGTAATGACACTTGGTGCTTATAAGAATCCTGCAACAGACATTTGACGTCTTCGTCTGTGAGGGCAAGCCCCCTCAACCCCCCGGTAATGACACTTGGTGCTTATAAGAATCCTGCAACAGACATTTGACGTCTTCGTCTATGAGGGGTATGGCAAGCCCCCCTCAACCCCCCGGTAATGACACTTGGTGCTTATAAGAATCCTGCAACAGACGTTTCACGTCTTCGTCTGTGAGGGGGGCAATTGCCCCCCTCAACCCCCTGGTAATGACACTTGGTGCTTGCACGAATCCTGCAACAGACGTTTGTCGTCTACGTCTGTGAGGGGGGCAAGCCCCCCTCAACCCCCCCGGTAATGACACTTGGTGCTTATAAGAATCCTGCAACAGACGTTTGACGTCTTCGTCTGTGAGGGGGGCAAGTGCCCCTCTCAACCCCCCGGTAATGACACTTGGTGCTTATAAGAATCCTGCAACAGACGTTTCACTTCTTCGTCTGTGAGGGGGGCAATTGCCCCCCTCAATCCCCCGGTAATGACACTTGGTGCTTGTAAGAATCCTGCAACAGACGTTTCACGTCTTCGTCTGTGGAGGGCAAGCCCCCCTCAACCCCCCGGTAATGACACTTGGTGCTTATAAGAATCCTGCAACAGACGTTTGACGTCTTCGTCTGTGAGGGGGGCAAGCCCCCCTCAACCCCCCGGTAATGACACTTGGTGCTTGTAAGAATCCTGCAACAGACATTTGACGCCATCTTCTGAGGGGGTAAGCCAAGCAGTTACCCTAGATGATCGCGAGCGAAGCGAGCGCAAATTTTTACAATATTACCCAAAATAGATCTGGATTATTAAGTACATATTTTGTTTGTAAAGTCTCTTTTCCTACACTGGCAATAATAGGTAAACTGTGAATAAAGCTAGGTTAAGCAGTCCTTGAGCAAAGCAGCAGAAATTGAGTACGGGTTTTAAATAAATTTTCTACATACCCATTTAAGCAAGGAACTCATTCACCCAGGATAAAGCACAGGTACAGGTACTCATAGGTACATACAGAAGTATTACATAATTTTTGTAATATTACTATTGTAGTAAATACATGTTATACCTACGCACAGGTTTTAAGTAAAAGATCTTTTATCTACCTATTTCCTAAAGTCAAATAAATACGAGTACTCTCATTGAAGTCATATTTTAAAATAGTTAGGACCTCCATAATGTCATGCATGACTTGAAAGATATGACAACTCCGAGTCAAATTAGCTCAAACACGGGGATATAGTGCGTAGTGTGATTCCTAGTCTACCTTCCGTCTCCATCATCAGATTTTCATGAAATATGGCTAAGAACCATCCTGACCATATAAGCTATTATATAAACAAAACCGCATTGAAATCGGTTCAGTCGTTTCGGAGATACGTTGCCTCAAAGAATCGTAGACACACAGACATACAGACGCGTGAAACTTATAACACCCCTCCGGTTGGTTCGTCGGGGGTTAAAAATTGGATCACCCATAACTACAGAGCTATTTAAGAAGACATCTAATTTTGGGAGGACGTTTGCTTGCACAAACTTGTACAATGCATTACAAAATATTGCAACATGTCGGTATACATAATCTAGAACGTTAGAACACATATTTTGTTGTTCTTTTGTTTCAATATCATTGAATACCATCTAACAAGTATGATGTTGCCACCAAATTAAGAAACTATTATACCTAATATTAAGTCCGATTTTTTATTTGATGGTGTCCTTGTAAGCTTAAGTTGATTATACATTATTTTATTATTACTTATTGGGATACAGTTTTTTGCTTTTGAAATCAAAATAGAGTATGTATTGTTTGATAAATAAGGAAACCTACATATTAGGTCGGCATATTTAGGATCTTCTATTACTTATCATCAATTCATCATTAATCATAGTTATCTATCATGGGGTTTGCAAATTAATGCAATCATAATGATGCATTCTGACTCATAGATAAATCAAGATATACTTATTTGTACATACATTGTAAAGCCAAAATTATTATACTACTTCCCTATCTAGTCTTATTGTTTGTTTGTATGTAAAACATGTGATCTCATCTAATCACCTTTAAAAATTCTTTAATTAATAAGTACTTAGATATCAGAGTAGTATATATCCTAATTGATAATACATATTTATAAAAATATTCTGTATGCAATTTCTCCGAAGGAATGATGAAATTTTACTAGTGACCGATAGCAAACACTAGAAATATATAAAAATCAAGGACTATAGATTGAAATATGAAAAAATAAATTGGACCTCCAATAGTACGTAACTCAAACGCCTGTTCGGCAATTTTGTATGGGAGGGAGCCCATTTTTTTACTATGAACTATGTCATAGTCATAGTTAGGAACTGTGTCAAATAAGAATGTCAAATAGAAATGAGGATAAATTTGACATGACATATTATGTTTGATAAAAATCAGTTATTTAATTCACACACTGACAGTATTTCATATGTCCATTAAATAGTCGCAGTACAATACAACTTGTTTGGTCTAACCTTTGACCCCTTATTCTTTTGTATCGTAACGGGTAATTTTTTACAGCTTTGCGAGATTTTTCCCAGTTTGATTAAGCTATTATACGTTTTTATACATGAACTTTTAGGATTAAACGTCGCAAACGAATATTTTAAACATTGTACCTGAGTTATATAACTAACGAAACCTAGATAACCTAGACCTAATGAAACTTTGACAGCTGAGTGCAAGTGTAGTAGAGAATGTTGTACCTACACATCGTTGCTGACCATGAGGGACTTTTTAGGCCAATACCTCAGTAGAAGGGTTATATTATTCGAGAGAGTATGTCTGAATATATGCGGGTATGTATGTATGTACATATATGTGGAAACTGGCTAAATTCAGATTTTAGTTAATTCAAAATTAAAGATTTTAAACTCATGCTAATTAGAAAATACCGCATTCGGGCTTCCTCAAAAAACGCTTGTACTACTTCAGCAAAATGTAAAAGTAAGTACGAGTAAGCAAAGTAAGTAATCTGGGGGCTAAATGTCAATCAGAATAATAAGAGGTGAGTAGACAATCGGGTCATGTGTGAAGGTGGGCTTATCTACTAATCCCGTCAAGGCTTACTACTTAATGCTTATGATAAGTAGAACAGGAAGGCAGACAAATGCAGATGGACATCGATTTTAGATTATCTGTGGTTGAACTCAAAAAATTAGGTCGTTGTGGTTGAGTTCTGAATTAGTAGACCACCTCCTCGCGTCGTTGTCCTCATTTCTGGGTCGTGATTTTCCCGATGGGCAGGTAATTTTTCATTTATGATGTTTCTCCATCTATGCCTATCCTTGGCGTCATGGAGTGCTTCATATAGCTTGGTGTTCAGCGTAGAGCGGATTTGGTCCGACCACCTTGTTGGACTACGAAAAAAAAATTGCGTCTCCGGAAATGTTTTCTTACGAGAAGTTGTTCAGAGCTATCCCTTGCAGCCCGTATAAAATTTATTGAGTTGGGTCATAAAGCTAAGTCTAGGTGTAACGGTAGCTATATTTATATCTAGTACATTCTAAGCTAATGGTCGCATTAACACTAATCCCAAGGTGAAGATACTGTAGTAAAGAAAACCTGTTTTAAACCTAATAAAAAATACTGAAATTACTAAATGTATCTACATTCACCACCGGTTCCCAATAGTAACTGCAACCAAATGATGGTGATTTTGTATGGGAGGTCAAATACTATTTTTTTACGTCATTGTCATTAATGACCTCGTATAACCGACATCTAAACAGAGGTGTTAAGAAAGCTAACCCATATCGACATGGTTTTTCGCACAACTTCACATTAAAAAGTGATTATGAAGATGACTGATATGATGATATCGATGGGTGCATGGAAGAAAGCCGCAATCGGAAAAATCAAAATTTTCAGGAAAAAATAAAATAAGACATTTGACGATAACTCGGTAATTACACAACCGATAATATCTGTCTTGATATCAAAAGAAAGGTAATTTTTTTTACTAACTGACATTATTACACATGTTTTGCTTACCTTCATCAATATTCAATAAAACCAAAAAATATATATTGCCGCACCGTGATTTGGTATTAACTTCCCGCAAGCGCTTATTGCGGCTTTATTCCAGGGAAAATGTTTATGAGTTTAAAACGCAAGAGCCGTTTGCGACAGTGAGTAACTCTTGGGAAGATAACTGTAATAGTGTATTGCTTGTTTTTTCATGAAACTTTTTAAGAATTTCATGATTCAGTATGAAGAAAACTGCATCTTATCTTATATAGATTTAATATTTGGAAACAGTTCTTTTGATCACTTTCTTAGAATTTTTGATTTTGCGTTTTCATCGCTATAAGGCGTGTAAGGGACGGTGTAATGAAAGTTTGCAAGGATGCTCGCTCAGGCTATCAAAATGAACAACTTTGCCCATGAAACAAAATAATGGCGGCAAACGATATTTTTTTTTAACTTCTTATACCAAGAAAGAAAGCTGATCGTTAATTTTGTATGAGAGGTCGGAAAACATTTTTCGTTTCTGAGAGACGAGATGCGGCCAGCCCGAGAGACGACGCAGTCAGCTAAAGAATCAACGCAGCCAACTAGATAATCGACGCCGCCAACCAGAGCGGACTCAGCCAGCGAAGGAGACAACGCAACCAACCAGAGACGACGCAGCTAACTAAGAAGTCTACACAGCCAACTAGAGACAATGCCTGCACCAGAGACGACGCAGTCAGGTAAGGAGACAACGCAGCCAGCCAGTGAAGTCGCAACCAGTTAAAAAAACTACGCAGGCAACCAGAGAAGTAGCAGTCAGCCAATAAGACAATGCAGGCAACTAGAGACAAAGCAGCCAACTAAGGAATCGAGGCAGCCAACCAGAGACAAAGCAGCAAGCCAAGGAGACAATGCGGCCAATCAGAGACGACGCAGCCAGCTAAGAACAATGCAGCCAACTAAGGACGACGCAGCAAGCTAAGGAGGCAATGCAGGCAACCAGACACGATTAAGCCAGCCAAGGAGATAATATAGGTAACCAGAGACAAAGCAGCCAACCAAGGAGTCAAAGTAGCAAACCAGAGACAAAGCAGCCAGCCAAGAAGACAATGCAGCCAACCAGAGACGACGCAGCAAGCTAAGGAGACAACGCAGGTAACCAGAGACAACACAGCCAGCCAAGGAGACAATGCAGCCAATTAAAGACGACGCAGCCAGCTAAGGAGACAACGCAGGCAACCAGAGATGACACAGCCAGCCAATGAGACAATGCAGCCAACCAGAGACGACGCAGCCAGCTAAGAACAATGCAGCCAACTCAAGACGACGCAGCAAGCTAGAAGGCAATGCAGGCAACCAGACACGATAAAGCCAGCCAAGGAGACAATATAGGTAACCAGAGACAAAGCAGCTAACCAAGGAGTCAAAGTAGCAAACCAGAGACAAAGCAGCCAGTTAAACCATTTAAACCATTTAAACCATTTATTTCACCACACAGACAAAACTGTACATATTATAAGTGTAGGTACAAAAAGCATACATACAGGCAAAGTGCACAATTATATATGGTAATTAAATTATACATACATAGTTTCTTAAAAAAAAAATATTTTTTAATAACCTCACTGAAGTGTAAGTGCTTAAGTAGACAAAGCAGCCAACCAGAGACGACGCAGGCAGCTAAAGAGACAACAAAGCCAACCAAAGACAACGCAGCCAGCCAAGGAGACAACACAGCCAAGCAGAGACGACGCAGCCAGCTAAAAAGACAATGCAGCCAACCAAAGACTGTTATCTTATTTTATTTATCTTATAACTGTTACCCGCGGCGTTGCCCGCATAATTAAATAGGTATTAATAAGGAGTTGTTTCCCTAATAATACTTTTTCGTTGCAGAAATAAATAACATATTATGGTAGAGCACCTGGTGGTCTACAACAACCTTCAAAGTTTATATGCCAGTAAAAGCAGCTCATCGAGCCTAAGAAATGATGCTTTGGTGCCACATCTGTATTTCCTATAGTTTAGGTGGGCTCCTGATGGTGCATCTGATAGTCTACATCAGGTTGTCTTTATGCCATAAGATGTGGCCCATCAAGCTGAACAACTTTTGCTTTAGTTTCATATCTGTATCACCTTTAGTTAAAGTAGGCTCTTGGTGGTGCACCTGAAGGTCTACATTAGATACACCAAACCTTCAAATTCTATATGCCATTAGAAATGGCTTATCATACTGATCTTATCTGAACGTATCGTCGTGTGGTCTACATCAGGTACTCCAAACTTCCGAAGTTTATATGCCATTAGAAGCGTCACATCAAGCTGAGCAACTTTTGCTTTGGTTTCATATCTGTATCACCTATAGTTTAGGTGGGCTTCTGGTGGTGCACCTGGTGGTCTACATCAGGTGCTCTAAACCTTCAAAGTCTATTGAATCTAAACATTGCCGTTCAAGGTGTCTAAAAATTACTGGAATAATAAACGCATTAGTTATTACAACTTAGATAATCAACAACTAGAACCGGGAAGAAAGCCGCAATATCTTTTGCCGCAACTGACTTTGCTAATCGTTTCAGCATTGGCGATAGTTTTATTATTCCAGGGAACGTTTGGTTTCTAACTTACCGGGAATAAAGTAGTATTTTGTTTTATCTCAGGCAGTAACTATAGGAAAATTACGAAAAAAAATCACAGGATGTATTTGAGGCCGTAGATACCAAAAATGGCATTACACGAAAAAAGCCGCAATAGGCTATTGCGGCTTTCTTCCATGCACCCATCGATATGTAGACTAATTTATTTTTTAGCAATAACTTTGGTTTCCTACTTCCTGGATAGTAAAAAACTTTTGCAAACATCATTGCATTCGCGCACTGCAATCAATGCTTACATTTTTTGTTCATGTTCTATGAACCTAAAAAATTGTGTCTAGAGGTTTTTCTTCAATCAATCAAATTATCATCAGATATGTTCTTAGGTGTTCTTGGTTATCTTTTAGTAAATAAGTTAAAAACAATATGATCTATTGAATCAAATACATTTGATTGTTAAATATGATCCATATATAATACTTTTATAAGGCTTAATATCATAGGGATATCAGTTTCAAACTTTTCTAACCGATTTCCCGCAGGAATAAATCCAAATCTCAACCAACGTCAAGTGCAGCATATATTATATCTCATCATAAGTACAAGATTTTACAAAGTTGATTTTCAGCTTTCGGAAAACATAGGCAGGAAAAAAGAAACAGATCTGTCCTCACTAAAAAGCATCTATGACAAAAAAGCGTAAAGCATGGAAATATAACTACAATATACGAGTAATACGATGATAGTCAAATCAATAATGAGTTGTGAACTATTTATACATTTAATAAGAATGATAGGTGAGTACCTACTCTAATGTTCATTTTTTGCTCAATATGTTTTAATAGTACCTACGCTACCACTTTTGTTACTCTCAAGGTCGTTTAAATGGTCATAATTAGTTATAACTGAAGTATAATAATAATATGAATATTCTAACTATTTATGAACATCACAAATAAATCTTTTTGATTATAAAGTTGATAGAGCAGGAAATAATTTTAATAAGTATTTTTAAGCGTCTCTATTTATAATATGATTTTTGCGAAAACATCGTCTGGTTTTTCTTGTAACAATATAATAATAAGTTCAGCAATAATATTTACTAAAGCAAATTAGTAAAATAAAAATATATTTAAGTACAATTTATAAATGTGTTTTGAACAATTTGAAGTTATTTGTATGACTTATAATGATTATGAAATTAAGAATGCTTACCTTGTATTAGAGCGTCCTATACACTATTAATTTAGAACTGCACAACAAAAATATATATTTGAAAATATATAGTAAATCTCTTTATATATTTTACGTAAACTTAGCACAAGGTCGAGAGTAGCGTCTTTCTGTCCGGCTCAATTGAGACTGTGCGGTTACCTGTCGGATTGTAGTACATGTGCCTCTACTATGGTTGGTTTACTTTTATACATTATTTTGTCAATAAGGATGTCTAGGTGTATCTGTTTCTAGAACAGCAATGTATTCTTATTTAAATGAGAGTTTTTGTTGTTCTTGAATTAAAGGCGTCGCTAATTTTATTTTGTTATGGCCGTTTATGGGGAGAAATTATTTGGTTCATTCCTTCTAGTGATTTCTAATTTTTATTTAATATAATTAATTGTTATGTATATAGTGTATCTAAAAAGGCAATGTATTCTTATTCAAATTGTTAGTTTATGTTGTTATTGAATTTCAGGCCCTAGTAAATTTCATTTTGCTATGGTAAATTATTGAGTTAATTATTTTTTCCTTTTCTCTATGGTGTTTTCTTATTTTGTCAATAAGGATAATCTAGTGTGTCCGTTTCTAGAAAGCGATGTATTCCTATGTGAATCTCGTAATGTGAATTTCGTTCTTAAATTTTTTTGGCGGTAGTGTTCACTTTATTTTGGAAAGTATTGGGTTAGGTTAATTATTGGGCATCCTGGTTGTTTATTATTAAAATAGATTTTTTTAAATTGTTAGGTAAGTAATTGAATATTTTTATTAATTCGGTTTCCTATGTCTTTATTTAAATCAAAGTAATAATTACCAAGTATCTTTCATGTAGAAGAAAAGTTACCTACACAATTATCTATCAGACTCTACCTTCTCTACTTATATTTTCTCTATATTTTTCTCTTGTATTATCAATATCATTACAGAATGCTTCGTTCTCTATCTAGGCCTACTAGATGATCTAGTTAACACTTTGTTTGGTTATCGGTACTGCTATGGTACTGCTTTGGTACCAAGAATGTTACCGACGCGCCATCTGCCGTCTGCTTACAGAATTATTTCACACTGTCGGAGCAAACCGGTGACTAGGCACTAGACAGCATGCAATATCACTAGTTCGTTGTTATTTTGTCAGGGGGCGCTGCTGTAGAATTATATTTCCAGAAAAATTAAATGTTATGAATCTAAAATTCGACTTAATGATCTTTAAAAAATTTAAAACTTACAGAAACTAAACTAAAAAAATATCTTAACATTAAAAGAGTTTTGAAGATATTTACGATGCGGAAAATTACATCTCGCAAGAGGATTGGAACGTACGCTCTAAAGTGGAATGGGTACGATAATTTCGTCAGTACTTTCGACTGGGTGCGTGGCGTCACCTGTAATCCGGCTACTCGGAGGTCGGGACCGGAGGATGGTTTGAGGTCGGGAGCCCTGGTGCTGAGTGGCCCATGTTGACTGGACGTCCGCACTAAGCCCGGTATTAATATGGATCCCCCGGAGGAGTCTGGGGGATGCAGGTTAACTAAGGAGGGGCGAACCGGGCCAGGGGGGAAACCCAGCAGCCAAAAGTCCCCGTATCGGGCAGTAGTGGGATAGCGGCCGGGAGTGGGTGCTCAGTAACAGCCCGACCAATACAATCAGACCCGTTTCTTTTGCAAAATTTGGTAAAAAATTTAATTTGCTTTTCATCTTTCTGATACATTTAATTTTTATCTACGTACCTACTATGAGTTTATCTTTTTTTGTGTTATCTCTGAGTTTTAAGTATTACTATTATTAAATTTAATTCATGTAGACTTACCCATTTCTAACTTTTCCATTGCTTTTTTATGTTTTTGATAAGTAAGTACGATTTGTTTTTCATCTACAGACAGTACTATGAAGTATAGAATTTCGTGTTTTCTTTGAGTTTTATGTGTTAATACTATTCTTAAATTTTATTCAAGTGTTACTAGCATGGACGTATAAAAGGGCGGACAGAGTCGCGCTAATAAAACCTCTGTGTAGCCCCAAGTCAGCCAGTTGGCTGTACGTACAAGAACGCACGCACACATTCACACCAAACCCAGCCATTCCGAACGCAAACGTCAGCCTACCCTACCGATTTTTGCAAAATAAACAAAAATAAAACATCATGTCGTGCGTTGTAAAAATTTGAAAAAACAGCAGAGATCAAAGGAATAAAAGTTCGGGAATCACGTTTCACAGGTAAATTAATAATTCGATTACTCATTTTCATGTTTTAAATTATTTAAATTAGCCTCCAACTGAGGGCTGGTGTTGCCATTATTCACGTTATAAATTTCCCTAAAGTATAGGTAATTATTGGGTGGGTGGGTTCAAAAAATTCGGTTTCACCACATCTTAAAATTAGAAAACGAGACAAGAATTTCTCAAAGCAAAAGAACGTATTATAAAAACTTACTCAACATATGGGATGTAAGTCGTAAATAGAACAATTCAATATAATCGTATTAATAACTGTGTTTTATTGGTAAAAAGAATCCTAACATGGCAACCCTAATTCACTCACACAAGTTTATCCGCCGCCATTACGGTTATTCAGTTTTGACATAACTGGCATTCTGTCCGCCCTTTTATACGTCCATGGTTACTAGTATTAAATTTTATTCATGTACCCACTTCAAACTTTTCAATTATTGAGGGATCAACTTATAGTGGATCTTCACTTCAATTCATCATTATAGTGACCCGCGCTCCGTTTTCCTAATTTGTGGATTTGTGGTACAGACGCTGATAGCAGTTACCTGACCCCCAACGATTTAAAACAAACATTCGAATATGGCCTTTATTTTTCAGTAGTTCCACAAAGATTGCGCTAGCCAATACTTACTTTGTGGTAGTTCAATTGGCAGTTAGATTCTGTTTATCCCTTCCGACACAGAAATGCTCAAGTCAGACTTGATGAAAAAGAAAAAAGCAATAGCTTGTTTTTTGATTTACGCTGAGATTTGAACTCGAGTCCTCAGGTGTCACGAGCGCTCAGCAGGCCGCTAGGCCAATTGACCTGACGTATGGGGTCGTGAATTTTTGCATAGCGTTCTTCCCCGACTTATTTTGCGTCTCAAGTAATGTTTCAATGATGTGGGTATATTCAGAGTTTTTGATGCGTTAAGACTACTTTAGCTATTAAACCAGACTGAATACCGTGCACTGTCCGGCATACATTGCTGGTTATCTTTACAATAAACTCACTCCGGACACAGATTAACGAATAGTTAAGATAACCAGCCAGCAATGTATGCAGGACCTATAGTGTAGTGTTACTTTTAAAAACGATAAACTAAAATGATCAGTCTACGTTTCGACAGTGACTACTTGAGCTGTATTTTTCATTTACTTACCTATTATTCAAATTCTAAATTATTCTAACTGTTTATTGGTTTAACTTCTAAATCATGTCGCGTTTGACCGATTATCAAAAATATAAGATTATATTTTTGTATGAAGATAATACTCCCATCAAAAAGATTGCTCGTGAGCTCAATATAGCGGTAAGTAGTTTCTAATTATGAAAACCGTTATTTATCATTCATTATCATATTCTTTGTTTGCTATTGTGATCTACCTTATGCGTTTATTTAAAAATGGGAAAGTTTATAAGTAAGGTGATAGATTACACTATTTATGTGCCCATCCTTTTTTACAGAGAAATACCGTAAAGCTTTGGATACGCCGTTACGGTGAAACAGGGAGTGTGCAGCGAAACCGTACTGGTCCAAAACCCATAATGTTTACTGATCAATCGGAGCGGCATCGGGCTATTGTTGCACAGCATCAGGAGCACCCATTTGCAACTACGATCCACTGCAGTAAGCCATGGAGTTTCTGTGCAAACAGTTAGACATCATTTGCATGCCGCTGGATTTAAAACATATAAACCAGCACGGAAGATTAAGTTATCACCTGCACACCGCCAAGCAAGGGTTAGATTTGCACAAACGTATCAGAATTTTGATTGGATTAATAGCGTCGTGATTTTCACAGACGAGAAGGTATTTAAATCAGACAAAGACGGAAAACAAATCTTATGGCGAAAGAAAGGTCAACGATATGAAGAATCTTGCATGTTACCTTGTAGAACGAGCGGGAGGATTTCTTTAGGCTATTGGGGCTGGATGTCGTCCATGGGACCTGGTGAGCTGATAGAGGTGGGTGCTCACTTTAATAGCCGTGAATATATAGAAATACTCAGGGATGTTATGTTGCCATCAGTGCGTATCGCCTACCCAACTCAAGAAATTTATTTTGTCCAAGATAATTGCTCTATACATCGTGCACATTGTTCGTCAATGGTTAGAGGAGCAGGAAGACATTCATGTAATAGATTGGCCATCCAAAAGTCCCGATCTCAACCTATAGAAAATTTATGGGGTCTGATGACCTTAATTGGGACCCTACTGAAGTAAGAAATAAAGAAAATTTGGCTGCAGTCGTAACATCGACCTGGGATTTCATGAGAGGACGTGATCACTGCTGGAACATGGTGAATGGTATGCCTGGTCGTCTGGAGCAAATCGTCGATAAAGCAGGTGGATCACTACGATATTAACCCCACCCTGGTGGCGTTTGATTTATCAAAGTGGTTTATATTTCTTTTACCGAATTTCCCCTCAAGCCTCTATGTTTTTGATTGTTTGATGTAAATACCTACTCACAAAATCTATTAAACTTGTTTAACATAAGTAATGTTAGCTAGCAGTGATGTTATTGTTATGTTATGACATATGACATGTTAATTCACTGCAGTCTGCATAATATTATTAGATGTAAACAAGGTTTTAATGAGGTAGATTCATTTTATCAAGTATCGTTAGAAAAGGTCAACTATTTATAACGCAACCATAAAATAACGTTAATCATAGTATTTCTATTAGGCATATGAAGTAAGTAGGTATTTACCTTTTAACTATACGTATCTGTTTATTTTGGTAATAAACTGTTTTACAAGATCTTTTGATTGTTTTGCTTATTTTATTGCCCCAAAACTGTGCGGTAAAAGAATGGCTATGGCAAAGTAAGGCACTTCTGTCCTCAGTAGGTAATAAAGATGTCAAAAATCTATGATGAAATGTATAGTTCACTTTTTTCCCACGCCTATTCTTTAACCGCACAGACTTATCGTATCATATCACCTTAATCATCCCACCAACATCCCACAAACACTTATTATAATAAAAAACAAAAAACTAAAATCAAGCAATCGTGGTGAGTATCGAACCATTGTGTCAGTTCACTATTTTCCTCTCCGCAAGTAGTCCACTACTCTGACCACTACACCACATTAACATGCTCAAAACTTGTGAAATTAAGGGATACTTTATAGACTTACCATTTGTGAACAAGTATGCTAGGTTAATATCACCCGTATATTCACAACATAAGATGTATTATCCGTCCATGCTATAAGCAAGCATTACTCATGGTTCAGTGGCGCCCTCTTCTGTTTATTTCTTAATTCAAACCACTCTTATACCCGCAATTCATTATATTCTTTGTTACAATAGCAGTAAGAACGAAATTACCTACGAACCTACCAATTTTGTAAGGGGGGTCAGATAACTCATATAGCCGTCAGTAATGGTGATAATGATAATACTTAGTTACGTAATTGTGTTCCTTTACTGTTATACTGCGGGACATCGAATAGTCGAACGACCCTACCCATGGTTTCTCCTAACAACATTATGTATATACGGGGGGGACGGCGCGAACGCAGTCCCCACTACCAAAAATTACGCACCCGAGTTATCCACATTAGGGATAATCGCAGGGGTCATAGCTAGTTTTTTAACGGGAAAAGGTACTTTTTTTTGCGTAGAGCAAAGACCTATAGGTACAGGTATTCTATACATCTACCTGAGCCAAAAACGCCCGGTAGCCGGATTCAACACCGTGCAGGGAGGGGGGGGGGGGGGGTTAAAGTACAGTCCTCCCGGCGCTCAGAAAAAAAAATCTGTTGGATTATTTTGGACCTTTGAGACAAGTTTGGTGTCATTTTCAGGTAACTAGATGATGCCCGATTCATTCCCCATACCAGTTTTTTAGGGTTCCGTAGCAAAATAAGTCGCAATACTTAAAATAATAAATTTTTTGTAGTTACAAAATGTAAACAAACCAGCATATTTTCATATTTTTGTATGCAACTTGCTTTATAAAAAATACTGTCTGAAAGCCCATTTAATGCAGATTATTTGAACATTAACATTATTAATATTTTCAATTATTTTCTGCGTTAAAAAAAATGATCCTACACGTACCTAACTGATTCCTACGGGCGGGGCGCAGGTTTCGCTCGGTTTTCTGTTGGGAAATAGTATAAGATTTTGAAGTAAATCAACACTATTTAGTATGAATGGTTAAAACAGGTCCACTTGAGTCGAAATCGACTGATACGAAGCTTCAAATCTGCGACAGGTAGGATTAGGAGGGTTTCAAAGTACCGAGGCCTCGGCGCTCAGAAATAAAAATGTGCTGGTATCGTTTAACCTTTGAGACAAGTTTGGTATCGTTTTCAGGTTACTAGATGACGTCCAATTAATTCCCCTTACTTACCAGATTTGTAGGATTCAGTAAAAAACATGACGCAATACTAAAATTATTATACTTTAGTAATATACAAAGCAAAGAAACCCTCATACTTTCATACGTTTGTATCAATCTTAGATAAAATTTATTAAATACACTGTCTGACAGCACACATAATGTAGATTCTAAAAAATTACAGGAGATATAAATCCTTTAGGGCCAAAATGTTGAATTCCTAAAATGTTGAATTCTCAAAATCTTGAATTCCCAAAATGTTGAACTTAGTTCCCTAAAAGTTGAATTCCTAAAATGTTGAACTGCTCAATGAAATTTTTCTAAGTGTCGAATAGTCTTAATACAGTTTTTACTATAGGTTTTCCCAAAATGTTGAATGTAATTTTTCTAAGTCACAAATGGTCTTGATACTGTTTTTACTATAAGCTTTCCCAAAATGTTGAATGTGTGATTTTTCTAAGTGTTTGACTCTCATGACGAGCTCTAAATATTACGTGACAGCTGTCAAATTTGTTATTCATCTATCTCGGAAACTATGCATGCTTGACTCCTAGTTTTTTTGAAGAAGTTGTAGGTATTGGCAAGACCAACATTTTATGTGACAGCTGTCAAACTTGTAACTCATCTATCTCGGAAACTATGCATGCTGGACTCCTAGTTTCTTAAAAGAAATTGTAGGTATTGGCAATACCAACATTATTATTGTGACATTTAATGTGACAGCTGTCAAACTTGTATCTCATCTATCTCGGAAACTATGCATGCTAGTATCCTTGTTCCTTTAAGAAAGTTGTAGGTCTAGGCAAGACCAACATTTTATGTGACAGCTGTCAAACTTGTTACTCATTTATCTCGGAAACTATGCGTGCTGGACTCCTAGATTCTTTGAAGAAGTTGTAGGTATTGGCAAGACCTATATTTTATGCGACAGCTGTCAAACTTGTAACTCATTTATCTTGGATAATATGCCTGCTAGACTCCTAGTTTCTTCAAGGAAGTTGTAGGTCTTGGCAGGAATTACATTTTATGTGACAGCTGTCAAACTTGTAACTCATTTATCTTGGAAATTATGCACGCTAGACTCCTAGTTTCTTTAAATTTGATCTCGATATTTCGGGGCGGTTGCACGCTCCATGGTCACGAGTAGACTGGCTCGGCAGGTGATGTCATCTTTCTAGGGCAATCATATCTGTCTACCGTCTTTCGGATTCGTCGACTGCGTTCTACTCGTTACTGAACCACTACTATTGTCACTCACTATTTTGTAGCACGAGCTACTTTTTGTACAATGGTCGATACTACCTACAGATTGATGGAGTGGCAATCAAATGACAATTTGTACGAAATAGTGAGTGACAATAGTAGTGGTTCGAGTAACCGAGTACATAAGAATAAATAATAACTTATGCCGAGTAGAACGCAGTCGACGAATCCGAAAGAGGGTAGACAGATATGTTTGCCCTTAGAAAGATGACATCACTCGCCGAGCCAGTCTACTCGTGACCATGGAGCGTGCAACCGCTCCGAAATATCGAGGTAAACAAAAACCTAATCACGGTAATAATCCTGTTTTAAACAATAATTAAAGTGTTATGTTTTTTCGTTTATTAATTAAAAAATATAAAAAATTACACTAATAGGTATTATGATGGCGAAAATTAGTAACTGTTAGCATAACTGGGCCCTACCAGTTGTAGTATAACTCTGTTAAAACCTACAGCGGTTTCGGAACTCAATCGCCTGACAATTTGTACTAATCGAAATACCGCATATTCAACTACGCGCCACGCACCGCGCCGGTTTCGCTCAGGCTTGAATAGGGCCTTAATGGGATGGGCTAAGAAAATGAACGGAGCGCTCGTTCATGGCGTCTTTTTTTGTTAAAAGTGCTTGTTTTTCAGGTTTTTTGTTTAGTCCCACGCTGCACTGCCGGCAGTTGCTGTAACTTTCAATGTTTCATTCTACAATGATTGTCAAATTTATATCTCCTGTAATTTTTTTGAATCTACATTATGTGTGCTGTCAGACAGTGTATTTAATAAATTTTATCTACGATTGATACAAACGTATGAACGTATGAGGGTTTGTTTGCTTTGTATATTACTAAAGTATAATATTTTAAGTATTGCGTCATATTTTTTTACTGAACCCTACAAATCTGGTATGGGGAATTAATTGGACGTCATCTAGTAACCTGAAAACGATACCAAACTTGTCTCAAAGGTTAAAACGCTAACAGCACATTTTTATTTCTGAAAGCCGAGGCCTCGGTACTTTGAAACCCTCCTACTCCTACCTGTCGCAGATTTGAAGCTTTCTATCAGTCGATTTCGACTCAAGTGGACCTGTTTTAACCATTCATACTAAATAGTGTTGCTTTACTTCAAAATCTTATACTATTTCCGAACAGAAAACCGAGCGAAACCTGTGCCCCGCCCGCAGGAATCAGTTAGGTACGTGTAGGATTATTTTTTTTTACGCAGAAAATAATTGAAAATATTAATAATGTTAATGTTCAAATAATCTGCATTAATTGGGCTTTCAGACAGTATTTTTTATAAAGCAAGTTGCATACAAAAATATGAAAATATGCTGGTTTGTTTACATTTTGTAACTAAAAAGAATTATTATTTTAAGTATTGCAACTTATTTTGCTACGGAACCCTAAAAAACTGGTATGGGGAATGAATCGGGCATCATCTAGTTACCTGAAAATGACACCAAACTTGTCTCAAAGGTCCAAAATAATCCAACAGATTTTTTTTTCTGTGCGCCGGGAGGACTGTACTTTAACCCCCCCTCCCCCCCTCCCTGCACGGTGTTGAATCCGGCTACCGGGCGTTTTTGGCTCAGGTAGATGTATAGAATACCCGTACCTATAGGGCTTTGCTCTACGCAAAAAAATATACGTTCCCATACAAGCCTTCCCTATAAAAAACAAGCTATCAACCCAACCGCAGTGCAATGGAAAGGCCTCGCCCTGGGGGAACCGCCTTCTTGATCACGGTATCCCCTGTGCCAGGTAAGTATGAATTGTTCGGCTGTTCGCCGGGTATATGTAGTATCGAGGAAGACATCTCAACACCGCGTTTTAGGATTTCGCGTCAACCTAACAGCGACATCTGTACTTTTTTCTTGGTACTAAACTACTGACTATTCTGAGTGTGTTATATTTTTGTGTTATTAGGTAATAGTCTTGGTACAGTTAATAATCTAGTAAAAAACTTAAATTAAAAATTTAAAGGAACCCCCGACTTTCAATCCTTTAAAAAGTGAAAAATAATTTATTTATCCAATAAAATATTGTAAACCATAATACTCCAACGCGTCGGGGGGCCGCTAAGTAAACAATATAGGTAAGAAGTTTAAATAAATCGTAAGACGTACTTGTATGAAATGAAATGACATTTGCCACTTATATGTATAAACTTTGTAAACTTCTTACATTATATTGTTTACTTAGCGGCCCCCCGACGCGTTGGAGTATTATGGTTTACAATATTTTATTGGATAAATAAATTATTTTTCACTTTTTAAAGGATTGAAAGTCGGGGGTTCCTTTAAATTTTTAATTTAAGTTTTATTTGAAGCTTTTTAAATTAATATTTTGTTTCTGACTTTAAACAACATACAGGATGGTTTTTTAAGCGCTTACTATTTCTCACTAGCATTTTAAACGGCGGTTCTACCCGCTGCTGCTCAGTAATTTTATATGACAATAAAACTTAGCTTTACAATCTTATTTTTTGTGTAAATTAACACAGTGATCTTTTGTATATCCTATAGGACAGAAAAATAGGCAAGACAGGGAATAGCAGGGTAACCTGAGTGACCGCGAGCAAATCGAGCGCAAAATTCTACAAAGATTTTTGTGTTTTAAATTTAATTGAGTTTTTTAAATTAAGAATAACCTGATGTATAAGTACGTCAACTTAGTTTTAAATACGACAAGCACGGAAAGCGAAACATAAAGAAAGATCGCGAGCGAAGCGAGCGCAAATTTTTACGATATCTACTAAAAATTATCTGGATTATTCAGTAGATTACTTTATAAAGTGTCTTTTCCTACATTGCCAAAAAAAAGCAAGCAGGGTGAAGAAAACAACGTTGAGCAGAAGCAGGAAAAAAAAGTCTTCGAGCAAAGCGAGCAAATTTTGTTAGTTTTGAACTACTTGAAGTAGTTCAAAACTAACATGTTAATTCCTCAAAAAATAGATGTTAATTTCCTTTTAGTGATGACATTTGGGGCTTGTGACATTTCCAAAACAGACGTTCGCTTTTTCTGTGATGAATGCATCGACACGTCTTCTTCTGTGAGGGGGGCAAGCCCCTGGTAATGACACTTGGTGCTTGTAAGAATCCTGCAACAGACGTTTGACGTCTTCGTCTGTAAGGGGTATGGCAAGCCCCCCTCAACCCCCTGGTAATGACACTTGGTGCTTATAAGAATCCTGCAACAGACGTTTGACGCCTTCGTCTGTGAGGGCAAGCCCCTCAACCCCCGGTAATGACACTTGGTGCTTATAAGAATCCTGCAACAGACGTTTGACGCCTTCGTCTGTGAGGGGCAGCCCCCTCAAGCCCCGGTAATGACACTTGGTGCTTGTAAGAATCCTGCAACAGACGTTTGACGTCTTCGTCTGTGAGGGGCAAGCCCCTCAACCCCGGTAATGATACTTGGCGCTTGTAAAAATCCTGCAACAGACGTTTCACGTCTTCGTCTGTGAGGGCAAGCCCCTCAACCCCGGTAATGACACTTGGTGCTTATAAGAATACTGCAACAGACATTTGACGTCTTCGTCTGTGAGGGCAAGCCCCTCAACCCCGGTAATGACATTTGGTGCTTGTAAGAATCCTGCAACAGACGTTTCACGTCTTCGTCTGTGAGGGCAATTGCCCCTCAACCCCGGTAATGACACTTGGTGCTTATAAGAATCCTGCAACAGACATTTGACGTCTTCGTCTATGAGGGTATGGCAAGCCCCCTCAACCCCGGTAATGACACTTGTTGCTTATAAGAATCCTGCAACAGACGTTTCACGTCTTCGTGTGAGGGGGCAATTGCCCCTCAACCCCTGGTAATGACACTTGGTGCTTGTACGAATCCTGCAACAGACGTTTGTCGTCTACGTCTGTGGGGCAAGCCCCCCACAACCCCCCCGGTAATGACACTTGGTGCTTATAAGAATCCTGCAACAGACGTTTGACGTCTTCATCTGTGAGGGGCAAGTGCCCCTCAACCCCGGTAATGACACTTGGTGCTTATAAGAATCCTGCAACAGACGTTTCACGTCTCGTCTGTGAGGGGCAATTGCCCCCTCAATCCCCGGTAATGACACTTGGTGCTTGTAAGAATCCTGCAACAGACGTTTCACGTCTTCGTCTAGGAGGGGCAAGCCCCCCTCAACCCCCCGGCAATGACACTTGGTGCTTATAAGAATCTTGCGACAGACGTTTGACGTCTTCGTCTGTGAGGGGCAAGCCCCCCTCAACCCCCCGGTAATGACACTTGGTGCTTGTAAGAATCCTGCAACAGACATTTGACGCCATCTTCTGAGGGGGTAAGCCAAGCAGTTACTCTAGATGATCGCGAGCGAAGCGAGCGCAAATTTTTACAATATTACCCAAAATAGATCTGGATTATTAAGTACATATTTTGTTTGTAAAGTCTCTTTTCCTACACTGGCAATAATAGGTAAACTGTGAATAAAGCTAGGTTAAGCAGTCCTTGAGCAAAGCGAGCGAAATTGAGTACGGGTTTTAAATAAATTTTCTACATACCCATTTAAGCAAGGAACTCATTCACCCAGGATAAAGCACAGGTACAGGTACTCATAGGTACATACAGAAGTATTACATAATTTTTGTAATATTACTATTGTAGTAAATACATGTTATACCTACGCACAGGTTTTAAGTAAAAGATCTTTTATCTACCTATTTCCTAAAGTCAAATAAATACGAGTACTCTCATTGAAGTCATATTTTAAAATAGTTAGGACCTCCATAATGTCATGCATGACTTGAAAGATATGACAACTCCGAGTCAAATTAGCTCAAACACGGGGATATAGTGCGTAGTGTGATTCCTAGTCTACCTTCCGTCTCCATCATCAGATTTTCATGAAATATGGCTAAGAACCATCCTGACCATATAAGCTATTATATAAACAAAACCGCATTGAAATCGGTTCAGTCGTTTCGGAGATACGTTGCCTCAAAGAATCGTAGACACACAGACATACAGACGCGTGAAACTTATAACACCCCTCCGGTTGGTTCGTCGGGGGTTAAAAATATGATTTAAATAATATATTTTCTTTCCCAATTCACACAAATTTGTAAGTTTGCGGAAGCAAATTTTGCGTAAAGTTTGTGTTTCGTAATGTATGAGTTTGGATTAGAATAAGAACATCAAGATATACGCATCATTTATTTATTCATTTCAGCGTTCACTTTCAAAACATCCTATTACAATTTTAATGACTACTGAGTAATACAAACTAGCTGATTGCGTCAAATGCATCAGGTTTCGAGTCGACTTATTTGGTACAATAGCCCCAAGTTTAGATACTAATCCTCACAGTCATTCACACTTCTATACAGACTACACTAGTTTTCGAACTAAATTCGTTTGAGGAATCATCAGTAAGGCACTCGCGCGCAACTCGACAACTTTAGGAAGATCCTTTGCTTCACTTCCCCTCACACTTTGAAGTTATGAGGGCACGTGTTTTGTCAGAGGTCTTCTTACAGTTGTCGGGTAATATTATGCCATGACTAGTCAGACTGCGGCCTGCGCTTCAAACATTACTTGCACTAAGACTTGTCTTACTCTAACAAAGTCATGGCATAAAAAGCTAATAATGCTACCTATTCGCGCTTCTCTTCCATTACTTTGTCTTTTTCTTTCGAGTCGCTCTCCATCGCTGGCATGTCTTTAGGAGGCATTTCTTCTTTTTTCTTTTCTTCAAAGGCTGGTTTCATTTCTTCCGGTTTGTCCTTCTTCTCTTCCTTCTTTTCCTTGGATTCGGCCATGATTAGTTCGGGGACCTGCATGGGTTGGGGCTCCTCTGCGGCTGGGACAGCTGATCTCTCAACTGGAACTTCTGGTACTACTTGCTTGACTTCAGGGTCGACGCGTTTCTGTGAAATTATTGAATTTGTTAGAATTGGAAACTATTCATACAACCTTAAGTCGAAATGGGGTATTGAAATTAATTGTTTACAACAGATCAAGGAGACAGGAAAGTTTTACGAAACTATTATCTAAGGTGTCTTTTAAAAGATATTTACCTCAACAGGCTGCTCCACAACCTTGTCTGGCACCACTTCAGGCACCACCGGTCCAGCGCTCTTCTCGACCACGTCAACATTGGCGTGCTTTGCCTCGTTCTCCTTGGCGGCAGGGTCGGGGAAGATGTTGCATTCCACCTGGTTGGTCTTCACGAAGAACGTCCTGGAGATCTTGTACTTGTCCAGCACTCCGTACGCGGCTTGCATCACCGCAGGAGGTGCGAGGCGCTCACGGGTCAGAACCCACGCGTTTTCTGTTTAGGGGTAAAGTAGTAATTTGAAAGTGGGTCTGGTGAAGATTACTACTAATTGCATTAAGTCCTAAGAAATATGAAGACAAATTATTTCAGATAGGTATAACACGAGTGTATCTATCTATTTAATGACCAATCAATACTCACTTAAATGTGACGAGAAGAAGGCTGACAATAAAGAAGCATGAAGGAAAAAAGATAAATAATGTGAAAAATAAAGAATGTACAAATCTCTAAAGTCAGAGGTTTGAAAATAGTGTTAGTAGTCGGCTAAGAACAGAAAAGCTATAGGTTGTCCTGATATGTTAAAGTTACTTAAGTTTGAAAGTGTAGAAAAAATAATAAAAAAAAAGTTTGAAAGGTTTCTATAGTAAAGTTATCAATACAGGATTACTCACGAGTGTGTACAGGTCCAATGCCGCTGCAGGACCACATGACCGCCCAGTTGTCGTAGTCGGTGTCGAGCACGCTGAACTCGGTCTCGTAGGGGATGGGCAGGTTGGCGTACTTCACGATGAGCCGGCCTTCGCCCTCGCGACCGATCAGCTGCACGTGGCCGTCCATGATACGCTTCATTCCCGTCCTGATGACAGCATCAAATTAATCGTCGTCATCCTCCGCTTAATTTATTTGGGTCTTGTGCGACATGATGAGATTTTTTGTACGTATAAGCGATGTTTGACTACAATTCTACGAAAAATTTATTAAAGACTTTCGCGCTTAGTACACATTATTATGAATATCTTGGGGCTACGGCGGCGTCTACGCGCTACGAAAAGCTTCGTCTACGAAAAGTAAAATGAAAAAAAGATTCCTTATTCATTCTCAGGCTCTTTCTAAAAATATGTTCAAGACCTTCATAATCGAAGATTTTAACTTTTGTGGGATTACGTATACATTAATATGAACAAAAAGCTACTTACAAAGTGTTAGTAACTTCATTCGCAGTCAGGATCCTGCCTTCAGGAGTGGAAGTGAAGTCTGTCTTGACGCAGCGGTCCATCAGATCGCTGAAGGTGAAGGCGCGTTCTGCCTCATACCACGTCCCTAGATACCTCTTCATGTCGAAGTTCGCCATCGGCAGCTTGGGACAAGATAAAGCTACGGCTTAGTACTTACAAAGAGTTAGTGATCTCATTGGCAACCAGGATCCTTCCTTCAGGAGTTGAACTGTAGTCGGTTTTGACGCACCGGCTAACCAGTTCACTCACGTCGAAGTAGCGCTCAGCCTCATACCACGTGCCTAGATACCGCTTGATATTGAAGTTGGCCATAGGCTATTTGGGCAAGGAGAGACATGCGATTTAATTATATTACTTCAAAAGTTTTTCTAAATCCTAGAGTACCTATCGGTTGCCTAGACAGAGGATTTGAACTAAGAGATTGTTACGTATAGTATAATATCATTGTAAAAGATGAAGAAGCTTTAAGCAATGGGTTACATAATTGTGTGGACCAACATAAAGGGCTAAGTTTGGCCGAGTCATTCCAGTCTGCATAAAAAAACTTTTGAATAAAACCAGCCAATACCATACTTGACATTTACCACTTGACCACCAGTAGCCAAAATCGCAACCGCGCTACGCAAAACCGGCGCAGACGCATCTCCTCGAATGTATAATTAATACCGGGCCCATGTGAATGATATAGAAATGGAAAGTGGCCCATCTCAGGCCACTGACCGGCAACCGGTCTGCGTCTTGTCTGTGGTCAGTGCACGAACAGGTTACAAAGCCAGACAATTCTTAACAGAGGACCATAAGGTTGAATTTGAGGTGTTATATATTTGACCATAGGCTGGGTAAGGGTTATATAAGAACAACGAACGTAATGACACACCTGACGGTCAAGGATTTTCGCGAGCATTACGAGGTATGAGATGGCGTCGGTTGGTTTGTATGGTTTCTTTGTGCTGGACTTGCTCTTGGAATAATATTTTGTAATACGAATATATTATCATTGCGCGTGTCTTGGACATAAAAGATACTATGTTTATAATAGCCTATTGTTCATAATCAATGATAAAAAGTATGTAACTAACGAATTTATTAAACTTCAAAAGTATTTTGAGATTTAGATATGTAAGATGAATTTGGAAACGGACGAAAATTACTTAGTAAAAAGAAAAATGCAACTGATAGATCATTTTATTGAACCGCTGAATTTGTATTATCGCAATTTATATTTAGGGACCAACACAATGATGACAATTCAGCAGCTCATGAACATACTACCTATAATATACTCTACAAATACTAACAAAAATCTAATTAATTATGTTGGTTCTTCAAATTTGTTGTAATTAGCTGAACATAAAAATATTGATTCTCAGGTTTAAGTTGATTTAGATGAAATAACATTCAAAACGATTGAAATTACTTTTATGCAGTAAAAAGTTTTATAACAAAAGAAAGTAGTAGACATTTCTTTTGTTCGAATGAAATAGATAATATTCGAAACTACTGGATGTTCCTTTTTTGTTAGACAATAGTATTATTCTTTGGTAGCTCTATTGCTAAATTTTACTGCGGGAAAGCACCTTACCAACTAATTTATCTTCGCTGACTCAGCTACCCGAAAATTAAACAGGTGTGGGTGTAATGACTAGAAAGGTTTCTAGTTGGAAATCTATTCATTGCTACAAAATTAGAGTTATTAATCGTTCAACTAATTACAACAAATTCGACAAACCAAAATCAGAAAAACCACAAAACTCACTTACCACATAGTCAGGACACCACCCCAGCGAGGGGATCTGGGCCGCAGCCGTGGCGAGGAACGCGAGGAGGGTGAGACGCCACATCTTGGAGCCGGGAAGGAATGAGGTCGGACCTCCAGATCCCGGCTTATAAACCCTCGCAGCTCGCCCTCGAACCGGTCCTTCTAATGGACACCTTATCTAGGAGGGGCCGGGCGTACACTGTGGGATAAAGGGGTGAGCATTGCAAAATTTTTCATACATATTTTTTGACAAATGCAGTTTTTAACCTAAATAATTAAGTCCATGATTGTAAAAATATACTTGGAGTAGACGAAGCAATGGCAGGTGTGATAAGAAATTAAAGTGTCTTGGTGTACGAAAATCATTACTCAAAAAATATAGACGAAAATAAAAAGGATAGATTACAATTGCAAGAAATTACATGTGCTTGAATTCATACTCTAGGTACCACATAATATTATGTGGGTGGTAGAGAAGAAAGTTTGGTGATAAACAACAGTAGCACTATTTAAAAATGCTCATGTTAAAACTAAATTGGACGTAAAACAGTTAAATAGAGAACATAACAAAAATGTCTCGAATTGGAAGTTATGAAGTCTATGTCTAAGTCTTATCTATCATCATTCGATGTATCAAATAAGCTCTCACAATACGGTCCATCATCAAAAGTCTTCAAATCATACCAATGAAAATTTACGCCTTTGAATAAACTGCCCACAGCCATTAGAAGTTAGAAAATTTACACCTTTGAAAGTGTGAAGTTATTGCTGGCCATCCCCTAAGCTGATTTATTATTAGCCATCGGCTGGTAATGAATTTTGCAGCGATCCTTGTTAGGACATGGCTCCGTGTGTGCGTTAATGGCGCGCTTTGTTTGTTTTTTATGCTCAGTCAGGTTCAACGTATGCACTCCCTGCGTATGGAATCCTGGATCTGTGTTTTTGTTCGTTGGTGGAAAAATTGTAGACGCCTATGCCTGTTCTATGATGAGATACGGCTTTTCTACCATTAGCTGCGTCTCTTGCAACTTGCTTCAAGTACTTACTTACTCAGACCTATGTTGTATTGCTCTTTGGCGTTGAAATATTGTTTGGTTGTGGTCGGGCTATGAGTTACTGAGGATGTAATAAAGTTGGTTGCTTGTTAAAGTACCGTTTCTAATTTTCGTTACGTTTATTTTCGTTTTCGTAGACGGTTTGTTTTATCTTACGTATCTATTTTATTTGGAGTAACAAACTCAACTTTAAAATTTTAGAATTGGGAGAACTTGAGTGACTTGACAAATCGACAGTTTCACGATTCTGAAGTATTTTATCATCCTTATACGCTTCTATCTGATAATAAGCGTTACTCATCTATTACATCTAATGGTTCAAAGAACTTTAAATTAGGTATACAAACCAAAATGCCCTTAATTATATCCCCAAAACCTTTAAAACTTTCTCTTGTTTTTTCTAGTCTTAATATTACTTATTCGTTTGCCTGGAGATTAGCACGGCTAGTACTTAGGAATGTTCCCAGAGCACAAGGCACTGAGCAAAAAGATGCACCGCGGGTCCATCTGCCTACCGGTTCCAGACAGCCTTTTTGTTTCCTATGCTGCTCATCTATTTTTATACTCCAGTGAGGGCTAAATTGCGAGCTAGCTCGTTTCTTGTAATTTGCTTTTGCAGTTATGTTGTAAGTGCCTATGTAAAGTATGTAAGTGCCAGTAACTAATTATGGCTGGGCGTTTCGTGTTGGATGGTTAAACGATGCATTTGTATCTGAATTTATTCTTGGTCAAGTAGCTAGATCATTTCGCTATCACTATCTAGGTGTACCATTATTAAAAAATTACGTCTGATTTGGCTAGGTACCATTGTAGGTTTTATGAGTTGAATTACGAAATAATTGAAATAGAAATTTTATCTCAAACATCTAGCTCGCGGTATGTCAATTAAAGAAAGTCAAATGCTTGTGTTATAAAAAAAGTATATTGGGTACCTACATTTTATACAGCTCAGCACCATAAGATTATGTGTTGCCGGCAGATATTAGCCGTGTGGTGTCGGCAGAGTAGATAGCCGTGTGGTGCCGGCAGAGTAGAATAGCACCACCCCCTCTCTTCCCGTGGGGGTCGTAAGAGGCGACCGAGGGATAAACCCAACCCAAACAGCCAGGGCCAACCGTATGGTGGCGGTTAATCCACCACAAAAGCATTCCCAAGGAGGGTTGACGTCTGGTAGTAAAATTTAGCCAAATCCTTTTGCAACACGATTTTGTGTTCAACGAAACGTGTTGCGCCGACCCCAAGTAATTGGGATAAGGGCAGGAAGATGATGAGCACCATAAGATTATACTCGTATTTGACGACATGTCAAAATGTGTAAATTTTAGTTTAATATACAATTTATTTTAAATGTACACCGGTAAGGACATATTATGTACATAATACCATACTTACCTCATCCAAGCTTTTGTAAAGAAAGATGGCAAATTATAGGACGTTCTTTGGAAATGCTGAAGCGGTTTTTATGTTGTGAAACAATACGAACGCAAGATGCACTTTAGGCATTTACACATAGGTACCTTCTTTAATACTGTGATATAAATTGAGAGTTTTTAAAATTAGGAAGTAGGTAGCTTGGATATAATGCAATAAAACTTTAAATAGGGTCAAAATATAGCACTTTAAAATAATTATCACAAGCTAATCTCCTGTGATTTCTGTTTACTTTCGTTTTGATTTCATCGAAATCGGTTCAGTATTTCCATAGATAAAGCGTTTTCATAATATTTCATCGTTTTTCATTTGTTTCTTGACGTCACGAGGCACGTTCTATCCTCATTTGAGAAATTTTTTTGAAAAAGCGTGGGTAAGATTTTAGAACGCCATATCTCTGTAAATACGTACGTATTTTCATGAATTAAAAACTCAAGTAATCAGACATAGCTTGTGTTATGTTAAAGTGCTATATTTTAACCCCATAAACAGCTTCATTATCTACCAAATCGGATCTAGCGTAGCTGCACGATAGTTTAAGTACTTACCCGAGCCACTGTCCTAGTAGTTAGTGATGAGTAATGTCTTTCCATGCTCAACCACTAAGGTTTCACGGCTAATACAATTTGTGGACGACCAATAGAACTTTCCATATTTGTCACATGTCTGCCTACGTACGTGGGATTGTATATTTTAGGTCATGATTTAGTCAAATAGGTTGGTAGGTACTTTGTTTTAGTCTTTTTGGCAGGTGCTATATAGTTCGAATTCGAACACTCCAACACTAACATACTCTTGTAACAAGTAAAATGCTTTTACTAGTCTACTTGTACCAATTTTGTTTGGTACTTCAGAGTCGTATAAACCAGAGATACACCCGTATTTTAGTTATCGTGCAAAATATATTCTTTGAATATGACATCAAAGATTTCATCATGGTCTGATGTCATCAATACATAGTATAAAATGAAGTCGCTCTTTGCTTTTCTTTGTCTGTCTGTCTGCCGTGGAGTTCGCTTACTAAACCACGCAACGGATCTTTATGCGTTTTTTTGTAAGTGATAGTGTGATTCAAAAGGAAGGATAGAATGGATAATAAATGTCGGGAAAATGTATTTTTCTTTGAGAGAAACCGCTAACAACCGCTAGCATATAAAATAAGCACCTAAGACTGATGTACATGCGGATAGGTAGGTATGTATGTTGCGAGAGTAATTTCTGAACTTCACAGTCCTAGAGATATGACATGTCAATTTCAAACTTAGAACCTCATGTCAAATATATTAAGGTCCAAAGTAAGATCAGTACGATCTAGGAGATATATGAACTCGATGAAGATTACGCTGCTCTTAAGGCTAAACGTCAGACTAGTGGCGCCCCCAAACAGGAAAAAAATCCCTGGCTGAACACGCTGGTAATCTGGAGCCCAATTTATGAATTGCCGACAATAACTAACCACAAAGAATAAATAAATCTAATAAAATGTATAAAAATTGGTATCAATGAGTTTGCTGGCTTTTGTTGCTGTTGATGATGATTAATTCATTACTGATCAGTAAGAATGTAGGATCGTTAGGTTTTGGTAGGTAATGAAATAAACAATCATTGGCGTGTGTAACTAAAATATTCTCGTTATTTAATTTACTACGGTAAGAACACATTTTTACAGAATGTTAATGTTCTAAACAATATCTACAAAAATTGTACACTATAATGAAAACTTACAAAATAATTTTAATTTACAATTAACAGAAAAAAATCAATATTCAAGTTCAACAAGATTAAGTTAAGCTTTTTTATTTTCATTAAGTCTTACAAACTAGTTTATTATTTACATTAACTTAAAACGTCATGTTTTTTTTACAATATTTCGAATAAGTGTGTCAAGATTGGGATTTGCACGACTTTCATCGCAAAAAGGCAAATTTTTTACAAGTAAATGATACTATAAGCCAAGATGGCTACTTACAAGAAAAACTTTCCCCGAGGAAAAGTAGGTCGAAATATGGAAAATATTTTTCACTTTTTAAACGAATTTGCGTATCTACTAATTTGCGTTCAACTATTTTGCGATGCATGTACTTCGGGGAAACTTCTATAGTTTTTAGTAACATTCACCACCTTTAGTTTTTAGTAACATTCACCACCTTTAGTTTTTAGTAACATTCACCAGAAAAAATTTCAACTAATATTTACTTTGTAGGCAGTATAATTTGTCTTTTATCAAATTCCTTTAATTTGTTCAGTGCGTAATTGCGTATACGCAGTTAGATAAGTTTTATGTTATACTTACAAATAGGCGTAACATTTTATCTAGGAGATACTTGTCGGTCAAGCTGTATCTGTATTAATTAAATTGTCAATCTTACTACTAATATCTTTGACATCTACACAAAAATATTTGACAGTGAAATTTTCTAATATTTTTTGAACTCATAGTAGAATGACGCATCTGAGACAGTATGAAATCAGCTAATAAAATAGGTTTCGAACCTAAACAACTAACAACTTAATTTTTGTGGATGTTGCAGAATTTAAATTTATTTGCTTAACAACTTAGTAGGTTAATCTGATCATGAACAACTTTTGCGATGATAATAAGATCATATTGGATATCAAAGATATTGATACAGAATTAACAATTTCCACAACAAAATACAATTTGATTTAATATTTTTAATAGTATATGAACGTTCCATAATATAGTGATTTATACAAATATTTGCATTGATATGTTTGCTTTGGAAGGCTTGTTCTATATTTTTTATTACGTATTTCAAAGCAGAATCCCTAACTGATCAATTTTGTCATGCATTGTAAACTTAATTTTAGAATTATTTACAAGAATATCTTTTAAACACCAGAAAGTATCGCTAAAGCTTATTTTAATTCTGATACTAACATGTCTTCAGATGGTTATAATGTAAATGGTTCTTGTAAAAAAGCTAAATTTGTACTAATAGCAGGCGTAACGGTAATCTTTAAAATGTTTTTAAATATTAAAGTACCTAAAATATTTTGGAAACCTTCCAGTGTTTAAAAGAAAAGTTCATAAAAATGGAAAACGCAATGGAAGACAGCGTTCTCAGCCTACTTACAGTTATAGACATTTATCACATAGAGTAATCTAATGGTACCACGAAATCACAATCCTTAAAAATAAATTGTTCCCCAATTACAAAAATTTCGTCGACATTCGACAAGTAAAAAACAAAACACAAAACAAAATCAGGTATAACGATAGGTAACGTTCGAAAGAAATTAAAGCAATTCGATAAATTTTTAATCTAGTTTTGAACAACTTGATGGTAACTTTAGTTTTAATGGAGTACTTTTATGAGAATTGCATTGTTAGAGCCAAAGGTAGTAATGGATAAGTACCAGCTAATCCATTAGACTGGCAGTAAATAAAATATGAGTACACGAATGTACGTAGATTTATTGTCAATTGTATTGTACAAAATGAGTATTACAAAGAACTTTTCCAAGTTTTAGATAACAGTATTAATACATGATACAAAATTTGGCATATCATTGCTATTTACTAGCCGTGGAATAACACACTCAAGCCTTAGAAAGTACGAAACGTCCAGCATTCACAACAACAAAAGTACAAAAATAACTGGCCACAATAATGTGTTCGATATAAAAGTGATTTCGAAAACATAGTTCGAAAAATATAACAAGCTATAGTACAGTTTAGTTGACATACATTCATTCGACAATAATGCCAGGTAAGCTTTGCATTAATACTACTATAGTAAAATTAATCCAAAAATAAAAAGATATTCAAGCATTGTAACAAGTTCGTAGTGGAATTGTGGAAATGTTAATGGAAAATTGGAAGTTAGTAACTAGAACGATGAGATTATTAAATTGGTACCTACATACGTTAACAAACGAAAATCAATTCAGGTCCCTTTGATTTCTCTTAATTGTACACCAAACATATTAATGCTTCACAAATCTTTGGTGTTCATCCACATTGCAATCGGCACGAACTAATGGAAGAAAGGCATAACGTTACAAAATATAATAATTACGAACACATTGTTTCTTTATTCAAAAGCGATAAATCTAATATTGAGATTGTTAATGTCATTGAAAAGCTGCGAAATGCCGAGTCAGATGTATTGGCAGTTTGATAAATTATGTATAAAATGAATTTTGGATATGAAATTTTGAAAGGTTGTTCTTCCATGATAAGTCATATTTTAAAGCACATATTAGCATTTTGAATGCAAACACCAAAAACTGAAATAGCGATCTGAATTAGGAATGATTACAATCCACCTAATGCTAAGTTCCAATTCTGACTAGAACCATTTACCGAATACTATTGCGCAAGGGTAAAGTCAATGCCGTAACCTATTGCAGTGTCACCGTAGTTCAAAGATAGTGAATTATATTAGGAGGTAGTTCTGGTGACAACTTCGCTGCAGGCCTGTACATTACTTCGCAACTTTTCGTTGACAAACGTGTCTATTTTCTATGCTTAAGGAATATGTGTCGGTGGCTTTTAAATAACATTTACCCTAAGGAAATACATCTTTCAAATAAATACTATCTCGGAAGGTATTGGTCCCGGATTATAATTTTTAAACAAATTATAACAATTTGGACCCTTTCGGCAAACATGTGATTTTTAAATTAGTCGTCAGTAACGCATCCGCAACTTTGCGAATGCTTCACTAATATGAGTATCGCTCTGCGATATCACATGTCCTACAACTAGGCACTTATCTATATCCATCTTAAACACATATCACAATTGAACTCTCGAGATGAGAGAAGAAATTTCAAAGTCCGAAATTGCGCGTCTGCCCGCGTCATGGAGGCAGGCGTCATTCATGCAAATTCTTACTGAGAAGAAGGCTGTTGTGCGGTCCAGACAGATGTCTAATGAGTTCCGGAAGAGCTTCAAATGTCAACTGGCAGAAGCAGCAGTTGAACCGTCCTGGCGTATTGGTCCGACCATCGTTCTCGCTTGATGATATTACGTTTCGATGCACAGAACAAAGATGTTTTAGCAAGTGCGCCTTCTGCTTGAACATAGCGACGCAGAGTCGACACGCGAAAGGTTTCTCGCCTGTGTGCACTCGGAGATGCGTTTTGAGATTCCATGACATACCGAATTGCTTACCACAATATTCGCATCGATACTCTCGGACAGGTGCTTGTTTACTTGAACCTTGCTCATGTTCTGTGGAAGGCGTGTCTTCTGCGCCTATTTGTGGTTGACAAAGCCAGGTGCCCCACGATCCTGCGCTTGGAGGTCGATACTTGAGAACGTCGTCATGCGCTGCAGCAGGAGGAGTCACGCTTCGTTCGGGCAGATAAGGTGGAGCTGATGCACTAAGCGGATGTAAAGCACTCAATCCTCTTGCTGCTATGCCTGCCACCCCACCAGGTCCTTGAGCATACCGCAGGTGGGCAATCTCTTCAAGGTAGCTTGGAGGATACGACACAAACGCAGGGTTCTGTGAAGGGGAATTGTTGAAACCAGGTCTTCGTTTTCTATGGGGAGTGACAACATAATTTTCAGGTGAAGTCTGTACAAGCGACATTAGTTCTTGATCAGGCGGCTTGAGATGCGCGTAGTCTTCCAATTTTACAGTTCGTAGATCCAGTTCTGGTGGTTCAAGGTAATGCGATTTCCGTTTAGCTCGTTCGATGCCTCTTCCTAATCTATCACTAAGCAGCTGTCTCCGGTACACTTGTTCTTGTGGCTGTTCTTCTTGGCTTGATGAGGTCGACCTTTTCCTGTTCACATTCTGAAAATGAGAAAAAAACACAATTAGTAAATAATAGGTATACTACTAATAACCAATAAGAAAATTATGGTTTTAGCAATATGTGGCTCTTTGTTATCAATTTGTAAAATAAAATTTACCTTAGCAACAACTGTTTCCACGTCCACATCTTGCGAGTCTTCATGTTCACCAGCTGAGTTTTCATTCCTGGCAAGCGATAAGTTGACAGGGTTAGAAGAGCTTCGTCGTCGATTTGACAACCGGCCACATTCTTTGTCCCCATCATGATCGTCTTCTTCCCGTTCGTCGTTGCTGCTCGTTGACATGCTTTCTTTCTTTATACTCAATGATTCATCTGCTTTGTCTTTGCTGTATCCTGCTGTGGGTGTGACTCTGTCGCTCTCTGAATGTGAAGATCCTGACGGTGCATCGTGTTTACTGCTTTCGTTGCTGTTAATGTCTGTTTTAAGGTTTTTAGCTTTTAGCCGTTCGCAAGATCTGTTTCTCTCTTCTGCTTGTTGCCGTTCTTTAGTTGATTTCCATACGTCTGACTTGATTTCTAGCAATTCAAACAGTTCTTGCATGTCATCGATTTCTCCAGACTGAAACGAAAAATAATTCATTCATTAGCCCCCTTTAAACATATCTAGCAAACGATATATTTGGTATTATTAGGGTACAGTACACACCTCAATGTAGGCTTGTCCGCTATATAAGAACACAAGAAGATGCCTCATAAGGGTGCTACTGATGCCGGACATGTGGATAGTGACTGGACTCTCGGTTGATGGAGTTTCATCGAGTATTTTCCTGAAATCAAAGAAATGACTCATTTAATTTATGGTCATGGTAGATATGGACATTAAATTACGAAGATCGTAGAGCTTGAAGTGCCTAAGGTAGGTGGTACTGGCACTATAAATTTAAATAGAATTAATGATGCGAAAGGTGTGGTTTACTAGTCACATCGGAGAATTATTAAGTGCACTTTGGCTCCACGAGGAAACTAGTCACGAGCAATGACATAAGCTGTGAACACTGTCTGTTTTTCACTCCTGAGTTGAATTTAATTGCATATGCAGCGGAGATGCGATTAGAATTGAGATAATTGCAGAAGGAATTTCCACGTGTTTGGTTTATGTGTTTACTCTAAAGTTATAAAGTGGTTTATGACCACAATCACGAAAGTACTTTGTCTTTGATGATGACAGTAGTTATAATGAATATCCGCGTTCCAATAGCTTATACATCATTAATTAGGCATAACGCTAATCAAGGGTAATGACAAGGTTGTACTAGATAAGTACTGCTTTTTGGACGCTTTTTAATCATCATTGTAATTCTTTTTATGACGAGTCAGAACAGGATCACATTGGAGTAGTGATTGGGTCAATACCAAATTTTAAAACACTTTCAGTGTGTATACAGTTCTGGAAAACATGCAAAATTTTCCCTCGCAGGCAGAATTTGAACTTGCGACTTTCGGCAGTACCGATGCCGAAGGTGGCAATTTCGACTCCTGCCTGTAGAGGAAAATTTTGCAAGGTTTCCAAAAAATGTGTAGCGAATGCAGCGTTATGCTGCGTTTATCTCTACATATACGAACGTGATGCTCACCAAACGTGGGTACGTACCTTATGAGGGGGCTAGCGGCAGCCATGACGATCCTGTGGGCGGCAAGCGGCACGGCGTCGTCGCAGACCAGCACCAGGTCGGAGTAGCGGGCGCCGCGCCACGCCGCGCCCACCTCGTTCAGGATGCAGGCGTGGTGCTTGCCGTACGTGAGCGTCAGCAAGCCCTCGCCCATCATTCCAGCACTGGAAACAAACGAGATAACAGTTTAGGATCACAGTTAGGACATCATCATCTTCCAGCACTCATCCCAATTACTTGAGGTCGGCGCAACATGTTTTGTTTGAAACAAACGACTGGCCGCCTGACTGAAGTCAACCCTCTTTAGGAATCATATTGTAGGTGGTATTATCACCACCACACGGTTGACCATGGTTGGCAGATATTGTAGCTAAGGTCAAAACCTCTAGTCGCTTTTTACGAAACACCCCGAGTAGAATAGGGGTGGCAGAATTCTTAGCCGCTACCACGAAGTTAGGACAGTTGAAGACTATTCTTTTGACATAGTACAAAGTCTATACCTAGTCCATAAAGGTTTTTCCTACTCAATCAAGGAAAACACTTTCTTAGAAAATCACTAATGGAAGAAGTGGGGTCAAAAGAGTAATGGTACGACATTGTTGAGAAAAATAACATAATTGAGCAATTCATTACATGACTAAACAACGAATGACGAGGAATAAACAGAAGAAGTTGACCACACCAATAATAATGTTAATAGTCAATTTGTAAACAATACATTAAATTTTCATTAACACGGTCTCATTTTCCAAATGAGAAAAATCACATCTATCTACGTATGAGGTCAAAAATGAATAATTTCATGATTTGACAATCGTGTGAAATTGCGATCATCACTAAAGAATTATCAAAGTGGTCATTATAATGCAAATTGTGAGAAGATGCTTTGAATGTGAAATGATAGCGATGATGTATCACTAGGAAACATTTGTAATAAACAACAATTTTATGATGGTTTTTAGAAGCAACGTGAGGATAAGCAACATTATCTAATTGGAAGATGAGCTAGCCTAGAGATTCGTGATTGGTAACCTTACGTTGCGTAATACACGATATTCGACGCTATTAATAAGTGAAATCATTTTGGCTTTAAGGCCCATCGAGGCGGTCAATCAATTTTATACGATTTTAAATTGTAAGGCAACAAGGTTGCTGTTTATACTTCAAGAACATATTGTATATCAATATAAAAGTTTACACAAAAGCGCGTGTAGACTCAAAATGCTGCACAATGGACACTATTCGAAATTTCCCAACCAAATTAAAAAGGTTAAAAGGTGGCTAGAATTTAAATGAACGTGAAACAGTAGACGTGTTCTTGGACTGCCAAAAAGAGTTGGAACCCTAACAGGTGCTAGAAAGCCTGTCGCAACAGGGCCTTGGCCCGATAAAACACAGCAACGTGCTATTAGAATTGCGATAAAAGCGCGAGATCATTTAAAAGACGATCAAGAGCTTCTTTTTCATTGTGTCTGTAATTCTGGGGTCACCGGAATATAACTCTTATTGTTGTCAGCAAATGTAACTCTATTGTTGCACTTAAAGTCATATTTAATTGAGGAGATTTCAGTGCAATACTTTGAATTCGGTGGAATGTTCGCACACGGCGATGATTTTAATCTCTCGTTCTGTCACGATTTTGTAATTATTTTGACTTGAATGCTTAAGTTTTTTAGAGCCTGAGAAAAACAAGACCCTGTGATTGCATCAACTTTCAAAACTGTTACGTTTGAAATATTTGTGTTAATTCTCGGCAAACATTTGAAGTATTTCAAGGATGCATTTTTAAAGCCTCATAAAAAGCTACGACTCAATTCAATTATAATTAAACTAAACACATTATGCTAATGACTTTATATAAAAACAAGGACTGAGAATTTCCTTGAGCGTGGCCGTCGTGAAGCTATTAAAAACAAGTTGGTCTATCTGTGTTCATAATACTGTGTCTTAAGTAAAACTACAGGCAAAAATATCTAAGAAGTAAAGCGAAATAAGTTATAAGTACCAATCGAAAGCTCTCCTGTGCAATTTTTGATTTCTAAACTATATTTTTATTTTTATAGAGTAGTGCCCACCATAAGTTCGAAATATATTAACAAAAAGTTGGATAATTCTAGAAAATCAATGTATTTCTCTTTTAATCTTGAAGGGTCTCCCTTTTTAAGGTGGTCTCCGATTTTAAGGTGTTGAACATCAAGTTTAAAGATATCTAAACACAAAAACAAAATACGTTATTTAATGTGTTTAATATTTACCGTAAATTGATTTCCGTAATTCCCCAACCAAAATTCAAAACCGACTTCAGCATTAATGTGTACCTGATGGTTATTTTCAGTCAAGTTACGATCTTCTTCTTGTACATCACCTTCATAATTTAAAGCATATTAGTTTATAAATGCATCCGCATCATTCAGAATCCTTATTGCGGAACTCTAATAATAATAGACCGTACAGTCTATAAAAAAGGTGAGATAATCTACAAGAACGTGATGTTAAATTTTCCTCGGGCTATGAATGTGGGCTGATTCTTTAATATGGCGCTAATTGAAGGCCAAGTCTTTATTGATGTAAATGTATTGTGCGCCTTATAAAGAAAGAATAATATATTAAGTTTAAATATCTTCTGCTTTGTTACGTACTTCGTCATATTTGAACAGGTATTTAAATTTTGATAATTTGCATGGTGATCAATTTGGTTGAAATGTGTGATTACTTTCTATTGTTTTCGATCGTACCTATAATCTTGTTGTGTTCTGTGATTTTTAATATAAGTCAATAAGTATCATTTTCTGCTGCAGCTGCGTTTTCATACATGCCGCTGGAGTAAATATCAACTATCTACATATTTTATTCCTATCTTAACGATTTGGCACTTTGGCTTTTGGCGTTTTTCTATCTTTTGACCTTCCCTTTTTCTCTTTGATGATTTTTTTCATCTTCTCTCATCAAATTGCCTGTCACCTGTCATCTGCTCTCTTCGGAACATTTTCTATCACCATATTTTTGTTTCAATGTTATTACCACCTCTTAGATAGGTATTAATGGTTACCTGTCTCCGCCAATTTCTATGTAGGGTAGGTAATATGAAAACGCCTTGGCCGGTGTATTATTTACGCGGTCGGCATCTCGGTTTCTGCAGAAAATCATTCCAACGACCTTAACCTGTTCTAATGTGTTCTGAACTGCAGGGTTGCCAAGGGTCGAGTTTTCGTAATATCTATTTAGATTTCGTAATGACATTAAGTTTTGTTTGGTTCTGATTGCACGAATAGGATTCACATTTCATTTAGTTCAATAATTTGTTTTAAATAACATAAATTGGATTCATATTTATCATTTTGTAGTTTTTGAAATGTTCTGCTTCAAATATGACATCTTGGGCAGTTGGATGTAAAATCTTTGATAAATGTAAACAAATATTTCATGTTTTGATTTCCTTGAAAATATTTTAATCTTGTTCTTTTTTATTCAGATTACAAGAATACCAGTTTTTGTTACCCAACATGTGAAGTGGCAGTGCCAGAGACAGCATTATTTGTGAACAGATGTCGATAGTAATTTTCAAATAGGTATGCACAACACAGACCCTGAATGCTATGTACATATTGAAGAATATTTATTCAATGAGGATTTTATGGACTGACAGCTTGACGAGTCCGAACTACACCATTGGTCCCGGTATGCTATAGTCCCGCTATGCTCACTTTTTTGATTAAGTCAAAAATTCGAAAGTATAGTTAGAAAGAAAAGTGTTTATTGAGTTGGATAAGAGAAAATTTGAAACTGATAGCGCTGTAATCTTTTTCAGATTGAGGGATATGCTATGAGATGACAGTTGATTTCAATGATTCACCATCAGCGTCACCTTCAAGGAACCAAACGAACAGATTAAAAATTTTCCATTTCCCAGCCCTGCACACTTGCAGAGCAGTGAGCATGTGAAGTGCAGCGTTTCGTGCGGATACACACAGCCAGAGACAGCATTAATTGTAAACAGATATCGATAGTAATTTGAAAAATATATGGTCATGATTTAGTCTCATAGACACTGAATGGTATGAAAAATTCAATTTGAGCAGGGCAGTGAGCATGTGAAGTGCAGCGTTTCGTGCGGATACACACGGACAATGGCGGCGCGGGCGCGGGCGAGCCTGCCGCGCTCCACTGCGCCGATGCAGCCCTGAAATACTCGCCGGAACCACCAACTGAACATTGGAGAAAAATGCTACAGAGAATGGAGAGTAAGAATATATCATTCATACATTTTCAACAAATTATGCCCTGAATTACGGGTATTCTAACGGGTTAGATGTATTTAGGGGAGGCCTATATTCAGCAGTGATTACATATGATGATGATGATGCTGATGAAAAATACGTAAATTTGGCATCTGATTCGGTACTTTCAGTACAAAACAATATACTCCCAGATGAGTCTGAATATTATTGATGAAAGTATATTAGGTATGTTATTATTTTTCTCTGTAGTTTCCAGTGTCAGCCAATTTGATAATAAAATTTATCTTTTTTGTAACGTTATAGCTCCCACGGAGGTACGACAGTACCTTTACCTAGGCTATATTTTACAGCTGTCAAAATCATGTTAATGATGTGACATAAAATCAATTTTTCTTTGTTGACATGTCTAGTATGAGTTTGACAGCTGTCAAATATGGCTTATTTCAACAGCCGTACTTTGTAGGTATAGGTACTGTTCGAATACCTTGTAAATACTTACTCAGGTAGTTACTACTTACACAGGTAGTAACTACCTGAGTAAGTATTTACAAGGTACTAATAATACGTACCTACTAACTATCTGATAAAAACTTAATTAAGGATATTATGGTCTAACACTTTCACGGTTTTTATAATTGATTGCGGATGTTTCGCATTATGTCAAATTAAGGTTTTAATTACCTACATTACCGCCTCGTAATTAGACACCAATTAACTTTTGTAGGCGCCACCTAGCGGCTTTTTAGTGTACTATGCAGTGAGAACTATCACTTCATTGTGCGCGCCGACAGTTTGATCTAGTTCATGATTAACCCTCTAGAGGGCATCACCAAGCATTTCTCTTCATGCGTCATAGATGGCGTTGCTGTAAAGATCAGTGACACTGAATATAAATAAACACTGATGAATGAAATGCTTAGCCCTGGTTTGCCGGATTTGTCCTTTCTATAATACGTGACCTTACTTTAACCAATTTACTTTCACCAAAGCTTTTAGTAAACAAAATTCAGGAAATAACTTTTTTGGCCACAATCTCTTGCCTCTCACTTGCCAATTTTGGCTATAGAAGGTGGTTTAGTATAACTGCTGCCTACAATTGGAGCAAAACAATCTTGTGGTGAGAAAGGAGTAAATCTCAGAGTAAGGGTACTTTCTGAGCAAGCAGCTGCAATACAAGCAAGCAGAGTGAAACCATTAAAATAAAGAACATTTATGAAAATTATGATGCACATAAGAAATCATGAAAAGAATAATGAAAGAAGTAGGCATGCAAGGATTGCAATCGATTGTAGCAAACACAATGATAAAGTCTTCCGGGAGAGAGACGATGTTTATATGTGCGTATGTAAATTATATAAATTTCGGCTCTAGGTTCTATTGCGACCAATTTTAATGGCTTCATACTGTTTTTTTACAGCGTTCTCTCTGCAAAAAATCTTATCTTTAAGTGATAGCCCTGAAAAGTTGTCGAGATTGTAAGGGCTCTAGCCCTTGCCCTTGCTTTCTGTCTGATTGTTAATTGTCACTTAGCCCTTTTAATTACGATGTCAGTTGCGTAAGTGTTGTAACGATTAATAACAAATTGCATTTTATGAATAAGTACATTTCATTTGAATTAATTTAATTACGGTAAGGTATTTTCTTAGTGTTGGTTATGAGATGTATTTGAATTGAAAGGGTTTTATTTATTTCCTTGTTTTATACTTAAGATTTTTTATAAGTTAATGTTCATACATAATGAATAAGTTCTACTTAGATATAATTCAGTATCTTTAATCCTATAATTATGACGTAGTGATTGACAGCTTTTTAGCTAATTTAGTGCTACGCTTTTGCTACGCCGTAGCTCGTAGCAATATAATATTATATTTGACTAAGAATATCGTCACGTTAATATATAAAATCGAATTTCTTTATTTCATAGTCTAGAATAAACAATAAAGACAAGAAAACTAAAAAGGCCTTATTGTGGCTCTAAGCGAATAAGAACGCTTTTTCCTCATACGCAAATCAAGCTGTGATGAAAATAAAAACTCGCCATAGGTAGAAAAAAACGATTTAATAATAGTTAGCAACTAACTTACGTACAAGTAAAGTAGTCAAGTAAGTGTATTGTTTGAAATTACCTACTACTTAGAGGCAATTACCCGGAAAAGTCATAAGTTCAAGTTTAAATCTTCAAGATGAAATACATTGTTTGCAGACTGTGGTAAAAAATTAATAGAAATTCATAATAGTTTAACCATTTTACACTTCTATCGCGCCTCTTTTTTTGGATGTCTGCTTTTAGGATATGCTTAAACCTTGAAATAAAATAGATTCTGTGAAAAGCAAAATTACAAAAGATAAAGTTCAAAACAACCTCGAACCGAAGACCACATAAATATTTAAATCAAATAAAAAACTGCTTCACATTCTTCAAGGAAGAACGCTCGAAGAGATCTTATAAAAAAAACATCTTATTGGCCTGTCAAGACCACGTCAAGGTTGCCCATAACTTGCCTTACATAATCCAGCCCACACTAATTAAGCTACGACCTAGAATAACCGCATAATGTACGTACCAGGCCACATTACAATCAATTTACACGATCCATTCCGATTTTATGGCGATGCTTAAAAAAAGTTCGTTGTCTAGTTTCCTGATTTGTACAAATGTTGTCATCACTGAAATCACGATTGAAATCATCCACACAGACTGTCGAAAAACGAAAAATAAAATATATAATAAATACAGGGTGTAAGGGACAACCCTCCGAATACTAATAGGGTGCATACAGACCACGAAACTAAACAACTTCCCATAAGAAAATATTTCAGGAAACGTAAAAATCACGACCAGCTAAGTGCATTTTTTATGGGAAGTCAAATAAATTTGACGCTTTCTGAAATATTTTCCTTTGGGAAGTTGTTCAGTTTTGTGGTCTGAATACACACTGTTAGTGCTGTACCTTACCCTGTATAAATAGTAGAATTCACAAAATTATCAGACTAGCTGATAAAGTCATTACATCAATGAAATTGTAGGTATATTTACTACACACTACGCATCTTACTATCCATAACAAAGAAATAGGTCACAATCTATTAATACATATCTACAGACCGCCGTGTGTAGGACGAGATGAAAATAAAATACGAGAACTATAATTATATTCAAACTATGACACGAATTCTACATGTCAAATTTATCACTCCATTAACATTGTTTATTTTCTTATTTGACCGTGAAAATATGACGCCATCGGAAGTCTTACAAAAAAAATTGTTTTGTCATCGTATGACAATATTGATTCTATAAACATGTGAATTTTTTACAATAATATGAGATTCTGAATCTGAACTTTGTCATGGAAAGTTATAAGTATTCTGGGCATTATTAACTTTCGTACTGAGTTTCGAATGACTAAACGCATTCAACATAAAAAAATATTTTCACTAATTTAAAATTTTACTACTTCATTGTAGACAGATTTTGGTTTATCAAGACTGTTATGAAATAGTTATCTATTTCATTTTGTCAGTCTTTGTTTATATGAAACTAAGCATCTCCTTGAGAGTTTTTTATGATTATGACGGGTTGTCACTGCAAAAGGAAGAAATGGTGATATTGCACCGGTTGCTTGACGGATGCTTAAAAATAATCGCATTGATATGTGACTTAAATGACATTAATTAGACAGGTATCTATTAGCAAAAACTATGTGTAGGATATTGTACGCATTTCTTTACGTATAAAATACAAACCATATAAAGTGTGTCATATTTATATCATTTACTAATAGAAGTTAGATATTATTAAATTCAAGTGTTTAATAGACAAATACTGAACTTACTAAGATATTACGTATTTTTTGTCTGTAGTCGAGAAGACTGGCTGCGTTCGCGGCCGTATGGCGCTTCCTTTCTTACTTGAGTTTACCACCAAGTGGGAAAGGGAGCGACATACGGCGGCGAATTCAGAGAATGGCCTTCTCAACTATACTTTAAACAAAGATGTTTATTTTCGGAATAATCCAAAACGCAACTTATGACAGCTGTTTCTCGATACCTAGGCTCATCGAACATAGGAAGAAGAGCGTGCAAGAATCTGATATCGTACCTATAATATTCAATATTCTCTTCAAGCATATCCATCTATTTAAAGAATCAACTTATACTGGTTATTCTTAATATTCGTTTGAAAAGCCAATACAAGCTGATCCCTTAAATAGATAGGTGGATTTGCTGGCGATTACAATATTTATTTTATTTTTCCTTTCGAAGCGCGGTCTCCAGCGGTATCGGCGGAAACCGTAAAAGTCGTCGGTGTAAATCGGGGGTTTGCGAAACTTGCTGCTCGGGTGTTGCAAGTTTAGAAATTGTAGCCGCTAGCACCGGCGAGCCTGGCGGTTTGCACTATTATTTATTTATACTGTGGCTTGTGTTCAACAGGTTCAAAAACACACCTGCGAAAAGATACGCGACAGAATTTCAAATTTCTACGAATTATCCAGTATAGGTCAAGTAACCTAAAAATTCCGTCCCGTAACTTTCCGAGAAAAATCCAAACGAAGGATAGAATTCAAATTTCAGAGAGTAAGCGAAGCATTAGGTAGACTATTACAGGCATTACCTGGAATGGAATGGAATTCGATTAAGTGAAAATTTTAACGTTATAAACAAGGAGAAGTTCTAGGAAACTTAATCAAAGATAGTATTTCTTATATGAGAAAAATATCGAAAGCAGGAAAATTTACTGGACAATTAACAAAATTATTTCAAGTTTATTCTCACGCTATAACCAGGAAAAGGTTTGAAGTTCCTAATAATAGTTTTGATGGCGCTTCGACCAACAACAACATATATTAGGTAATATTTATTAAAACCATTTTACCAGATAGGTTATGATTATGACTTACATAATATTATAGTTACCAAAATTTTGATAAAATTATCAAACCACATTCTATTATACTTCCTGCATGTACCTAACAATTCCAAAGTGATAAAAATTATAACATAATTGTAGTATAAGTAATTAAGTACTGAATATAAAGTGATATTTTAAAGCTAATAGTTTCCAGCTATCTATTGAATGTCGATAGAAAACAACACTGCAACCGTAGGCTTACTGGAGCGTGGGATTGAGAAAAAGTTTCAACTTTCGCCAATTGCCAAATAGTAACTTACGAAATACAATATAACATTATTTTTGACGGTGACTAATATGATAAAGATGATGAAATCAACTACGTAGGTAGGTATTAAAACTTAGCTGAAGTACAAGAACCAAACCGATGATAAATAAGACATGAAGAATCGCTTACGCATAAAAACATGATGATTCATATAGCTGATAGTAATTTAAATACTATAATTTCTTTTAGGACAAATAACACTTAGAATACAGGACAGATCTCTGAATATTAATAGGTGCATTCAGGCCATGAAACTTAGTAACATCCCATAAGAAAATATTCAGGACACGTAAGCATTTTTCTATCTTCCCATAATAAATGCACTCAGCTGATCATGATTTTCTATGAGAGGTAAAATATTTTTACGTGTTCTGAAATATTAAGTACCTATCTTTTAATACAAGGTGAATGCGCCTTGTAGTCGGAGAGCTGCCGTAAAAATCAATGGAAAACAGCTTTGCTTATATAATTTCTTTAGATCTGTGTTTTCATAATATTATTACTTATTTGCACAGAATGTCTCTGCCTTACTTTCAGTTTCTTTATTCACAGTGTGGTCTGCGGAGTTTCAAGGTTTCATTTACTTTTCAAACAAAACAATTAATTTTGGCTTTGTATTTTCACTTGAGTCTACCAATATTTTTCTGTACAACAATCAACAGAACTGATCAACGACTTACATACTATTCTTACCATCATCCTTTGCCTATTTATACGTGTATTAGGTATCTTACCTTCTTCCTATATCAATTGTATTATTATGATTGTGATTATTGAGCCAATTATATTTTCAAGCGTGTACCTTCACTCACATATCAAATACATTGGTATCTATCATAAGATTATTTATCGGTATGGTGTGTGGTATGTCCCGCATTCCTAAACCTGCTGTAAACTTGGCAGCAATGACAAAGTAATTAAACGTAAGCTTATAACAAATTGCATGGTTGGCTAACTATTTCCCGAGATTGGCTCGTGGTAATCGAGACATTGGCTTTTATGGATTGAATTCTTAGGAAATTAGTTCTTAATTGTCTTAATTACTTTTACCTCAAAGCTTCGATATGTGATTTATGTTAGCATACCCATTAAAACCATAAGTACAAAACAAGTGCTCCCATATAAGGGGTATCTGAAAACTATACATGGGCTGGCGACGGAAAAAATAATACGTCCAAACAAAAATTTCATCTACATATGAAAAAAAAAGTAAACTGATCAACGCTTTAGTATAGAAGATAAAAATTTACAACTAAGTGGATGTAAGTATTTTTTTCAGTTGTGGGAATTCAGCATCGATTGGTTAGTTTCGCAGCCTCTTTACCATAAATTTGAGCTAGAACTTTTAACAAAAATATGTATGTATAAGAATAACTATTCCAGGAAGTAGGTATATACTCGTAATATTTAATCATCATTAATCAGTTTTATGTTTTATTATTCTTATTTGCAGTGAGATGTTTTACGAGCCGTGTCTGACTCGCACAAGGAAATTATAAATAGTAGAAGAATTACTTAGTGAATATAAAACAGAAGATATACTAGGTACATTATATCATGCAAATGATATATTATGGTTGTTACTGCAGACAATTTATTATATAGCCACGCTGAGATTGCTGTAAATGATTATACTGTTGAAGTCAGTAAAGTATCCAGGCCAAATCCCAGCATGGTCGATTGAACTCTGCCTGATATAGTATTCGCCAGTCACATACCCCATAGACCTCACAGTCAATCCAATCCCTGCACGCTCTACTTCCTTCGCTGAAATGATTGGCTAAATTAAATTGTCCATTCCCATTTCAACGCTTTAACAAATTCACGCCACAATCGACCGTACTTCATGCTTATTAATTACAAAATTCCTATGCTCTAACAAATAAAGTGATAATAATATATGACATAACATCACGAGAAACAAGCGATTTGAATAATTTAATAATAAGGAAGAACGCTGAATTACGAGATTGGGAAGTGGTAATAATACGGCAGTACATTTCAATGACGTTATTACGTATGTACTTAGCAACAGGCGGGGCAGACCCCTTTTACAAGCGTCTAACAAGCGTATGACAGAAAACGATAGTCATGTAAGTCGATAGTTGTCAAACAGGAAACCGCGGGGCGCGCGTGGCGTGGCGATATAGCAGCGCTACGCCACGCGCTTTGTGAGGTGGCCTTCGGACGAAATGTGGAGCCAGAACACACCGCATATACAAGCATTATGTAACACTGATACACAACAAATGCTCATTCACAAACGGTACATCTGTGGCCTTTGGCTGTTCACATCCAAATCCTGCTTCTATCTTCCCATCAAACTTCCGGATTTATTTTTTCGCACGTATCAAACGCTTCGCGCTAACAAAAGCAGGTTTTGCGATTTCTTGTTTACTACAAGAGTCATGAGAATTCACAATAACATGAGAACCGATAAAGTTATCGGCGATAATTTCTTTTGCGTTGTAAAAACAAGGAAATGTCCAAATTAGATAATGTAATTCAATGTGGCCTCGAGTCATTGAGATCACTGTAATTATCGTATATCTTGTCAGATTGATTGTTTTAATTAAGTTTGACGATTCATTATTTAATTTTAGTAAAAGAAAACTCACACATTGCTGTTAAAATCACGTTTTTGGGATCGGTGTCTGATTTATCACAAATTTGAAGAGAAGGTCTCAAATCCAATTGACCTTTACCGTTTGATTGTGAGAAATTTATTGTTGCATCATTGCTCTAATGCTAACTAGGCATTTCGCCGTGTTTGGCATGGACTCGTGCGATTATTTATAAATGAATGTCAAGTCTGTTTTATTGTTCTTTGTTTGAAAGTTCTTTCATTACAACATTGTAGAAAAATTTAAGCTGCTCTGTAGATGTCTTTTACTAGGAAGAACAAAGCGTGAACTCAATCAGGAAGAGATTCCGCAAAACCTGTTTTTGGTTCGGTTCGGTTGCGTGATGTGATGATGAACTAGACGGTGTTGTTTTCGATCGTTTAGAAATTCTGAATATATTGTAGGCTATACATGAACTAAAAAATGGTACAAAAAATGGTATTCGATCAAACCAAAAGTTTGAGAGGCAGTTTGATCTCGAAATCCCCCGCAGGTAGTACGTATACGGTGCAAAGCAAATAACCAGATGAATAGACGAATAAAACGAATCTACTATCTACTATTGAAAGGAATGTAGTTGTAGCTGCAGATATAGGTACTTCTTCATGTTTATTTAGAAACGGTAGCCCTTGCGCGCGAGAGAGTGTTGGGCTGAAAGCGCGAATGAGTTTTACCTTCGTAGATGCTAAAATAGCCCACAGTTACACTCTCACCTTGCGTTTGATTGACGATCGATCCCTTGTGCCAGATACTTGCTAACTCACGGTGCAAACAACTGTACTGTAAACAGAGTTATTGGGCGACTAGCCTAATACGCTAATACGTTTTGAAATTTGTGAAGGTAATTTATTGATAGCTCTATTTGTTTTGCGATCTTCACAGATTTTCCTTTACATTGTAGAAAATTATGCAGAAGCCTGAGGTTTACATGTAATGCGGTTCCATCACTCTTGTGGAAACCTTCCATAAATATGTGACGTCACCTTTGTTTTGAACTTGCATTTGCGTCTTGCATTTCCTTATGCGCTATACAAAGTTTAACAGGGTTTCAAGCGTGTATGGTTTCTGTTTATTTGGTTTGATAGACTTGTTCATTGATTTTGTATGGGTCTTGCTTAGCCTTTGGATATCTTCACCGGTTTCCTTCCTACGACATTCCTCGGTCCCGACCGCTGCAGGCGCATTTCTGCATTTTCGCAATAAGTTCGGAAACAAATCGAGTTCGTGTTCGACATTTTGCGATCACAAGCGGCAGTTAGATGACTATTTATAAAGAACGTGTCTAAGAAAAGGTCGGATTTGATTGTCGGCAGTCATTTGAATATCTCTTGTGTTATTACAGTAAATTACGATGAATTAAATCGTCTATATAGAGGCGGTTCTCACGCCGTGATATTAGTTGACCTTGGAACCGGTAGGTGCTTTGAACCTAACGATATTGATACTTTACATTTAAATATAATGTAGGTACATCGGTTCCCATGCAACTTTGTAGACCTAATTATAAATTACAATTTAATTCAATAAACGCAATCAAAGAATAGGATAAATCGCTTCCGTTTACTTAGTTCTTCTCAAGAGTCGAGGTAAACAACAGCCGTCAAGGTTCGTTTTGAAATAGGATGGCACTTGACCTTCAGGATGAAAGTCAACACTCTTGCGCAACATATCGACGCGCGCACGCAGCTCTATGCTAATAAACCAACGAGACACATATTGGAGCTGATCATGACCCACATATCCATGTTCAAGGATTTCACATATTTGGTAGGCGATGATTTCAAAATCCACAGAATTTTAAGGCTTGTTAGCGAACTTGAAGGCGATGACAATGGATTCCAATAAGTAGGTAAAAATTAACATTTTTCACGCGGGAAATGACTAGTTATTTCTAGGAATAAGGAATTTTCTCCGGATTTCCCAGGTTTTATTGACGCAAGGATCAAACAATGAAATGTTCTATGAATCATTGCATTAATCTAGTCATCCGCGTTGACTGGATTCTTCCTTTCATGTTTCTTTCTCTTAGATCACGCGAGAAATGAATTAAGCAAATCGTTGGTTGGACGTGTCATGTTGAAAGCCTGTAAGACCGGACTAGATTTTTCACCACTCCTTTCTACACATTCGCGCGGCTCACTCACACAGGCTCAGTGCGCGGTGCAGTGTGGGTGCGCATGTCTGTGTGCTGCGCGTGCGCATGTGGTGGTGGGAGCGTGCGTAGATCCGCGGGCACGTTGCATAGAGGGGGAGGGACCGCGCCGCGAGCGGACCCACGATTTTGTAACACCATTTTATTTCAAGGTCACTTGTTTAGTTTTTAGAAAGTCTTCAAAATTCACTCTAAATTTTTATTTAATCATCTTCACTATTTTTATTCAAATCAATTGAACCTTCTGACCTCATCGCTGATCGTGACGATTATCGCAATGTTATTGCTGTGTCTAATTTTTTAATAGGTCTATTAGATACTAATTTTGTATTTTCTGCATAGGTACTTTGGTTGAGTACCAGTTCCAGCCTACTATTATTATACCAGTTCCCAAGAAGTTACTGCTAATAGTTGTTTGCATAATTTATAGGTTTGTGTATCTACATAAATATTACTATACTAAAAGAAAACGTTGTGGCCAATATAAATTGAGAGCTCGTTAAAAAGTGAGTTGATGTTTTGATTAGCAAACCGTTCGTAACTTATGTTTCATAATGGGAAAGTTCACCGACTCACCTAGCAAGGTTTCGGATGCATCATTCGAAGAAGACAATTTAATGAGACTTGGTAATAAATATTCCAATATGATTTTATTGGGACAAGGATGATTCTCTTATTGGAAATATGACTCTTTAAAATGTCAAACTGACAATCCATTTAAGCTTTTCGATTTGCGATAATGAGTTTTAAATGCGGAGTGAGAACAAAGCAATTAACAAGTTGCACGATGAAACAAAAAAAACAATCAAGCGCGAAAACGGGTTTGGTGAAAGCGATGTCAACATTAAAACTATTGCAAAACTGGCTAAACAATCACCAAGCGATTAAACTTCTCGCACTAAGAATGCCGTTGAAATACCACATCATGCTCACGTTTACTCCGTTGCTTCACGAAACTCGAAACTTTACCATTTCTTATTTCTCCATCGCGCTCACTTCCATATACGCCGCGATGTTCTCTCGTTGCCGAAATGATGAAATTTAGTCGACTGCCATTTTGTGGCACTTACATAAGCGTTCACGCTAAATTTTGCTGACAGAGAAAGTACGAAAGCCTCTTATGCAACGTCTACGTAACTCTGTAGCGATTCAGTTTTGATTTCCTTACTTTTACGCCCATCACTGTTACGTGACTTTTTGGGTAATTTTGATTTGTTAACAGCCTTACTTAGTTTAAATTTATGCATTTTATTTATAACGATACCAATCGCTGTGATGCTTACTCACTGTAATTGCTTCTGCAAATAATGATTATTGGCGAAGTCACAGCGACTGAACACAACACATTTCAAAAACACGTCAAAATACATACCTACAAACACTGCGCAGATTTGTACAAAAAATACTTCTCACAGGTTGCCATTCCTAAAGTGAAGGTTAGCTGCAAAGAGGGTATAAGTGGATGACTTGTCGTATTAGGCCAAGTCTAAGTTTAGAGCGAGAGGCCATTACGTAGAATAGAACAATCTACGTGGAGTGTGACTCAAATCCTAAGTAGCTAGTGCCTTTACGGAGATAGAGCATGAACAGAATAAAACTAAAAAAGACTTTGTTAACACTACGCTAAACATTTTTCAAGTACTTACAATTTTAAGAATGAATCACGGAGCACATTTTTGCTACAGATAAATTCTATGGAAGGAATTACACGTAATTTATTTATTTATTAGTAGGTATATTAGAGATCTAGTGATGACGAAGCCTTTTATTGACAGGAAAAATTGTGAGGAGTTAACAAGAAAACCGAAGAAAACAATGAGGAATTTAGCGATATAGGGAAACGAATTGTTTATGGAAAGATTGATTCTGTGAATTACCACAATACTACTAATGTGCAAGAAAATAGAGAGGAAAAACTGAATCATTATACAGTAGTACGTGACTTGTAGAATGAAATATTATCTCATTCAACAAAGGGTAAAATGAGGACAAAGAAAATTATCACATAAAAAGTGGCACCTGTACTGTGTTTAAATAGGTACATAGATAATTATTTTATTTAAAATTTTAAACATCAAAGATTTTCCGTGCTAGTTGTCATACCTCATACAATGTTAATGGCGTTCTGAGGTTCCTGCTTTAAAAAATATATTCTAAAAGTATGAATTAAGAAGCTTTCATTAAAACTATTTATATGATTAAGTTAATATCCTAAAATGTCTGTAGATTTTGTTCTTATTACTCTGAAGAAAAGGAAGTTAGCTCTCTTGCAACAGTACAATCTCTGTTACTTGTCCCAATTTCAGAGTTATCAACGAATTTAAATATGCAGACGGCGCTAAGATAAGACACCGCGTATATAGGGTGAAATTTTACTAGTGACCGATAGCGAAAACTCACAACCGGCTGGTGATAAGGAACAACTTTCCCTAAAGAAAATAGGTCAAAATATGAAAAAAAAAATGGTACTCCCATAGTAACTTAAATCAGCTTTTGTATGGGAGGTCCACATTATTTTTTCATATTTTGACATTTATAGTCCTTGGTAAAAGTTGTTCCTTATCATATCACCAGCCGGTTCTGAGTTTTCGCTATCGGGCACTAGTAAAATTTTACCCAATACTACTCTAATACAGAAGTTCTTATTAACGGAAATTATATTAGACTTTGCGTATGCATACACGTATGCGTATATTTTTATTTACATGAAATATTTACAGAATTTGTATAAATACAAGCTTAAAAATGAAAATCAATAACATACCACAAATTACACAAAAGCCGTGCATAAAAGTAGGTTAGGTGCATAACTTTCCTTGTAATTGTAGATATTGCAACAGGAATGAAAAATAAACAAACAAATTGGCGGTTTTATTGATAAATAGAAATGAATCGATTTCATTGTAAAATTAAAAGGTAAACCGCGAAAGCTGTTATATGTTCATAATACTTATTATAAAACAACCTACAATACCTATTGAACAATGTAAACAAACTAAAGACACAAATTAGGAAAACGGCGCGCTAAAGACATGTAGGTAGGTAAGTCTATGTCTTTTGACAGTTTAATATATTTAGGTAGGTATATAGGTACTCATCAATCTCATCATAAGTTAACTAGTAATAGCGAACAATTTCAGACTGACATTGTGACATCAAATATGTGTGACAAACCTACGGTATTATCGAATGTCTAGTTATAATCAAAGATTCATAATTAAGACTTAAACGGGTTTTTGTCCAAGAATTGTTTATTTTAAGTTCCCAATATTTTTTATCATAACATTTCTATGAATAATTTAAATATCCACGAAAAATAAAACGGTATATGCTAGTCAACAAGTACATGTGTGGGTTTAGGGATAAATTCTAACTGCGTATTAGCTGTGGTATTAGTTTTAGGAGAGAAGCACGCGTGAAGCATGTTTGTGCGTTATTTCATTACCCGACTGCCTCAGAAGGAGGGTTATGTTTTTATAGAGTAGGTATGTATGTATGTGGATAAGAAAATTCTTTTTCAAGGGCTACAGCCCGAACGGATAGTTAGATTTTGACATATGAGGTGTCGTTAGATTCGTCTCAGCAGCGCGAATGACACTGGGTACCTATATTAAAAAATTATAGATTCAAGATGGCAGATTTTTATCGCAAAATACAACTTTGTAATTACCGCAGTCGAATTTTTGTTTTTTAACACATCTACTTGTTTTTAGCATGCATTAGAATAATACTAATTTTGACCTTAATCGCTAGGGCTGCGCATCTGTGTCTGTCAAATTGTTTGACACAACTGTATTTGTATGAAAACGAGGAGGAAATTCGCATTTCCCTAACGCATAAGCATAAAATATAACGCACAAACGGACATTACATGTGTTTATCGCCTTAGGTTGAATCCAACGATGACCCAACCGGTCTTTCACCAAATCACCGAATGTCTGTTCTTGGTATTGAACCCGAATTAGACATGAGTCATCTAAACGCGGGACGTATTTGCTTCTTTCTTTTATTTTGAATCCTCTATCGCATTGGGATTCGTCGTTTTGCTGCTTTGCCAGTTAGATACCTACCAATACATTTTGATAAAGTTTTCATTTCAGGTACAGAAAAATGTGTGATGCGATATTTATTTATTCTTTGATTATTTATATCTTTTCAATTTTTATATTAGGTTTAAATGTTCTTATATTTATCTAATTTAATCATGAGTAACTACTGTATTATTCAATCAAAACATAAAAATATTTCTAAAAATAAATATGTAAGCTGTATGATTCAGTGAGTTTCCATCGAAGCGTGAATAATGAATGAGGTAGCAAGCCGATAAGCGAACGAAGAAAACACAAGAAAGGCGCTTGCGCAATTCCCGAGGCGATAGTGCAACCGCCTCTTATCAAATTTTCAGTCATAATAGTAACTGACCTACCCGCACGCCGACATTTCGCTAAAAATACATCTACGCGAAACGTGCGCTTTCGTTCACGAACGTTCAGTTTCAGTACTCTAGGGTTTATTTACGCATGTATACGCGCGAGTATAAACACGTAAAGGTATGTTTGTGTGCGTGTAGTATCGTCTCACACTCGCGTTCCCGCCCTACTCCGGATGTGAGCGCAGATTTGTATGCCTGTGAATGTGCTAGACCAAATTGATAGCTCTATGCGTTATCTATGGACCACTATTTATTCATTGTAACGCGGCCTAGCGCGGACGGTATTGTTTAGAAGCCTTGAAGCCTCAACTTATTTTACAACTTGTCAGTAAGCGAATTGCCCATAAAGCTAGAAACAATCAGAAACTTGCGCGTATATAGGTAGTTTATGTTATGGCACTCTTCGACAACATGCGATAATTAATTTACAATCGTGGCCAAGGTTTCTAAAGATGCCATTACAAGTTACGATTGATGTTTTCTGTATGATGAATACGCAAGATTTATTGCATAGGCATATTCCAGTAGTAGTACGGTAAAGATAAATAAAGAAAAACATTACACAAAAGAAAATATTTCCTCCTTGTAAGTATGCAAAGTAAAGATCGAAATAGGAAGGGTTTTGCTGTCTAATATGTAAGCAATCAATTCAACACAAGGGTAACTGCGTAATAAAACTAATAGACCAAAACATATGGCCTTTAGGAGTGAGTACAACTCTAAATTATATTATGATGATGAGAACATTAATCCGACGCCTTATATTGAGCGGTTGGCCTTAGGTAAGTGTGTTTCTGTTTTCAATTGGTCGACGAAAGCGGAAGTCGTAGATGCAGCCGCACCTATCGACGAAGACGCTATTACTGGTACCGACGAAGGTGAACCGGTCGAGGATCGCGGCGAGGAGGATGCTACGAACCCTACCCGAGCAACGAGCAACTCCTTCGTGTGTGTAAACGTTCGAAACCCGCGCGTGCGTGTGAGCATTGCGTGCGGCGTGCGCGCAGACTAGCCGATAACAATAAACTATTTCCGAAGTGACCCACTTCCAACGTCCTTCAGCAATTTGTGCCGTGAACGGGAACAAGAAAGGGCTGGGAGTCGATTTTGACAGTCCGCCGTTTCAATTTTTATTATCGTACCTACGCACAATGACTTCTTTGTAGCGATGAGCTAACTGCCGCTCTTTGTTACACTCCTAAGTTTTTTATAGCACTGCCTAAAATAGCGAGCCTTTTTCGACCTTGAGTTAATTCAATGTTAATAGTGGCACCTTCAGATATACAATTCGAATGGGTCCAATCTTTTTTGCAGGTAAAATGTAGTCGTTCGTAATGTCATTGAAAGAACCGCAGAATCCGTTGATAGGAGTTGTCTAATTGATTTAGAACTCGTTATGTGTGTTAATAGACAGTAGTAGCATTTGGTAAAACGGGTGTACATTAAAATGCTATTTAAAAATGATTAGAATAAGGTAAAAGATGTCATGGGGCCTCTGCGCGGGTGCTGTCCAGATAGTTCGGAAGTTTCACAATATCCTGACGTCACTTGGTATCGGCCCTCCGATAACAGTTTTTAATTCAGTTCAATGTCAACTTAACTAAACTATGAAGAAACTGAATGAGCTATAAATTGGAGACGCTTTCGTGTACCGCGTACTCGAGCCGACTAATTTCGTAGTTCTGGGAAATGTTTATGTCGACTGTGCAAGGAGCAAATGCCGATTTCGACATCGCATTGAGTACGTACTCGACCGAACATTTTAGATTTTAGAAATGTTTGCGTTCGGCGCTGTAAACCTAGTTCCTTTAGAACTCCGCTGTGTATTCAAAAGCCTTGTAATATGTGTGGTTATGACGTCTTTCGAAATACTCTGAGAAAATCCGTCAAGACTTGTTTCTATGGTTTCTATTCACTGCAGTTTCTCCCAAACACCGACACTTGGGAAATAATAAATTTGGAAATCTTTAGATCTGACTTTGTTCAGTCGATCTTTATTGTTGCTAGCTGTGAACATTGTGTAAACGTTTCAAAACGTTGAAGGAAGCTGTAATTTGCAGCCTCTCATGCAACTGCGATCAATGGAAATATTCTAATTGGATTCTAGATTTTCCTCAGTTTGCAACAATTATGATAAATTCTAAGTACAAGCTGCGTGTTTCCAGGAAACCAGGCGCAATTGAATCATAGCGTGACCTGATTAAAAGTTGCATATAATTGTGGTTACATATGCGTTGTGACAATAGACGCGAGATTAGTTCAGCAAACATGAGCCCTTTAGGTTATGCAAAGATGAAAAACTAGTTTACGAGCACGTGTAGATAAACCAGTGGAATCGTTGTATGCGGAAGCTTCTGTGGCGCCCTTATCAATTATAATAATTATTTTTTTGTTTATTTCTCGCCAATCCTACTCATTCGATTGATAATGTAGTGATTCAACTGGCCCTGTACATTTGAAGTTATTATTTTCTATGATGTTTTTGTTTTTTATAGTGTATAATTTTCTTCATTAAGTACATACTTCTTGTATAATTTTGCTGTAGGTAAGTGTGTGGCTAAAGAGTTCAGAAGGTATTGGTGCCGCCACAAAGTAACGTGTTATTGGCTGTGGTAAGGCAGTTATAGACATACTTATTAGAAAATTTAACCTTGTAAAGAAGATAATAAGGACCTGTTATCTAATTGGACTCTTGGTTACTCAATATCAAAACCTTATCAATTTATAGTTACATAAGTCTAAAAGAAAAATAAAGAAATGTCCCACTGTGGTGCAATTTAGGCTTCTGTCTGCTCTATTCTTCCAAAAAAATATGAAAAAAAAAGAAAAAAAGCGTAACTCAAAGAAGTCTTATTTTGTTATTTAAAAGCATTTAAACTGCGCATAACTTTTGAGTGTTTACATGCGTTAGCATTTTATTACGTTTCAAAACCGAGGCCATACTAAGTATTATCGAAATTATGTAGATAATATATTTACAGTGGCCGAAAATTTGGCCTTAATTTACAATTAAATGCTTGATTAATGTTTAAATTATTTATTTGATAATTATAATTTCAAATTCAAATGCCTAAATAGAAGAATGTAGACTAGCCGTGATTTTTGTTGTTATTTTGATTTAAAGAAATATGGTCATCATAATATATCTCAGATTAGTTGTGTTATACTTTTGCACCTGTACCTATAGTATGGTGACATTGGCATTAAAATTTGATTTGACCCTTTGATAGTGGTTGCGTGTGCCAACTCTAGTTTTTCATTGACAACACTATTTTTAACCTCACTCACAACTATGCGTTCTTTAAATTAACTATCTGTTGGTTCATAAATAGTTCCATGATTATTTTTAATGTTTAAATGAACTCTTGAAGAATGTTTGTAGAAGGGGATTCAATGTTTTTGTTGCATTCAACATTCCTGATATGGCCTGTTAATTGAGAAAAAATATTATGTAGGTGCCTCTCCTGGAAAAGTCTCGTTATTCTTGCAGTATTTTAAACAATCCCTGTATATAGGAAAAATATTTACCTACATAGAATTGGAATTGCTATTGAGTATTTCGAAAACCAACCAGAGAATAGGTATGTTTCAACGACAGTGAATGATAGGGTTTAATTTAAGGGTTAGTTTTAGCCATTAGATCTATTTCTTTCCTAACTGCCAAATTGGTATATCCGTAATTAATAGGTACCTAACAACAATTCTATTTCCATATCGCTTATTGTTCAATGAATTTCAAGGCCTAATTTTATAATAATAAACGAAATTTGACACTTCCTACATATAGGATCATAGATATGCATTATGCAGTAGATTATGTATTGTACCTACATTTATTTATATACGAATTAGGTGTACATATTTTATTTCACGTTCGTCTGTCTATGTATGTTATAGGTATAACAAATTGATATAAACAAATAAATGGTTATACCATTAGATCAGCAGTAAACTCAGTCTGGTTACTTACTCATAGTTAGGTGGGTATCTACCAACTTATATTGCGGAACAGTAAACATTACAGTTTAGTTACAAATTCGATTTCAATTTTATGCAAGAGCAACCAGAAGTGAAATTCGCTGCCCAAGTAATTGCTGTTTTCATTACACCAATTAAACGAAATACACCCGCAAAGTTATACAAACATTCGTCCATTGAATAAGGGAATTGATGTGAGAAACCAAAAGTTTCAGTTGTTGATAATATAAGGTCAACATTAGATGGTTATTTGGTGTGTCGAATGCGCGCGAAACCAAGCGTGGAAAAGCGGCGCGGGCGCAGCGTATGAGCTCCGACGATTTCGCAAACTACCATCTAATGTGAACCTATTAACCTCTTCGTCGAGCGAGGCTCCGAGGCGAAGGCGAGAGGAGGATGGAGCACACATTCATTAAACACAAGGCTGAACCAACCACCGACCACAGGCCAGCCCATCCATCACACCACCCACTCACAACACTCCCAAAAATTTGTAAACAAACAAAAATCCTACCTTGCCAACTGTAGTGCACTTCTACTCGCAAGCTCATTGTAGAAATTCAAAAAGAGATTACTATCGAACATATTAGCACTATATCACAGCCATCTTTCTCACAGAAAAATAATGCAAAACAAACAATCCGCAGCACCAGCGATCACAGGATAACACAACGTCCGATCCTAGGCACGTCCGTGCGCGAGCGACGTCAAAATAAACTGGCGCGGTCAAAATGACGAAAGTGAAAACATCGCACACGCACAGAAAAAAAGGTTGGCGGCGCTGTACCGTGTTCTGTGTACAGTCCTTGCAGGCCACCTCTCGCGCGGGCTCTAGTGACACACTAACTGCGAGACGCGCGCATCGCCCGTCGCCTATATAATGAAGCGTTCGGAGGCTCCGGCATCAAACGCCGGAGGACGGCACAAAAAGAAGATGCCCGCAGCCCGCAACGGTAGCTAGGAAAGATTGAACACAAAGAATAGCGACACGTGGGCTCGTGTGCGTGCACGTGCGAGTGTCGGTGTGCGCAGAGATAGGCGGCCGCAGGAAACTCCGTTCTCTTCCACTAGGAAAGACCTTGGATTCGAATCGGCACGTTGCAATGTGTACCGCCATCGCCTACGCCGCTGTTACCTACTTGACGGTGCCGGCGGATTAAACGATGCTTCCATATACGATGTTTATTTTAAAGATGATCATGCACTCGATGCTATAAATCTTCCTACTGTAGGTAGCAAAACAAACGATGGGTTGGGAGCAAATATTAGTCTAGTTAATAGTTAATGAGTAAAGCAGATAGCCTTTATTGTTATAACAAGCGGTAGTCCAGTGGACAAACAGTATAAAGACGATGACAATGATGCAATGAAAGTTGATTATGGTATTAGCAATTTGACACGTAGCGTGGGTGGTCGGAATCGGAAGCCAATGGCGCAACTTTTGATGAACTTAACATAACTGGGTCATTTGGAGAACCTGCTAATGTAATCGATAACTACAATCGATGATTGATGTAGAGCGGTGTAATGTAAAACAACTTTCCTCGTTATCAACACTTTCCAAGCGAAACTAGCAATTTCTAGGTAATTTCCATGAAAATGGAAGTAAGAAGGGAGACCTAACTTAGCTGAAGACACTATAGGCATGGAAAAACTCGTCTAATAACACATAACTCTAACATGATGAGTATACGCTTAATTTATGGACATACATATAAATATGATGTAAGGAAATATTATACGTGTACTCATCTAAATAACATAATGTATAGACGCAAGAATAAATAAAGCATCTTCATAATTTATAAATGGGGTCATTTATTTATAGGGATAAATACTATAGCCATATATTTGTAAGTGGGCAAGTATTAAAAATATTACAAGCGAACTCGTTGCGTATTAAATCTGCGGTGCAAGCGCGAACGCGCGGCTGCGGCTGCGTCTCTGCGCAGCTACTCGATTCGTTTTGTAACGTAACAGCTTTCCACTTTCATTTCCTCAGTCTCATTGTCTAATGAATGCTCGCGTTGGATAACTCAGTGAATTTCTTCAAAAGATACAACTTACATAAACCCAGCCTCGGTGTGAGAATCACCTTTAATTGCTACTTGTTTTTCGTAATTTAATTTGAAAATATGTTATTAAACTTTATTTTGTAACGAGTGAGAGGATCCCACATTGACGATGGCAATATTTGTGTATTCTTTTTTTGTTTTTGTTGGCTTACGGCAGACATTTTGCGAGCGTTTTACGATATATTTATTGTAGTGCTTCGAATTGGCTTGATGCGGAAACGTGATATTATCGCTCATAGAGAGTCTATTAGCAATTAATAGTGAACTGTCATTGTGCAGGACTGACCATTTATCACACCATTAGTAACAGGCCTTTTCATACGAGGCAGAACAATGGTCTATTCACGGTTTTGCAAAATACCCTATCTATGAACTAAATACTGGTAATAATGTGAATTATGAACAATTGGATGTTGTGCACATGAAAGTTAGAGTATGGTTGCAGAAACCTTGTCTGCTGCAAGACTGACATGAGTTACTTCTTTCGTGACTTCAGTCAGCATGCTTGTTTTTAGTACTGCAGATTGATATGATATGTATAATGTAAGTATAAATAGAACAGACAACAGTTGCCTTATGTTCCAAACTAATACTAATTATAACCAATATTATAATTTTGTTGCTATTCAACAAAAACAATCAAAAAAATCTTTCGATGTATGTAGCTTTAGATATTAACCTAATGCTAACTTCCTGGTATACCACATGTCTGAGCTGCCTAATTCCAACAGTCGTAGTCTAAATCTTAGTTAAAATTCCAACCCACGTAAGTGCATAAAAGTGAGTCACATATAAAAAGTTCGTGAAACCAGGATGAAATCATCGGAGATGGCGAGCGAAGGCGCAAAGTTTGGGCGTACTTTCTCGGCATTTCACATTTCACCGGGTGAAAGTTGAGCCGGGCAAGTATTGTACTATTGTCATTCACAAATCTTGGCCTTATCAAAAATCTCAATCGACATCACACTCCCATCTAGTTATATCCAAATCCGCGAAAGAATAGAAAGTTATTAAACTGTTGTGCTGCAACCTTTCCTATTTTACGCTTGAGAGCTACCTATTTGAGAAACAATCTTGAATAGAGATATAATAAGTATGTATGCATAATTGTCTTTAAAGACGTAGGTATGAGTACGAGCTCCTCAAGGTCAAGGAGTCGTCGTTTAAAGTCCATAAAATTCTAGATGTGCCATGGACCACGAAATAGTAAGACGCTTTGAAAATATTAAATAGGCACCTACTTCTTCTTCTTCGAGTGGGACACCTACTAAAAGTGTTATAGTCAAAAAGTTACATTTGATGGCCTGAACTCGTGTGAACAAAACCATTTAAAGTGGTATTTTTATAGTTCAAATGAAGAAATGGGTGTTCTGAGTCTGTTACAGCAACGTTCCTATCCTCAATTTGACTATTATATCACTCAATTTTGTATCGTGTACCATTGAAATTGGTTTCGGCTCTATCGGTTACGTGTCTATCACGTGAAAGTGTTTTTTGAGGCCCGATCTCTATGCATCCGCATCAGCCTTTGGATCCGTCACGATCGACCGTGGCTGCCATTTATTAATATTAAACGAAAATTCGTTATCCAACTGGCCTTGGACCGCGTTCCTTTCAGTTCTACTTAATGATGACAGTTGCTTGAAACGTGCTGTTTGTAATGGCACCAACTCAATGACCGTACACTGTGGTCACGGAGACTGCAAGGTTTTTCCACTAATGCTCGTGAACGGTTCGCCAGCCATGGAATTCAACACCCTACGACACGACTCTCTGTCACGGTTTCATAAAGTCGTTATCCAAGTCAATGTTTCAATCGTCCCAATCAATCGCTATGAATACAACTTTCGAAAGAAAATTCGACATGCCGGAGGTTTTGTAATAGTTATCGAAAGCACGGCTCGTCGAGGCTCAGCGGCGGCGCTCGGCGCTCGGCGCGGGCGCAGACGTCGAAAGTGAGAACCGAGAGGTTGCGCAGCCGCATTACGAAGTTTTTATTGTCGGCCGCGCGCGAAATCACTTGAAAGTTGAATTGTCCTTGGATATTTCACTTCTTTATTTGCTGCATTTCCTACACCCAGGCGAACTTCAATTGTGGACGAAGGTAATGTTCGCTTTGCGTGTGTTGGTGCCATTTAGTCCCCTTCACTGCGATCTCCAGCGCATAGATACTGTCGCGCGGGATCTTGCTCCGTGATATTTACTCCCACGTGATTGCTAAATGTCGTGTCTTTCACCATCCTATCTTCGACCCTGAAGAAAATGTCTCACGAATACTGGAAAGAGTTTGGGAGGGTCTTACCGAGGGATAACGTCAGATGAGAATTCGGTATCGCCAGAGCAATCCAGGGTGTAGGTGTGCGCGGGAGCGCACGCGGCCGCTTCCTGGCGCTTGCGCCACTTCCCCGCTTGCGACACGCTTCCTCCGGGAGGTTCCCGCGCGTCAATTGCACAACTGTTATCGGCAAGTTGCCCAACGGTTCGACTTTCACTGAAACTTGTAGAACTGAATCCAGGGTAGGTTTGCACTGTTCACTGTAATCCGGGCACAGTCACAGACGGACGGGAGTACGCGAACGCGGGCAATGGCGCGACGGCGCTGCGGGCCGCGGGCGCCGGGCGAGTGGCGCGCGCGCTGCGGCGCCGCCGTCGGTTGCGCCACTCTGGAAAGTAAAAGTGAGCGGGCGGTGCGGGGCGCGGGGAGCAGCATTTCTCCCACTTTCGCTGCCGTGATTCACTCTGCGGCACACGTTGCGCGGCTTCAAGGTCGCTTCCCGCCGCTCCCGCGACTGCCGGCGCTCCCGCTGTCCCGTCTGCTGGCGACGACGTCGTCACTCGATAGGAGGCTTGTGTACTCCCTCGCGATCATCGCACGTCGTCACCAAAATCGTGACATCGGCTGCTGCTCGACCTGTAAAAGTTTCAATGCACTTTCACTTGAGCTGCACATGTTTGATTATGCAGAAAACTACCTACGGGGGTTGACATGCATCAAATGATTCCAAAATTACTTAATTTAACAATGGAATAAAGAGCGTCAAACAACTCAAACAGCCTGGGGCGATAGCAACCAACATGCACTTACATTACAACAATCATGTCATTGTGGGAAATTAGCCGGTTCGAACTGCAGAGAAAGTGGCACGAGCTGTGCCGTAACGATAATGTGTAACAAACGAAGTAAACATGAATGCACACTTTCTTTCCAACTTACATGAACACATTCGATAGCATTAAAATTTGGTATAAGTGAAACTAATTGATTCATTTGCATTTATAAAGAGCAATATGGAAGAAGCAAACCAGATTTTCAGACTAGCAGCGCTATAAGGAAGCGATTGCTTGAACTCGTTTATAAAGCTAACTTTTACTTTCACACTGTGTGTAATCAAACTAGTATATCGTACTATATAGTCTACGTCACTTAAGTAACACTTGCGGATATAAACAGCTTATAATTTTAGCATTGAAGCCGCAAGGAAACTTTTTGAAATACTTATAACAACTATCAGTAAAGGTACGAGAAATACCAAAGGGAAAGATAAGATAACTCATAGATAAGTCAAGGACAAGCAATCAAAAGTAAACATTGAAAATATACTTATACCAGACGTATGTAAAATACTACATGTGGAACTCATTGATGAAAACTTTGCGATAACGTAAGTAGACGGTAAACAACGGGAAAGACACACATTCACTTCATATGTAGAGAAACTATAGCGAGGTAGGTACACATATATACTTACACAAGTAAAAGATGTTACAAAACAGTCTAGAGTGGCAGATGCGCGTTCTGTTGCAAGTATATATGCGCATACAGTAGATATGTAAAGCAAGTATCTACAAGCATTGCTGAGCTGACCGCATTCAGCCCACAACACTGTGTACAGTAAATTTTCCTTTTGAATACATTTAAAAAATCTTGTTTTGTTTTAAAATTGATATAAACAGTGTAAATATTTTAACATTTCTGGGTTCGCACCACCGGTAACGTACCTGCGTATAATTCAGTCGCGGAATCTTTGATAACATAGAATCATGTGTCATCAATGTCATCATCATCATAATGCTACAGTCGGAAATTCTTTGATGTCAATTTCGAGTAAATCTGAAAGACTGCAAAAAACTGCTATAATGACATTTGACAAAAGATAATTGTAGCACAAAAAATGTATCTACTTTAAAAAAAAATCCAAGTTTTAACGTATCTACGTCAAACTATAAGTGATTCGGAGTTAGCTAGAATAAAAAATATTTAGCATAAAGTTGCGAACCTACTTATTCTTAGAATAGATATTGTCACCTTGAAAGCGAAGGTTTCCAGAATTCTTGGAAATACATTTGGAAAAAGAATGCCTTCTTGTGGCTTTACTACATAGGTACATACCTTGCGGGTTAGGCAAAGCGTGACCGTCCGTAGAAACGGCCATTTACACCACGTCAGAAAAAAGTTTGAGAGTCATTCAGAAGACCATAGGTACAGATTGTCAGCCTGTCGCCTAAAATTGCCATACAAATCATTTACGACACCCACGGAAAAGATATGGGTGTGATGCTATTCTAAGTCGGCACCACACAGTCGTGGCTTTACTAGTGCAAAATAATTTCGTAGTAATGTTCTAGCGTATTTAGATAATAGTAAATAAGTGCATAAAGATAGTGCTTGGGTCAGTGCAGATAAAGACTGACATACATTAGTTTGTTTGATATAATATGCAAATATCAATTAGCTGACCCAAATTCTAAACCTAACCTAATTTCACAAAACATTGACTTAGTTTACGATAGACAAAAGCCTATTTTGATAACAATAGGGCCCACGTTTATATACACAGAGCAGAGAGAGTGTGTGAATCAGAATAGGAGATATAGTGATGTCATACGTCTGAATTTTCGGAAAATTATTCATAACGTTTCAATTCGAATCCGGTTGCAATGTCACCTCTTTACTGTGGAATAAATCATTTGATCTTTTTTTAACCTTCTGACTCCTACTCTTTCGGTCCATCTTTAGTATTGTCGGCTTTACATGGTATGATTGTACGTCGGTACTTATTTTTGTGGTTACTCTGGCGTACGAAATGGCTCACATCATCGCAATAATGAAAACTGGCATTAAAAAAACATCAGATGAGTCAGGAGACGTTAATCATCCTATTGACTAGAATAATCAAGACTCCCATTTAGATGAAGTGTAACACACATATACTGGAGAAAATGTAGCGTTGATTGAAACTGATCGGCTACATTGTGACGGCCACGTGCGGCTCGGTGTGATATTCAATACATTCGCCCGACGTTTCTAGGGTTACGCAACGTAATGCCAACTTTCAATGTCGCGGCGTATGTGGTGTGTTGTGCCTGCGGTACATGTGTGTGGGGTATCTGTTTTATAGGTTAAGTGTGGAGCTTGAGGTATTGGAAGGATCGAAGGAAAATTTCATAGAAAGTACTGCTTTGGTGCATACCTGTCTGATCATTTTCACTGTTTGAAGATTTTTCCCAGGATAGTTAAGTACTTTCAACTTAAGAGCAATATTTTTAGCGGGCTTAAGTTTTTGTATCCCCACTCCACCAATGATTTTACTAAGCCAAGTTCCTAATAACACTTCTTTACTTTCCTTATTTCTCTTTGAAGTCACTATCTCACTACATATTTTGTTCTTTTAAAACTGAAGACGCAAGAAAATTGTGCCGTAAAAGAACAAATTCTTCATATTAAATAATGTTCGGGCCCATCGAATGTAACGTACTAGTAGGTAATTAACATTGATAACCTCAGCCGATACACTATCTACTTTAATTCCCTTTCTAATTTAGGTGACCCAAATTCATAGACGTCGGATTATTGTGACATCATTAATTCATCTTTATTTGTAACCCTTGACTCGAGACAGAAGGGGTTTCATATGCAAATATTTGTTGACAAGTTTACTGACCGCAATATTTGTTTAATCTGCTACTTGATTATCAATAGGAACAAATCCTAGGGTTGTCAAGTTTTTATTTACGAGTATTACCTGACTGTATAAAATTTGCATAAGGCGAGGATCAAAAGGTCCCTTCAACGTACAAGACAGAAAGTTGGATTGTGGTGGCTCTGATGTCAGAGGCCAAGAGCCGGCACGGGTCGTTGAGTCATCGAGGGACTTGCTTCACAATAGGGCAACAGCTCCACAATTTCTTCAAAGATCAAATTCATTACGCGTGACATTTTGAATTTGATAGATGTATTGACGAAGCTATCTCCATATTTTTGGCAAGAGGTGCAACTCCTTTCTAATAAGTTTCTTTAGTATCATCAATGAAGTATGTAAAGACTGCTACTGAAGTTAATTGCATGGAATTGATCACACTAGTAAAAACATTCTTACAGGCTTGTACGCAAACGTTTGAAATGTATGAGACGAAATTTGTTTTTTGGAAAGAGTTGTCCAAGTTCATATTACTATTCAGTCTTCATCCCCCAAAATGAACGAACGACGTGTCAACGAAAAAGATGCTTCAAACAATAAAATCAATGAACATTATTTACACTTAAACACATAATATAAATGGCATTGACTACCGAAATCTATATCTGAAGAAGCACTTATAGATAAAGCGTCGAAGAAAACTGTGTCATAGCCTTCAGACCATTACGATAGTTACAAAACTCTGATAACCTCAGTCCGCTATCGCCAAGAGATTCGGCTGTTGCACAACCGGAAAATATAGTAGACCTTACTGGATATAGTAAGTACAGAGTACTGCGTACAGACAGTGATAAAAGAATTAATTATATAGTTATTTTTATGTGTTGGGTAAACTATCCATGATACGCATGGCCCGCGCACATGTAGAGAGACGTTTTCAGGTATACATGCATTGGTTAGCAGGAACCAGCGGCTTTTTTGGAGTTTGCCGTTTCGCGCCAAGGCTAGTATAATGTAGGGAATCTATTTTCGTATTTTTTTAAAGTATTATAATCTGCTGTACATTTTGTAAGTACTGTGGAAATGGCTCGCTTCAAATTGCTCTATATTTGCGTCGGCCCTGGGTTTAGAAGCATCGAGACGTAGAAAATACTTTGCCCTTTATTACTTGGGGAAATTTGTTCAGTTTCCAATAACTTGACCTCCTTTCGGGTTGTTCTACCGTTCTGCTGGATCTTGTATCTTGCTAGAATAATACCTGACAAAGTGACAACTTAGTTGTAAATTCACAACTTCGTTTTTACGACTTGTCCATGCGCTTGTACGCCATAACTCTTGTAATTTCCTCGTTAACATTGAACGTTTGATACCGCGTTAATTAATCGTATCGTAGTCGGGTACACGAGTTTATTTTATAGGTAATATATCTATCCAATGTTGATTATATTATAGCTATGTATAGGCACGTGACTTGGTTATTGTTTTTTTATGGTTATTAATTAATTTTGCTGTGGCACGTAGACCATGGTGTAACCGTTGATATACGTCATTGTCTTGATTTTTAACGCGGAAGCAAATCGCCAGTCACTTATTCTGTATCGTCACCTGAGAAAAACATCTCTTGTGTTTTCAGCACCTGTCATCTGATGCATAGAAGAACGGGACCTGTAGTGGCAACATTATTGTTTGCGTCTTTTGCATATTAGGTACAAGACAGTTGAGCAAGATGTTAACAAGAATGTTGCCATTTCAGGTTCTTCTATGAATCAGCTAGTGATTTTAACAACTTAGACAGGTTTTTTATAGAGCTCGTACGAAAAGGCTAGGTTTATATTATGATATGTTACCGGCTTAGAATAGCATCAATCTAATTCTTCCCATAAGTGTCGTAAAAAGCTAGGGATATAGATAGATAGGTAACTAATATACTTAAACAATTGCTTATTCTTGGAGTGACTTTAGCCCTTTTTTGTCGCAATTGTGACATGTAGCTAATCTACTACCCAAGCCGGTACGTGTACAGTAGGTACAGTATTATCAATAGCAGCTGTTACAGGTGTGATGCTGCCTACTGCATGCAGGTGTCAGGGATAGAATTTAGACGGCTAGTGCTTTTGGTGCAGGAAACGCGTGATTTGTTAAATTAATGACTCATGTGAGGACAATTCATGCTCAGTACATGCAACGCTCAACATGACATTCTGTCGGAGAAGCGATCGTCAGCCATTATCGATGCGACGCGCGTCTCTCGTATGTACCTTTGTCTCATTTGTTTCAAACATTTTATATGGAAACGGTTTCAAGCGTCGCGAATTCGCGATGTCGCACGTCTCACGTCTCAGACGATCACTTGTTTGACAGACGTCATCTTACGTCTCACGTCTCACGTCTTCTCTGTGGAACTTGCACTTAATAGTTGTATGTTTGCGTTTTTGACACAAGAAAAAACTAAAACTGCTGGCAGAATTTGCAGCATTGTCTACGTAAATAGCACTATATTTTATTGGTAAGACAAAAAGCTTGTGTTGATCAATTAATTTGGTATGTATGTATGTTATGTATGTATGTTATGTATGTAGGTATTTTCTTTATATGTTTTCCCTATTTACTAACCTAGATGCTAATTTAAACATTTTACAAATAAGTCCAAGGTATGTGAAAGAGTTCTGTTCTGATACCTTACGTGAGTTATGTCAATGCTAAACTAAGCTTAGGCATGTAAGTACCTAGTTTTGAATTGTTTGCATAAGTTTGTCCTTTTAAGTTCTAAATATCCGCTAAGAAGAAGAACATGAACAAAGAACATGTTATGACAAAAATGCTTTTGCCGAGTTTGAAATAAAACAGATTTTAACAATTTAGAATTTCAATACTAAAATGGTTTAAAAAGAAAGCAATTAAGTATACTCATCATCATCATCACGGCCTTTTTGTTGCCCATTTTAGGACGTAGGCCTCCTCCAATTTCTTCCACTCCTGGCGATCTTGTGCCCTCTGCATCCAGTCGTGACCTGTGTGTTGTCGGATGTCACCCACCCATCGTTTTGGTGGTCTTCCTCGGGGTCTTGAGTTAGCTCTAGGACGCCATTCGAGCAATTTTCGTGGCCATCGATCCTTGGATTAACTTGAATTAAGTATACTAAATAATAGTATATTATTTTATCCTTCTATGTTGACAGAACTGTCCTGGCATTTCTCTAGTACCTATATTTAACATAAAACCAACATTTGTTTTTTCTTATTCAGTTCGCAATAACAGGCAATACCGTTACAGGCTTATGAAACAGACTAATCAAAAGTTAGTGCTGACTGATCCAATGTAATCCTTTCCAAATGTCGACCACCAACCTAGATCGCGTGTGTATTTACTGTTAGCTCTACCACCTGTACAGTTATTAAGAGTTTTTGCAAGTACAGAAGTCATTGATATCCGTATGATGACAGTTTAGAATAGCATCACTACACAGCGCAATCCTTTACTAGACACTACTTGTCCTGGCTAGGCCATTAGGCTTGATCCCCGTTTTTGCATTTGTTATGTAGGAACCTATTAATTTAGGGAATACGATACGATTCACTATTATCATATGGCAATCGCTGCTCAGATTGCTGTGCTAGAAATTGACGTTTCTTTGATTTACGTAAGGAATAAATATCATGGTAAACGATAAAAAAAAGTTCGCAATAACAGGCCATTCTATTACAAGATAGCCCTTTCAGATAATTCATAAAACCACATAATACACAAATTACTTGACAAAAACTCTAAACAAATTGCCAAAAGTTTCACTTTCGGCTGATATCAATACAAGATTTGAACAAAAAAGTAAATAATAAACTACCAATAATGCCCAACTCACGTAGTCTAACACTGCACTAGTGTTAACCAAGGTCAAGCTGATCTCACCAACTTTTTTTCAACACTTCTAGTATGCGACCAGTTCGAAAAGTCTTCGGTGGTGTGGAACTTGGTAATAATATTATGAAAAGTCAGAACTACTAAATTTATCAGGATGAGACAAGCTAATTTATATTTAGTATATCTTAGGTACCTACATAACATAATGAAAATCGCTTTCAATTACTTTTCATTTTAGCTTATTGCTGACTTTGGAAACGTGATAGTACTTTTGAAGGCCTGTACGCATTTCTTAATTTGTCTGTCTTTTCTTAAGATAATTTTGAAAAACAGGAGTCTCTGAGAGTCATTAAGTAGTATCTTATGATGGCACAGAATGATATGTGTATGCTTTCCCTACAGACGAAAAAGTATAACCAGGAGTCTCTTACATTCTACAGAATCTGATGCGGGCGCAGAATGCTGTATCTATGTATGTAGCTACCTGTAGCATTAAATGCTAACCCTAATCAAAAATGCTGTTTTATTGGCAGTTTTTCTGCGAGTTTTTTGTCAGTGCGGCGTTAAAGTTTCCAGAGATACATTTTCGTTGAGGCAATTATTCACTATACACTTCATTTTGTATGCAGCACACAGATGTATTATACATTTTTATGTACCTCAATTTTTTCTGTATTTTTTTCTGGGCACTGACAAATAGGTGTGCTTTTTATGGATGTGTAGTATAATTATCTGTGGCCGTAACATTCTTTGAAGGAATAGTCGTGTCCAATTGCTATTAATTGATGGGAAATGGTCACTGGTCGTATATGGTCATGTGACGAGTCAATGTGGTCCTTTGCACAAGAATTTCAAGGAATGCTCAGCTGAGCGAGGTCTTTATTGTCATGACACTTTAAAACGCTCTCAAAGCTTGATACGTAGGACCCTCTTTGCTTTAAATTCATAAGTAGACAAAATTATTACCGCGGTAAGGATTTTCTTCTCCTCGGTATTTCGGAGTGATTGCATGCAATATTGAGGTAAACAAAAACCTAACCGCGGTAATAATCCAGGTCAAAACAATAATACAGGTAGGTAAGTGTTGTAGAAAAACAGTTGTAAAAGTCAGTCGCCAAATTAAGTTCATTGAAATTCGATAAAAGTAAGGTATAAATAGTTTTACCTATTAGCAATAATTTAATAAAGAAAATTAATACTGCCGTGTGGTGACGGCTTAGAATAGCATCACTCCATATCTTTTCCGTAGGTGTCTTAAGTAGCGACTAAGGGGTTTAAGAGTTGATGTGTATTGCAATTTAAGGCGACAGGCTGACAACCTGTCGCTATGGTGATACACAGACTTCTAAATGACGCTCAAACTTTTGTCAGACGTGGTGTAAATGGCCGTTTTTACATCCGTTTACGCTCTGCTTACCTCGCAAGGGATATAGTCGTGATAGGTATATGTATGCAGGATGTTTTCAAGGTTGAAATATTTTATCTGTTACCTACCTACTATAAGTAACTCGCTACGAAGATTAATTCGATCCTTATTTATCGTTATCAATAGTAGTCGGTTATCATTTATCAGTAAGATCATAAAAACACTGAATTTTACTTTCACAATAACTTTATCTTATCTTTCTTGAGATTATGGGCGTAGTAAACAATATAGTAACAGACTAAAAACAAAGACTGTAGGTGTGTACTTATTATGAAGCAATCTATTTTTGACAATCTTATCAATTCGTCACGAAGAGTTAATAAAATAATAGTGTCTAGAAAAGTGTTAGTCTTATCTATTCGTCTAGGTACCTACTTAAAGTCTACTTACATGCCTTAGAGGTAAAGCCAAAGGACTACTATTATTATTTTTCCACTGTCACAAATTATAATATACCTATGCCTTGACCAGACACACAGCGCCATCTCTTAACTACCAATCTCGCGAGATCTCGAAATTTCCGAGATCTCGCGAGATTGATTTTCATAATCTCGCGAGATCTCGTCCGGTCCTCAATCTCGCGAGATTGCATTCCCTACATCTAACCCCAAACTAAGCAAAGCTTTTACTATGGGAACTAGACAACAGATTTAATACTTATCATTATTTTTGTAAATAAATACATGTTATACATAGAAAACACCCAGAATAATCACAAATATTTGAAAATTGACTTTACAAATATTTGTGTCTGGTGGGAATCGAACCCACGACCCTCGGTGTAAAAGGCAGGGGTACTATCCACTACGCCATCGGGACAGTCAAACATTATGATATGGACCTATGACATAACCATAGCTACCATATAATCCAGTAGGTATGTACAGCTATGTGTTGCTAAGGACCTGTTCACATGTAAATAGGTCAACATTGTTCGCAAATTACCTCATAAGGAAGCCAATCCCTGTAAATAAATAATAGTACCACTATATTGCAAATAAAACTGACTGGTTTCTGCCTCCTTACATATACGATTTGGTCTAGCATTTTTGCGGAGAACTTTTGTATATCTAGGCACACATAAAACAGTCGCTTGATCACCGATTCGAGTTTCACTTAAGTCGGTAAAGCTTTTTAAAATTTTGAGTGCGCTGGCAGCCAAGTACCTAATATAATCTAGATATTTTGTAGGTATGTCTCACATAAGTTTAAATAAATTAACTTTTGTTTAGTATTGTTTTTGAAACTCATTCACGGAAAAATAATTCTAAAGAGGTAAGAGTAAATGTGATGAAATAAATTATTTCTGTATTTAACGATAGTTACTAAAACAATTTTAATCGTAATGTAATTAATTATAATTAATTACTTTCACCACAAATTACGTTCAAAAATCTAACTGTTAACGGAATTCTGGAATAATTTTGCGGTTCATTCATAAATGTAATATTGTTTTATAGTTTTAGAATAGGTAATAGCCCTGGGTCTATGAATGCAAAACTGCCTGTTCAAAAAAGTTTTCGTATACACACTTTCATGCCTGATGAACCGAAATGAACTGTACCTACTTACTCGTATCGAAAGCACCTTTCGGCACTCATCGCTTCAGCTATAAAGTGCGCTGACAAAGTTACATTATACAGGATGTTAATTTAAATGCGTGCCATAGCTTGAGGGTAGAATTATTATTATAGGAAATAATACGCGACTTTGGCTACTAGATTGGTTTAATAATATTAGATTGGAAAAATACATGAAAAAAATAAACAGCACGTAACAACCGGTGACTTGACACTGAAGATCATAGAGACAGCATATAAAAAGTTTTTGAGCCATAGGCAATTTCCAACAATTAGGCGAGGAACACACGCAACGTCGGTTTGTGCGTCGTTTGTTCGATTTTCCACCTTATTTTTATATGAATACGGTTTATGTCAAACGATTTGACAGACAACGCAGCGTTGTGCGATGCCGTTTGACACAAACCGTATTCATATGCAGGTAGGGTGGAGAATCGAATGAACGACGCACAAACCGACGTTGCGTGTGTTCCTCGCCTTATCAATTAAAGAAGCGGTAAAAATATTGAAAATATTCAAGGTTTTTTTTTTAATTATTTTTTGTCACTACTGTTGTTTAGTGAGTGCCTATACAAGTACTTTCATCTAAACAATTTTGAGATTGAACGGATTTCGGCTGAGATATAGGCATTTGAGTCAAATGTCAGCCAAGTAAAAAAGAATATGACTGGTATTTTTTTCAATATTTTTTACTGCATCCTTTATCGATACTAAACCTACCCTGAAGCTATGGCACGCATTTATATTAACACCCTTTATAGTTTCTGAATAAATTAATTTGTATATTTTACGATGACTGTCTACTTTATAGGTACAACTAAAAAAAATATACAAATGCATATCGATATGGAGATGTGAATGTGACTATCAAGATATTGTATTCAAGGAATATGACGACTTCTGTTGGGTATGTCGAAAATATTTGACATCATACTTTTGATAGTTCCTATATGTTTATGATTATAATGTTTACAATTAATTAATTAATATTTAATTTTTCCCTTTATTCATTCGCGTATCTTAAATTTAGAACTTGAATAACTCTTACACCGGGGTTCATCGGGTCGTTGGACGACTCGGTGTCCCACTCGAAGAAGAAGTAGAATTCATAACTTTGAAGACAATAAAAGCTGTCCATGTTTTCTAATAGCAATGTCGAGTCACCACAGAAAACCTAGTTTTTTATCGGGATACCTTATTTTGTTTTCATGTCAAAGTTTTGATAAGTGTAAATAAAAGAATCGGAATGTTATAAAACGAAGAAAATCGTTTGATGCTATTTTAGTTCTGTTTTATAACGACAGAACAATTTTATTTCTTCAATTCTTTTTTTTTACGTAACATGTTCAATGTCCCTCTGCAGTGCAAATGCATCCCCTATCTATGACTATAAGTTACACTGTATAGTTTCATATCAGGTGAAATTTTAACTTTTGTAACTATTTGAAATAATTACATCTTCCTGTACAATTCACAGATTCCTGTACCTGTGTTTATCGAACAAGGAAACTGCTCTTTAACGCGTAAAAAACAAGTAGGAAAATTTAATAACAAAATAATCAAGAGGAAAATAACAGGACGTCTGTCTAATTATAATTATTATATTTTCTTCAATTTCAGACTTATAATTGTTAATTATAGTATAAAACATGCGTATGTTTTAATGTTGTTTGCGTCATGTATTCATGTTGGTATGTTCTTAGATAGAATGTAAAGGATGATGTTTGTTTCTGCTAGATTCTAGGTCCGTTCGACATTAGAATAAAATGTATCTTCTTTCAAAGGTAGTTAGATATCAAATCTTACATCACATTATCGTAGCAGGCGATTATAAGTTAAGTATTGTCCTGTCAAATGTACCTAGTTAGGCCAGAAGGATTCCTAGCTTAGTATTCATACGTAGTTCAGTGTTAAATTTTATATTTTGCTTGAATAATTGAATAATTTGTATGTCGGAGAGCGATCAAATCCACAGAGTTGTAGTTGTTTGGTATTCGGTGATATTGTTTGACTGTTAATATTTCCTTACGTTTGATTGCTAGTGGATTCTTGCAGAAACAAAACGTATAGCGCTGGCAACATTCGACATGGCGTTGCGCTTTATTTGCGGGCAGAAGGCTATAGACGGTAATATTGACCGAAGTGACAGTGAACATGTTCTATGGAGGTGTTGTAGTACGTTCTCACTCACAGTTCATTGTTGGCTACGTTTGTAATAGAGAAACGGAACTCGGGCGGCGAACTAAGTAAACAACTTTGACAGTTCCAGCTTGGGTGTGGTTTGGATCGTATCGTTCTGAGGTTAGATTCTGAATCCGGTGAAATCTCGGTAATCTTGGGGTATTTCAAGAAACTGTGGTCTTCGGGCTATGGCGGAGCCCTAGATTCGAAAGGCTAGTGGAATATTTGTGAAGATAATGACAGTTTCAGTTAAAGTGTGGTTTAGTCTGTGTCTTTTGAGATAACGTTCGTAATCCGATGAAATCACAGGAATCCTGGAGTATTTGGAGGAACTGGAGTCATCGGGTAATGGCGGAGCCCTATATTTGTGTGGCCTTTGGAATATTTGTGGAGATCATGAAGTGTGTGTTAATTATTATCGTTTTACCCTCAACAGGTTTGTGAAATGCAGAGATCGTACGAGAATGGTGACTACTGCTGGCGGTGTCCTCTGCAAGCGTACAGGGCTGCAGGCAGAGGACTTCTATGGTGTTCAGTGTTGATCACCGTCATGATTGGAATCCGATGTGTGGTAAAGACCCGTTAACGTAAGTTGAAGGTTCCGATGTTGGTTTGCTTGAGGCATGGTATGACTGTGGACGGACGGCTTGTCGTACGGTGATACCGTGCCTGACGAGGAATCATATTCCGAAACAAGCACATCGGAGGAGCTGACTACGTGATAGTGAGTATACTGTGGTTTATCATTATAGTGGCAGTGGTTCGAGAATTTGAGATATCATGTGACAATGTAGTATCCTGACAAGAGTTACCAGTTTAAATTTAAGTATTCCATCCTATCTAGTAGTGTTTTTGTTATTATACGCCCACAAGCGAATTATTGATGTTTTTATATCCCCTCCTGATTCGTTATCAGAAGTGGGATGACCATTGTTTTAGTGGTTCACGTTATGAGGAACATGATTTTAGGATGGCGTATCAGTGGTGATAGTTGTGTAATGATGATTATTTGAGAGAGTTGTCAAGTAAGTGCATTCTATCGGAATGGATTATTACCATTGTTGTTGTGGTTTAGGTTGGTAAGACTTGACAGTTCTAATGCTAATTGTTGTTGATGGTATACTCGTGGTTGGTCATAGTTGTTTATGATTATGGTACACTATCCTACCTTTATTTAAACCAAATTTAGACAGGTTTGAAAAGTATTCTTTTGGGATTCTGTATCACGATGTTTATTTGTTTATTATACGAGGAGTAGTTTGTTTTGGCAAATGTTACCTTTTCTTACAATACCTATGCCGTGTATTCTAGTGTGACGATAGTGGACCATCATTTAGCTTACACACAAAGCTACACTCCAACGCATATTGTTCTGTTGTTTTGGTTGTTTGTGTTGTAGCATACTCCTTTGCTATTTGGCATAGTATACTGTCATTCGGACGTGTGTAACTTCTTCAGACACGAGGTGTTGTAATATGATAGTGTGCTATTGTTTTGTTCGTTGTAACAGAAAAGAGTTTTCTTTTGCTCCACTAAGCACGCTTTTTGAACGCTTGTGTCAAGTTCTCCAGTGAGATGATTAACCACTTATTTAACCATTATTATGAGATTATGTTTTGAGACGGATCATCGTTGTCTAGTTGGATGTGACTGCTTGTCAAATGCGAAGTTTTCTTATGAGATTGTAGACCAAGAGTTTGTCCGGTGGTGACAAGTGTTCTAGCGGGACGAAGTACATTTCACATTGGACGTTTGTTTCGTTATAATACAGAGTACCTACCATTGTTAATGGTTGAGTGTGATAAGTATAGTGTAGACTCGTTTGAGAAGTATTCTTATGTGTACCATGGGTTTACCACTGGTTATTCGGTTGTGACACGAGGAGTTTTCTTTTGGATGGATTGTTCAACAAACATGACATGACATGGCAGATTTAACTAGTTTTGGAAAGACTTTTTGACAGAACATAAACTATGACGAAATGGTTTTGTGGGTTGTATTTTCCCTTGAGACTGTGATGCGATAAAATAGGTGGGAGTATATTTTTGTTTTCCCATGAGACCCGAACCAGGTGTTGGTTCCTTGAACCACCCTGGGTTCCTTGGGTGTAAACCTTGAGATCGCAATTGCAGTAAAATAGGGATGAAGCCTTGAGATTGTGATTGTGATAATTAGGGAGTTGCTGTGCGTAAAGTACTAGTGACCCTTGAGCGTGAGATCGCAATTACAGTAATATAGGCTGGTGGATCCTTGAGACTGTATTGTGGTAAAATAGGGTATTGTAACCCTTGAGACCGCAGATGCAGTAATATAGGGTGCTATGTTTGATTGTCCCTTGAGACTGTGTTGTGGTAATATAGGGTGGTGTAACCCTTGAGACCATAGATACAGTAATATAGGGAGGTGTGTTGTTTTTGTCCCTTGAGACTGTGTTGTGATAATATAGGGTGGTGTAACCCTTGAGATCATAGATGCAGTAATATAGGGTGGTGTGTCCTTGAGACTGCGTTGTGGTAATATAGGGTGGTGTAGCCCTTGAGACTACAGATGCAGTAAAATAGGGCGCTGTTGTTGGTATTCCCTTGAGACTGTGTTGTGATAATATAGGGTGGTGTAACCCTTGAGATCATAGATGCAGTAATATAGGGTAGTGTGTCATTGAGACTGTATTGTGGTAATATAGGGTGGTGTAACCCTTGAGACTACAGATGCAGTAATATAGGGCGCTATTGTTGGTTTTCCTTGAGATTGTGTTATGGTAAAATAAGGTAGTGTAACCTTTGAGACCATAGATGCAGTAATATAGAGTGATGATGTGTGGAACTTACAAACATTGACTTGACTATGTGACAAAGTAACAAACTGATGGTTGTGACAAAGTAACCAACTGATGGACGTGTGCTTTTGGTAGACCTGTGTACCTGTGTTATTTTGGGTACCGTGTGTGTCTGTTTTTGAGTTGAAAGTACTTTTGTGTTTCATGAAGTGAAACGTTTTCGATGACATTCAAATGAATTTGGTGAATTTGGTTTCAGACTGAAACAAAATGAGGGTTGTGTACCCACTACATGTTGGATGGTTTGTTATGTCAGTGACTTTCTTGAACAGAGGAACATAATTGGCAATCATCATATTGCTGTTATGTGCCTTGATATGATAGAAAGCTCTGATATGACATCATAATTGTTGTTTTGAATCTATTGGATGCCCGTTAACGTTGTCTGGGATCAAATAGATGTCAATTTGAGTTTGTCTTCAGACGCCAGGTTATGGTTGTCTCGAGTTGTGTTGGAAGTTGATATCGTTGTTGTTGTTGTTGGCTTTCTGGTGGTGAAACAGAAGCCACGAGTGATGTAATATGTTGGTGAGGTCTTTGTGTGTCCGCGTAATTTTGTGACTTATTGCTATGGACAGGATGGACGAGCGGAATGGCAAAGCATCATTAGTTTCCTTCCATACACATCAGCCGAGGACGGCTGACTTGTCAGAATGGCCGTGTCGGAGAGCGATCAAATCCACAGAGTTGTAGTTGTTTGGTATTCGGTGATATTGTTTGACTGTTAATATTTCCTTACGTTTGATTGCTAGTGGATTCTTGCAGAAACAAAACGTATAGCGCTGGCAACATTCGACATGGCGTTGCGCTTTATTTGCGGGCAGAAGGCTATAGACGGTAATATTGACCGAAGTGACAGTGAACATGTTCTATGGAGGTGTTGTAGTACGTTCTCACTCACAGTTCATTGTTGGCTACGTTTGTAATAGAGAAACGGAACTCGGGCGGCGAACTAAGTAAACAACTTTGACAGTTCCAGCTTGGGTGTGGTTTGGATCGTATCGTTCTGAGGTTAGATTCTGAATCCGGTGAAATCTCGGTAATCTTGGGGTATTTCAAGAAACTGTGGTCTTCGGGCTATGGCGGAGCCCTAGATTCGAAAGGCTAGTGGAATATTTGTGAAGATAATGACAGTTTCAGTTAAAGTGTGGTTTAGTCTGTGTCTTTTTGAGATAACGTTCGTAATCCGATGAAATCACAGGAATCCTGGAGTATTTGGAGGAACTGGAGTCATCGGGTAATGGCGGAGCCCTATATTTGTGTGGCCTTTGGAATATTTGTGGAGATCATGAAGTGTGTGTTAATTATTATCGTTTTACCCTCAACAGGTTTGTGAAATGCAGAGATCGTACGAGAATGGTGACTACTGCTGGCGGTGTCCCTCTGCAAGCGTACAGGGCTGCAGGCAGAGGACTTCTATGGTGTTCAGTGTTGATCACCGTCATGATTGGAATCCGATGTGTGGTAAAGACCCGTTAACGTAAGTTGAAGGTTCCGATGTTGGTTTGCTTGAGGCATGGTATGACTGTGGACGGACGGCTTGTCGTACGGTGATACCGTGCCTGACGAGGAATCATATTCCGAAACAAGCACATCGGAGGAGCTGACTACGTGATAGTGAGTATACTGTGGTTTATCATTATAGTGGCAGTGGTTCGAGAATTTGAGATATCATGTGACAATGTAGTATCCTGACAAGAGTTACCAGTTTAAATTTAAGTATTCCATCCTATCTAGTAGTGTTTTTGTTATTATACGCCCACAAGCGAATTATTGATGTTTTTATATCCCCTCCTGATTCGTTATGTATATACATACTTAAATCCAATATTTTCAATACCTATATTTCGGACCTTACTAACCTCGTCTTTATGTAAAAATAGATGCTTGATGGGTAGGTACTACCTACCCATTAAGCCAATCCCTGTAAATAAATATTAGTACCACTATATTGCAAATAAAACTGACTGGTTTCTGCCTACATACACCTATACGATTTGGTCTAACATTTTTTACGAGAACTTTTGTTTATAAAGGGTGAAATTTTACTAGTGACCGATAGCGAAAACTCAGAACCAGCCGGTGGTAAGGAACAACTTTCCCCAAGGAACGTAGGTCGAAATATGAAAAAATAATTGTACCTCCCATAGTAACTTAATTCAGCTGATCGGCAATAATTTTGTACGAGAGGTCCAAATTTATTTTTATTTTTTGACCTATATTCCATTTGGAAAGTGGTTCCTTGTCATCAGCCGGTTCGGAGTTTTCGCTATCGGTCACTAGTAAAATTTCAATTATTGTTGGGAGTTAAAATGTTACAAAAAATATCTTTATTATATATAGATGTATTAATTTAGTCTTGTCAACCTGTATACAAGCTCGTAATTAGGTAAGTACCTAAATATCGAAATTATAATAATCACCTATTTGAGTTATTTGTTTTCCTTAATGTGGTTACATGTGTTCATTAGTTTATTTTCAGCTCTTAAAATTAAAAAGGAATGCTTACTTTTATTTACTTAGTAATTTTATGGCATGGTGTTGTTCTTTGGTTGATAGTTGGTAGATGCTTTTTCCGAAGTAGGTAATTTATTAATTTATTATCTGAATAACTTGTGTTTTGGTTGTCCGGAGAATTTTATTTTACTTAAAGATTACGAATATGTAATGAAAATCAAAATTAAACAATATAACAACAACAACAAACAATACGGAAACCAATTTGCGGTGGAACTTTAGTAGTTTAATCAACTACTATACCTCTTTTACTTTCTGAAATTCTGATACAATTTTATTTTACTTTGTCGATGCCATGTTGTTATTCGTCTGCTTAATTTTGTTTTATACATTGTTGGTTGGTTGATAGCTTCCATATCATTAGGTTTGTTAGATACCTAGATCATCAGAAACAGTTTCGTATTTTCAATGAATTTTCAACATCGTTCTGTAGGTAGGCCAGGTACCTACCTATACCTATTCCTATTCAGTATTTATATAAGTTTGCATGGGCTGGTGCATTTTTACTTTATTTATGTGCACTTACACATGGTATTTATACATTACATTAGAGCCCTAAAGATAAATAGTATTTTAAAATATTTTAGGCTTTTTTGCAATCTGCATGTAATTACACAAGATTTGATACCTCGTGGGAAACGACAGCGTAAAATTAAAAAAAATCTCACACAAGGACGGGACTCCCTAATGTGGAGTGGCATGACCTAATTATAAAGACGTATCGCTGAATGATTTGAATCAGTTGTCCACCATACATGTTTTCCTTATGATCTATTATGAAGAGAAAAAAAAACAGTACAAAAGTGGGACACCGGATCGGCCTACATTCTCATTAGTCACAAAGGAACAAGTGTGTATGTTTATTAACAAGTTGTTGAATATTTATTTTGTTAAGGCTGGCTTCCATGGGAACCTGCGCATGCCCCGCTGCTGGTTACGATACTCGGATGTAAACATTGTATATTTGTTATTTGTTGCACTTAATAACAAATAAGATGAGACTGAGTGATCTTATAGTTCCTTGTTACGGAAAAACGTGTCAGAAAGTTGAAAAAAGGCCACGTCGATTTTGTATAACTTTTCGTATTTACCTGTGACCTGCAATCAGTATGTTAATCATGTTGGTATTCCTAACTAAGTTCTCATGTTAGTATTCCAAGCGAAGTCTAAGGTTCTGCTTTCAAAATTTCCAAACACTTTTTAACCCCCGACGAACCAACCGGAGGGGTGTTATAAGTTTCACGCGTCTGTATGTCTGTGTGTCTACGATTCTTTGAGGCAACGTATCTCCGAAACGACTGAACCGATTTCAATGCGGTTTTGTTTATATAATAGCTTATATGGTCAGGATGGTTCTTAGCCATATTTCATGAAAATCTGATGATGGAGACGGAAGGTAGACTAGGAATCACACTACGCACTATATCCCCGTGTTTGAGCTAATTTGACTCGGAGTTGTCATATCTTTCAAGTCATGCATGACATTATGGAGGTCCTAATTATTTTAAAATATGACTTCAATGAGGGTACTTGTATTTATTTGACTTTAGGAAATAGGTAGATAAAAGATCTTTTACTTAAAACCTGTGCGTAGGTATAACATGTATTTACTAAGTTAGTAATATTACAAAAATTATGTAATACTTCTGTATGTACCTATGAGTACCTGTACCTGTGCTTTATCCTGGGTGAATGAGTTCCTTGCTTAAATAGGTATGTAGAAAATTTATTTAAAACCCGTACTCAATTTTGCTCGCTTTGCTCAAGGACTGCTTAACCTAGCTTTATTCACAGTTTACCTATTATTGCCAGTGTAGGAAAAGAGACTTTACAAACAAAATATGTACTTAATAATCCAGATCTATTTTGGGTAATATTGTAAAAATTTGCGCTCGCATCGCTCGCGATCATCTAAAGTAACTGCTTGGCTTACCCCCTCAGAAGATGGCGTCAAATGTCTGTTGCAGGATTCTTACAAGCACCAAGTGTCATTACCGGGGGGTTGAGGGGGCTTGCCCCCCTCACAGACGAAGACGTCAAACGTCTGTTGCAGGATTCTTATAAGCACCAAGTGTCATTACCGGGGGGTTGAGGGGGGCTTGCCCCCCTCACAGACGAAGACGTCAAACGTCTGTTGCAGGATTCTTACAAGCACCAAGTGTCATTACCGGGGGGTTGAAGACGTCAAACGTCTGTTGCAGGATTCTTACAAGCACCAAGTGTCATTACCGGGGGGTTGAGGGGGGCTTGCCCTCACAGACGAAGGCGTCAAACGTCTATTGCAGGATTCTTATAAGCACCAAGTGTCATTACCAGGGGGTTGAGGGGGGCTTGCCTTACCCCTCACAGACGAAGACGTCAAACGTCTGTTGCAGGATTCTTATAAGCACCAAGTGTCATTACCAGGGGGTTGAGGGGGGCTTGCCATACCCCTCACAGACGAAGACGTCAAACGTCTGTTGCAGGATTCTTATAAGCACCAAGTGTCATTACCAGGGGGTTGAGGGGGGCTTGCCACACCCCTCACAGACGAAGACGTCAAACGTCTGTTGCAGGATTCTTATAAGCACCAAGTGTCATTACCAGGGGGTTGAGGGGGGCTTGCCATACCCCTCACAGACGAAGACGTCAAACGTCTGTTGCAGGATTCTTATAAGCACCAAGTGTCATTACCGGGGTTGAGGGGCTTGCCCTCACAGACGAAGACGTCAAACGTCTGTTGCAGGATTCTTACAAGCACCAAGTGTCATTACCGGGGGGTTGAGGGGGGCTTGCCCCTCTCACAGACGAAGACGTCAAACGTCTGTTGCAGGATTCTTATAAGCACCAAGTGTCATTACCGGGGGGTTGAGGGGGGCTTGCCATACCCCTCACAGACGAAGACGTCAAACGTCTGTTGCAGGATTCTTACAAGCACCAAGTGTCATTACCAGGGGGTTGAGGGGGGCTTGCCCCTCTCACAGACGAAGACGTCAAACGTGTGTTGCAGGATTCTTATAAGCACCAAGTGTCATTACCGGGGGGTTGAGGGGGGCTTGCCATACCCTTCACAGACGAAGACGTCAAACGTCTGTTGCAGGATTCTTACAAGCACCAAGTGTCATTACCGGGGGGTTGAAGACGTGAAACGTCTGTTGCAGGATTCTTACAAGCACCAAGTGTCATTACCGGGGGGTTGAAGACGTCAAACGTCTGTTGCAGGATTCTTACAAGCACCAAGTGTCATTACCGGGGGGTTGAAGACGTCAAACGTCTGTTGCAGGATTCTTACAAGCACCAAGTGTCATTACCGGGGGGTAGAGGGGGGCTTGCCCCCCTCACAGACGAAGGCGTCAAACGTCTGTTGCAGGATTCTTATAAGCACCAAGTGTCATTACCAGGGGGTTGAGGGGGACTTGCCATACCCCTCACAGACGAAGACGTCAAACGTCTGTTGCAGGATTCTTATAAGCACCAAGTGTCATTACCAGGGGGTTGAGGGGGGCTTGCCATACCCCTCACAGACGAAGACGTCAAACGTCTGTTGCAGGATTCTTACAAGCACCAAGTGTCATTACCAGGGGGTTGAGGGGGGCTTGCCCCCCTCACAGAAGAAGACGTGTCGATGCATTCATCACAGAAAAAAGCGAACGTCTGTTTTGGAAATGTCACAAGCCCCAAATGTCATCACTAAAAAGGAAATTAACATCTATTTTGAAGTAGTTCAAAAACTACCAAAAAATTTGCTCGCTTTGCTCGAAGACTTTTTTTCTCCTGCTTCTGCTCAACGTTGTTTTCTTCACCCTGCTTGCTTTTTTTTGGCAATGTAGGAAAAGACACTTTATAAAGTAATCTACTGAATAATCCAGATAATTTTTAGTAGATATCGTAAAAATTTGCGCTCGATTCGCTCGCGATCTTTCTTTATGTTTCGCTTTCCGTGCTTGTCGTATTTAAAACTAAGTTGACGTACTTATACATCAGGTTATTCTTAATTTAAAAAACTCAATTAAAACACAAAAATCTTTGTAGAATTTTGCGCTCGATTTGCTCGCGGTCACTCAGGTTACCCTGCTATTCCCTGTCTTGCCTATTTTTCTGTCCTATAGGATATACAAAAAATCACTGTGTTAATTTACACAAACAATAAGATTGTTAAGCTAAGTTTTATTGTCATATAAAATTACTGAGCAAAAATCATGCTGTATGTTGTTTAAAGTCAGAAACAAAATATTAATTTAAAAAGCTTCAAATAAAACTTAAATTAAAAATTTAAAGGAACCCCCGACTTTCAATCCTTTAAAAAGTGAAAAATAATTTATTTTTCCAATAAAATATTGTAAACCATAATACTCCAACGCGTCGGGGGGCCGCTAAGTAAACAATATAATGTAAGAAGTTTACAAAGCATAATATACATATAAGTGGCAAATGTCATTTCATTTCATACAAGTACGTCTTACGATTTATTTAAACTTCTTACCTATATTGTTTACTTAGCGGCCCCCCGACGCGTTGGAGTATTATGGTTTACAATATTTTATTGGAAAAATAAATTATTTTTCACTTTTTAAAGGATTGAAAGTCGGGGGTTCCTTTAAATTTTTAATTTAAGTTTTATTCAATTGTTTACTAGTCTACAGTTATCCTAAAGTATGATTGCTAGGTACTGTACCAATATAGCTTTATCTTTCAGTACAGTAGGTACTACTCGTACTTACACAGCATTTTAGCTTAAGATACTGACTTTAGTACCTACCGTAAAAGTTTGTAAAGTCTGTGTGTTTTCGGTAAGATCTTTATGACATTTTGAACGCTAATGATAATTGGATAATAACAACTATAGGTAGACTATAATGATCATTAAATTTTAAGTTGAAAATCCTTGACTCTCCTCAGCCACGGAAATTCGTCTCGTAAATTCGAGCTATTACAGACATTTGCAATTAAACATCAAAAATAATCCAAATGATATCATTACACCGAGAAAAAAACTCAACAAAAAAATTACATAATCGCAACACTGTGACCTTAGGAGTGATGCATGACTTCCCTTGTCTAGAAATGTGGTTAGAAAAAAAATTCCCACATTATTTTGGTACTCTACAATGTCACAAAAAAAACTGGCAATTTGGCCAACATGTGGTCAGCAAATGCAAGGTTGTGTGGGCCTCAGCCTCGGCGCCGCCAAGCCATTGTGATAGATCCATAGTATGTACCTATAATAGGTAGGTAGTACTTACTATAGTTAGTTGTTTTGTTACAGTGTTTGGTGAACAAATGTGAATGACGTAAGTGATGTAGTGTAGTGCAAGAGCGCTCACGCTGTGAAGAGCTTCCTGGCCTTGTGGGAACTCGGGACTTATGTTGCCAATCTTTTTTCTCTATTGGGATTTTTAATGCACGCACTTTTAGTGCTATATTATTCTCATTAATTGAAATTTCTATTATTTTTCTCTTAATTCAAATCTGAGTCAATCAGATTCTAATCCCAGCTTTACAAATAAATAATCAGAAGTTTTAACAAAGCTTCATCTCCTTATAATAGGCACGATGTATTGTACATAAAACATCTCTCGGATCTCAATATCCCATACAAAATTCCCGATCAGTTTATCGACTTACTACAGAAATTCGAAAAAATCTTTATTTTTTTCACTTTTCATGTGCTTATAAATCATACCTGCAAAGTTTTCGGCACACCGTCGCTGACTCACGTAAGGTGTAAAAATGAAATCAATTTCGATGGTTTTTATGTGCACAATAATTTCAATGAGCTAATAAAATGGAATAAAATTTTACTTACTTAACTTTGGCTGTAACCGAAATGAAAATAATTATGTAAGGTGCTGTAATCTGTTTGAGATAACTTTCATGTCGCCTTTCTAAATGAAAGGAAGCAATAGTTTACAGTCTGAAGACGTTTTAACCGATTTAAAAAAAGGAGAGGTTCTCGATCTGTCTTAACCTTTTTGTGTCTGCGGTTTGAAAGTGTGATGTTGCAAATCATAGTGCATCTCCTTTCATCTACTTACCTATGTAACAGAAAATAGTAAAGTCACGTTTGTATTGAACATAACGTTATAAGTGAACTGGCAAACTTTACTTTTATTAACTAAGATTTTTTACTTGATTTGCTAGCCATTATCAAACTTTCATCAGAAATAGGTCAAAGAACTACTTACTGGCTTTGGTAATTTTATCTCTATTTGTGGAATTGTAATTGGCTGTCTGTTTCAACAGTTTTTAATTATTTTGTTGTAGATATTTGTTGGTGGGTTTTCTATAAAAAATATAAATGCCCTGGGCTTCTATTCTCTACTCCATTTACCTACACTTTTTCCAATCGTTACGGATGAAAAGATTTCGCCTTATTTTATGCTTTCATTTCTTGTGAGGTTCTTTTTCTAGATTGTTATTTTAAAGATAAACAGCTACAAAATCCCTAAACCTTTACAAATTCAAAAACGGAACGCATTTCCCGCGCTCGCAAACGCATCGAGCACAATCTACGTGAAATGAGGTACTAAGGTTGCCCAATGTAACGAAATGGCTGGTTTGCGCAACGGTGCGGTAGTCGGTGCAGCCCGTGCGAACCGTCCTTCCGAGGCGGTAGGAGATGGGAAATGCAGGCTGGTAATGCACCTGAAATATTTCTTCAATTTTAACTTTCTTTTTCTTTTCCCCGTCTATGAGAAATGAGGTAGGTTAGCCGAATATAACGAAATGGCTGGTTAGCGCATTGCAGAGGTAGTCAGTGCAGCCCTTGGGAACTATCCTTTCGAGCTGTAGTGGGTGGCAAGCGAAATGCTGGCTGGAAAATATAAATTATTCTTTATTTGTTCGAATTCAAATTGTTCTTTTCTCTTTTCAGAGTCTATGACGGTAGCTTTGCCCAATAAAACCTTCGAGCAATGCATCTTCCGGCGTTCCTCCAAGAATAAAACAAAATGGCTTGTTTTGTTTACGCAACGCAACGGTAGTGAGAACTTTTTTCCGAGCGGTAGCGGATGTGGGGCGAAGCGAAATGCTGGTTTGAAAACCCATCATTTCCTTTCTTATAAACAGAAACTCTACCAATATGAAGCTTTCGTCTTTACCTTACGATGCGAGTTACTTTTGAGTGGTAAGCCTGTAAGAGATGGTAGACAAAATGGTGGCTGAAAATGTTAATTACAAATTGTTTCTTCCGTACCTACGCAATTTTGTAATATGAATGAATAGGTACTGTGACGTTTCTGCCACGTAAATGAAACAATGCTCTTCGGAAGACTTCTTCATTGTAACTTTAAAACCCTAAAAATGATAAGTATACCTAATAGATTAGCACAGTGAAGATGGGTAAATATGGTGGGTGAATGGGTAGATAGGAAATGAGACATTACCTCAAAGGAGTTTCTTAAAGGGATGTACCCAGTCCTTAGGTATTCACATAGAAATATTTCCCATATGCCCTTTACTAATATGTTAGTTTATTTTATTATCTCTGTTAATATTTAATGAAATGATATCAGACGTAAGGCACTTTACGACGAACGGTAGGAACACAAAACTATGCACACAGAAATATCAGAAAACGTAAATCAGTAGCACGGAATGCGTCAAAAAGGCCAGATTTATAATTTAAAATGATTCGAGGAAAGAGAGGTGAGGGTGGCTTGGAAAGGATGCAGATGCAGAGTTTGCACTCTGCTACAGTAGGTACTGCTAATGCCGAGCGTTGGATCTCGTCCTAAACAATGCAATTCTGAAAGCCAGATTCCTTATTATCAAGGTTCTACCCAAGTCCTACCAATCCACAGATATTTGCAATAAGTGAAATTCTAAGGGCCTTGTTTACCTTAAGTGTAGGCTTAAAAACCAAGCGACAGCGACAACGACGCGCGTCGTTGTCGCTGTCAAATGACTGGTTTGTATGGGTTTGTATGGGGAACCAGAAAGACCGAGCGTCGGCGTCGTTGCGGCGCGCCACGACGCCGTCACGTTGACAGCGCGCTGAGAAGCTTAGAGTTTGTATGGAATGCGGTCGGGTTTTCTACAAGACCGCAGCGACAACGACGCCGTCAAAATTTGACGCTTGGAAAATAAGGGTACCATTAGTTACAAATTTTAATAGTTCCATTCATTGATCGTTTGTATGGTAACCCTTTGAAATAAGAGACATTTTGCTTGTTTTTGAAATAAATATTGCTTATTTGAGTAGTAATTACCTACACACCTTCTCTGTGAAATAGGCCCTACTAGTTTAATATTTTTGAGGTTGAAGTTTACATATCTAGCATATAATATAAAAGATTGGCGGTAGTATAGTCACGAGTATGAGAAAAAAAAAATACTATTGTGCAGATTTTTTTTGATAACATTCAAACAATCTTAGTAAGGTGACCGATTTCTACGAATAAACTACTTACGAAGTGTAAAACGATAGGTTCTGAAAAGGTATATTTGGTTGTAGCTTAATTAGGTACCTATTATTTTGTCAACCAAAAGCCCAGAACAGAACCAATTTATTCTCAGCTAACCTGCAAACTGGAAGTGACACAGTATTATTTCAGATATCTTTATTGGGCAACCGTTGTTCTTGTTTTAGACATTTTAGTTTTAGTTTCGACTACTGGAATTGGCCCAGCCGGAAATACGGACGGCTTGACAGCTACCACAAAATAGAGAATTTACAGAAGGACAGCACCCCCCTTTTTTCGATCATTAAACCTACACCCTAAGACTGCTACGTTGCCTTCCTGAATTTTTGAAACGAGGTACCTGAGTTAAACATACTTAGGTACGTTCGCGAGTTCATTACCGTCCTGAAGTATGCGCCTCGTTGTCGCATACGCCGTGATACTGGCAAGTGCAATAAGAATGCGCATACTTTAGTATGGTAATGAACTCGCGCGCGTACTGTACCTAGATTTGATGTGTGTGTGAGCGTAGTGTCGTTTCCTTGTAGCCATCTCTCTGTATTGGGCGCCGGTCAATACTTACTTTGTGCCGCTAACTTGCTGAGTTGCAGCATAATTTTGCTGAATCAAACAGGTAGGTATACTGACAATTATAAACAGCAAATTGTGCTGTATTTAAATAATTGTTGTTGTTTGGTAGGTCGGAACAACAAAGGTTGGGTTGTATCGGTAACCCGAATAGGCAGGTTCCTAATCTGAATTCAATTTTAAGACCACGTATATAAATGTGACCGTTGCTTACCTACCTACCTATACTTACGTATTACACCTAGGTACCAGTAATAGCCGTGTTTTTTTTTAGTTTATTTAAGCACGTGTTCGCCGCCGTGTGATGCCGGCTTAGATTAGCATCACCCCATATCTTTCCCGTGGGTGTCGTAAGATGGACTACGGGATTTGAAGGTTGATGAGTATTGCAATTGTAGGCGACAGGCTGACAACCTGTCACTATGGTGATACGCAGTCATCTGAATGACTCTTTTGTCAGACTTGATATGGCCATTTCGTACAGCCGTTGACGCTCTGCCTACCCCGCAAGGGATATGGGCATGATATATGTATGTTCTACGTACGTGTACGTACATAACATAACTTATCTACATTATGTTACATGCCTACGTACAATGAATAACTTTATTACTTACTGTCTATTACTATCCTATACATCCATATACAGGTGGTAGTAAACCATTCTTGTTTCCATACAATCAGACAAGCTTCACAGTGCTACTTTATATGCAAATGTTTGCGTGATGTTTTTAAAAGGTAAATTGCAAATAAATTGTATAATAGGAAATACTAGGCTTGTTCTTATTATACAGGGCTGTACCTGTAGTGTAGGTATGTTTTGTCAGTTTAGCTGAAATTCGAAAAAATATGTTACACTAGCTGGTGCCCGCGAACTTCGTCTCTCCAAGGGATGCTTGCGTGCCAACAGAAGTGAGACATCATGCTTAATAACTTTTTCGCATTTATTATAGTTTAGCCGTTCTCCTGGTGTTCCATGTCACGTAGGTAGGCAGGCAGACAGGCACTCCTGATGATAAAAGAATTCATCATTTATCTATAATAGATGTTGATCAAGACATTTGTTTGCCATCATACCAAGATGTGAGAGTTCAAGTTGACCAAGTTGGGTCCCTACAACACAAATGGACGTCACGAGAAACACACGTGACATCCATTTGTGCTACGTTGCGCATGCGTTAGGACAATACGATTTTTAAATTTTCAAATGCGGATTGTGTCAAACGGTTAGATAGAAAGACGCGTCCGTCGACGCAGCGTTGTACGATGCGCAGTGTCAAAACTTTTGACATGAACTGTGTTGGTATGAAAATAAGGAGGAAAATCTTTTTTCCTAGGGCTTGCGATAGCGCTGCGCAAAAATAACGCACAAACGCACGTTGCGTGTGTTTCTCGGCTAGCTGCCTTAATATTAACTACTTGGTCGTAACGTGGGTAGTAAGTAAGGAAAAAATTGCAAAATAGGCCGAATAGGATAGTTGTCGAATATGTATTAGTTGCTTTTCTACCTCTAATATTTTCACCTAAATAGGAGGTATATAGATATAATCGTGTTGACAGCAAATATTTCCAAAGTAGGTAATATAATTTAAAAATTAAAAACCAGGAAAACTCGCATGGTCATAGGCTTGTATCTGGTCGCCTAGGTTATAATATAGCAGGTTTGTTTAATATTAATTGATCGTGGACTTTTAAATTATATTAGTAGGGCATACTAATATAAACGTGAGTAACAAGTGTTGAGCCTTTACCTTTTATTACTGCCTTTATACTTACTGTTGCTAAGGGTGTTCTATTACCTACTAATAGTGGTGTAGCCTTATAGGCTGAATAAACACGAGAGACGGTACAGATTTCTTTGAAGCATCGTCATCTGCTAGCTCTTAGCCCAAAAGCAAAATGTTTTATTGAGCACAAAATCATGTAGCAAAAGGATCTGGCAATGTTTTATGACCGGTCGCCTGCCTGACTTCTACCCTCTTTGGGATTGCTATTGTAGGTGGTATCACCGCCACCATGCGGTTGACCTAAGTCGCCTTTTGCGAAACATCGGTATCAGGCGTGCTGTAAAAAGAACATTAGATTAAGCTACACTACGGCTAATTAGGAATATTCATGCTTTATAATTTCTATATTTGTTGCATGTAGTTCTTACCTACCTACTTATATCGCCCAAAAAGTAAAAGTAGGTAAGTAGATACATATGTACCTATATTTTTCCTTTCTAAACGTGATGCAACATTTCTTCATATTAGACTATGCACGCCAAAATTTCTGCTCTGTATCATTGAGTCATAGTTCTTGAAAATTCGATTATATGAACCACTGCAATCCGAATGCAGGTGTATATTTTACGTGCCTTTTCCTTCATAGTAGGTAATCAAAACATTTTGTATGTTTTTGTTACTTAGAATTGTGGCAAGTTTCTAGATTGCACCCATGTGGTAGTGTTTTTAAATAAAAATAAACGATATTCTAAAAGGTTGTCGTATGGACACATCCATGTCGAAACAACGGTAGGTGAAATAGCCTCTTCCTTTCGATGCACATCAATGTATTCCCCGATCCACCTATAAGGTACAAGTTGATCTCATAACAGGGAATTTTTCTGTTAGTACTTCGGTACTCATCAGTTACTCAGTTTATGAATAGTGCCACTACATTAATGCCAAGCTTTTAACTCTTAAATCTCCACCCTGTAACTATGGTTCCAGTAGGTAGGTATGTACTTCCCAGTTGATACCTAATTACAATCTGTCAAATTGTCATAGTAAGCTGGAAGTTTATTGTAAGCCTAGGCGATCGCTCACGGCAAGGAATGCGATATGATAAATGATTTTATTAGTTGACGACTGGACTTGGCAAGCGTGACTAAATATAATATGGAGAAAAAACTAGTGTTTGTCTGTACTTATATGGTGGTGGTTGTGGCCGAATTTGGTGTTTCAATGAAAGACAGGTCGGCATCGGCAGTTGTTGTAGAGCCTATAAAATTGTAACGGCACTTCTACCACTTAATTTCGTACACATAGTGAATAATGGAAAAGTTGGACGACTCGGTGTCCCACTCGAAAAGAAGAAGATGGAAAAGCTAATAATAACAAAAATATAAGCCTGACTTCTAGCTCGTAGAAACGTAGATTGATTGGGCCATTGGGTGAAAGGAAACGCCAGACGGAAGGCCCAAGTCCAGTAGCTAACGTCTTAATAACATTGTCCAATAAAATGTATTCAACATTAATTAAAGAACGAAAATATACACGAAAATTTCATATAAACGAAACAATGTGACCGAAGTCGCAGAAATCAACAAGGCTATTAGCCGTCTAACTACATTGTTTGCACTAAGTGGGTATGACAAGAGATTGCGATCTCAAATCTCAACATAAAGGTATAGTTTCCAAAGGTGACATTTCCACTCAGTGGTCAGAGACTGACACAAAAAATACCTACAAGGTGGTTGGTATACATACCTAAGCACTTACCCCGCCACACAGGTAGGTATATGTTCTAGTGTAGATACTTAGGTACATAATAGCCAGTATAAGAATTGGTTAGCTTATTCACAACTTTATCAACAATGTATTGAGATATTTAATACACTCACGGTGCTAAATTATTCTCATAAATAGTTAAAAAAGGAAATTGAAAAATTCATCAGTGATTGCCGGGGCTTGAACCCGTCCCAATGCTCTGCAAACTGAGCTACGGATGCGCCACGCGCGCCGTTTCCCTAATTTGTGCTACGGACACCTGGCTGACTCTAATGGGAGTAATATACCACTGTTAGTGCATTAAAAATCTTAATACATTGGTATAAGCAAAAAGCTTGCTTTCCGTCTGGTATTTGATATACTTTCCGAGTTCTTCTGCTTCCTACTTTTCCTTCCTTTTCAGGAAATGATCGTGTTAAGGTCGTGTCATATTAGGTGACTTTTCATCTTACCTCTTCTAAGTTCTTGCATCTTCGTGGTTCAAACGTTCGCACATCAAGATCTTTGATGTTATACTTAAACAAGTTATTCGTTATATGTTGTTCTACGATGTGAATGAAATAAGTAATTATTTTTGCAAGTATTCCTTCAATTTTGTAATTTTTTATAAACTTTGTAAGTAATATTTTAGCTAACTTTTTGCACCCCACAACAATACTAATTGGGTGAGTAGGTAGCCAAGTTGCATATATTTAGCAGGAAATGAGTCTGTCTTAATGACGTCGAATAAAAAACATAAGATTTGTTGAGATTGATTCGTGCGGTCAGGATATTACGCTGCCAACAAAGGTTGTCTTCATACATGCCGCACGATGTAGCGATAGCTATTTAACCGTTTATGTATATGGAAGTGAAACAAATTAAAATTAAAAGTAGAACCAATGGACGGTGGAATAAACGGTTTCTCGAGTGCAAAGCTTAGCGCCAGTGCCCTTCGACCAGAAGGACCGATGACTTCGACCAGAAGGACCGGACCTACAAAACACCGCAGCCCCGGGCAGCATGTGTGAAAACCACCAAACTGGTCATTATTGCATCCTAAACACATAATGACTAACTGTGATTTGTCTGAGAATATTAAATCTAAAGGTATGTATTAAGTCTAAATGCACATGCAAAGCGAGGTCGTTGCCGAGAGTTGGTTAACTTCAATTTAGAATTTTTAATTCTTACTTCAAGGAAATCTTGGATACCTCGCCCTCCATACCGTCTGTGAGCCCTAGGGTTACACCTACGTTGATTTCATGAAAAGTTCTGATAAACCTAATCTGCAACTTTTCTATACCCGCTATAAAATAGATACAGGCTCACGACGAAACCTCTACAATTACCAACATAATGCCACAGATAGATGCATATTTATACGTACATTAGAATTAACCTATCGATGATTATGCTGCGAACTTTAGTCTTTACTATACCACCACCAATATACGACTATATACACGTCTTAAAGTTGGTTTGTGCTATCTTAAATATATAAAGATAGCTAAAGTGCAATACTGCAAGTTAAATGAATGATTAGATTAATGTGTATATTAAAGTAATCGAAAATATACGTACATAGTACGTTACGTAAATAAACAGAGATTCATTCATTATACTACGTATATAAGGCCCTGTCCGAACAGCGATTTTTTTATCGCTGGATATTTATTTTTGTTTGAATAACACACGATATTTTTCCAATAGTATAAAAATGTGCATAAGATTCAATGTTACGTGTTATATAAAATCGAGAAAAAAAGGCGCTTTGCGGACAGGGCCTAAATGTGTTTCGACCCTCTGTAGCAGATTAGAAGGGCCGTATGATTGTTGGATAATAAGCTATAGGTACTGAGTGAATTTTTATTAGTGACCGATAGCGAAAACTCAAACCAGCTGGTGATAAGGAACAACTTTCCCCAAAGAGCATAGGTCAGAATATGAAAAAAAAATATGGACCTCCCATACAAAATGCCGATCAGCTGATTAGAGTTACTTTGGGAGGTTCATATTTTTTTTTTTCATATTTCGACCTATGTTCCTTGGGGAAAGTTGTTCCTTATCTCCAGCCGGTTCTGAGTTTTCGCTATCAGTCACTAGTAAAATTTTACCGTTTATACCCACTAATACATTATTTGTATTTAAGAATGCAAATTCTAAGTCATTGCACGCAAAACCGCAACTGAAAGCTAGTGCACCATGAGTAAGGAGCAAGGATACAATCATCGGCTAATAACTGCAATTTCAAGCATTGACTCAATACTGAATGACACGACCCGGTTTACAATTAAATAAAATTAGAATTATCGGTAGGAAAGCTCGGAATCATAGGTTGTGAGAAGTGTGACGTCAGAGTTTTGTCACTGGTGGAAATAGGAATTATTTACTCAAAGTGGAATATATTTGTAACAAAACTTTTGTACTAAGCGCACGTGTAGCTGCCTATTGATGATATTTAATCCTTTACCGTGTGCTGCCGGATTAGAATAGTATCGCCCCATATCTACCCGCGGTTGTCGTAAAAAACCGACTAAGGGATGAATCCAGGGAATTGGCAGCAGCGTTCTCTGTAAATACAGTACCTTCTTTGTACCTACCATTTTTCCAATGAAGAAAAATAAATAAGAAATTGTATGAGTAATTAATTATAGAGTAGGTACCTTGGAATATACGAGGTGTAAGAGACAGGTCTCCGAATACTGATAGGGTGCATTTAGACCATGAAATTGAACAACTTGCCATAGAAATAAATTTCAGGAAACGAAAATAAATTTTGGACTTCCCATACAAAATCACGATCAACAGATTGCATTTAGTATGGGAAGTCGAAATTGTTTTTACTTTTCCTGAAATTTATTTCTATGGGAAGTTGTTCAGTTTCATGGTCTGACTGAATGCACCCTTTCAGTATTCGGAGAGCTGTCCCTTACACTTATAAGCAAGATATAGAGTGTACTGTCAAAACGTAGGTAAGCAGTTGCTCCCTCAATACATAGGTACGTCAAATGTATGAGAAATAATAGAGGTTTAATATGAGGTTTAATAGTGTTAATGTTGTGTTCTGACTATTGCAAACACAGTATAAATTAATTACTTTGTGTCTTGACTATCTGTAACCCTGAAACGAAATACCTCATCATCCAAGGCATTACAGCCGCGGGTGGGCCTTAGCCTGGTCAAGTATATTTTTCCAGACCGGTCTGTTTAGGGCTTTTTGTTTCCAACTCTTCACACCGACGAAATACCTACTTGGACTTTTAAGTTCCTAAGAACGTAACATAAAAGTTTCATAAAATAAAAATTATAGGACAATAGGTGTTTTCGTTACAAATATGATGGGTGGCAATAGTCATTTCATTATAGTACAAATGCACCGATCTCTCCGCAGCAGAATAAATGACACATCAAATTCTACTTTGAGGTACTAGGTTTGTATACTTTTATGTTCTAGGTTTGTTTGTATACCAAATCATCATCATCATCATGTATTTAAGGGCATTGCCCTTGTCGGTGGAGTATTCGCCAGCTTTCTCTATCTTCTGCCTTCTCCTTTACTTCTCTGTACGACGTGACCAATATTTTCTCCTTTATTTGATCTAGAAAGCTTCTCCTTGGTCTTCCTCTTCCTCTTCTTCCTTCAATCTTGCCTTCAAGAATTGTCTTAAATAACTGGTCATGCCGTAACAAGTGTCCCATCATTTTCCCCCTTCTATTTTCTATTATAGTCAGTAACGCTCTTTGTTCTCTTACTAGTTCGAGCACTTCCTCATTGGTCTTCCTTTCTGTCCAGCTTATCCTTTCCATTCTTCTCCAACACCACATTTCAAAGGCTTCCAAACATATACCAAATACATAACTTAAATTCTGAACGTCTGAAGTCTAGAGCCCGCTGCAAACAAATAAAGGAAATGACTTTTTCCCACAGGAAATCGAGTATCTAGAAGCGGGTAAGGCGTAAGGCAGTAGTAGTAAGAGTTGTAACTTGTAACATTCTTGATCTGATCTGATATCTACACCTATCTTATCAAACTATCCAATGCTATTTGCTAATTGCATTAATTAATTAAACTCCTTGATTTGGTCGTGTTATTACGCCTTTTACGGAAGGCGTTTTAAGGCAAGGATTTAAGAAAGTTAAAATTCAAAGCCTTGTAGAGCAAATTTTAAAGAGAAAAATGGTTGGCGTTTATTTATTTTAAGAAGAATTAATTGCTCATTCCAAGGTATCTGAAGTAATTTATTTAGAGCTATTTCTCAGGTGGTATAAAGATAATAAAAAAAAATGGGAACATAAACACCTACAACACCACCCCAATGTTGGGCTTTTCTCTATGGGGCGTCCGGGACAGCTCTCGGAAAACTGACAAGGCGTATTCATAGATCATGAAACTGAACAAATTTCCAAATGAAAATATTGCATAAGGAGTAAAAAAAAAGGACTCCCATACAAAATCACGATTAGCTGACTACATTAACCATGGAAAATCAAAACATTTTTTACGTCTCCTGAAAAGTTGTTCAGTTTTATGGTCTGAAACCAACCACACGGTACCACCAAAACCCTTTCCTGTACCTGTTTTTGGTGTCCTTCATTTTCCTGTACCTGGTTGCCTGAAGGCAATGAGGTCGCCTAACTGGGTACCAATGTATTTAATTTTAAGTGTTCCTGTATTACATTTAAGTTCTTTTGGTATACAATAACAAAATATCGTACATATTGTATTTTACTACGGTACCAAAACATCCTTACTGGAAGTTGTTACGAAATAATATTTTACATTTACAAGCGAAAAGTAGGAATATGGTGTCACAGCAGTCATTTACAAAGCAATTTCAAATAAACCTTCAAACTTTAAATACCTCTAAGAAAATTATTCACTTCAAACATAACATTACGTAACTTCATGGTGCAAAATAACCTTAACCTTTTCTAGCTAATATACCTGTGTACAGTGAAATACAAAACAAATTGTACCTACTATGCTTCAAATATCTACTCTATGTCTTCGTAGTAATGGTTTAAGACAGTGTTTTTTTCGTTGTGTAGTTGATCGTACTAAAAGCTCCGTCAGTAGGAATTTGGCACAAAAACGTATCTAAGTGTTTGAAAATGTCATTGATAGGTAGGTATCGTAGCTATAGGCATTGAGGCGATATCAGCTAGCATTAGATACCTGCCGAATTTATCTACTAAGTGTCTTGAGACGAAAAATTGGCAGACTGTCCATGCAATACAGAATGTAATAGATTGCTGAAAAAAAAAACCTATTGGTGATGTGTCACACTTTGACCTGGCTGGTGGTGGCCGTATTGGCTGGTGCCCATGGAACTGAATAGAAACCCGTAGGTAGGTTTACGGATAGTTCAGGCCTGAAAACTTGGAAAACAGAATTTCCACTCCGTAATGTCTCTTGGCCCTCCCTCGTCAATGCCTGCTTGCAACTAAATTGGAGATATTTTGAAAGCTTAAACACAAAGTGGCGTAGAGTAAAATCCGTGCCCTCTTTTTTGACAACTGACGCCATGTAGGTATGCACCTACAAAAAGTTACTTCCTTTACAATAGATAGACCGTTTAATCCCACAGAATAAGCCAAATCCATGTTTTCTTAAAATCACACCTTACTTCCGACTGTCAAATATTTCAGGTGTTAAGCCGTGTTTTCCTGGCTAAGATGACTTCGTGATGTGGTCACTAAGTCACTATTCGTCATCATTATTGTATATGAACGTACATGTGGCTCAAGTTAAAAACTACTTTACATTTCAGTGTATAGTGGAGTTCACACATAAAATGAAAACGCATTAAGTACCGTCACATCAAAACACTTTCCGATTCTCGTTTTAGGTAAACAATTTAGGAAAACTTGCTATATTTTCACCGCAGGCTGGATTTGAACCAGCAATCTTTGCCATCTGCACTGGCGATGCCTCTACCAACTGTATATGGTCAAAATTTCACCGTATTTGTATCGGAATAAGTTGGAAATTCGCATTTTCCTAGCGAATGCGTTTCGCAGGGCTAAAATTGGGCAGCAACGGACCTTACGTGTGAGGCGGGGCCTTTGATACGAGATTGGAAAGATTACACAGTGCGAAGTCATGTACAATTGCGTGAAGAATATTGTTGATACAAAAATATGCTCAGTGAAAAGTGCAGAAAACGAATGGAACTGCCATATTTTTCACTTTAATGCACTCGCACATTTTCCTTAGAAAATATTTTTTTTGCGCATAAGGCTCAGGTATGTAGGTGCAGACTGTCACAACTTGGACCACAAAAGGACGGCTACTGAGTATCAAAATAAATCGTTAGCTAATACCTACTTAGTGCTGTCATGATCTTAGATCATAAGCGTGGGAGCTTTTTAAATAAGTTGACATCCAAGATTAGGTACAGTTCAATCATTCCTAATCGTTACAATTAGCCACATAAAATGTTGCACTTTGTATATTGCGAAAAACAGGTTCTATCTTTCACGCGTGTATGTATAATTGTATAAGTCTTGTGTTTACCTAATGTTATGAGACAAAATCGCTTTCTCAATTAATCTAAATATTGTCAGAACAACGTTTATACTTTTGTTGTAATATTGAAACTCTGTAGCTTATAGTGCTACAACACGTAGAGGATGTATTTACTTGTATGTAGCTAATTTCTATTTAAAAATAAATGGCTTAAGACATTATTGATACCATAATAAAGGTCCAATAGAAAACCTTCTTTTTTGAAGTCGGTTAGAAAATCTGCAACACGTGTATGTGTAGGTATAAATGAATGCTCTTTGATCTAAGTGTAACCTGTGCAAAGGAAGTATGACCACACCATGACCACGTGGCTTAGTACGAGCAAACATTTTAACTATGAATCATGCTTCTTCTGGAAACTATCGTCGGACTTAGCGGAAGAGACACCGGATGACTTATTTCTTTAGCTAAACCACAGATTTAGGCCAATGATATCCCTAGGTTATATTATATCATCAACAACAATGAAAGTGCAGATTATGTTACATGTGCCTCGTCTTTTTGAGAGGTAAATTTTTCCATACTCACTCACATCATCACAATGATTGCCAAGCTAGTGAGCTATTTATATGGATGTTGCACTAATGTTTATACTTGTAAAGTTGTACGGGACGATGCTAATGCCATGAAGCTTTCTTGACTCGACCGGCCAACCAAAAGAACTGATAAAAATGTGTGCACTTTAGCAAATACCTAGCGAGAATATTTTTTGGTTGCAAATTAGGATATATTGTCTTAAATAAAAATAATAAATTAGACATATAATAGTAGCTTCGAGACGGTACCAAGGGGTTGAAAATTTTGCAAGATTGTGTCAACCATTAGCTCAGTTGGTAGATCAGTGGGACTGTGCCCTACCTACGGTCCCGGGTTGAAGCCCTGGCTGATAGTAGCAATTTTTTCTTTGTCTTATTTTCATTTATGAAAAAAAGGAATATTTATAAGTATGTTTACTTTGTGACACACCTACTAACCAGATATTACGCAATTTATCATGAAATTGAGTAACTAATTGACGATTTAATTTCCAAACAATTTTTAATTTTGTGCGTATCACTTTTATGAAACATTCAATACAAATTATATTGCAATAAAATTCTCATTAGGAACGGCCTACTTTTCTTTTATAAGACGACGACACAAAACGAATTAGTTAGGATATCGAGTTTAATTGCCTAAGAAAAGTAATGATTAGTTACAAATTAATAGCGTCTCGTTGAAAAAATATTGTGAGTTGTTGAATGGAAACACACCCGTAGAGTTTAGTCAAAGAACTATAAATATGACATCAAAGATTTTCCGGAACATCTGTTCCATCACATCTCATGTCTACATACATACATGCCTATATCAATCCTATATCCCTTGCGGGGTAGGCAGAGGTGAAGGCTCAGAATAGCATCACTTCATAACTTTTCCATGCGTGTCGTAAGAAACGACTAAGGCATTTTCAGAGCTGATGTTTATTGCAATTTTAGGTGAAAGGCTAAGAACCTGTTACTATGGTGAAACAGAGTCTTCTGACTGACTCTCAAACTTTTGTCAGACGTGGTGTAAATGGCCGTTTTTACAGCCGATTGAGCTCTGCCTACCCTGCAAGAGATATAGGTGTGATAATATTTTTGCATAGTGTTAGGTTGGCATTATCAAGTTAAATGCTATTATGAACGTAACTGTTCCATTCCACATTGTGATTTCTTTTCGTACCCTCCAATTACCTACTCTACTTTCTAGTTCTGCCCATTAATTTATTCAAATACCTATCTCTGGTCCATCTCTATTATTATGAAATGCCATTCAAGATACAGCCGGCCGGCAATTGGCTGCACAAACATTTCTATTCTTTTCACAAAACAATCCACCAAAGGGACCGTCCTATTGTATAGGTTGCATAATTATCTGAACCTTTCTTTACTTTTTCGAAAATGTGAAAGTGAAATTTTAGAGCCATGCTGTTTTTATGATGTTTGGCTTCCTATTTGGGGCTCAGTTTTAGGATGTTTTTGTTTCGTTTTCGCTTTCGTTTAGAGGTCATGCTGGTAGTTTTGAAAACAATGGATGGTGCAGATAAGATTGTTGCTACTTGCAGCTACTTTAAAGCCGACAAAGCTGTCGGCATTCATTGTTTTAAAATGGGTTCACTATTCGGGGTAAATGGTGTGATTTTCGTTTGACTCTACATAGAAGCACATAAAGATAGTATCTATTAATTAAAACCCCGTGATCGAACCACATTGTAATTGTCACACAATGTGTACTAAGTCTTTGAATTTTCAGTGTGGTAGCGGCTAAGAATAATGCCACCCTTTGGTCACTCAGAATAATGCCACCCTTGGTGTTTCGTAAAATGCGATCTCGGCTGAATATCTGTCGAATATGGTCAACCGCACGCATGGTGGCGGTGATACCACCTACAATACCATTCCCAAAGAGGGTTGACGTTAGGCAGACGGCCAGTCATAAAACATTGCCAAATCCTTTTGCTACATGATTTTGTGTTCTAACAAAACATGTTGCGCTGACTCCAACTTGAGATAAGGGCAGGAAGGGAGATTACAATACCTTTTAGTCTGGAGGCGATTGAGCAATTTGAGATTTTCTGTGCCACTCTCCTATAAATGGCTAAGACTGGTATTAATGGATTCCTTGTGCTCTACAGAACTCGGATATGCCTGTCTTAGTTAGAGAAAATGGTGCGTTTGACATCTGTGACGTCACAAAGATGGCCGCTAAGCGTTTTATGATTTTGTCAATATCTCAAGTTTTAGAACGTCAATTTTAGTGTTTGATATGTCATATAAAAGGTATTTATATTGTCTACAATTATTTCTTGGATACTTTCTACCTAAGTGTTGTGGTTCTAAAAATATTTACAAAAGTATGTGTTTTTTTGTCACAGTTGCACTTTATTAGGAAATGTGGCCACTATACCTCAATTATGAGATACTTTGCGTGATACATTATTATTTAAAATTAAAGCCTGTATCATTACCTTTTCAAAAACATATGCAACATTACTGTAGGAAACCAAACAAACGATTTATGCCTATTACAATGAATCAAGTGCCTGCGCCGCGAATGATTAAAATGCGGCCGAGTGTTTTACATTTTTGTTAATATCTCGCTTTTTAAGATATGCATTTCAATGTTTGATATGTCATATAAAAGGTATTTATATTGTCTACAATTGTTTTTTGGATACCTTCTACCTAAGTGTTGTGATTGTAAAAATATTTAAAAAAGCATGTGATTTTTTTGTTACAGTTGCACTATATTAGGAAATGTGGCTACTATAACTTCTATAACTAAATTATTAGATACTTTGCGTGATACATTATTATTTAAAATAAAAGCCTGTATCATTACCTTTTCAAAAATATATGCAACACTGTTGTAGGAAACCAAACAAAATACTTAACTAAAGTTACACAAGTAAATAAAGATACATGGGCGTAAATTCCTATAAAATAACCGGCCAAGAGTGTGTCAGACACGTTCACAAATAGGGTATCATAGTCAAAGTGTAACAGGTTTTTCAGCGTTACAAAATTAAGTCTATTGCTGGTTTGTTTACAGCTGTAGGTATGGTTACCAACCGCATATTGAAAAAATAAAATTTTTCTTTAAACTTGAGTAGTACAGGCAGGATCTGTTATAGTTTTCATGGTAACTTCGGGTTGAGAACTATATTCCATATTTTTTTTAAAGTTTTAACGTTAATATCTACTTTAGCAGTAAGCTGGAACACATATCTTATCTTTGAAAACTACGTCTAATGTACATTTTCAAAGCAAATATCTCAAGACAGAAACATTTTATTGAGTTTTCTTTTAATTATAATTCCCTTAGTTTAAAAACACCTGTTCAATAATACCCTACTCAATATTTAAGGCAAAAAAATATTGCACCCCCTTCACACGTATGGTAGGGGGTCCAAAAAACATTTAATTTGATTTTTGATAAAATTTCTAAATTCGGGACAATACGATCTATCTTCACAGCAATTTTGATGTTGATAGGTATAAAACTGACAAAGTTATGAATGCGGGCCATACAAACAGACAGATAGACAGACAGACTTAACGAAATACCTAACAAGACAAACGTAGTAGTCTACGAAACCCTAAAAATGTTGAACGACTTTTTATCTTACCAATAACAAACATTGAAATCGATTTCTTAAAACTTGAGATATTAACAAAATCATCAACAGCTCAACCGCGTTTTTCATCATACGTGGAGCAGGCACTTGATTAACTCTCATAGTCATAAATCGTTTATTTGATTTTGTACAACAGTATTATATATATTTTTGAAAAGATAATGTAACAGACTTTCATTTGAAATAATAATGTATCCGATAAAGTATCTCACAATTGAGTCATAGTGGCCATATTTTCTAATAAAGTGCAACTGTGACCAGAAATAGCACATGGTTTTATAAATATTTTTCAACCCTACACTTAGGTAGTAGGTATCAAAGAAGTGATTGTAAACAATACAAATACCTTTTATATGACATATCAAACATTGAAATCTATTTCTTAAAACTTGAGATATTAACAAAATCATAAACCGCTCGACCGCGTTTTTAATCATACGCGGAGCAGGCACTTGGTTTACTCTAATAGTCATAAATCGTGTATTTGATTTTGTACAACAATGTTATATATATTTACGACCTGCGTAACCTGCTTACCTACATTATGCAACAGGAACAAAATATACGTCAGCTTGTTTTGACTGTTGATGAAATCAAGAGAAACCAAATAATACAAAATATTGCACAAAACCGCAGAGATGAAAAAGTAGAAGACTCACCCAGTGTATCCCAAAATTTGGCTTCGCCGTTCCACTTGGGCCCAGTCCCGACTGTTCCACACAGATTCAGTGCTCCCCTGCTGAATGAATCGGGACCACCAGGCATCACTTTTCACAACACTACGGATGGGTCTCCGGATCCGATTATAATTAAGACACCAAGTTCACAAATTCGCATGTCCACTCCGTCTCCGGCACCAGCTCCATGCAAGAAGCAGTCCACTATGATGTACGCACAGGCAGCTAAATCTCCACCAGCTACGGTTATCGGACCTGCAGCTCAAGATAAGCCGGCGGCCCAAACAAAACCGGTAGGACTAGTCGCAGCTCCACCTCGAAGCAGCTGTCTCCATCTCTTTAATTTTAGTGTGGAGACAACCACAGCGGACATCACGAAACACCTGGACTCATGTCTTAAATTGAAGAACGTCAGCTGTGAGAAGCTAACCACTCGCGGTGATTATTCATCTTTTAAGCTGCAAGTTCCAGCTGCCAGCGTGCGATCTGTTCGAAACCGCAACCTGTGGCCTGAAGGAGTATCAGTCAGACCCTTCAACGACATTTCCACTAAAAACGGTTCACAACACGACTCAAAAAACTCGCGAACATGGCGGTCCACACGACACCGCTAACCTCAAAGCCGTCTACGGGAGCGAAAGTAAACAATATTCATATTATACACCAAAATGTTCGGTCTATAACTAGTAAGACTGGTCTATTAGATATTCTTATAGATAAACACAACCCCGAAATTTTGATTTGTTCAGAGATATGGCTAAAATCGAGCGAAATTCGACGCGTTAGGCTTTGTGGTTATGAATTATCTACCTACTTTGCTCGCGAGACAATCGGCCACGGCGGAGTGGCGCTGTACGTACGTAGCGGTACAATAATATGTAAAAATCGCACAGATTTGCAAACGCTCGCCGCTGTCGAATTTCACTGCGATTTGTGTGCCATTGAGTTATGTAATGAGAAACTTGTAATTATAGGAGTTTATAGGTCTGGACATGGCGACTATGAAACATTTTTAAATTGTATTGAAATATTGATATCTAAGTTAACCGACGAAAACAAGAGATTCATCATTGTCGGAGATATAAATGTTGATAACATTAGAGACTACGACCTCAGACAACAGTTAAACGATCTCCTCTGCTGCTACAATGCACATAATATTATAAACTTTCCCACGCGAATTTGCGACACCTGTGCTACCGCATTAGATTGCGGAATAATTTCTTGCAGTGATAATAATGTGACTGCTACATTAATTAATACACCAATTAGTGATCACAGTGCCCAACACTTTGAGATCACATTGGAAACACAGGCAAAAAACGTTAATAAATTTATTGAAAAACGAATAATAAATGAGAATTCAATTTATAACTTTTATCTTGACATTAATAATTATAATTGGAAATTTATTGACTTACCGGACATGAAAATTAATGACAAATTTAATAAATTAATTTCTATCTTGACATCATATATTAACATTCACTTTCCGTTTAAAAAAGTATTTCTTAAAAAGAAAACCAGTACACCATGGATGAGCGATGAGTTATCTGGCTATATTCGTAAATTTGACGATTTTTGTGCATTAAAACACCAATTTCCTGGCGATCAAACCTTGAATCAGTGCATACAACACTATTCAGACCTTATAAAATCATTTAGTTTACGTGATCGCCGTACATACAATGAAGACAGACTGAGAAACACAAAAAACCCGTCAAAGGAAGTGTGGCAGATTGTAAATGGAGAAACATCTGATAAATATAGGTCACAAAATGTGGGCCTTACAAGTGAGGGATCACAAGTCCAAACCGACCGTATTCCTGATTGTTTTAACGAGTACTTTCTCACACTAACATCCAAGTTACAGCTAAATACTAATAAACAACAGTCCCTTAGATACCTAGATCAGTATTTAAGCGAGCTACATCCACCGCAATATTCTTTACCTTTTATAACGCTAGATGCCCTTAATAAGGTACTTAAAAGCATGTTGAAAAAATCAGGAACATTGGACATCTACGATATTTCTGTTAATATTATTTTATCAATTTGGCCAGTGTTGGCAGTTAAATTAGTAAGCCTAATAAATGAAATGTTTCGCGATGGAGTATACCCTGATTCCCTTAAAACCACTAGGGTCTGTCCTGTCTATAAAGGAAAAGGAGATAAGACACAAGTAGATAGCCACAGACCAATAACAATAGTTCCAAACATCTCGAAAATTATCGAATCGATTGTATCTAAAAGTCTAATGGAACATCTGGAAACAAATGACTTACTGACAGACAGATAATACGCATATAGGAAAGGGAAATCTACCACGACTGCTGCACATCAAGTAACTGATTCAATCCTTACGAGTATCGACGATAGGTACAAAACGGCTGGAATCTTCTGTGACCTCACGAAAGCATTTGATGTTATTCAAAGCGACCTGCTTCTGGACAAGTTACATCGCTACGGGATCAATGACAATGCCTATACGCTACTGCAGTCGTTCTTGAGTGGCCGCAAGCAGCTGGTTGAGGTCACTACAAATCAGGGATGTGAAAAAAGAATCGATTATTTTAATAATCGATTTTTCTTTCATAAAAATCGATTTTAATCGATTAATTCAAAGAGTAGAAAAAATCGATTAATTAAAAATCGATTATATTTTCATAATTTCCAAAATTATTGAAATCGATTTTTTTTCGCCTCTATTCTTCTACCAAACTTCTTGATCATGCATGAATTATAACACACCATACCCGATTTTCTCGGTCTTAAATTTAAGATTTCGGCTATTTATACACAATTTTCTCGGTCTTAAATTTTCGATTTCGGCTCTTTGATAAAATTAACATTTTTTTGATAAAATTAAGGTGCAAAACAAAAAAATCGATTTTTAATAAAAATCGATGTTTTTTTAAGTAAAAATCGATTTATTTTAAATCGATTTTTTTGCGACCAGAAATAATCGATTATAAAAAAATCGATTTTTCATTACCCAAGTCACATCCCTACTACAAATGGTCGTAAGTACAGATCAGTGGCGGGTGACGTCACCGTAGGTATTCCGCAGGGATCCTCGCTTGGCAATACGCTGTTTCTGACCTTCATTAACGATCTGTCGCACTTCATCTCGGAAGGTCTGGTTGTCCTGTTCGCGGATGATACGACTGTTATACTTTGTGCACGTACTTACGAGGAACTCAACACCAAAATAACATGCACTTATAACAAGCTGCAAGAATGGTTTTCCTCAAATGGACTTATTCTCAATGCCTCCAAGTCCAACTTGATATTGTTCTCAGCCAAATCGATAGAAAAGCCACTCAGTATAAATAGCCCAGTCCCTATATGTCCTTCGTGCAAATTTCTAGGTTTCACGCTTGATCCAAACTTGAATTGGAAAATTCATGTGCAAACACTTTGTGACAGGCTTACTGGTGCTGCTTACGCGTTGAGGAAGTTGCGTCCTGTTGTCTCTAGTTCAGTGCTTAAGCAAACATATTTCGCACATTTCCAGTCCCTGATGTCGTACGGTATACTTTTGTGGGGAACTTCAGTTGACTCGAGCGTGTATTTATTCTCCAAAACGCGCAATACGCATCATGGCCGATATAGGTCCCCGTGAAACTTGCAGAACACGTTTTTCAAAGTTTCGCGTAATGACTATGACTAACTTGTATCTGTTTGAGTTGCTATCGTACGTACGCAGAAACATCGCAAGTTTTAGTCGCCGTTCAGCTGGAGATCGATTGTTGAGAAACACGGGAAGACTTGCGACTGTTCGCCGACGTACCGAAATAGCAACGAAAAACCCGCGGGTAATAGGACCTACATACTATGAACGATTACCCGCAAACCTAAAAAATGAAATCAGTGACGAAATATTCTACCGCCAATTGAAGAATCTCTTGTTGGAAAATGAATTTTATACAATTAAGGAATTTTTAGCTTTTAAATTTTTGTAAATTGTTTACAATATTTTTATTTGTTATGACATTATTTTTATTTTTATTTTTGTATTTTTTTATTTGATATATTTCTATTGACATTCAAATTGTATTGTTACAATTATTTTTTATTATGACATTGTACTATTTTGTTATTGTTTTGTTATTATTGTATCTTTTTGACATTGCTAGTTTTTTAGTTATTATTTAGTAAGTTTGACATAATTTTTATTTTATTTTATTTTGACGATCATATTATCCTTGGACATTTTTATCTAATTTTAAGAAATTGTTATTATGAAATTGATAATATGAAATAAAGAAATCTAATCTAATGAAACAAACTTTCATTTGAATTAATATTGTATCAGATAAAGTATCTCACAATTGAGTCATAATGGCCATATTTTCTAATAAAGCGCAACTGTGACGAGAAAAAAACACATAGTTTTATAAATATTTTTTCAACCCCTACACTTAGGTAGTAGGTATTAAAAAGCGATTGTAGACAATATAAATACCTATAATATGACATATCAAACATTGAAACCGATTTCTTAAAACTTGAGATATTAACAAAATCAAAAAACGCTCAACCGTGTTTTTAATCATTCGCGGAGCAGGCACTTTATTCACTGTAATAGTCATAAATCATTTATTTGATTTCGTACAACAGTGTTACATATATTTTTGGAAAGGTAATGAAACAAGCTTTTATTTGAAATAATAATGTATCAGGTAAAGCATCTCATAATTAAGTTATAGTGGCCATATTTTCTAATAAAGTGCAACTGTGACAAGAAAAAGCACATACTTTTATAAATATTTTTACAACCCCTACACTTAGGTAGTAGGTATCAAAGAAGCGATTGTTCATAATAATAATACCTTTTATATGACATATCAAACATTTAAATCGATGCCTTAAAACTTGAGATATTTACAAAAACATAAAACGGTCGGCCGCCATCTTTGTGACGTCACAGATGTCAAACGCACCAATTTTTTCAACTAAGACAGGCATACCCGAGTTCTGTAGAGCACAAGGAATCTATCGATACCAGTCTTAGCCATTTATAAGAGGGTGGCACAGAATTCAAGAAGGAGACGACTTTTTAATATTTCGCCTACAGTCTATTTGGCAAGATGTGCGGAAAATCTTTGATGTCATCTACGACTGTACGTAACTGATGTCATTAACCCAGGTAATAAATTATCACACTTCTATAAAAATTCAATACCATTTATCTCTATCTTTTTAGATTTGAATTGCTTCTAGGTATGACGTTCTTTTAAAATAAGTTCATTGATTGTTTCTTTTTGTGTCTCACTTAGCGATTTGTTCTACCAATTAGTCCGAAAATACATTCTGATTCTGACAACATCTTATCCAATGTGCTTAGTGAAACTAATCGAAAATCGACGAGTTCAGGTACTGACAGCGTTGGCGGTATTAGAGTACCTAGTATAATCTAATTTCCATTTCTATCCTACCTTAGACGAGAAATACACGGTAACGTCTGTTTGTGCGTCGTTTGTTTGATTTTCCGTCAATACGGATTTAAAGTCAAACGGTTTGACAGACGCATCCGACTACGCAGCGTTGTATGAGGCCGTTTGACATAAACCGTATTCGTATAAAGGTAGGGTGAAGAATGGATTGAATGACGCACAAACGGACGTTGCGTGTATTTCTAGCTTTAGGTAAGACCTTTACTTTTATTTGATTATCCTTATAGCCCCTTACCAAGTACATTCTTATTTATTTGTTGTTTTATTTGTCATCAAATCTCTAAATTTAAATAGGGTTGCATTATTCATATTTAGGCGACTTCATCGATATTTTTATTTTTATTAAAGGCAAAATGTGTTATGTTTAAAACAACTCTCGTTTTCATCGAATTGTCAAAGCACAATACAATCAGTTTTGGTTCAAAGTCGCCGGTACCCTTTAAAGGTCCCAATGTTTAGACACAAACAAACCATTGTAAGAAAATTACAACATAATTGCATCTACTTTTGTCGCACGCTTTCGACAATGGATAGGAAAAAAATTAAAGAAAAAAATTGGATCATACTTGCGTGTTGCGACGTTTATTGGGGCAAAAAGCGAAATTCGACCAAAATTGTTTCTGAGTAGTTGCTTTTATAGCCATTTGTTGACCATTGCTCGGGAAATAGATTTGTACAACTGTACAACTATTGTTTTAAGTAAAAAAAACCGGCCAAGAGCGTGTCAGACACGCCCACAAATAGGGTTTCGTAGTCATCGTTTAAATATCAGGTTTTTCAGCATTACAAACTTAATTTGTTGCTGGTTTGTTAGCAGCAGTATGATGACCAACCGCAAATAGAAAAACTCAATTTTTTCTGAAACCTTTAAGGGTACAATATCCGTTATAGTTTTCATTGTAACTTCATTTTGTAAGCTATATTCCATATTTATTTCAAATTTTTAGCTTTTATACTTTAGAAGTTACAGCTGGAACAAATTATGGGTCAAAAACGCCCTTTTTAAAAGCAAATATCTCGTGACAGAAACATTTTAGTGACTTTGTTTCAAAGAAACCTCATCTTAGTTTTAAAAGACCTATTCAACGATATCCTACTCAATATTACAGAAGAAAAAAAAATTTTTTGCCCCCTTTCACTTCTATGGGAGGGGGTCCAAAAAACATTGAAAATATTTTTTTCTTAACATTTCTATATTTGGGTCAACACGATCTATCTTCTCACCAAATTTCATGTCGATAGCTCTAAAACTGACGAAGATATGAGGGCGCGGCATACAGACAGACAGACAGACAGACAGACAGACAGACAGACAGACAGACAGACAGACAGACAGACAGACAGACAGACATGACGAAACTATAAGGGTTTCTAGTAGTCTACGAAACCCTAATAAGTCAAACTGTAGGTAGGTATTTCTGACATAATTTGCTACCTACCTAGGTACAAATACACTTATGCAAATTTCAATAAAAGTTGATAATTCGATATTATAAAATGTAGGTCACTAGGTCATGTGTAAGAACTAGAAGTGAATGTGTAGATATTTGATGGACGCATGACGAGAGTATGTCAATTATAAAGATAGTGAGGTATTATGTGAAGGAAAAAGCGTTCAAATAGAAAAGGCAATCCACTATCATATATCTCTGCGATGAGTTGTAGGTATGTAAAATACTTATTGAATAACAATGTAATGCAATATTATTATAGTCCAATAATGGGACAAGAAGAGGCCCATGTTCAGCAGCGAACTTTTGTGGCTATTAATGTTAGTTTACAGTCCAAAACTCTACACTGCGCCAAAAGCAAGCGACCGACAAAGTAATAAACAAACACATCTTTTCATATGCAAACAAGTTACAATGAACTTACGTCCGAAAGGACGAGCCACATGTCCATGTCCAATGACAGTGCGAAATATTTTTTATTCTTTTTCTTCCTTTTGTACTAATCGACTTCTTTCGAAACTAATAAACGACACAGAATATAAATGTAACAGTAAAGAAACTCAACCCGTTTCTGTTGAATCGCTATTGACATCGCTTTCGGTGATATTAAAGCTGAAATAACTTAAAAAACTTTCGCTGTTTATAAATTGCTTTATCCCTGTAAGTAACAAAGGCTACTTATTACTATGTGAAATCACCTTATTCCCTTTCCATGAGCATTCGGGGAACATTTCGCTCAGGTGAGACTGGGTCAGTCAGTTTCCGTGTAAGAGGAGTTGCGCGTTTGTTTCGAGCGTTTGTATAAAGTTTCCACACTGCTGAGCGCAAGCGCTGTTTTTTTTCTGTAGTTTTTCGCTGTGCTAACGATTATAATGCAATTCCTTTTTGAAAGGATGTTTTGGGCATTAGAGGTTGACACATTTACAAGGTTGGATTGTTTTCGAGTTCCTTGAACTGTTCCAGTTTATGGGGCACTAAAACTTTTGCTATCGATAGAAACATGTTTTTTGGCGAGTCGTAAAATACCTTTTTGGGAACTGTGAAACGTTCGTTTTCATCGAAATAGGACGGTGACGTAAAGGCCAGCCAGACTTGTCAAATGTCTTTTGCGGAATATTTAGTTCAAATAATATTAGTGGTACGCTAAATGGTTGTCTGTCATATTATTTCGTGAAAAGAATCGTATAGCCAAAACATATTGTCCAATATCTCGTAACGTCTGTGCGCACCATGTAGTAAGTATGGTAGTAGATAGTTTTAGGTTTACAAAAATCGATTTGCTTTGCAATAATCGGCACTCAAATAAATATTTTAATTAATTATGTTATTGTTTGTGGTTGGGTCGAAACGGATACGGTACGGGCAGAACGTTCGCCAATAAAAAGTCGTTTTGTTACCTATGTTTAATTATCAGTACCTGCATCGGTATATAGGGTGAAATTTTACTAGTGACCGATAGCGAAACCACAGAACCGGTTGGTGATAAGGAACAACTTTCCCTAAGGAACCTAGGTCGAAATACGAAATAAAAATTTTGACCTCCCTTAGTAACTCAAATCAGCTGATTGGCAATTTTGTATGGGAGGTCCAAAATTTTTTTTCATATTTCGACCTATGTTCCTTGGGGAAAGTTGTTCCTTGTCACCAGCCAGTTCTGAGATTTTGCTATCGGTCACTAGTAAAATTTCACCCTATATAAAAATATTAATAAGTATATGTAAGGCATGTTAAGGCTACTTTCAGATGATGACGTGAGGCTTGAATCCGGGTCTGATTAAAACTTGTTACATTAAAATATTTAACTGTTAATTTCAGGATGCTGTTTACGCTCACCTGTACATGTTTTTAAAATTAATAACAACAGAGGACATTAAAAGTAGCTAGGTAGGTATATACCTAGGTAATTCAACCACGCACTAAAGGGAAGTGTACACAAAAATCGACTAAATGCTAGTCGGACTCGCTCACCAAAGGGTTTCGTACCTTTATGTATAAGAAAAGCATTAAAATAACGTTGTACAAAGTTCACCTTTATTTTCTTTTATATACCAAAAGAAATGCTCTAGGGCTAATATCTACTATTTTTTTTTCTAGGTTTCCAATAGGTTTTAGCTGATTAACTAATTTTAATTCAACAAACCATTTTTTTTTTCCTAAAATTTGAACGGTCCTCGCGGTAGGTAATACCAGCCTCCCGATGACCTCCCGCGCCGCCCGTTACCCGCATCTCACCGCCCCTCAACTCTTCCCCTGAAATCGTATTTTGCTGCGTGCGTGAATTCTCGCCTTAAATACGGAATTTAATAGTCTTAGTAGAACATTGTTACATAAAAATCTCCGTGCACATCACCACATCCTAAAGCGTTGAAACGCCAAGTAGGTAATCATTATTGTGATTTCAACTATGTAAATAAGTTTGATACAGTTTTCTAGATCTCTGTAGAACATTACATGAGGATCTCCGTGCACATCTAAACGCAGTAAGCGGATGCGAGCGAGGACGTTGAAACGCCAAAAAAAGCCGGCAAAAGTGAGCGGAGCCTGCGAACATACCATTGTTTAGGCTCTAGCTAGTTCAACGCTTAGATCTGAGCAGTGGAAACTAGAAGAAGGCATGATATTATTTTATGAAGCATAGTAAAAATTAGTCAACTTCGGATGTCATTTGGAAAAAGGCCGGCAAAAGTGAGCGGAGCCTGCGAACATACCATTGTTTAGGCTCTAGCTAGTTCAATGCTTAGATCTGAGCAGTGGAAACTAGAAGAAGGCATGATATTTTTTATGAAGCATAACGATGTTTTTCATATTTCGACCTATGTTCCTTGGGAAAAGTTGTTCAGTTTCATGGGCTGGTTCACCCCTTAAAATATTTGCAGTTGTTTTTTTTAAACACTAGTCAACTTCGAATGTTATTTGGAAAAAGGCCGTTAAAAGTGAGCGGAGCCTGCGAACATACCATTGTTTAGGCTCTAGCTAGTTCAACGCTCAGATCTGAGCAGCGGAATACTAGATGGAGCCTTGTGAAGTGAAGTAAATCAGTAAAAAATAGTAAGCTTCAAATACAATTTGGAAAAAAGCCGGCAAAGTGAGCGGACCCAGCGAACATACCATTGTTCAGAGTCTAGTTTAACACTCGATTTTAGCAGGGGAAACTAGATGGAGTCATGTCATGTAAAGCAAAGCACATCAGAACTGAAACGTATGATTCAAAAGGTGGCTAGACGATCTTGTAAGAATTGCGGGTAGATAGTTGAATGCAGTCAGCCCAAAATCGCGATCTATGAAAGTCCTTGGCAGAGAACAATTTCTATTTTGTCCACAATTTTGTCAGACTGTTGTTGTTGATAATGGTAACGTATATTTTATGTTATTGAGGATTAAGTAGTTTTTTATTGTACCTACTCGCAAAAGCATACTGTATTTTAGTGTGTGCCATATTCAAGTAGAAAGATTGGCTTCAGTTTTTCCATAGGGTTTGTCTCTCTATTATGCATTAGACTCTCAGGCTCTAGTTCTATAAAGGTCGCTTTGGTGAGCTATGGTGAAATATCCCCATAACTTTAGGGTAAAGTTTAGTTCCGTGTTGGTTCAGGTGGATTTGAGAAACTGAGCACCGGATTTTGATTTAGGTAGCTTATCTGCTCAATTTTAAAGGTTAGATCAAAATCGAGAGCTCGAATATGTGACAAATCACATTTATGGCCGTTGAATTCTGTGATTTCAATCTTAAAGGTTTCACGTATTACCTGCAGGCCAAACAGCTACAATCAAGAATTTTGAAAGAGAACGTTTCGATCATATACTCAATCATTGTCATAATATCGGTGCTAAAAGAGTAACTAGATAACCCTATGCAGCAGAAGACGCATCCGAGAAGTTACATTAAACTCTACTTAATAAAATTTTAGTTTACATCTGAAATGTTGAGAACTGTGTGCTTCTAAATCAGAGTGATCAGCTTACAAATATGAATCTTGTATGTTTCTGAATTTCTTTATTCCATTTCAGTTCGCTTGTACCATTATACATTCTGTGCCATTACTCCCAATTCCCAATCTCTTGAAGTACCTAGATAGCATTATTATGTTGCAACAATGTAGTTTATCCACCGAACTTCTGGTCTGCCCACTGAGCAGCTAAATAATACAAATTCAGCTGTTTCCCAACCGACACATAAATCAAAACTCTATAACGGACCTTCTCAAGGCGTTTGACCAAAACCCGCGTTTTGTTTTGTCACCGGAGGGCACGTCGGGTTACAGAGTAGATAAGCCGGTGATTAAGATTAACCTTTCTATACCCGCGCCAATATTCGTCACACCTATACCCGCGCACGGTCTCACAGACCGAAAGTTTAAAACTTAGATTCATACGATTTTTCTAAGAAAGCCATATAAATGAAGTTGGACATTAAAAGTAAAGGATATAATGAAAAATAATGTATCATATAATAACTTTGTTTTGAAATTATTTATTAGACTATCCGTTTTATACAAAACGCTCAAAGTTTCTTTGTATGTAGTACAAATACAGAACCAAAACATTTTTTCATCTAAAAAACAAAAATACACCTCTAAATTTCATTAAACACTTATGATACTAATACAAAATCACAGACTGACACATTTTCAGTCTCACCATAACATTCAGGACATACCATAATAGCATAATCCAAACAAAAGTATTTTTTGCAAGTGGCACAGTTATACCGTGTTTTTCGTCGTCGTGGAGCTGTTCTTCTCGACGGCCGCTTGAAGCCGGCGGCGGGGAGACATTCACGTGGCAATGGCCACTCTAACGTGGTGTCGGACGCCACCTGCGACAACAGGTGGGGCGATGGGTGGTCACTCTGGTGAGCGACACGGTTGTCTGGTTCAGTTGTCCAGGAAAAACTTCACGCCGCGGCGAGGTCGAACCAGCCGGGTGATTCCTCGTTGGGGGAGGCCCAGCTAGCGCCCGTCAGCCAGCGGCGGCTCGTTACATCTGGAGAGTCATTTCCGGTAGTTGGCTGCCTCATCCTCCTCGCGAGACGGTCCCGAGGCAGCCGGTCATATCCAGTAAGCGGCAGTAACCGGGCATTTCTGGGATTGTGCCCACGATCCTAACTACTTGACGTGGAGTAGTGGATGTCGACAGGTAATGGCCACGTCAGGCTGTGCTAAACAGCACCACCCTGAGCAACCTATCTGGGTCCCAGAGCCTTCAGTTTGCCCCTGGCGGCCATGACCCAGCCGTATGACAAGATCAAGCGCTGGAGGCTCTTTTCGACGATTGAGGACGCGTCCGCCCCCGTGCAGAGCGCGACCTGGACCTCAGTAAGGGTCCTGATTGCGCTAATCAGGACCTTTCTGTCGTCTTCTAGGACGGCTGCTCGTACGCTCGCTTGTCTTGGAGCAAGTTGGTGCTCCGGCTTTTCCCCCTGAGGTGAACCCTGAGGGGTGCCGACCACATCTTACAGACCCGTAGGTGGCTGGCCCGGTGCTCCCACGTCCTGAGGGGGCGGGGGCGTTCAGAACTGTATTCTTCCAACAATTCTTCCATTCCGGCGTAGAATACAACGTGTTACAAAACAACCAATAAAGCTCAAAGGGTGTGGAAAGGTCCGTTGCAAAGAGTTAATTAACATAAAAATTAAAGCCGTAGTATCGTTTTTGAAAACTACGAAAAAAATATTTTTTTATTTAATTACACGTATTTTTAATCGTGGCATCGCAGCACTAATTTTGACAGCTCAAAGTTCAAATGAAGTTACCGACGCGGCGAAGCGCAGTTCGGTTTACATTGCTGGCTATTACATGAATGTCATCAATAAAAGAAACTAAGTCAACCAGCAATGTATGCCGAAGTGGACTTTGTTCGCCAGGTAGTGTAGCACCTGACCTAGACTAGTGATGTGATTATTTTATCGACTGATGATAATGAAAAATATTCTTTTTTTTGGTTAGTTATGTAACAGGTTGTATAAAATGAAAATAATAATATAGGTTAAGATATACATACACAATACATAACTCAAAGAAACAACGAGTAAACAATGTAAATAATAAGTTTATACTTACCCAAAAAGTTACACCTTTACCCGCGTCGGTCTCACGGACCGATTAGCGCCTGGTATGCAGACACGTGAGCTCCCCCCAACTAACAATTTAGTCCTATAAAAAACAGACTAAACGACTTTTGGTTATATAAAGGTCGTATAGTGGTAAGCAGAATTTCACTGAGTTGTGTAGTGGTGTCTTATTCGACCTTTTAGTCGTTTAGTTTAAAGTCGTATAATTTGGTCGAGTAAACGTTTATACGACTTAATTATATGACCATCGTATAAAGGTTGTATAAATTATCGCTATACGATTTAATTATAGGACTAATCGTCGATGCTGGGACCATTATATAACCTTCAGTCAGGCCACCGACTGTTACTAAATCATAAGGTATATAAAGGTCGTATCATTATCTTTTATTAACCAAATAGTCGTATACAAGTCGCCAGTGCGACCGTTATATGTCTTTTAGTCAGTTCAGCGACTGTTACCAGACCATAAGTTGTATAAAGGTCGTATAAAAGTCGAGTAAATTTCTTGTTTAAATGCCGCATAAAAGTCGCCTTTGCGACTGTTATATGACTTTTAGTCATGCCACCGACTATAACCAGACCATTAGGTATATAAAGGTCGTATTACTTGTAATAAAAGTCGCTATTGCGGCCGTAAGATGATTCTTAGTCAGGCCACCGACTGTAACCAGACCATTAGGTATATAAAAGTCTTATTATTTCCTTTAATAAACCGCACAGTCGTATAGAAATCGTCATTGCGACCTTGATATGACTTTCAGTCAAGCCTACAACTGTAATTTGATCATTATTTTTATTATGGTCATATTATTACCTGAAACACAACGCAATGTCGTATAAACGTGGTGTAACATAACGATTAAACGACTAAAAGTCCTAAAAAGGCTATTTATATGACTCTTAAAAACCTTTTAATTGTTTAGTAGTCGTACATAATACTTCTTCACAACTACTTGACCTCGCTGTGGTGTGAATTATTGTGGCCATGGTTCTGTAGGTAATAAAATAGGAAATATATATTCGAACGGACGGACAGACTGGATGTATGTATGGATGAATGAATGAATGAATGGACGGACGGATGGACGAATGGACAAACAGATGGACAAACAGTCGTAAAATTAAGCCAAATCCTTTGCAATACGATTCTGTGTTCAACAAAACGTGTTGCGCCGACCCCAGTTAATTGCGATCAGGGCAGGAAGATGGTATTGATAAGTAGGTATGTGAAATTAACGATTAAATCAGATCACTACTGCCAGCCTTGAGAATAGTTCATCATGTTGTGTAGTACACCCCCGTACATTTTTTGTACGGGGCTATAGTTGGTCCTGATTCCATTCATCATGTCGTACTTCATTATGCCGTACATTACTCTGTCAGCAATAGTTATGCTGTACAATACAATGTCGTACATTACAGGGACTCGTCGCATCTATTACGGCTGACTATCACTTGTCTGACAGATGTTATCTTACGTCTCACCACGTTTCCTCCGTGGAGTACATACAATGCACGATATACTCAATGCACGACACGATAATGCCCGACAACGTATTGTACAACAGAATAATGTACGGCATTAAGGATAGGCTTGAAATACGGGCCCAGACTAATAATGTACAGTGCTGCAAATAGAATCAAAACAAGTTACTTCACAGCGGATGAAGTGAAGTGACAGTGTTGGCTGTAATCGACTTATACATGGTGTTATGAAAAGTAGTACGTTCCTTTATACCACAAGTTCTGTTACGCAGGTATAACATAGTGTCTTGACCATGTTTATAAAATTAAATTAATTATATTTTATATAAAACATAATAAAAAAAAAATGTTCAACCCTAGGTATTTTTGAGCGTGATAGAGCACATTGTTACTGTCACGTTCAGCTGCGGTTGCACCGTTGTAGATCTTATTACGCGCTGTGAAGGAACAGTGCATGCATAGTTATTGGAATGGTAATTGACAGCACATACACTGTAAAGCGCTTTGTGAACTATTTGATTAAAAGATTTTAAAATTATTTTTAGCACCAAATATTTTTTTAAAATCATTTGAACATCCTTAACATACTTTATTATACGATGGGACAGACTACTTTTAGACTTTTAAATCAAAACTAACATACAAGGCAACCCAGCGAGGCGAGACGGTGGTTTGGGGGGTGCAACCCCCCACAATAAAAGACAATCTTTAACACAATTCCAAAACAGTAGGTTAGGTAAGGTTAGAGTTGAAGCGATCAAATTGAGCGACTAAGCTCAATAAAGAATATTAATTTAAATAAAAACGATATCGATTTAGTTAGGGATGTATGTAAAATTATCGATCAAGTCACACTACGCTACTACTCACGTGATATCTCCGATCACAATGTCGTGCATTACACCCCCGTACATTTTTAGTACGTGGTGTAGGATGGCGACATTGTTTTGATTCCATCCATAATGTTGTATTGTGTTCCTCTGGTGTGGTGTACATTATACTGTCAGCCAGTATTATGCTGTACAATACAATGTCTTTCAAGGTTTTCACTTTCTAAACGGTACCCTGAAAATGGCGGACAGAATATGGTTTCTAGTCATATAACCTGACCTTTAGTCATAAAGTGTCCTTTAACAGTCGCGATCACGACATCAAGTTGTATAAACGTTATATAAATAAATAATGAATTAATAACATAAATAAAATAATTCAAATCCTTATTATTTGTAGGGGGCATTAAAATTTTGTTTGAATAATAACACAAAATAGTCGATAAAACAATTTCCCACTTGAAAACTCAACACTAAACAGTTCATAACACCATTCACAACTTTTCAGATTATATTCGATAACAAACATGGCAGACATTAATTATTTTGATAGATTTGTTTGTCTTTAACCTCACTTTCACTCGTTTGATAGCACACTGAAGTCCGTGCACGATAAAGTAACGCTGATTACCACCACACGATTTCAGGTCGTGTAAATGTCAGTAATACGACCACTACACGACTTTTGATCGGTTTAAAGACAATAATACGACCACTACACGGCTAAATAGTCGAATAACAGTCACTGATATGGCTGTTATTCGACCATAGGTCGCGAAACAGACTTGTATATGACTTTTACCGGACTTGAGCCCATTAATACGACCTTAATACGATCTTTATACGGACAAAAGTCATATAATTTGTGCCCAAATCGCGTCGTATAATCGTTTACATAACCACTATACGACCAAAACTATCCGACTTCAAGACGTAACCATAACGTTGTCCCGACCATTATACGACCAAAACTTGTCAGTTGGGCCCACAAGCACGTGATTACCACTGACATAAAACTACCCTCAAATCCGGCAGCTAGCAAAAGACTCAACTCGGTATCGTTTTAGAGTTATAAGATAAATTCTTAAAAATATTCTGTCGGTCTCACAGACCAACGCGCGGGTATAGGAAGGTTAATAATGTCCAACAGTATATTAACTGCGGGTTAACTGATTTTCTTAGGCTATGGCGGTAATTTAATGAGCAATGTCAACGAAATTCGAAGTCAAATTGAATTGTCTATTAAAGTTGGTAGTGGGTGGTAATGAGGGTTGATTGACTACTCTTGTATTACTAGATTGAGGCTAAGTTATTTCAGCATGGATCTCATAAATTTTGTAGTCATTATCTTAATCGAAATTAAGTTGTTGAACAAATAATACCTCCTACGAACTAAAGTCAAGCGAGGCTTGATTGAAATATAACAGCTACATTTTTATTTAAAAGACCTTATAAACAGCCAGTCAGTTATTGAATGTTCGGTAAAAAGGTAAAACCAAAAATTAAACATCCATCTTAAAGCAAAATTTCTTGAGATATCTGTCTTTCATTACGCGATAAAAGGAACGCTTGGCAATTATAAGAAGCTTCTGGTCATCATAAATAAGAAACGAAAGGTAGAACAGCACATTCCGAAATTATAAGACCGATAACTGAAGTTTACTTACTCTACACTGCTGTTTTTATGCGAGATATTGTGAATATATTACATACAGAGCCTATGATGTATCGTAATACCTATAGATTCTTTTTTGATCTTTCGTGTGCGGTATCTTGGAAGTCAAGACAGTATTATGCTACCTTGCTCACAAGGCCCGATTCGGTTTACATTGATTGTGGTATCTTGCTTGAGCTAAGTAAGGGAGAGTTGTAAAATCTGCTCTCGTGTGGTACCTACACACTTTAACCTCTACCGGTGAGAAGTAGCAGGTCTCTATTTTATTTATTTAAATAGGATAGGCCAGCATTTGTCTGTTATCTCACCTGTTGGTAAGTGATGATGCAGACGAGGTTGGAACATGCTTGCCTAGGTAGTGCCCTAGGTAGTAGGTACTTTACTCTTGCCTTGAAAAGGTCCAAGGTCCAAGTTATAATGTCTTCACAATAAACTCAACATACTCGAAAGCAGGTAGCGACTGGATGATGAAAGCGGGAGATCGTGCTTTATGGCATACTTTGTTGAACTCTACGTCCAGCAGTAAATTGCTATAGCCTGATGTGATGTGAACCAGCAATGTATGCCGATGCCCTGTTTGAAATGGTAGCTTAATACCAGTTTCAGCAACAAACCAATCAATTTGTAGGCAATTATCAGGGTGCAAGTAAATTGATAGCCTATAAATCCATAGTTCAGCTGCCGTTGACGGTAATGCGCGTCTCGATTACTTTTTTAATGGATGCCTCTGAGACTGTGGGCACTAGGCAGGATGTTGGTACATTGCTATGACGTTTAATTGCAGGTGTTGGCTCAGCGGAGAAGTGAGTCTTCATTTGCTGAGAAAATAACATCAATTTTGTGTAAGAGATACATTGGCTACGAGACTTAATGAATGGTGCATAGTAAAGGCTGGACCGAAAAGACTGCTTTCAGTCAAATTTTGATGGAAAATAAAATAAGACAATGTAAAATCATCTTTTTGTCATCATAGAGTTTTCTTCTCGACTACCGTGCGTGAGGTTCCAAAATTAAAGACTGTTGCCGGCCTAAAAAGATCAAAGGGATAACTTATGATTATGACAAATATATCACAGTTTTGATGTCAATGTTTTAAATTAAGTAGTTCTTTATAACATTTACTTTGATACTTGCTCTAGATTATAAAGACCCCTTTGTACTTGTTACTTTTGATAAATGAAAACCTTAGTCGTAGGTAATGTTCGGTACGTGACATTCACGAGCACACGTACATTCGCGTAATACTTACTATCGCTTCTTTGTGTTCTAACCGAAAAGTAGTCTTTAAGCCACCCTTTGATACACTCCACATTTTCGACCATACCGTGAAAGGTGTAAGATTCAAATTTGATTGCAGATGTGAGGTCGAGTTGAGACCTTTTGCACTTGCGCAAGAGTGCGTGCACTACCTCCGTAGAACCTTGACAGGGACGTGGTGTAGTATCATCAGTAGCTAAATGCGACTAAAAATCGACTCTATATTTACCTGTATAGAGTATTTTTCTAATTGGAGTTTGTCTGGTAGTTATGCAGTTTCTAGTATGAAAGTGATGGTTGAAGTTAGAACCTTGACTATACTGAAGTGGGACGTTTACCACCAGGGCCTAACTGCTAACTGGCAGAACAGTAGGTGCTGTGGCGCAAGTAACTGTTACTAGGCAATGATGAGTTCATGTGCGAACATGGTTCACATGACCAGAAAGGAAAAATAAGTTCACCTACCAAATGATTAAGATTCATAGTAAGAACCGCTTGAAAAGTACTTAAATGCTAGGGAACTAACTTTCTGTTACGAGTTTTTATAAGATTTGGACGACTCGGTGTCTTATACGAAAAGAACAGTAATCACAAAATTTTCGCTTTAAAAACTCTTTGTAAATGCCTCAGAATTTTCTAAAATCAAAATTATAGCTAAATGCCTAGATACCATAAACAATTATTTAGAAAAATACAAATAGGTATGAAGGTAGGTTACACAAGGTGTTAAACTAAAAGAAAATTATCAGAAATATTCATGTCATATTTTATAATAGTTTGAATGTGACATCAAAGGTATCTTGCACTAGTTGTCATATCTCATAAAGTGTAGAATTCTACAACTGAACTTTACACAGGTAAGTTTTACTGCAATCTTAGTTGATTAGAATTTACCTAGAGACAAGTTTATTACAATAAGTGTTGTCATAACTAACTTTGCGTTTGTGATTTGCACGCTTTATTGCTCATTCATTAGATCTCAATCTGCCGTCTTTGCATACATGAATTCATCATTATTCTTCAAACTAATAGAATTCTAATGGCGAACCGTGTAATAAGTAATAACTAGTACTCCACCCTTCTATGTCTCATTTTCATTGAAATTCTAGTTGGAGAAGACTCTACATCGAATAAAATCAGTTTTTTTGTAATGTCAAGTTAACACTCATGAAGTCACTCGCCCAAATTAGAGAAGCGATGCGCGGGGCGCCTTTACAGATGTTTCACTCCGTACCGCTTTAACTGAAATAACTGGAAGTCAAGGTAAAAAGATGGTTACCACGAACGTCATATTTCTTGGATTAAAATTTTGCTAAGTCGTTCTTGTATCAGATTTTGATTTTTTTATATTCTCCTACTTTGAAAGTTTTGACAGTAGTAATCTCTGGCTATGTAACAATTGAAAGTCGCGAAAATCCTAAAAAGTGTTGAGTGAACCTTCTGTACACTCTCTATTTTGTGTCAAGAGTATGAAGCAGATCCTCGAAGATTTGCATCGGTAGGTAGTCCATATGGAAGCTATTGTTTAATAAAATTCACCGAATTAGTAACTTAAGTACTAGCTATTTCCCTGTATAGATATCCATATGTGGTTGGCTAAGCGTAGTCTTGTCCTACTTCGTGGTCAGTGCTAATCGTGCAATGGTTTCACGGGTGAATGGTTAATTGTCGTCCGACGGTACAATATCGATCGTAATTATTGGTTGCACTGACGACAATCGTGTTGTGTTGTATTTGTACACCTTGCAGGTAATATTCAAATAGACACTAGGAAACACTCAGTCCATTTAAAGGGCCCTTCATTTAGTTATTCTCCTGCACTAGAAAAATAAACATGTTTACCAGGAGTAACAAAGAGGGAATTACAAGCTGAAAGAAGGTCAAGGTACTTATGAAACTGAACAACTTTCCCCAAGCAATTTTGGAATCCCTCATATAAAATCGCCGATCAACTGAATGGTTTACTATGCTAGATCCCATTTTCGTTTTCATATTTCGACCCATGTTCGATGGGGTAAGTTGTTCAGTTTCACGAGTACCTTGTTGACCTTCTTTCGGTTTGTTATTTCCTTTTTAGGGTTTCGTAGTCTACTAGAAACCCTTATAGTTTCGTCAAGTCTGTCTGTCTGTCTGTCTGTCTGTATGCTGCGCCCTCATATCTTCGTCAGTTTTAGAGCTATCGACATGAAATTTGGTAAGAAGATAGATCGTATTGACCCAAATATAGACATGTTAAGAAAAAATTATATTAAATGTTTTTGGACCCCCTCCCATACAAGTGAAAGGGGCGCAAAAAAAATTTTTTCTTCTGTAATATTGAGTAGGGTATCGTTGAATAGGTCTTCTAAAACTAAGGTGAGGTTTCGTTGAAACAAAGTCACTAAAATGTTTCTGTCACGAGATATTTGCTTTTAAAAAGGGCGTTTTTGACCCATAATTTGTTCCAGCTGTAACTTCTAAAGTATAAACGCTAAAAATTTGAAATAAATATGGAATGTAGCTTACAATCTGAAGTTACAAAGAAAACTATAACGGATATTGCAGCCTTAAAGGTTTCAGAATAAATTGAGTTTTTCTATTTGCGGTTGGTCATCATACTGCTGCTAACAAACCAGCAACAAAATTAAGTTTGTAATGCTGAAAATCTGATATTTAAACGTTGACTACCAAACCCTATTAGTAGGCGTGTCTGACACGCTCTTGGCCGGTTTTTTGTTACTTCCTTTATATACGAGTGTAATAGATGTTTTTAAAATTACTGGATGCACTGACGACAACTTTGTTGTATGCTTCGTGGCTGATTTTAACTAGACGCTAGAAAAACTCAAACCAATCATTTGAAGACCTCTTGCTTTGAAAAATATTGTGCGTTTAACACAAGAACCTCACGTATTAGCTTTAAAAACCACTAGGTGTGAAAGAAAATAAAGTAGGTATGTTAGGAAAAGTAGTACTTTCCTTTAAACCACAACTTCTGTCGGTATCCGTCTGTCAAGTGTAGTGAGCAGGTATATATGACAATGGCCCCCGATAGGGGCAGGCCCATGTTCAGCAGTGGACTATGTTGTGGCTGTAGTAGTAGCAGCTACACTTATCACAACTAATACTCGAACTTCTAGGTATATTTTATAGCTCTGTGGAAAAACTCGAGCCCTTCATTTTGACACGCTCCGGCCGGCCTATACGCCTCTGATTGAAGCAATAATTACTTTGGCATTGTGCGATTAAATAAATAGCCCTAGAAGGAAGCTTAGTGTAAAGGAAATATAGATCATTACGCTCTGTGATTTATTATTTTATTTTATTCTAAAAATGATTGATAGTATCAATCCGAATACCTGGCCTCTTGCCCTTCATTTTGTACCTAAGTAAGGTCAGAATAGCGAAAGAGAAGTGTTTGATATAAAAACCCACACTTAAGCTTTTGTCAAACGTGGTGTAAATGGCCGTTATCACTGCCGTTAGTGTTTTGCCTACCCCGCAAGGGAGATAGGCGTGATATACAGTATGTAAAAAAATCAACTGCAAATATTTTAAGGGGTGAATCAGCCCATGAAACTGAACAACTTTCCCCAAAAAACATAGGTCAAAAAATGAAAACAATTTTTGGACCTCCCATACAAATTAACTCGGCCGGCTGGTTATTATGTATGGGAGGTCCAAATTTTTTTTTCATATTTCGACCTATGTTCCTTGGGGAAAGTTGTTCAGTTTCACGGGCCGGTTCACCCATTAAAATATTTGCAGTTGATTTTTTTACACCTTATATATTATGTTATGTTTAATGGTAACTAAGTTGTACATGATAGTACAAATACGTCGTATCGTACTATGCCTATCCAAAAATAAGAAGGTACCTAAATAAGTGCAATAAGTATAATGTATGTGAAATTCAATACTCGTAATATTATGACGTCACCATCTCGAGTGAATCACCTAATACGATCGCTAACAAAGGACTCGGCTTCGAGCTCATTTCATTCACAAAAAACCAGACCCGGTGCTTTGGGGCCCGCACAAAAACACTAAACATGTCTAGATGTTAGGTCATTGAGAGGAAAATTGCCCAGCACGATATTTACCAAGGACATTTTTTCTGAGAAATTATTTTGATGACGTTGGTGAAATAATTCGGCTGGTATAGTCCGCGTACGATGGAAAGCGAAGTCAATTGTCCACCATCAGATCGCGCAGACAGTAGGATGTATTAAGTATATCTGTGGACCAAGAATAGTGAAAAACAAACAATCCAAACTTATTTTATCTTTGAACCACGTACCTAAGATACATATTTCTATCGTAGAACTTTGACATTAAAAAAATCTTACTAGCTGTCATATCTCATCTAATCTACTAAATAGAACTTTTCGCCCGTGAATTTAGACCGTAGCAAAAAAATAAGGAAAAATACATACAGAAAAATAAGTTCAAATTAAAAGTAAAGATAAATAATTATTAAGTATAAAGTCGACATTTAGATCAAGGAAAATGGAAAATAACATGACCGTACATAGCGTTTTTAACTTATAATTACTTTTAATAAAAGTATGTATTGATAATTCTGTGTAACCTATATTTCCCGTATAAATGGAATTCATGTCACATATTTTTTATTTCCTTGGGTGCAAACTTCCTTGTTTGAAGTCTTTCAAATGTAAATAAAAATAGTTAGGTAGGTATAATAGGAATACACAGAAAATACTAACGAAGCTAACAAGACAATTCTAAAAATGCAAAAAAAGAACATAAAACTCTACCAACACGAAAAAAGTGGAGAAAAAAATGTTAATGAGAATAATAAGAACCCAAATTATAATTAAAGTTGCATCGAGGACCCGGAATGGTTCAAAATGGCGGATGCACCAGACCTGAACAGAACAATGATGGTATCAAAACAAAAGATCCGCGTACGAATTAACATAAGACTACCTGCCGAAATTTCCTCGCCTACGCTGTGAAACTGGAGGGTCGGGCCTGAGTGTCAGCGGGAAGGTAAGTCCTTTATTTTCTAAACTACAAGAGCTGCATGCAGCTTTGCTTTGTTCCTCCTTGGCTTCGGGATGCAGGCGCTCTACTATTGACTCTGTCACACTGCCTTATCTGACTCCCAAATGACTCATATACTGAAGGTAGTCAATCGCTGATCTAGCAGTTTAGAGTTTTGGGGCCCTGTCTTCTATTGTGTTCCTAGAGCACAATATTAAAAAAGTCAGAATTTGATTGCAAGATAAACACATCAATTGAAGGTACAGCTGAACTTTGGTTTCCTAAATTAGTTTGCGGAAAATTTGCTGAACAAGTTTTCTAATCTTCATTTACGCTGATACCCGTTCGTAGTCAAACTCTACCTTTGGACTCAGAAGTGTGGGCTGAAGCAATTGTCCAGCTGACATTCGAGCTAAACTCCACTGTGATAAGGTTCTATCTGAGCAATGCCACGATCAGCTTTAGAACCGTGCCTCAGTAAGGTGCAGCAATGTCATAGGATAGTTTTTGCGGTCGCCCACACGGCTGGCACATCCGAAGAATTTGACTTAGCCACCAAGGTCGAGACATGCATTGTCTTTTTGTTAGAACATAATGTTTTTAGCCTGACCCTTTAACGTGCGAAATATCTTGCGAATCATATATTTCACACAGCTTATGTCGTAATGTAAAGCCAATCCCAAAAAATCATCCATTCGCACATATTTGGTTGAGACTGTAGATTTTGTCACGACGGCGATGTCTATCAGATATGATTATTCTTCGACAATCGTGTGGGACAAAGAGTCGAATGAACCATGATATTAGAGGTTTTAAATGCCTAGCCACTACTACTTTGAGCTAAGAGTTAGGTAGAATTCAGGTAATAGCTTCCTAAGGGTTGTTTTAGTTAAATAAATCGTAAAGGGCCCTTCACTCTGCGCATATAATCATTATTTCCATACCTGCAAACGTGCAAATCACTCACATCAAAGTTTTCAACCTCAAAAGCAATTTCTGTTTTCCACATCCACCGTCATTTCCTCTGTTAATAAATTCGTTCGATAACATCAACGCAGTTTAATGCTTTATTATTGAGAAGTTCCTACTTTTCTGCAACGAGAGGCTATCTTGATGCCTCTTGATGGTCATCAGTGTGTGAACTGGCCGTGTCGTTTCGAAATACGGAGTGATAAAATTATTTAATGCTTTGCTTTGAATTTGTGGGTCTATTCTACAAATTTTTGGACGTCTTCTTATTCTTTGTCATCGAGTCGATAGTCGTCTTGGGTCATTGTTATTAGGAGGATTTTCAGGATTTTCAGAACATGTTTTGCTCAAAACAGAGACTACGATACCTACAGCAAATTTTGATTGTACTTGCATAAAAACTGGCAAGAATATTCTGACTGTATGCCTTAAATACCCTGGTAAGAACATAAAGGCTGTGAAAAGATATTTGTGTACTATTACTTCGTTACCTACTGAAATATTTCAAAATGTGTTTTTTTTTGTAGGTACTTTTTATAGTAAGATTATAAGAGTTACACCAAGTAATTTAAGAATAAATGTTAGTTAACTTTTGCTCTACGCCTGTTCTTTTTCTGGACTTATTTAAGTTCTTAGTAATGTGTTAGTAGAATAGACCAATTTATCATAATAACCTCTCCTTGAAAATTCTGTGACTTAAAAGATTCGTTCGTAAGTAAATGTGAAAAAGTTTCAATGCCAACTCTTATTGTTGTCATACCTAATCTTGAACTAAATGAACTCGTAAAGTGAAATGTTGGGAAATTATTTATTATTTTATGGTTATTTTCTTGGAAATTTCTTTGTTTGCTTTATAACTAGTTTTGGTGTTTGCTTTAGCAACCCTGCTGATTAGCTTTTCGTGTCCACCGGCTGCTACTTGGTACGGCAGTAAGTAGGTAGGTACAGCACTTACATAATAGTGTAAAAATACTCTTGTATTGGCGTCAGTGGCCGTGTCACGACCGTTGATGACAAAAATTGTACCTAAATGATGGTGCTCAAAACTTTATGCCATGCTCGACTCTGCTGGGAAGGTGACTGACCTAGCGACCTACGGACTAAAACCCCCTTCCTGTGAAATTGTCGTTGGTATTCCTTGAAAATGACAAAATTGAAAAATTCATTAGCAACCGCCGGGACTTGAACCCGGGACCAATAATAATAATATAGCACTGTGAATGCATTAAAAATCCCAATACATACAAATACGAAGTCTCAAATAACAAATTTTAAAACACTTTCCGTATTAAGTTTACAATTATTGAAAAACTTGCAAAATTTTCTATCGCAGGCAGGATTTGGACTTGCTGCCTTCGATATCTGTAGTTTACGAGGTCTCCCTGACTTCTTTCTAGAGACTACAATCTACGAGCTTTAGGGCTGGAACTATCCTGATATACTTAGTGCAGTTGCGATATTCTAAATTGTATGATATAATGGGTATATATGGCATGTGGCGGGAAAAGATTTAATGTCATTATTGTTTTGTTTTAATCGGGTCGACGAAAACAATAATGTGTACAAAGCCCGAAAGTCTCAAACAAATTTAATGTCATACTTAAAAAATTAAAAGTAAACCGCATTTGAACTACAGTACCAAAAATCAAGATTTTTATAAAATACATTTGACACCTTTGTTGCCTTTGTGTTGGTGAGATCTCAGTCCTTACGTACCTATGTACAAGTTTCCCGCAAAAAATAGGTAAGTGTAATAAAGTCACTTTTAATCACTCGTTTGGTTTCCCTGCATATTTTTACTTGATATTGGCACAAAGTACCTACACAAGTGCCATAAACACAAAAAAGTCGAACGCGCGGTTTTGCATTTTCTCTCTGGCAGAGGTAAAGTTATTTGTAGGTATACCACACGAGAGCAAATAAATGCATTTACAATTCGAGCTTTTGAATTCTTCAGGATACTACTTTTGAATCACTCGCAGACTCAGGATCCAAATTAGCACTTGTAGCAAAAAATAAACGTTGCTCTCTTGTTATACTATTATAGATCGGTATGTGAATACACAGATTTAGAAATACCTATCAATTTGGAAGCGGCAATATTTACTCTTCTACAAGTTTCAGTTACTTAACATTTATTAACTGTCATTCACACAAACAAAATTGAAAACTGACCTTCGTATCTTTTGTTAGGATGACACTTGCATTGTGTAATTTAATAGCTGTTATTCAATAGGCTTAATTTATTAAAATGTTTACTTTTGCTTGCGCATTGTATATGTAGGTACATATCTTTATTGGTGTTGCGAATTGAAAATTGAATGCTGATTACCTACCAGACTGCCTCAGAAGGAGGATTATGTTTTTTGAGAGTATGTATGGGCTACAGCCCTTTTGTCTAAGTCGGGTTTTTGGTTTTTAACACATCTGCTTGTTATTCATGTGAAAATCGCGGAAACAAATCAACAAAATAAAAACTGTTTCAAGAAAAAGGACAATAAATGTATGTAAATTATGAGTTCTTTATGTGCACCATTTAAACCCGTTTTGAATATTTATTAATAACCTAGTCGTACTGACACTTAATCTCATAATTATTTATATAGGTTGAATAGTAGGTAGTAACTATTAATTGAAGTTGACAGTTAGAATAACGACACCGGTAGACAAGAACCCTTGACATTTTACTCAGCATTAAATAGATTTTATGATCAGGGAATCTCCCATTTGACTAAAGTACCAAGTAGATACCTACAATTGTAAATAAAGTATTGCAAATAACATTTTAGTCGGATTAATATAATTTGTCTGGCTGACTGCACCAAAATAATTGTACTCATTTATCAGAATAATCGGAGTCAAAATAATTTATTATGGTTTATGGGGTATGGTCAGATAAAAAATAAAAATGTATAAAATCTGACGAAACAGATATTATTGCAACAATAAATATTGTAATAAAATACTACCTATCCTCGTAAGGCCCAGACATTTATGAGCTTTCTTTAGATAACGGCCCAAGATGCCTTTTAAAAGGTATGATTCACAAAGTGAAATGAACCTTATATGCACAAGCAATAAGTTTGCTTGCTTTATGATGTAAATTTTGCAAGGGCTTGGGTCTCAACCACTACAAAGCTACATACCTTTTAAAAGGCATCTGGACCTTACGAGGCTAAGATAAATTTAGATACGTATTTGTATAATCATATATGTGAATTATGCCATGAGAATAGTTTTTCCCTCGCTAGAGTAGAGATGTTAGGCTCTGTCCGCACAGAAAATATTACTCACGTATCTACCGCGTTTTTTTTCTCACGCGATGGATATTTTATTTTGTATAAATAAACAAGCGATATTTTTTCCGTCAGTGCGGAAACTTGCATAAGATTGAGGGTGTCACAAAGAAGCTATAAAAAATTCGCACAAAGTAAAATCTCTTTGCGGATAGGTAGAGCCAATCCATATACCTACGAGAAAGTGGAACGATTGTAGAAGTATTTTGGATTGTTTGAATTTGACATCAAAGATTAAAATAGACATGTCATAATCTGAAATTCCAGGTTTAAACTTGTTTTTTATTCTGAAGTTTCATCATACTCAAATTCAAATACAATACAATTCATTTATTTCCACATAATATGTATCAAAATTACAATCATATAGTATGTACATTTAGTCTCAGAAATCGTATACTTAGTCTTGGAAAGGGTAGCTTGCAGAAGCCCAACGCATCCACGGGTAGAGAGAGATGATGCTATTACAATCTACTTCTACATCACACTTTCTCGTAATATAATAAGTTTGGTATCAATTACATGGCTCATTCATAAACGTTCCTTACAATAAATACTTTGACCAATCACAGAATGCACGTATAATTAGATCTATATATTCAAGTACGAGAAAATGGACTCGAACATACCTTGCTAAGTATAACACTTCCTTGAATTGTAAGTAGAATAGTGGACGGCCTTCAAGCGACATTCTTTGCCCTTTCTTCTACTGCTTATTCGATCGATGTAATCCCTTTTAAGTAACTGATTCAGAGCTTTTCGGTGACTGGACAAAAGTTACTTTATTACATACATGCTTACTTTAAAAGCCTACATGTCTAATATGGCCGGGCTTATTGATCTTTACTATTTCGAACTACATGACTGAAATTTCACGACTATTAGAAAGCAATTATAGGGAGGGCTTTTTATCGACGTGAAAATGTTCGATTGAAAACTCACCGCATAATGTGAATTGTGATGTAAAATGTGCCTTCAAATGATGTACAGTACTACCAAACTTTCAATGCAGTGAAGATTTGACTGTTTTCAAAAATATTATCCGATTTTAATTTGTATTTGTCTTTTGCAAAGCACAACCAAACTACCTTACCGAACTATATTATTTCACTAATGATGCTTAGCCTTGCCGAGTGAGAACTATCTCACGACCTTTTGGCGAGCTGTTAACAAACATTGCCAGCCAACGTCTTCATAAACGAAACCACTCTAATTATGATTCCCCTGTAAATCATACATATGATTAACATCTATCATTCGGTCCTTAGTATCAACTAGTGTTGTAAAATTTCAATGTATCGATGTGTGTTCGTCGAAAATGTTTCGACGTTAGGTGTAGCTGGTTTATGATCGTTTCGAAATTAGATACATACAACATCTATCCGAATAGTATTTACAGCTTTGGTCAGCAGTCCATCTGAACTATACCTACATATAGACTTATAGCATTCAAATTATTGTACAGGTAAAAAGTTTACAGAAAATATATCGCACGTCCGACTATCTTCACCTTATAAATTGAATTTTTCATGTCCTGCGGAACATATTGGGAAAAGTAAAGTATAAGTAATCTCATTTCGATATTTTGTGGGTATCTACGCGTAAAGGGCCCCAAGTGTCAGCAATTAGTTGCCGAGATAATTGCATTTTTGTAAAATTGGTATTATCAGAGCTAAGGTGTCTATTACAAAAAAAGTGTAAGGAAAAGTGTTTTTTTCTTGCTGGTTAATACAATAAGGGGACTAGGTATACTAGATTCTGAAATTGGTCATAAGTCTATATCGGCTTACTGGATACCTATTTGCATTTTTATGACGTTGAGTATTTTCGAGTTACAACTTTGGAGATCTGTAAAAATTTAAGTTTCAGGAAAGATTAATTTTTAAAGTCAGTACCTCTATGATAGAGGGATTCTTGTAGATTCCGAAACTGATCTTAACCGAATACCCCACTGATGTACCCTTTTTGTGCGGAAGCCCACATTTATCAGCAACACAACACTAATAAAACAGACACAAAGGAAGACCTTGCTATGTGTTAACTATTCGGCTGTTTTATTTAGGCCCACATGTGCCGAACAGCATACATAATTTCCTTTGTGAAAATCTTCCCCTTCGATATGTAGTATACAGGGTGTTAGGGACGGTGTAACGAAAACTATGCAGGTGTGCTCAGACCATGAAACTGAACAACTTTTACTATGGAGCCAATGGTGGGAAACGAAAAAAAATTTCCGACCTCCCATACAAAATTCACGATCAGCTGACTGACTCTGTATGGGAGGTTGTAAATTTTTTTCGTTTCCCACCATTGGCCCCATAATAAAAGTTGTTCAGTTTGATGGTCTGATCATGCCTGCAGAGTTTTCGGTACACCGTCCCTAACACCCTGTATAGGTACGTACTAAGTTGTATTTATTATTCTGAAGTCATACATTGGTCTTAATTTTATCATTTCCTTATTTAAATAAGTCGTAGCTACATAGGTAGGTGCCTATAGACCTACACAGAATTTACAAAAAGATTAAGTAATTAAATTATTTCAATACAAAACTGACTGTGTAAATACTAAATACATATTTTACTATTACCTAAAGGAATGTATGCGATATAAAATTGGCGGATCCTGTGTATTTATCTATAGGCGGACTTATTGCCAATGGCATAATCTACCGGTCAACCTGATTCGATGTAGAGAGGTATTAGTCAGATGCAAAAAACATTGTTTTTTTTTTAAAACAGGTATTCGTTTCGGATTTTTCTCTGATTTGATTAGATATGACAATTTTGTTGCCCTTTGTAAAAGATATTTGACAATGCTTCTTAAAAGTTTATGCTAAATAAGTGCTGACAGTAGTATGTCGCGCTCATTGTCACAAACCTTTGATTAGAACAAGGCTACTGTCACTCTTATTAGGCATTCAATCCAGTACATCGTCCACATAGCGATCCTTTCACGACGACGTCGCACGCACAAAGTATGCGCAAACGCAGGCTCAGAACAGGGATATGTTTCAGAGAGAACCTTACAACAGTCAGAATGAAGCAATGACAAACTCATTTCTACCAGACATGGCACCTTGTGAAACACAACTACAGTACGCGAATGAGTTCTTGGCCATCGGGGAATAAGGAGGCGCGCGGGGGCGGCGCGCCCCGCGGTTACCCAACTACCCGCATTCGCCCGCAGTCGAGTGATGGGAAAAAAGTGTGTCACGAAGTTGTCGATATTTTGTCGTTGTGTTGTGTTTTGTGTAGAAACCATAAATACTTCTTTAATATTATTCACAAACAGTGAAGTTACAGTTCGAACAAACTATGGCTAAAAAGGCCCCTTTAATAAGCAAATGTCTCGAGACATATACATTTTAGTTACTTTGTTTTAAAGAAACCTGCTCTTAGTTTATAAAGACCTATTCAACGATACCCTACCTACTCAATATTGTAGGAAAAACAACCCATTAACTAATAACTATGAGTAGTCTGAACTGAACTGTTCGGCAACAATTCTCGATATCGACATCAACATGAATTAGTCACAGCACTACCGCATTCCTCAACATGGTCATGAACTCATTCGCGTACTGTAAGTACCTACTTACATACCCACACTATTCTTTACTCATTCAAATCATTATCTCCCTGCCATTATCCTAATTTATTTGGGGTCGGCGCTACTCGTACTCAAAGTAATGTTTCAATAGGTTATTGGCGTAGATTTGCGATCAGCCGGCGGCCTGACATCAACCGTCTATGAAAAATTCTCTGAGGATTGTTCTTTAAACTTAGTAGTATTTCTTGTTTCTGCGTATTTAGCTGTATTTTTATGCGTTACAAATCCTATTGCAACGAAATTCTATACGTTTTCAGCAGCTCCTCTCTGAAATTTTTCCTTTCTCTGAGGCACCAGACTGAATCTAATTAATCGTCCAAGGTCGGGCTTTGTCTGCTATTGTAAGTGTTATAGAAGACTTGTGTATTGAATAGATCTTCAAATCAAAAGGAATCATTAATCTGAATAATTATAATTTTCATTAACCGCTCTTTTTATTTTTATATGACAAGCTTAAAAGTTGCCCAATGCAATCTAATAAACAAGGGTATCTCTTGATGTAGAGTCTAAAGAAGAAGAAGTAAGAAACGTTTTATGGAATCAATAGGTACATTTATGATGCATTCCCTAATTCCTGAGGAACCCAAGGTGCTAGTACAAAACTGTTCAGAACATAGATAAATATTAATATAGGTAAGTAGTACAAAACTGTTCAGAAGGACATTTGAATTGTTGACGGTTTAAATACCTAAGCTAGGTAGGTGCTAGGTATTTACTATGATATAATTATTTTACTTACCTTTATTTTTGTGTGGGTGTGATAAATTACGTTTTAATTAAAATGAAGGTGCAATTATTTGTTGTAAAATAAATAACACAGGAATTGTAAAGCCGAACTGTGGTTTAAACTATCAGTTTCACCTTGAGTTCTATTTACGGTAAAATATACACGTTAATTAGAAAAACATAAATTTTATAGGAAGTAAGTGTTGCCAGGTGTGAAAATTCTTCACACCTGGCAACACTTACTTCCTATAAAATTTATGTTTTTCTAATTAAGAGTACTAAGTACAGAGTTGTAAAAGCAATATTTTTTCAAGAACAGATTTGCCTATCACTTTCATTCTTACTTTATCGTTCACTTATTTTCCCGCTTGAAAAATCATCTGTTATGATGGTAAAACTTCATAAGAGGTTGTCATTGACTGATGCTCAGCGTACCCCACCCCCAGGAATAAAGAATTCGCAAATGAAATTGTTTTGTAAACTACAAATTCCCAAAAATATAAAGGTACGTGTACCTGTGGTGCCGGCAGAGATGACCGTGTGGTGTCGGCAGAGTAGAATAGCACCACCCCCTCTCTTCCCGGCAGGGTCGTAAGAGGCGACCGAGGGATAAACCCGACCTAAACAGCCAGGGCCAACCGAATGGTGGCGGTTAATCCACCACAAAAGCATTCCCAAGGAGGGTTGACGTCTTGTAGGCGGCCGGTCGAAAAATTCAGCCAAATCCTTTTGCAACACGATTTTTTGTTCAACGAAACGTGTTGCGCCGACCTCAAGTGATAGGGATAAGAGCAGGAAGATGATGATGATAAAGGTAGGTAAGATGCCTAAAGGTGGCAACTCCAAGTAAATTTTCCTTACAAGGGAATTTATTTAAATGATTGTTATTTAATACATAATATTACTGGCTACTATATAACTGTTAGCTTGGTTGTTTGAAAATAACTGATAAATGAAGGAAGTACAGGTATATATCTGTGTTGTATGCGTGCTAGGTACCTAACCTACTGCTTAGGTATACCTTTTTTAATAACATTAACATTACTTATTACCTACTCTAAAATAAATAGTAACGAAAAAATATTTTTAATTCTTGTGACCCTAACATAATAAATTAGAAAAAAATGCAAAAGCCAGCATATTAGCATTGTTATTAATACATCCACGGAGAAGAGAGAGGCCTTTGCCCAGTAGTGGGACAATTTATAGGCTTACTAAGACTAAGACTAAGAAGACATCCACAAAATGATATAAATACCTACGTGATGTTGACTCTACCTACAAGCTACATTGAAAACAGTTCAGTAAAAAAAAGGCTTTTTTGTTCAAACTAAACACAAGGAACTTTCCTTGTTGATTCTGAAATATTTATGTAGGTACTTACTGCTTTGCTTGCAATTGCAATGTAACATCATATTAGTTGGGGTGTTTAAGACGGAGTACCGAACAAGTACTTTGCAAAAATGATCGACTTTTCGTTGCTGTACCTACCCTAAATTATTATGTTCGCTAGAGAAAGTTGTTCAGTTTTATGAGAAAGTAGATCACGCCTGTAAAGTTTGCAGTACACCGTCCTTTACAGTCCCCGCATGTAATCAAAGTGAAATTAGGTCAACATTCAATAAGTCTTTTTAGAATATTGTAATCAAATTCTAATGACTTTAACTAAACCCTCTTATTATACAGAGAAAAAAAACACAAATCAAAATCAAAACATTGTTTATTCAGCTTAACGATACCGCTCGCAAATCAAAGTCGAAATCTGCATATAATCGCGTTGTATCAATCATAGTAAACTATTGTGCCTATTACCAGCCATTAGCACTTTAGAGCAACCGTCGACTACAAACTGCGTCTGCGCAACCGGTGGAATAATTAAAGATACTGTATCTCGCATGGTGATTGGTTATTGAGTTGTTGGTATAATTTATTTATTGTGTTTTAGATAACGCCCCTTGAATGACAATAAACGTTTAATATGTGATTGATTATTATTATATTAAAGTAAGGCACCACAATCTGACAACCTGTCGCTATGGTGACAGTCTCCAAAATTTTGTCAGACGTGGTGTAGATGGCCGTGCCTACCCGCAAGGGATATAGGCATGTATGTATGTATTAAAATAAGCCTTGCAGACTGCTACAGCTACAATGCTCAGCAATACCTTCCTTATCGGTCTTTCACCTGCTACGGTCAGTGAAACGACGGTCCACACTATCAAGTAGGCTTCAAAATATATCACTTACCTACTCAGTACATAAGGTGAAAGGAAAGATCCCGGTTGTTTTACCTTCAATTCGGGTCATCAGGTATGGAAGTGAATAAGGATTACCCTGTAAAGGGTACAAGTGGCTTATCGTAGAAGACGGAACTCACAAGAGTTGCCGCAAGTGACATATCGTAGAGGACGGAACTCACACAAGAGTTGTTTCCATTCATGGTCCGTCCTATTCAAAATTATCTATCACGTAATACTTTCCAGAGTCTATATTGTGTGTATTGTACCATCAATCGATCCAGGTGTATCTTACAGAAATCTGCAAGCAAGAAAAAGATTTGTTTCTCTTCGTTGTTATCGTCGGCTGAAACACACAATCTTAATCTGTTTGTATATTAATCATCTTTTATATTTTCAGACTACTAATCAGGGAAGGTGAGTAGGACGACTCGGTGTCCCACGCGAAGAGAAAGTGAAAAGTTTTTCACCTGAAACCTGCAAGTTTTCACTTACAATTACTTTATAGTATGTAACATGCTGAAAATACTTCCAGTTTTATGAGCTAGTTAGGCAGGTAGGCAAACGTTACCTAGCTCATAATATTATACAAGATATCTAAAATGTTGATTGGTGATTGAGATGTTGGTATAAATTTATTTATTATGTTTAAGATAACGCCCATTACTGAAACGCATGATTATCGACGCAGAATTCCTAAGTTTATTATGATAAGCAGTTATAGGTGTATAACTATTGTTTATAAAACCATAACTGTTTACAACATTAATGTTTTAATAGTTAGTAAATGAGAAACTCAACTTTATTATTGTTTATACCTAATACGAATTTATTTGATTAAAGTATGAAGAGCTAAATACACAACGAATTATTAAAGTAAAACTTAAAGCTAAAGGGGTCAGTCGAATATCCCGCCCCGTGACATTCCCGGCGCAAAGGTGCCCATCACACTCGCCGCGTTACCACGTTGAATGGCAATGGACAGCCTCTGCACCAGGAACGACCCGGAGCGGGGGTCGCAACCTCTCTCCCTCAAACGGCATCCAATATCCTTGATAAAGTCTTTAGCCTCACTGCCCCAGCACCCGGTCGTCTCCACGGCAAAAGGCACGAACAAGCCTGCCTATACCTAATTGATTTTGTAACTTTGGCCCTGTATCTAGTCAGGTGCCTCTCTAAGTAGGTATTACCTGAGGGTGGGAACCCGCTTACTTACTACAACTTGTCAGAAAATATAACTATAACCATACTATAACTCATACCATCCATCATCCATGCTCATACAGAACTTTCGGTTTGTTTTAATTGAGTTCCGATATTTGGGTGATGTCACAGTGATGTTTTTATGGATTTTATCGGCAAAGCAAGTGTTTTCAAAATATGTTTTATATCATATTCATATAATCTGTGGTGTCTGTAGTTTAACATGGAATGGAAGTTATTGGATATCCAACTCAACTTTGAAATCAGCGAAACGCACACGCATCATGACCCATGATAATCTGAGACAGCCGTAATTTAATGCGGCGATGTGCGATGCGATATCCGATTTTCGTATGGGTTTTCGTAAACTCCTTTTGTCAAAACATCAGCAAATCGTACGGTTATTCTTCTTTTCGAGTGGGACAACGAGCCGTCCAACTACCCGATGAACCCTGGTGTCAGAGTTTGAGTGTAGACCTCTGACATATTGTGTAATGACCAACGGCTTAACGTGCCCTCTGAAACACGGAACTATGTTGCTTTTCGGACAATCAGGTGGTTCAGTCCGCACAATGTCCAAACCAGACTGGGAATTTTACAAAGTGATAAATATCTACTTTTGTGAACGACCCACCTGGAATTGAACCCGAAACCTTCTGCTTCGCAGATAGGTATTCGCACTCAGCACTATCACCTGCGCCACATCGGCCGTCAAAAACGGTGCGAGAGCAAAATACCATCAAAAAGATTTTCTTGTTTTTCTCCTAGTAGCTACTGACATTCTGCACATCACCTTGACCTTATATAATTGCATTCAGCTATACTCGGTCAATTTGTTCAATTACCAGCGACGACGCGGAAAAACATAAAATCCAGCGCTTTGTCTAAAGTACTAAAAATAAAACCCGACTCCAATGTAATTATAATTATACAAGACTCTAAGAGCGACTATTACTTACTGCATTATAGGTTTGCACATGCACCTACTTTTAAAAAAGACCATCTTAAATACTGGTTTTTCATACAGATACCAAGAAAAACTACTTCTATTAGTAAACGATAATACATTAATGTGGTGATAAATAGTCTTGTGAATTACTCTCAAACTTTTGTCAGAAGTGGTGTAGATGGCCGTTGTTTACAACCGTTTACCCTCAGCCTATCTTGCAAGGAATATAGGCGTGATATATGTCTGATACAGGATATGCGAGTCTTCTTCATAGTCAGAAAAACGGCTTGATTTTTATTAACTTATCCACGAGATTTAAAAAAGGCTAATGTCTAAAGGCCTTATCAAAATAACGTGGAATCTCTAGGGATACATTGGTAATTTCTTGTTATTTCGTACCAATCAGAATACTGCTATCCACATACATACCTATCAGAATACTGTACTAATTTGAACAGGCCATAACTCAAACTTTTCTCCTGCTCATCAACTTCATCTTCCTGCCCTTATCCCAATTACTTGGGGTCGGCGCTACACGTTTTGTTGAACACAAAATCGTGTTGCAAAAGGATTTGGGTTAATTTTACGATCGGCCGCCTACCAGACGTCAACCCTCCTCGGGAATGCTTTTGTGGTGGATTAACCGTACGGTTGGCCCAGGCTGTTTGGGTCCGGTTTATCCCTCGGTCGCCTCTTACGACCCCCACGGGAAGAGAGGGGGTGGTGCTATTCTACTCTGCCAGCACCACACGGCATCAAACTTTTCTCCTACTATTTTATGGAATCTACACGAAATAAATAGCAAATTATAATACACGCGTTAATTTGCAAGCGCGTAAATTAAAACCCACGACAATTACTGCACCGACCACAAGTTCTTTATATTTAATTGCCTATTCACATCCCATAAACAATAAATAATGAATACATGTAAATATTCAATTAATCTTAGTTCCTCCCTGCGTTATGACGTCAAATCCAGGGCCGGCGTCGGCATCAATAGCGCGGTGGGTGGACAATTACAGAGTGTGCAAACATCTGTGCCCACCTGAATACCTACCGTGTAATTAATGGCACTAGCTGCAAAAACAATGTACGAACACTTAGCGTAAGGACTTGTCCTTTTTAGGGTGGCCGTGGTTTCATGGAAATATAAGACTCTATCAGGTTTACATTCGATCCATCCACCCAGCACTCCGCTCACTCAACGACCCAAAGAGGATCTTGGCCTTCGAACTATCTCTCCTCGTTATCTTTTCCTGGAGTTTTCTTATGTATGACTAAAATTCGTGACCATTGCGTTGCAGGTCGTATTACTTCAGGGTGGCCGTGGTTTCAGGGAAATATAAGACCCTATCAGTTTCACATTCGACCCATTCGCCCAGCATTCGTCCGTGACTAGAAGCCACCTTTTACTATCTCTTAACTAACTCCGCTGACCCAGCGACCCGAATAGGATCTTGGCCTCCGAGCTATCTCTCCTACTTATCTTTTTTCCTGGCGTTTTCTTCTGACTGAAATTCGTGACTACTGCACTGCAGGTCGCATAACTATAGGGAAGCTATTACAGAAAGAAGCTGGTTGTCTTCTGTCTTTGAGTATCTTTAGTTTTGATAAAATTATATTTGTGTACGCTACTTCCCTAGACTGACGTTCTCGTTAAGATTTTCTAAATGTTCTGGTCATTCCTACACATTTGGGGCTTCGAAACATTTTGTAGCTTGTCCTAATTACCTACCAAACCTTAGCCGCTCTACTCAAGTACTTATAATACTACGCATTGTTGAGAGTATGTGGGCTTCAAAGTGATTAATCGATATTGCCTATACCCGCTTAATTAGTTGTTAGGCCTTGTTCACAATAGTGACATTCGTCTTAGAAGTTTTTAAGGATGCGCCTTTATGTAACTTAAGCCGATGTGATGTGACAAGGTCGAGAATTAATTGTAGATGTTCATGCGTAATTTGAAGTTGGAAAACGTAAAGATACCGACTTATTCTGTCGCCTTTTCGTATAAATATGACGCCTAACGTTTTGACATTTATTAAGGGTACTTTTTGAAGAAAAAAAAGAATTGGTTCAATCTGTAAAACATCAGTATTTTTTTACCATGTGCACGCAATGCATTAAATTGGACTATGTTATTAAGGGCATCGTACTGAACAATTATTACAATGAGCCAATGCTGAAAAGTGAGACCTTTTTCCGACCTCCCGTACGAAACACACGACCATTAGACTGATTTAGTATAAGAGGTTATTTTATTCTCGTTTTTTAGCATTGATCCTATTGTGGAAATTGTTCAGTACGAAGCCCTCAACAACGTGTCCAATTTAATGCATTTCCTCTGGAACACGGATATTGCTTTTTGCAGAAAGTTATTCCTTATGACCAGCTTTCGCGTTCAACGACCCGATGAACCCTGGTTTGAGAGTTTTTCAACCGCCCACTGCAAGTAGTAGACCTCTGACATTGTAGGTTGTGTAAGGACCGCCATCATAGAGAGCAAGCGGGACCGACGGCTAAACGTGCCCATCCGAAGCACGGTACCATTTTGCTTTTCGGACAATCAGGTGGTTCAGCCTGCAACATCCTGAACAGACTGGGAACAAATTCACAAAGTCATAAATATCAACTTTGTGAGTGACCCCACTTTGGGAATTTACCCCGGTACCTTCTGCGTGGCAGGCAGTCATATTAACCACTGCACCAAATCGGCTATCAATTATGACCAGCTCATCCTCAGTTGTCAGTACCTGTCTGTCTCTAATTTGAACTTGATTTGTATAAACAAGGTACAAACATTATCTACTAGGAACAACTATAGATTTAAAGGTGACATAACAGTGTGTGGTGTTGTTTTATTCATCAATCACATCACGACATTCATCTGCGTTCTTATTTAATTCTTTATACCAAGATCCATAATGCAACGACGCTGTACCTATAGAATGCTGATTTGAACATTCCATATGATGAAATGTTTAACAGGTGTCTCTACAAGCTTCCACATAATAAGTTCTACCTACATTAGTTTTTTAAGTTAGTACATTAAATGAAAATTACTTAATGATTCGTTGGGTTCGGTCAGTCGCCACCGGTAGCGCAGTTGACAGAGCAGTGGGACGGTAGGTATTCTACGTTTCCGGGACCAAGTCCCAGCCGACGCTAACGAATTTTTTATTTTTTTTATTTTCAATTATGTGCATTGAAATGCCATAAAGTTCATTGTCCAAAAAAATAAAAGATCATTCCATCAGTGAGCTGATAAATAGCAATATTAGAGCACAATATCCTGTTAGGGTATATGAATAACAGGTGTCTATACAACGTGTTACAAAACAGCCAATAAATGTCCCATACAAATTGAGTTAATTTTGTATGGGAGGTCTTAATTTTTTTATCATATTTTGACCCATGTTCCATGGGGAAAGTTGTTCAGTTTCACGAGTACCTTGACCTCCTTTAAGCTTTATTGGTTGTTTTGTAACACCCAGTATGTACAGTAAACAAGTCCTAAATATCCTGTAGGATATAAACATCTAACTAAACTATTCCACGGAACTATCCAGTATGACGGGTTAAGCGGATCATTCGTCATCTCGGTGTCCCTTACTTACGTATACATGAAGAAGCATGCCCTGAAAACAAAAATAAGAATTGAATCAAATAATTAGTAAATCAATAAGTTTAGGTATCTACTATCACCAGCAAATCCAACTTATACTGGTTTTTTCATATAAATATTTTAAAATAAGTTAAGTTATAATAAGTTAATCCATTAAATGGATGGATTAGATAAAATGTGGATTTGCCGGCGATAGTGCGAAAATAAAAACTAAGAAAATAAAAAACTAACTCAGAAAAAGTAAAAATATATTCCCCAAAAATTTTCAAAGTAAGTAGATAACATGCAGAAAGCTACCGAGTTTTTGGAATCTATGAAATTTTACAACTACCTAGTCCGTAAAGCATTAATGTTTTCTCGCCCTGGCGAATTTATAATTATTTTGAAAACTAGAATCTCAAAAAACATCTAAACTCTGAGCTATGCGGAAGTCACGGTATTATTGTTTCTGAGATTGTTTACGTTTACGACGCCTATAAAAAGGTTATTAAATAATTTGTATTCTATTGTCAAGGTGAAAACTATTTTGATAATTGATGGTCTGGTTGGTGGGTTGAGACATTCGTGTTTGAGGTAATTTAGGTAAAAAGTAGGCACGTGTTTGTTAGTAAACATTTTTTTTAACCTGTTCAATGTCCCATTGCTGAGCAAAGGCCTCCCCTCTTTTGCGACACTCATCCAGGTCTTGGGCTTCCAATAGACAGTTCTGAAGAAAAGCCTCTATATCTACCGTGCGGTAGCGGCTAAGAATCTACCGTGTGGTAGTTGCTAAGAACACTGCCACCCCCAATGATACCACCCCTAGTCTACTCAGGGTGTTTCGTAAAAGGCGATGTAGAGTTTTTGACCTCAGCTGAATATCTGTTGACAATGCTATTGCAGCATTCCCAATGAGGGTTGCGTCAGGCAAACAAAACATTTTGCGCCGATCCCAATTGATTTGGGATAAGTCCAGAAAAATGATGAAATGATTGTCGTGCCATCTTCTCCGAGGCCGGCCGCAACGACGACGACCATCCTCTTATCCATGTAGTGGCCAGAATAGCCCACCTGTCGGGATGCATTCGACAGACGTGTCCTGCCCAGTCCCACTTCAGCCGTGCGGACTTTTTGCTGACGTCTATGATGCCAGTTTTGGAACGCAGGGTTGTGTTTCTAATACGGTCAATCCTTTTAACACCAAGAATGCTGTTCTCCATGGTAACGTTAGCAAACCTTGAGTTTAATTGTAATTAGGTTAGGAAAAAAAGACAATCAGCAAATCACAATTCATAATGATTTCAGCACGTTAATAAGTTTTAATGATTAAAGAGCAAGTTTTTGTCTAGAACTATTAGACAAATAGTAACGAATTTCGACTCGCAGTTTCTTTAATAGATAGTTTTAAGATAAAGTCGAGAATGGAGCGAGTTCATTCTCTCCTATTTCAAAGTATTACTTACATCTAACACCTTTACCTCAAAGAACCTTACAAAAAATCCAATTTCAAAATAAAGTCATCATAATCATAACCAACACTCATACAGGCGTCCATTTTCTTGTAAGTATTAGAGGCACGCACAAGGAAAATAAAGCATAGCGCGCACCGACGAGACTCAAGGCCCAATGAAATTTGTCATTCAAGTGGTCTGTGGTGCGTGTGCACCGCATAGACTGCCGAGATTTCCTTCTGGGGCACACTGAGAGCGAAAAAGAAAAAGTATAAAAACAATGCATTCCGTTATTTTATTATACAATTTTACTTCTGAAGTAAGTAAGTAGGTTCTCTAGTAGGTATTGTTTTGATACTGGCATTTTTTATAGATTTTGTTCAATATCTTTGACATATTATATTGCTAAAGCATAGGTATAAAACTTGCGAAAAACTTCGTTGCGTGAAAACGATTCGTATTTCTATGACATAAAAGAAATTTTGCTGCAATGCTTTTCAGTGCGTATGCGTGTATGTATAGGATGAAATTTTACTAGTGAGTGACCGCTACCGTCGCGGCTAGGGAATGCAATCTCGACCTCGTGAGATCTCGAGATCACCGAGATCTCGAGCTATTTTTCGAGATCGAGATCTCGAAAAAGGAAATCTCGTTTCAGAAAAATCCTTCGAGATCTCGACAGTATCCGTCGAGATTTTGAACGAGATTTCGAGATCGAGCTTGAAGACATTGACGTGTTTATTGATGAACGTAGCTTATTTTCCGGTGTCTGCCGGTCAACCCCAAGCGCATTATTTGTTCAGCAAGAGAAGATTGCTGTTAAAGAATTAAGACTGCTGTTATTAGGGAAAACGAATTCTTTGGCCATTCCCAGCGACACTCAACTGTCATTCTATTGCTACTGTGATTTTCCATACTAAAACTGTTAGCAGCTGCTAATCTATCTATCCTAGGATACGAAACTACCAAAACCATCTAACTGACATGCCATCAACATCCAACTGAAACGATTTTTATTTAGCAGACTTCGGGCCCAGATATACGATATAAGAAATGGGATACTACTGACTTGGAGCAGTGAAGCAAAGTCAGTCAAAGCTTGGGGAGCCGGGATCGCGTACCCGGGTAACACAAGGCAACGTTCGGCCTAGAAGCTTAGATGGATCCCCCGACATCCTACTAATATTATACAGGCGGATATTTGTGTGTGTGTTAGTTACGACATCACGCTAAAACGGTTGATTAGATTGACATGAAATTTTGCACAAATATAGAAGAGTATCTAGAATAACACATAGGCTACTTTTTACCACGGGAAAAAGTCTTATTCCTACGGGATCACGCATATTCCAATATTTTTGCAAAGGTGGCGTGACTGAGCCGATTCGGTCTCGGCGAAACCTCAGACGGGCTGGTGGTAAGGAACAACTTTCGAAAAAACGAAATATGAAAATAAATTTTAGACCTCGAAGATTAATGAGTAAAATTTCATCCTAAGTATATGACATACGTTGTCGTTGTTCTTACGAGTTTAAGTACGAGTTATACCTACCGTTTTTGGTAGCTAGGTAATGACGGAGTGCAAGCGAGCAAGCTTACTTGCTGGGAGACTGGCAGCCAATTAGGTATCTACATCATGAGAAATACTAGCATATTTTTCTAGCTATACCACCACCTTTACGAGGAAGACGTACTACGTCGTTCACACGTCTCTACCGAAAATCACCGGTGAGTTTTTGCGCGGAGAATTTTGAGAGCCTCCGCCTTCCGCCTTCCTCGACTATCAAGGCTGTATGCATAATATCCTCTGCCATAGGTGATAGATATGGCGTGAAAATAATGTGGTTTTGTATAAGTATAGTATTTTTGAGTCCTGTAAAATTGTATTTTTGCGAGTTCACTCGGCAAGCGTAGCTTATTGTACTCAGGCTAGTTAGATGGACCGATGACTGAAAAAGGGCGACTGGTAATAATTGGAAAACGGGACTCGTGCCTTAAGTGTGTTGTACCTGGGTATGGACTGCTATAAGCAGATGTGTACTTAATAAAATTATGTTAGGTACCTGGCAGGTTTAACCCAATCGTGTACCTACCTTATTCTTACAAAAGGTTAATCAAAGCAATAGCACTTATTATAAATTATAATTTAAAATAAAGAAAAGTCAATAACCTAAATAATTGCTAATCAGAAATTAAGTAGCTTTTCATTCAGATTTGGCGTGAAATGAGAAAAATCAAACAAACGATTACCAAAATAGTTGATCGATTCCAAATCAGTGACCGAGTAAGCGGTGAGAGTTATTTATATAACCGAAAGGCTAATTACAAATCGTTAATTGAAAAGTCGTCACAGATCAGTACGAAAATACAATGGTTGCCCCTTGCAAACTCTACTTGTTCACTAAAAACTAAAAAGCCTAATTACAATGCTAAGTAGGTACTAAGCAGCACCTTAAAGTAATGGCACGACTCACAAACGAAAAACAGAAATTGAATCGACTTACACATGAGTTGCAGTGCAAAAAAACTTTTTAACAAAAAATATCACCGCCGAAAACTGAACAGCCAAAAATAATAAGTATTGTTAGTATAGGTACTTACCTAAGACATATTTTTGGAAATATTACCTACAATTTTGGAACTCAGTAATTCTGAGTCGGCGTCGATAAATTTTACAAATTTAGTAATTAACACGCTTCATTGGCATGACGCCGACTCAATATTACTCAGTTCCAATATTGTAGGTAATATTTCTAAAAATATGTCTTAGGTAAGTACCTATACTAACAATACTTATTATTTTTGGCTTTTCAGTTTTCGGCGGTGATATTTTTTGTTAAAAAGTTTTTATTACATAATTTTTAGTGGCTACTTTTCAAGTTAATTTACTTTCAAAATACCTTTGAAAATAGCAAACTGTCTGTTTCTAAAGAGTTTCAAGCGGACAAAAAACTACATGAAATACTTACAGATAGGTACATTACCTATAAAAGTTACCTCCTTTTTTGGTGGACATCTTTGACAGATGTTTGGTAGAGAGTTAACGAGCCGACGCCAGAACGTCAGTCGTGTAGGTAAACAAGTACTTCATGCTTCAAATCATCATCATCTTCCCGCCCTTATCCTAATTACTTGGGATCAGCGCAACACGTTTCGTTGAACACAAAATCGTGTTGCAAAAGGATTTGGCTGAATTTTATGACCGGCCGCCTTCCAGACGTCAACCCTCCTTGAGAATGCTCTTGTGGTGGATTAACCGCCACCATACGGTTGGCCCTGGCTATTTGGGTCGGGTTTATCCCTCGGCCGTCTCTTACGACCCCCACGGGAAGAGAGGGGGTGGTGCTATTCTTCTCTGCAGGCACCAGACAGCCATTATGCTTCAAATGTGTCGCATAATACGAAGAGTTTATTGAATTGTCATGGATTCTTCTATCAGATCCTGACCTGATGACTATGGGACCACCTAGACAGTGCACCCTTTCAAAAAAAAAATATTTTTTCAAATTGGTCCAAGCGTCTCTGAGTAATCGGTGAACATACATAAAAAATAAATAGTTCGAGCTGAATTGAGAACCTCCTCCGTTTTTTTTTCGTCGGTTAATAAAAAAACCGTGTGTGAAATTATGAAGGCAAAAGTAAATTTTCAAAACTACGTATGGTTTAAAGATAGTAAGTATAATTTCTCCACAGTAAAATCAAACGTGTTTCTAGCTTTTTATCGGTTTTAACAGGAAAATCTAATGTAGATAAAAAGAAAAATATTAATTTTGCTAAAATATCATATGAACACAGGACCTCCGACCGAGTTTATAATAAGACTTTTGTCTCCTTTACAGAAGCATGTATTTTTTTTTACAGAATGCCGTATTTCTGTAGCTGCTATGTCGGGTGCATGTCGACTACGGAAATATGAATTAGCGTAAGGGACAAAATGCAATTTTTCAGGAGAGCCAAAAAACGATTGCAATTTTTTTAAATTCTTTATATCTTTTTTGTTTCTTGTCCGATCCAAATGACTTCTATGGCAAAATTCCTATGGTAAATCTATCATCATCTGGAATATCCCTGTAGTTTAGGAATTGGCATGTCCCTTACGTTAATTTTTCCTGCAAAAACCTCGGAAAATTTTGAAAAAAATTAATGTAACGTACATTTCATCATCGAACATGAGGTAAATTTGCAGTGAAGGACACCGCGTCTATAGGTTTTCATGATAACTTTGCCACAAAACTTTATTATAACCAATTGTTTTCAAATGAAATACACTTAGAAATGCGTCTTTGACATGATGTAGTATAACAAACAACATAAACATCTTCTAATGTGGTTCAATTTTATAATCAATACTTTATTGTGAGAAACATAAGAATAAAAAGCGTTAGAAAACTTTTAAAACGATAAAAAATAACGTTTTAGCAAAAAAAACAAACAAGAACTTTTTATTTAATCTTTGACAGTAAAATACATCTTCAAAATTTAAACTACGTTGAAATTTTTGTTAATCAAACAAAATTAAAGTAAGTAAATAAAAACAATGGACGCACAAAACATGAAGGCGTAAATTTTTATGAAAACGATTGGTGACTACTCTCGAGAACAGCTTATAGACGTGGTCCAGAAGTAAAATCGACCTTATAGTTTCTGGGGAACGTTTCTTACTGAGAAACGTTTCGTCTCTTTTCGTGGAGTGGAGTAACCACGCCTCTGAGGTTTTGCCACTAGTTATTACCGAGTTGAACAGCCATTTCATGACACCAGCCTTAAGCAGCATAGGGCCCACTCTTCCCTGAAGCCTTTGTATTCTTAAGCTGTCTAAGAGTAAGGTGATGGAAGAGAACAATGGAGTCTCTCTCGTCAGATAGAGGTCTGGGTGCATGCGACGCATGAGACTTTCATAGAAATCCTCGACTACAGCAAGAATCTCTCAACCTGATGTGACGGTTTTACCATTTGAAGAATTTAGATGACTCATTTTCAGTACCTTGCTATGATCCCCGATTTGCTCGATCGTGTCTTAATATAATGAGTTGAGTATACCATTTCAGCTTCTCATCACGCCAATTTATGTATTAATTTTTTAAGTATTTTAATAATTTATAATCATCATCATCTTCCTGCCCTTATCCCAATTACTTGGGGTCGGCGCAACACGTTTTGTTTCAACACAAAATCATGTTGCAAAATGATTTGGCTATGTTTTAATAATTTATAATGTTTTTGTAATAAAAAAAAACATTTTGACGAACAAAACGACAAATTCTAAAAAAGCTATACTTTGTGTTTTGCGCAATATTGTATTGTTATTAACATACTTTTCAATTATAATCCTTAATATTTAAAAATATTAATATCACAATATGAACATGTTTTTAGTCGCCCAAACATAGTGACACCGTATTCAACAAGCAATTTTGCAATGGTCATCGACCACTAATTCTGATTCTACTCTAAATTTTAGCGGTTAGCCTGTAAGCGGCGTGAAGATTTGTGCGTTTTCTTCTGGCGGACAATATTTAATTTGTGTTCATTATAGTAACGGTCAGAGTATAAATTTTCATTGATTTTGTATGAAATTCCATACAAAATCAATGAAAATTAAAATTAGAATGAATGCAATAAAATGAGATAGCATGGTTTTTGTGTTACTAACCATTCATTTTAATGTTTATGTTTATTTAATTGACATAACGTGTGTCTTTATAAATTTGCATTGAAAAAAATAAGTAAAATAAAGTACAAGTATATTTTAATAATTAAATAGCCTCAACACTTTGAAAAAACTATGTCTTTTACTGCAATTTTACCTCATTTTTGTCAAGAAATGTACGTTACATTAACATTTTTCAAAACATTTGATAATGTCATGTACGTTACTTTAACTTCTTTCCAAAAAATTTGTTACTTTGTCCCTTACATTAATTTATATTTTCTTGGTCGATTTAAATATCATACAAAATAAGTGCTCACACAGATATTCTGAAGTATCATAAAAAAATTATGAGAGGAATTTGATTTGCGGGCAGTGTAAGATAATAATGTAATGTTATTTTGGTTTACTACCTCATTATTAAAGTTTGTTTGCCTGCGTAAGGGCCAATGTTAATTTTGGAAATTAATGTAAGATGCATTATCGGACATAAAAACTTGTATTTGTAATAGTGTAAGGAACATCAATTGGCCGATATGATGAAAAATTTAACGTATGGGACGTACACCATTTTTTATGTCCTTAACAGTACTTTTTACTCCCAATTTTTAAACTTTTGCTCACTTTTTTTTTAAGGTTAGCGACATTTTTTGCAAGATATCAAAAAGTTATATACACCATTCGATAGAGCTCAAAATTCTGAATCCAATGATATATATAACTCAAAATCGCCAAAATGTCCCTAACGCTAATTCATATTTCCGTAGTCGATGTTTTATTGCAATATTGTTATTTATAAAGCACCTGTAGATATTTTCGTCTATAAACACAATGACGTCCAATAACAATTTAGAATATGCTGTGTAATTTATTTCGCTTGCCGCTTCATTAGATAGTTGATTGGATTCTTGCAACAGAAAACAACTTATTTGAAATGCCATAATATATAGGTATGTATTGTAAGTAGTTTTTTTTAATTTCCTGGAGATGCCATATACCTACGAATATACTTACAATCGGTTGTTCCCAGTGTCTATTTCAATATGACTAAACAAAAATACTATACCATATCGAGTTAACAAAATAAACTACTTTCTAAGTTGTGATTGACGAAAGAGGTAGTAGTGTATAGGTCCTATAAAGGCATGCTGTCATCCAAGGAGAAATCTTCCAAGGCGTGAATCACACTTTAATAATTTTAGTAATATTTTTCGCACCGATCCTCTTATTGTAGCGTGGACTTTATTTTTCTATCAACAGATTTGGATAACAAAATAGATCTGCTTCACATGATAGATAAAATCATTATGTCACATCTATATTGGCCGAATATCTTGCTTCTGTTCTGTGATTGGATTCCCTCTCGAAGGTTGTGCGCTGAACTTTGACTCAAGATGACTCCAAGTAACTTTGGAGGTCCTTTACAAGCCCGCATTTTGTAATAACTGGTTTTAGTACATAGTTATTATTTTGTAGACTTTCAGTTTCTTCAGAAATAATAAGATGTACCTAATTTCTCAAAAACAATGTCATTGAACGTTTTATACACGTCATAAGGAAAAACTCTTCCAAACCTTTCGTAGAAATGGGTCATATTCACAAGGGTTCCACGAAAAGGAATGATTTAAACGAAACATGGAGATTAAGATGACAGTGACATGCAGAAACCAACAGATATCAATAACACAGACTCTAATTTCTAGTGAATGGAAAAGTTTACCTACTTAAATATCCGCATCTTACCTCGAATAGAATACCCAGCTTTCAAAATTTATAATTTCTGGAAAGTAAACAATTCAATTCAATATGATCGATTAATATAGGCGTGTATTTTTTTCTTGCAAATGTGATTTAACGGCGATTTTCTGCAATACACCTACTTAACCTTTTACAAAACTTCCTAAAAAACTTGTCTTGTGTTTGTGTTGATGTGGTGAACGAATGCAACCTTGATACTGTTTCCATTTTTAAAGACAAGAATATTTTTGATTTGGCGATAGAGACAAGAATATATTTGAATTGGTGGTACATAGTATTAGCAGAATTTTGTGCATTTTATTTCATGTTTGGAACTTTGAAGCTACCTTCTTGGGGCCTATCTAAATGATGAAGGCAGTTAGTTACCACGAATTGAAAAAAGTGCCAAAACAAAATCACTAAAGAATCCCTGGTCAAGAATTCCGATTAGGGACTTCCGGCGATCTGGAGCTAAAATAAAAAGGAAAGGTCACTCGGACCTCAGCCTGAGTCATTCTTAAGTTGACTTCTTCTTATTTGTTGTCGAGTAAACGGCAAGAAAAGTTTAGCTTCAAGTGACTTTTTGAAGCAAAGGCGTCTTTGAGAGTACCTGTATAACAGGCACATGGCTAAGTATTTAAAATAGCAATAAATAAATAAATAAACAAAACTTTGTCCTATGACTGTATTATTGGACGGTTGCGTGTCCTAGTCGAAAATTAGAAGATTATTAGGCTTCCGTGGGTATTCATAACACGAAATGGGTTTATCACGGAATTTTCACACGCTTCTGACACAAATTAGGGATACGGCGCACGGCCTTTACTTCTGACGCTCAAAATTATTGAAGTAAAAACAAAACATTATTTTTGGTAAAAACCACGTAGAGCATTGGTGATCTGATGATGATGACAAATAATTTTCCAGAACTTAAGCAAATATAAATGTTGTCTGCATTGTCCTGTAGCAAGACAGCCAGCTGATGGATATACTTACTAACTTAACCTACCAAACATTATAGAGGTCAGTGTAGAGCTTTGTACTTGCTAACATTAAAATATTCTCAGAACTGACAACAACAATTTCTGAATTAGTACCGCTCTTAGTTTTAAAGCTAATATTTTTTGCTGTAGAATATTCTGGGTGTATAAAAACCTGGCGGTGCTGGCTCTCAATCAATTTGCACTGCAACACGCTGCATGTCTTGTCTATGTCTGTCCGTCAAAGTCAAAGCTGATACCTATGAGAACTTTGTGTTCATTAAACTATAGACAGCAAGCTATAGTTCATTATTTAGAAACTGTATAGTTAATTAAAACAATATTGAAAAATTGATTTCTTGGACGACATTATGTATGACATGCTATAAATAATATTCGCAAACGTGAAATGACAAGAAAACAACTATTCCGAAGTTTTAGATTAATATGTCATGGATAAAATAAATTATATTAAGGAAGTAAATCTTGAAATTCAAGTATTTTTTTGACATCTTTTAGGTGTGTGTTTCAATGCAATAAAAACAGAAGTGGCAAAAGCAATTCAGTAGCTCCCATTTGAAAGGCACATCGTTATAAGATTCGTGATTCTCACAAACTTACATCACATCGTCTAAATATCACTTTAATATTCGTGAAAGTTCATATCGTTTGCTAATAAATGCACCAACCTAAAGCGATATATCTATTCAATCATAAGTTCATAATAATTTCTCATAATTTCAAACGTGCATTATTGCAGTCCAAATATGAACTAGTTGCTTTTACGTATTCAGCTTAGTGCTTTGAATAATTGAGTGCAAATTTGCTTGTAGGATGGTTTCTATACAAAACTTTCAATAATCGGTCTATTAGTCAATGTTGGGTGGTTTATTGTATCAAATATATCTTCTTGTCTGTGTATCATGTAATAAACTTGTAAATCATCGCTTAGTTCATATTTAATTTTGCCAAGTTGCTAAGTTGGTGATTATTTAATGTGGTTATTGATTCGAAAATAAATAGAACCATTATTTTGAATCAGGCCAACCAACATTACCTGTTCTATTTATAATTATGATATTATAAATGTTTATTGTATAGTATTCCAATTATTGTTTTGATTTCCGTAAGTAAGTTTACTTAGGGTCGAATTGAAATAAACGCTTAGGAATCTTAATCAACACAGTATCTTCTTCTCTTTCTGTCGTATGCGCTGTAGAGTCGACTACTTATCGATCCTATGAATCCTAGTGCCAGAGTTTTTCAGCCACCAATACAATAAAATTAATAATAAAATAGCCAGAACATGTCTAAGCACCATAGCCTTGTACGAAAGCTGGCGCGGCAATGGCGGAATGTTTCTGATACTTTCCACTGCAACCTTGGGCAGCCAGTCCCAATCGCCCGAGTCGCGGAAACGGCTACTTTATCTAAGAAAATCACAGCAATTCTACTTCAGTTTTAGATTTGGAGAACAACTCTGTAAGGGCTGGATTTGGGTCGAGTTCCAATTTGAGCTATGTAGCGAGCAATCGATTTATGATTAAAACCTTTTTTAGCCAAGCGATCTCAAAGAAGAAGTTACTTTAAAAAGTGTCTAATTAATGAGGCAGTGAAAGAAGTATGTTTTTAAATTTAATAATTTAAGACAATTGGTGTGAACTCTTCACATAGTTTGACCTCAGTCACGCAAGACCCTCAATTCAACAATGACATCTTTAAAAATTTCACACCTCTGATGGAAACTGTTGCGTAATGCCTAGCCGTATTATTCTCTCGTGAAACGAGAATGTAAGTAGGTATATTTGAACTTGAGAAAGGTAAACCGAAAGATGTTTGTGGTTTACTTTCTATAAGAACCTTGAGAGCGTTCACCAATTCTTACGTCACTTTCAATGGCAATTCAAAATCCAGTTTCTCGAGGAAATATATGTTATTATGCGGCAGCTATACATCTCGAAATACAGATAAATATAGACCAATCATCGACTCATCCGTCTTATAAAATGTAAACCCGATTTTGAAATATGAATTTGTGAGTTATGGGTGAATGGGATTGCAAACTTGCAAACATTAAACGAATTCGCTCAATGTTCCTAATAAACTATTTTTATATCCGAATAGGTACCCTAATAGGCAATAGGTATCTACTTTCTTCAAAGCTTTTGCAATTTATGTAGCCCGATTTATTTGAAGGTGTCTGATATGAATGACACAATAAATGTATATTCTTGCTACCTACTTATCTGTCTATAGGGGAGAGGGGGGCAGCTTTGTACAGAATTTACAAAACATGTTGTAACTTCCAAAATAGTTAACTTTCTTAATATTTTTGTGCATGGTCTATTAGGTAGCTTATCTGGGATGATAAAAACTATATCAAAGTTAAAATAGCTTTTCACGAAAATGTGCTACGCCGGTTTTACTACAAGCGCGGAAAGCGTTAAAAGCTGCCCCACCCCGGGGCAGATTTGAACAAGCCTGGGGCACTTTTGAACAAGTAGTTTATTTCTGTTACTATTTAATATTTATTACAGCGAAATATGCATATTTCCTGCATTTTGATTGGGTTTGACTTTAGTTTCTGATATAACTTACTTGCGTGAAAAATGCTACAGATTTTTTCAATATAATTTTTGACCACTTAAGACTCAGTATTTTTCGATCTAATAAAGATTTTTGAACTAAATTCCTAAAAAACAAAACAATGATACGTAGCTAAACGATTACAAATGTTATCAATCCCTCATTTAAACTTAATTTTTAAAATATTTTTTTTGTTGCAACTTTGTATGTTCAAATGTGCCCCTTAAAATTTATTGAAAGCTGCCCCAAGCATACCTTATAGCTTTCTTCATTAGAATTTTAAATAAAATCTTTACTCTAGGAATTAAATAATAAGTGAAATGGACGTATAAATAAACACAAATTAGGATAAATATACGTATAAATCCGCCAAAACCAAGAATAACCAGAAAAACCCTTACAACTTTTGAAAAAAATGTACATCGAGCACATCTAAAAACAATTACAGCCAATAACATCCACGTTTTATATTGACTTCGTAAAATTGTCGATGACAGGGATGCCGACAGTTGTAAACATTAAACTAAAGCCTATTCCATCGTTATTGCATAAAACACGTATACAGTATTTAGCTTGTTCATAGCTGCCCCTGTGCAAAGCCGCCCCCCTCTCCCCTACTATATAAGTTAAGAGCGATTATTTTGTCTAATACATTTAAGAGGACTTTCAGAAGATGCTAAAGCAACAGTGAAAGCTCCAATTTCTTAATCTTAAGAATGCAACAGATTAATTTTAATGTGCGGTTTGTTGAGTTGTGATTGTAGGTTAAAGCATAATCTGCGAAAGTGTAAGCCTGCCTCGACAAAAAGCCAAACAATCTCGCTATCGGCAACAAACATTATAATACAGCCAATTACGTGTAATCATCCGATTAACACAAGAAATGCAAACAGCCACATTGGAAGACACAGCCGAGTAAGCGAGAAACAATTGATTACGTAGTGGAAACGCCTCCGACGCGTGCGTACCGAAAAAATGGTCCATGCCAACCGTGAAGAAGCTCACGAAAGAGACAACTGCACCATAAAGCCTTCGAGACGATAAAGAAAGAAAATGTGTACAAGTCGGAAAGAGAGGTGAAGTTACAAAAGTAAAAGGGGAGAAAGAGACGGGTGTTGTAGAGAAAGATACTGTGGAGAGTGAAATTGCCGTGGCAACTTTCGCTGAGCCCGTTTCGGTTACGTCAGCAGCGCTGGCGCATATTATGCAACGCGCCGATGAGATTATGACTATTTGTATGACACTGATTTGAATGATCACTGGAAGTAATCAATTTCTATAGAAACTATTTCCGGTGTCTGTTTCAAGTTAATTTCAGTCTTTTGTCATTATTTGTTGCCAAACACAAATTAAATCCTACTAATATTATAAAGGCGGATGTTTGTGTGTGTGTTTGTTACGACATCACGCAAAAACGGCTGATTAGATTGACATGAAACTTTGCAGAAATATAAAAGGGCATCTGGAATAACACATAGGCTACTTTTTACCCCAGGAAAATGTCTCATTTCTACTGAATCACGCATATTCCAAAAATTTTGACGTAGGTGGCGTGACTGAGCCGATTCGCGTCTTTGTGGGGAAGCATATCCGTTAATTCAACAGTCATCTTAAAGTCATGGTAGCTGCGGCGATAGTGCGCTTGCCTACCAAACAAGGTGACTCGCGTTCGAATCCGGATAGTGTTCTCCTTATTTTTGTTTGTTTTTATTTTTTCGATCTTTTATTTAATTTAAGGTGGATCGTTACGTCATACAAACGAAAAACTGCACTCCAGCCGTGTTGTACATGAGCTGCAGAGCAACTTTTTGAAAAAACTTCATGTGAAATGATGAAGACGCACGTAAATTTGTCGCAAAACTACTTATGGTTAAAAGATAATAAGTATTTTCTACACAAAAAAATTAAACGTGTTTATTGCAGCAGTAGCTCCATCTATTTTTGTAAAGTGGCGACTAGCTTTTTACGAGGAAATCTGATGGTTTAAAAATTATTTTTAGGGTTTTGCGAAAATTTTATATACCCACGGGACTCCCTATCAAGTTTTTTAATCAGACTTGTGTCTCCTTTACAGACATAACTCCATTGAACTTTTGTATGGAAACGGAACGCCTTAAGTTTTGTCTTACATCATCTTCCTGCCCTTATCCCAATTGCTTGGGGTCGGCGCAACACGTTTTGATAAACACAAAATCGTGCTGCAATGGATTCGGCTTACAGATGTAAATCAACCGGTTTAAAACGTTTAAAACCAAATTTCGCGGTTTAAAACCTGAAATCAACCGTTTTCAACCGTTTAAAACTCGCCTACAAAAAAAAAGTTCTGTGTTTTACATACACATACATACATACACAAATCACGCCTTTATCCCTTGCGGGGTAGGCAGAGCGTAAACAGCCGTAGGTTCCTACAATACAGCCGCTATCGCCACGTCTGACTAATATTTCAGGGCCGTTGTAGAAAAATCGTGCCGAAATGCAATAAAAATTTTGCCGAGTAGGTACTTAGGTATGAATTTTTCCCCCCTTTTGTATGGAACATCCAAATTATTAATATAACCCTGTATATACAAAATTCGGTGTTTCCAACGATTTTACACTGACTTGCTCATCATAGGTTACCTACGCTCGGGCCTCGGAGCGACAAACTAGGTAATAAACCCGCAAAATCACATCATTAATCCATTTCAGTGATCCTTACCTTTGTAATATTACGAAAATGTATTAAAATCAATAAAACATTGTTATCAACCATCCGCCGTTTTAAACCGAAAAAAACGGTTGTTTATGATTTAAAACGGTTTTTTTCGTTTAAAACGATTTGGTTGAATTGGTTTTAAACCGGGCTTACATCTATAATTCGGCTTAATTTTACGACCGGCCGCCTAACAGACGTCAACCCTCATTGGGAATGCTTTTGTGGTGGATTAACCGCCACCATACGGTTGGCCTGGCTGTTTGGGTCGGGTTTATCCCTCGGTCGCCTCTTACAACTCCTACGGGAAGAGAGGGGGTGGTGCTATTCTACTCTGCCGGCACCACACGGCGTTAAGTTTTGTCTTACGATATTGGAAAATCTTACACACTGGTCTTGCTATACTTCCTACGTGTGTGTTTGTTACGACTTCACGCAAAAACGGCTGATTAGATTGACATGAAACTTTGCAGAAATATAAAAGGGCATCTGGAATAGCATATACTTTTTACCACGGAAAAATGTCTCATTCCCACGGGATTACGCATTTTCCAATATTTATGAAAAAGGTGGCCCGACTGAGCCGATTCGCGTTTTAGAAACTAACAGCGTCATCTCTTGGCGAGTAAGTAAGGCAAAATTGATGTATATCCCACAACACATGTACGTACAAAAATTACTTGCCAATGAAAATGTTTTAACAAGATTTTGAATCCCACAAATTCTACTTCCTACTAATCCTATCCTACTAATATTATAAAGGCGGATGTTTGTGTGTGTGTTTGTTACGACATCACGCTAAAACGGCTGATTAGATTGACATGAAATTTTGCACGAATATAGAAGACTATCTGGAATAACACATAGGCTGCTTTTTACCACGGGAAAATGTCTTATTCCTACGGGATCACGCATATTCCGATATTTTTGCAAAGGTGGCGTGACTGAGCCGATTCGCGTTTTAAACGTTTTCGCCGAAAACTTCTTCTTCTTTTCGTGTGGGACACCGAGTCGTTCAACGACCCGATGAACCCTGGTGTCAGAGTTTTTCAACCGCCTACTGCAAGTAGCAGGCCTCTGACATGGTTGTGTAACGACCGCCATCATAGACAGCAGCCGGGACCGACGGCTTAACGTGCCCATCCGAAGCACGGAACCATCTTACTTGCGGACAATCAGGTGATTCAGCCTGCAATGTCCTAACCAGACTGGGAACAAATTCACAAAGTGATAAATATCAACTTTGTGAGTGACCCCACCGGGAATTGAACCCGGAACCTTTGCGTGGCAAGCAGGCATACAAACCACTGCGCCACATCGGCTGCCGAAAACTAACAGCGACATCTCTTGGCGACTAATGCTTTCTTCCCGCGTAATAATAGGTTGCAGCGGGTGAAACCGCTGACGGGCAGCTAGTGGACGATAAATTGAACTCACAACTACCTATATTCAAAGCGATAGGAAAAAGTGCCAAATGCTAGTAAAAGATATATGACCGAAAAATCTTCAAAGTATCATCCGTCCAAAAAGTTCCAAGTGACTAAAAAGATAGGTAGATAGGTAGTTTGATTGTCTTTTCTATAAGTTTCTATCATTTGAGTATACAATGAGTTTCAGTGCTTACAGTTGACAACTCTCGTGATTCTTATATTTTTTGCGAAATATTGACCTATACTTGCTTCACATTGTTTGGGTGTATCAAGCATCTAAACGCATGTTGTCATTATCCCACGAGAGATGAAACCATACGATAGAGCGGTGAGATGGTTACCAACTGGCAAAACGTTACTAAATACGATTACAAAACTCTCTTGACAATGTTGCTCATGTTATACTTAGCCCCCTATTTGCCTAATCGCGTTTTGATGGTTCTTGTCATTGTACTGTCGCTTTAAGCTCAATATTATACAATTTGACTGCAATTTCACGGTACTTACTTTCACTGTTACATATTATTGTTTCGCAGTATGTTATTACTTTAATAGCTTCTTCAATTTCTGATCAAACTGTTTATGGGATGTCCTTTGGGTAATTAATCATTTCTACATTCCTGTGTTTAATTGAGACCAGTCGGGATACTGGCCTAGTTTTTAAATGATGTTTTATACTCATCTCTTCTCGCTCTAATGCCGAAGTACAATACTGCGCTGTACTCACACTAGTGTAAACTTTACTATGTAAGCACAAGAGTCGTTTACAGGCGTAGACATTCACCTTGCCTTTGTGTGCGAGTGTTTCTTTCAAATATCCTATTCCTAACTTTGTTAGAACTATAATTTTTACTTTGTGTTTACAAACTAGCTAATATAGTTAGTTGGCAGTAAATTTATTCATTGAAATATCTAGAAATAATGCAAATTCTAATACCTAGAATGCATCTAACGAAATAGTTTTACCTGCGTGTGAGTGTGCATTACAATCAACGTTCACATTTGCATTTGTATGCGTTTGTGTAGGCACGTTGCTGTTTGTGTATGTACATGTAAATTGCGTGTAGTTTACGCTAGCATTTGCGTGAATAGTGGTGTTTTGTATATGTGTGAGTGTTTTAGCGTTCACAATGAAAGTACTGGCGGTTGCGCGGATTTAGGTCACAGCGCCAACTTTGATTATAAAGATTACAACGGCCGTGTGAATCATCGCACATCTTCTAGGGCTACGTTCCCTACAAGGAATGTTGGAGTCCCTATTAGTAATGTAGATGGTGAATGCCTTGCACTTTCCTTGGTAATACAACTAAGGAGAGATAAAAGCCATGACATTGAACATCTGCAGAAGATATGATGATTGCTAACTTTGTATAGGTAGGTACTTACTTTCGCGTGAATGTACTTTTCTGCTTAGGTAATGCTTTTATTCAGATCTTTCGCGCTTGGAAATGTGCAAAACTCATTATAGGTATAATTTTGACATTTCACCATTTCAAAGATCAAGCATTACTTACCTACAACAGCTTTAGTTCGTGAACCTAGGTAGGTACTCTCATTTAAAATACATTCAAATTTTAAAATCCAAACAGTGAAATAACGCAAAGAATTAATGACCCTTGTTGTAACATCCTTCCAGTTCCACCCTCTCAAACACTCTTGCCAAATATCCGCAGAATTTCATCTAGATAAGGTCGGAGTGGTAGTTGTGAAAAAGAAAGTGTACCTACCTATACCGCAAACCTTGAAATCCAAGTGGCGAAATAAGTCGAGAAAGGTGACAAACCTTGTTACAATCCACCCACCTCTTTCCAAATTTCCGCAGTAGGTGAGGTACGTTCCGTTCCAAGATAAGGTCGGAGTTGTAGTTGTGAAAATGTAGTGGAAAGGAAAGTGGTCTGCCGCGCCGTGTTGAAACTTCTTGCGTTGCGCCAGCGCACTGCGTGAAAGGGGATTTGTATGAGCTGACCTATTTACACCAGTTTTGGTTATTATTGAGCCAACATACTGAAGTTACAACATATAATTATTATAGTAACAAGATACTTCATGACACCAAAGGTGAGAATTATAAACATAGATACAGAGCAATAAATCGGATTTATAGCTAAAGTAATTAACCAGGCAACCTTTGGTTGGTAGAAATATGCGATTATAAAAAAAGTGAAACAAACAACGCGTAGAAAAGCTAAAATGTTTCATATCTTATTTTTGTCATTAGCTTTTTACATAAAAGGTACATAGATATTATAACGAAGATGTATATCTAAATTTGACAATAAGGTTATCAAAAACTAGGTTAAAGAGAAATTGACAGTAAATGCGTACAACAAGTTTTACAGAGTCAAAATTGTCGATGGAGTTCCGAAAAGTTTAAAATCTTAAAATCCATTTTCTACTTTTTTAGGGCCAGGGAATATGCATTGAACGATTGTGTCTCGTTTCTTTTTCAGTTTCCCCCTATTGGCGAACAAACAATTACAGCTTATCTTCAAACATTGACACGGTGTCACTATTGCCCAACATGCCCTATCAGCTGACCCTGGTCGTCTTTATGTCGACCTTCACACATTCTACCACGTTTGGCTGCACTGTTTGCTTTTTTGTAAATAAATATTGGAATATGCTATGTGTAGGTAGGTGTTGGTGAGAAGAAAACGTTACCTGTGATTTCTTATGTGTGACTTGGCTTTGCAAGTAAAGCAAAAAATAAATCCAGGTTTGTTTTAATGTGACTTTTTATTTCTTTGTTAATAGGAAAGACACACAAAATCTATTTACGTTCTCTATATTCTTAAGATAATTCTGCAACCTACAACAGTTTGCTGCGGTAATGCGGGATGGGTATTATATTATTGGAGCTATATTTTCGAGGTTTCCCGTACGCTTGGCTAGATTGGCTTTGTCTCTTAATAGTAAGTATACTTAAACACTGTTCCGTAATCGTCGATATCATCACATCACGTAACTGCAGGTACAATGGCAGATACACACACGCCTTTTTTGTAAAAAAGGCAGCAATGTGTTCTTAAATATCCAACATGAAAACTTATCCCATATCGACTGTTTTAATTTCAAATGTCGTAAGGGACAAACCCCTACTTTTCAGGAGAGCAAAAAAACGATTTTCGACATTTGAATTCATATAACTTTTTTAAATCTCAACCGATTTAAATGATTCCAAGAGACAAAAGTATTAAAATTACGATATCTTTCAGAATAAATAGTCTAATTAATGATTATTTCAGTAGTTTTAAAGATTGCGTCCCTTACGACACGATTTTTTTGTTGAGGTGTCCTTTACGACATTTTGAGTGCTAAGGATGCCTTTTACTACAATGGCGTTACGTACAGAAATAATAGTCATTTTGTAGTAACTAAGGCTCTATCTTACTGATATTTTTTTTGTGTGTTGTAAAGCACCGTGAATTTGTAAGAAAGCTATAAATAAGTACTTGATAATTGTCGTAACTCACGTACAGTTTATAAATTTGCCAAGAAATTACTGTAATAAAACCTTCCGTTTAGCATTTAACTATTAATTATTTGTAGGGTTTTCGTAGAAGTAGGTATTTTCTTATAGTAAAATGTTGCTTAATTAAGTTTAGATTCTAATTGAAGATTAAGTATTTTTGCAAAAGAAAAGATATTATTTTGTTTCTATTTGATAAAATTTTAACAAGAGGCCTGAATTTAGTAACTTTGTGACCACAGGTGAGTTACAAGTCACTTTTACGTTAGTCAAAGAGTTACTAATTTCAGATGTCTTAATCCTAAGCTAAACTGAGCAGTACTTAATCGCATAACAATTTTGTAAGAATCAGAATACTACTTATCCACGTACCGTGGCGGTCCCACTCAGGTTTGCTTATGACATTATAATAATATTTTTATACGTTAATACTTTCTCGTTAGTTATTATCTCAAAACTAGGATTTGATTAAAACAATTAGATTTATTAAATGTTCTCATTGTTAAAAAAACACAAACGTCTTTCACAAACGTTGCGTGATCATGGCATGCTATGAGTAGCGTTCCACAAATAATGTTTTTCACGATCCTTTACATTGACAATCTCGCGGAATGATGCAATGTCATGTCATAATTAGCCTAGTAGCGTATGTTGATACTAGCTAATTATTTTATTTTTAAAGATAGTGTTATACATTTTTCTTATAAGCACAATCTAGTATAGTAAGAAGAAAAATACTAAAAAGCATTTATAAAAAACAACAAATCACAATTTGCAAATATAGGATTCATCATTATAATTATAATTAATGTAGGTTATGGAGTTTTAAAGTAGGTAAAAAATATGTTCAATAATAGAATTACCTACCAACTTAATTTGAATAATGTACTTACATTGAAAACAGTTATCAAGGCATTTATTTAAACCTTAGCTGTTACCTACGTCACATGATATCAAGATAAAACGCATGGCAGCAGGTCGGGAAGGTTGCGCTAAGCAAGAATCAGAATTCGAGTTGTCGGTATTCATATAGTACGTGATATGACATCGTTACAAAACTAATAGCAGCTTTTAGAGCTTTATTAGTAGAGAAAATAATTATTAGTCTGCCTTACCTAAAATTGTCGGAAATTCTTGGCAGATGGTTTTAAAAACTGTATATTAAGTAAACATTCATTCAATAAAGGCTGTTTAAAACATGTCATGACACATTGTTTTTAATAGGTAGCATTTATTTTAAAGAGCTAGACTTATAATTTATGCATCCAGTTGCATTTCTACGGCAGGTAAGACCTGGGTGTCTGGTTTTTTATATGTACCACTGCCATCGCTATCATGCAGATGGTGATTTTGAAGTCTTCAATGAAAACAACAAAAAGAAACGAGACAAGAAAGCTACTACTAACAGTTTTTTTGCCTGATGTTATAAGACTTTGGCTTTCCTTTAAAGGCTGCCAGCAGGTGAGCATGGTCGTGCACTGACGCGTAACACTAATAGGTCCAAATATAGATATTCTTTTACGAAGTAGTTCATTTCATCCCATTGAATTGACCCATCCTAGAGTGGCAAAAGAACGTTTAAAATATAGCGGGAATTTAAAAAAATGTCGGCAGAGCATGCCATGCTTTTATCGCGTCTTTGTCCAACTCGCACGTTACAGTTTGTTATGCCAAATGGTGAAAAGGATAATGGGTAGTTGAAGGCTTATCCCTGCGGGTGTTGAAGGGAAGATCACTAGATGAGATAGACTTCTACTTATTTACAGCCTCCTTAAGGAAAGTGACATCAGAACATCCCGTGTGTAATAACAGCTGTGTAATAAAGGGATTTTCTTGAGATCGAAACCGTAAAAATGTTGTAACGGACTCTTTTATGAAAAAAATAATGTCGTAAAAGACACAGAATTTTCCAAGTGTTTCAAGGAAGTGTTGTTGTAAAGGAATTTTCCCGAGATCTAAATCGTAAAAATGTTGTAAGGGACGTTTCAATAACAAAATTTATGTCGTAAGTGACATCAATAATTTCAAATGTTTTATGGAAGTAATGTTGTAAATAACATACTGCTTCTATCCGTTGGTAATTGCGACACTTTCAGCCAGAAGTTTTTTAGTTTTTGTTTAGAATTATGTCGTATAAGTAATTCATAATTGTAAAAAGCCTTTACAGCGTACCCCCACTAAATGGTATACATATCTTTGGTAACTTACTACAATTTTCTGTCCAAGATCTTGACTTACTACAAAGTGTTTTAGCTTATAACTCCTTCATTTTTCGAGATATCGCTGCGTGGATACGACAGATCGATAGAGAATAAAAAACTGCATATTCTGAGCCTTTAATGTCCCTTACGACAAAATGTCCCTTACGACATTTGAAATTAAAACAGTCGATATGTTGCGAATTCCAAAGACCATACAAAACTCGAAAGCCAAGACAATACAAGCAGGACCCCTGGAGATTGTGCAAGTGATTCAGGTAGCACACGTGGTGACCCCACGTCCACGATCCTACTTCCACTCTTGCGCACGTGTTGCCCAGACGAAAGTGCCTTTCAATACGACCCCGCTTTTGAATCAAGTTGACTATAAATCTAATGTTAGGTTAGGAGGGTTCGGTCTTTCTATAGGACTATAACCTGTTTATGATGTCATAAGTATTTTGAACCGTGATGATTGAAATGATTTTAAAATTGAATTTTAAAGACATACAGTATTTTGCTATTAGGACGTACCTGTGACAATTTTGCCACTGAATACGTCCAAATATTAAAACACTTCTCGTGTTAGGTATACAATTTTTGGAAAACTTGTAGCCCAGTTGGTAGTAGCGTCGGCAGTACAGATGCCGAAGGTCGCAGGTTAAAATCCTGCCTGCGGTGGAAAATTATGCAAGTTTTTCAAAAAAAATTGCCACTATTAACACGCCTTTGGGGCGAAAACGGGACTGGGCACACCGGTTGTTCTGAAAAGAAGTAATCGGGCTGATTTAGTTAACGAAAAGCAAACTCATATTTATTAAAGTTATAATAATACCTACTAGGTTCACTTCATAGCATGCAGAAGAAAATCAAAACCCAAAACAAAAATCTACACATAGACCATGACCTTTGTTAAAATGTCACTATCAAAAGCACCGTGGTGTATAATAAAGGTGCATTTTTTTTAACTCCTCCTACCTGGCCTATTATAGACCGGGGGAAAGTTATGTGAAAGACGGTCGGACAAAAAACCTTGATTTCTCCCAACTTTTTTTGAACCCTTAGAATTCTGATTTGGATCAAACGATGGTTTTTGTAAGGCCACGTTCGAGTTTGTACAGAATAATAGAGGCACAAAAAAGTATGCATTTTTTCTTTGTTGTGAGTTTCACGTATGTGAAGACAGATAGTAGGTATGAATTTTTTGTTTCGATGAACGGTTTGGCAAAATAGAGGTACAGGAATGATGATAAATACCGTTCCATCAGGGTTCGCAAATAAGTGATGGCATAGGTATTAATTAAGGTACGTACATGCTCTTAGGCTATTTGAGCTGTAAACTGCTTCAATCCATCGCGATACCTACCGCGTGTGAACCTAAATTATGTAAGTGCCAAAATCCGTAACATTATATAGGGTGTATTTTTATTAGTGGCGGATCCGTTAAGGGTGTGTTCTGTCAATGAAACTGAACAACTTTCCCCAAGGAACATAGGTCCAAATACGAAAAAAAAATTTGGTCTTCCCATACTAAGTGTGTTGGCCGGCCGGGTCAATTTGTATGGGAGGGCCAAATTCTTTTTACATATTTCGACCTATGTTCCTTGGGGAAAGTTGTTCAGTTTCATTGACAGAACACACCCTTAACGGATCCGCCACTAATAAAAATACACCCTATATATTAATTAAAGTTAAAATGGCGCACTTAAGTTTAAACAATTAAATTGCTTCAATCCAGTCTAATCATTTATCCTATTGGTTCTTACTACTTATATCAAAATTACTGACTTCTACACTAAATATACAGTAGATACGTGTGTAAACACTTTGTATTGAGTGAGTATTGACTAAAATAACAACTTGTGATTTAAGTCAGCTGACTGTAGGTATATTTTATTTGGGAGGTCTAATATTTTTGTCATGATCTGATCCTGAAACGTGTCCGTTTCAGCATCCTTGCTTGAAAGCCCATAAATAAAACAGACAACAACGACTTACACTTTCATCCAATACCTGAACTTAAGTGAAACTGTGAACAATACCCGATCACTTTCCCATATCTCGTGGAGCAGAACATTGAATGGAGAAAAACTGTCGCTCATCAGTCATTGGCTTTCTTAGCGTGCGCGGGCGCCGCGCTGACATCAGACTCTCACTCTCTTTTACCAATTAATCGGGGTTAGGGTTGGTCATCATTAAAATATGAATAAAATTTTCCACTTACAAGATTGCAGGAAAAAGACACAATGGTTCCAGGAACAGCCGTGGCCTCACCGCATTGGGTGGATCGGTGGTACTCGCTTAGCGTAGACGACGAATAATCGTAGAACGTCAACTCAAATACTGTGCTCTTCATCTTTGGCACTCATGCCAACCTTCACTAGTAGGAGAGGAGAGTAAAACCTAACTTATTCTCAACTTTTCTTGACACTCTTCTGCTAAAGGCGCCCGTGCGCCGTTTCCCTAATTTGTGTTTCTGCTTCTGTCGTCGCAAAAGACAAGTTTGGTTATCATTTTTTCGGTTTAACTTTCAACCTTATAGTACCTACCTACCTTTAAAGAACACAAGATTTTAAGATCAATTGTGATTTCATTATTCTATCATTACATTAAGCAACTTCTCGTCTCTCATCCCTAATTGGAGTCAACGATTTGCGTGCAAAAAACTGAAAGAAAGTATTGCGATGGAAAAGTCTATCATCATTGTTTTGTATAGCTGTCCTTTTCTGGCTAACAAGAGGTCGTATGTTCGTCTCTGTTTAAAGAAAGTGTGCACGCGCAGCTTATTGAACGAGTTTACGTCACATAACATGTAGTACAACGTGAAAGGTGAGATGAGATTGCACTGAAATAAAAGCCTGGTTTTTTCCTTTCAATGATATTATTGGCTTTTTGAATAGGGAAATTATTGGATCTTATCTCATACAATACATACCTACCTACAATGTCCTACTTCATGCCTAGCTGTTTAGTATGGGGTTTCATTGTTTTATGTTTCGACCGAGTTCCTTGATGCATCATACGCTGGTTCAACCCTTGATTTTTTTACACATGTTGGTAGAACAAGTACATGCTGTTCTTACAAACTTTATTAAAGCACAAAAATAGAAATTGCAAAAATTATAAAAGATATACCTACATATTAAAAATCCCAACACAACATCAAGATCATCAGCATCACATTAAGATCATTTATAAATGTTTCTGTTTTTATTCAGTTAAAGATTTTATCTCATAATTTTAACTGTCCTACTATCGATAGTGAGAGTGAAAGATGACGTCGAATATGGATTCAGTGAATAGAAAGAGATGGCGTTATATATTTAGTCGGTGTAAAGAAAAGGGATAGCATGATGAGATGAGATGAAGGTGTGGGAATGCGTGCAGGTAGCGATGCAACGCTCTTTGAGGTAGAGCGGGGCCAAACGGAATAGCCACGTGTTGCTGGATTACTATAAAATCATCTAACGCCCTACCTCTACACATGAGACGTGAGACGTGCGACATCGCGATGCTTGAAACCGCTTCCATTCAAATGTATGAAACAGAAGAGACAAAGCTACATACGTGAGATGGCTGACTATCATTTGTCAGATTGACGTATAATCTATGAAGTTTGTGCCTAACCGACATTTCCCGAATGGCTCATCATCGTCTTAAACGGCAGTTGTCAGAGCATGGAAATAGAAAGCATTCCCAAGAGGCTCTAATGGCCCATCTCGAGCAGTGTACTGGTTTAGCTGTTGATGATGCTTAGTTTTATTCAATTTTGAATGTCTTTATGATATGTTTAGTTCAGTCAGCCTTTATAGTTATCATAATTAAATCACTAAGTTGTCTCTACCCAGCTAGACAGGTACAAAAATCCCCGACCCACCCAACAGCGGCAAAAAGTTCTATCGAAGAAAGTAAGAGCATTCTCATGTTAGGAGTGTTTTTATAAACATTTTTAGAAAAAAAAGTCTTTTTGTATGGAACGACAATAGTTTGGACAATGGCTTGCGCAACACGTGGTCGCAGGTCGCGATTTTTTTTAATAATCTTTTTTGGTTTTGCTGGATTTATAATGTGAGGGATTTTATCAGATTTTATAGAAATAAGTATTTGGAAGATTTATAGACGAACTTTAGTTTATCGGTTATAATATTAAAAAGAATTCCATACGGTTGTCTGTTTGATGACCTTTATTGTATTGTAGGTAGACTTGGTGTAAAAAGATAGACGCCATGAAATATCAGTGGATACGTCTTTCGCAGGGCTCTCCTGATGTTCCATGGTAGTGTGGGCAAGTGGTGGATACTCAGGCGAATTATCAAAAATCAGGATATTATGGTGACAAATCACAAATTTATTCGGCCTCGCATGGATTACAGGATCTGAGATATGAACCGAGTGCGATGAACTAGACGGGTTTAGTGTGTGCACCGCTCGGCGGTCTAGAATATGAATGCACCCGCCGACCCTGTTCACATGGGTGGAACTGCTTTTAGCGCCACCACACGGATGTTCATAGCTTTTTTATTCCACTTTACAAATTCCGGAATACCGGTACCAAACTATTGAAATGGTAGGCCGTAATCGCCTAGATATCACTTGCGATGCGACGACAAATATTTTATTTTACGTATCTACTATTTGAACTATCCCAGATACCGCAACGGAAATAATACGTAGTTTATGTCTAGTTGCGTTTTCACCATTTTCAGTGCCACTCACTATGACTTCATATAGCTTTGCAGTTTTGTTACTCTATATATACTATGTAGAGTAGGATAATAAGTCCCTGCATTCCCAAGGAGGGTTGACGTCCGGTAGGCGGCCGGTCATAAAATTAAGCCAAATCCTTTTGCAACACGATTTTGTGATCAACAAAACGTGTTGCGCCGACCTCAAGTAATTGGGATGAGGGCAGGAAGATGAGATGATGATGAGTAGGTAGGAGCGGGTGGAATTGAAACAAGGAGGAATCGCAACTAGGCCTTCCAAAAGAGGCTTTGGTCATTTGTTAATTTTATTAGACACGAAGAATGCTAAGCTAACCTTGCTTAAATCACCGATTTTATCAAAAACATAAGGTTTTCGTTCAACCCACGAACAAACACATGTTCTCAATTTATCATTTTGCCTTAAAACCATTGCCTTAAGCTAAATCAGTTTGAAGGTTGATCAAAACATCCCAACCTCTCTAGTTTCAAGATAAAACAATAGATAGGTCTCGACCTTATGTCCTTATATGTGTTTATTGCTTTATAGGGTACCGCACGAAAAGGTTCTAAGTAGATGTAGGTTGCGTTCACTTTTAAGTTTGTTTATTTACTAAGTAGATTAAGTTTTAGTTGGCAAAGGAATAACTTTTTCTTATCCATGGATGCTGCGATTTACATAGATACCTACTTAATGTTTTGGTTCTTAAGCCGGGCTAGCATGTGCTGCACTGTAGAGAGGTAGAAATAATTCGCGCATAAGAAGACTTCAGATGTCTCAAATCGTATGGAGTCTTAAAAAACAAGAACCCTTAGGACCGGTATGCTACCAGTCCCGCTATGCTACCTTTTTCGAATACGTCAAAAATTGAAAATACAGTTAGAAAGAAAAGTGTTTATTGAGTTGGTTATGAGAACATTTGAAGATCATTATTTCCAGATATCCTGGCTGGACTAGCCCGTAATTTTGACGTATTTACAGGTGAAGTACGAAATAAAGTAATCGAAGTCGCACGGTTGCATGCTAAGTTATTCGTCGATTCGATCTATTCTAGAATAAAATATTAATATTTGTCTCTGGGATTAAAGACAAATTTAAAAAAATTAGGAAAATGCCTCCCACACTAGGTATTTTGACTTTATGATTTATGAATACCACAGTTATAGTTTACTTGAGAGACAATTGATAGCGCGTTTTAAAAACTAACAGTGACATCTAGTGTCTTAAAATAATACATAGGTAAGTACTTATAAACTTTTTTAACATTGTGATTTTTAAGTTGTTATTTTACCTAGTTGACAGGTATCCCGCGGTATTTCAACAGGCGGTGTTGTTAAAAAATGCACCAAAAAAGAGGTGAAGCAATGATTTTTGAAAAATGATATATATAAATCGATTTACCGCTCCCTAAATAGGTTGTGTTTACGAAACTTCGAGAAAATTGTTGGACCCCCTGATTTTATATCGTTGGTGGTGGATTTTATACCGGGGGTGTTCAGTTAGTCACGAAATATTAATCTTCTGTTCCATTGCAATATTTAGACTTATTTTTCATGATTTCGCAGACGGCCCTATAATAGTAAGAGTTGTTCATAAATAGATGTCAAATATTTCTCAGGCGCCGTTAACACAAATTAGGGAATCGGGGCGCTGGGCGCCCGTTGATCCATTATAAACGGAAAACCCCATGTACTCGTATGTACTCGTATGTACCTACCTATAATTCTTGCTAGATTTTTATAATCCTTTTCATGTAAACTTTTGATAAGGGATATTTCTCGACTTGTAAAATACTCTACGAACAAGAGTGACGCTCTTACATTGATGTGATGATGATGTGTCCTATTTAAATTGCATCAGTATTTTTGTTCCTACCTAAGTAATAATTGGTAATCGAACCTACGAAACTTACGTTTAAAAATGAGGCAAATTTTATCGATAATACATTATTGGTGTAAGACATGCTATGTAGTCATCACACCACTGATCTCAGTTCTGTGTCTTAGCTTTTTTTGAGGCCGTTTTGAATCGAATTTGATCATTTCTCGATAAATTATTTTTAATAACAATTTAGTCCAATTAGTTTGTATAGTCGCTTTATTTTATGTCTCTTAATCGTAAATATGAATTTATGTAAAACATTACAAGAACCTGTGCATAAATATGCTAGAGGTGCCATCTAGCGATCGTAATTTGTACCAATTAAGTAAATTTTGACAGCTCCAATAAATCGATCTATTTGAAGGTGGCGAGAACGAGTCACAATTACACGTGAATGAAGAAGTAATTGACAGCTTGTCATTGAATTTGATATGATATCATAAATTACTGGGTGCCTGCTACTTGCCTTTGCCAATGCTAAGTCAATATTTGTACTAATTGAAACAATGCCAGGGGAATAAAATACAAAACTAAACTTATAATCCTCATTTCATTATCAATGGAGTTACTAATACAAATTGATAGTTCGGAAACTCTCGGCTGACTCTCAGACCCAGGAAGGATTTTGGGCCCCGAAAACAAGCTCTATCCACTCTGTTAGCGGAAGTCATATGTTAGGTACCTTATATACCTATTGGTTTATTAGAAGAGGAAGATATACTTATAATATCTAATAAGAAAAACAGTTTTGAAAATAATTTTATCCTATTGGAGCATTGGAATTAAATCTTACAAGGATTTTCTCCCTTTCTTGACACATCCTTTCATTTCTCTGTTACTAACCGCGATGATGACCTACAAATCGAAAGAACATTATTACATGATCTAATCTTTGCAATGCTCTCCTCATGTTCACATAGATACGTTAGTGCTGGGCATTTTTAATCGATACTTTCATGTAACAATTTTCAGCTGGAACGAAAATTATCAAGAATTTAGGTACAACGATTGTTATTATTTATTCTTATGTATGGTACAACAATTTCTCTCTTATGTATGATTTGTCCCAGTAGGTAGACTGATCAAAGTCATACCTAATACGTTTTTTTGTCAAATAGACTTTTAATTTATTTTTGCAGAAATTTTGTGTCATAAATTGATACAACTGCCGTTTTATTATTACAGTGACACACCTTTGTGACTGAAACTTTTATCAAGATTCAGGACACCACTAAAAGTTATACAAATAACGTATTATCGCGTCCTGAACTACTCTACCTAAAGTATGGGAAATAAGGACCTAACATTTTCTTTAAAATAAATAATGACAAACTTTTGATCAGCATTAATCTGGCTATCGATATGTTTATCGACTTTTTCCCATCACTAGCGCGGTCTGTGCGCAAGCGCACGTGTGCGCACAGAGCTCCTTTGTGCCGCAGGATATAGGTCAGCGTGTTACCCCTCCCTATAGCAAATAGGGCATGATAGAGTTGTCTGTGCTAGTATCTACTTACACTATTATGAAATGTTGCGCGGGAAAACAGTAATCATGCAATATGTGTTAATGATGATGCCCAGCTGAGAAGCAAAGAACGTGAGAATTATACCAAACGAAATAAGCTGTCATTTCATTTGGAATCGAAGTGTTGAATGTGTATTGAGTAGGTACGTTTCCCCCAGGTACGACCAAGGGCGGAAATTGCAATTTTTGAATGATAAATTTTCATTATAGGTAACAGTACATAAATCACTTTGGAAGCTTAGGATCGCTAAAAGCGTTTGTATTTTTAATTTTGAAATAAAGTAAGATAACCTACCTCGTCATTCAGAGTCAATTGGTAAGTACGACCACAGTCAGTGCCCGTTTAGGTAAGTACCTATATAGTATTATGTTGCACTGGCGACCTTTCCATGTCCTATCTCCAATTAACTATAGGGTCTTTGGCCTGACTGACTGACTTTCAAACGTTCTCACACGAGAAATATTTCCCAATCTTTAACCTACACAACCACAAATAAAAGTTGGCTTTATTTATGTAGGTTTGTCTTTGAAACCTTTGTGAAGTTTAAATTTTATTAGTTTTTTATTAGATTTCTAAGGCTTGGATACAACCTTGATTTGTAGTTCAATGGTCAGGATTAACAAACGTTTTTCAAGAATGGCCTTAAGTCTTAGTAGACGTGGTAGGTGTAAGCGAAGATGGAACATTCTAAAATTAATTCAACGATGCGTAATTTATTATTTACTTCAGTATATTCTCATCCATTTTGTGGAAGGCAAAAGATTAGAAGAGGAAAACATGTGATCGCCTGTAAGTACTGTAACCACTAGGACAAAATGGTACCGTAATAGAGGTTGATTTGTCCAAGCCGTAATACCATACAACTGTCACCACACACGAGATAATCGAGAAATATGTATTTTAAATGAAGTTTTGTTTGGACCATAGTTGCAAGAGTTGGACCATATAATAGTTGTATGGTTTTACCAGTACCTATTCTACGAAAATATTTTTTTATGCTCTCTCTAAAATAGAAACTTGCGAAATTCTTGTGGTTTGGTGTAGATGGCGATGGTATCTAGATGTCAGACAAAACTTTAGGAACTCTAATACAAATTACAAGTTCATTACAATGAAAAACTTAGGTAAATATCTAAGACAAATCGCCCACCATCAACCTTCGCCGTACCTTCAAGTTCGTAAAGCCTACAATGGGTAATTTAACAGAACAACGACATTTCCAACACATTTCGATGACCACAGTGGGTATGTAGTTTGTTACTGCGGTCTATTACGTTACGACACGCATGGTTTCTATGAGAACGCGAATAAGGTCAATTGATATTTTTATGGCGAAATGAAAGCCATACCTACCTCCAAACCCAAGCACCCAATCCAGAGCTACTATCGCTTCCAAACCCATGTACCCATTTAAGGGACTAACTTAAAAGGGCTTTTCACACAAATTCTAAGAATAATCAGTATACATATTCGTTGATGGATTATGGACTTGCTGGCAATCCTTAGTTTTAGAACGCAATTTCTGAATATGAATGAAATACCTATGATAACTTGCTTGAGAAATATTTGAAGCCATAATCATATTCAAAGGCAGGACAGAGCCTACGGTCATGGCGTCAAATCTGCGACCGTATTGTCAAACCAATAAAGCAGTTCCAAAGAGGGTTGACGTCAACACTCCCAAAGAAGGTTGACGTTAGGCATTATCTTTTACTGAATAAATCTTGAATCTTGAATCTTGAATCATTCCCAAAGAGGGTTGACGTCTGGCATTCCCAAAGAGGGTTGACGTCATTTCCAAAGAGGGCACCGTTCCCATACGGTACCCTCGTGGTCAATTAGTGCTTCTAACATGGTGCTGGATTGGTTGTGTAGTACTTTGTAGGCCATTGCAGGCTGAACCACCTGACCAGCATATGCAACCTTTGCTGGAGACTAGAGAGGGGCTCGACTGCGACGAAGCCTTCCACTACTGCGTCGAACGAGAGCTTACGAAGCGTCGCGAGTGCTGCTGTGCGCGAGCTACAGCGGCGTAGAGGGACTTAAACCACCAAAAAGTCGTAGCAGGTGTGTCGGCGGCTACGAGCGTGTCGCCTTATACGCTTTCTTCCTAGATTTACGTCTATGCAGTTAACAAATTCGCAGTTTTTCTAGTACTTATGGGAAATGTGCGAATAAATCGATGCATTTGGCACTTATCCGGCACTTCGCAAAGGGCCTAGGGATTTCGCGATGCTCCTGCGACATATTATATATATTTATAGTTTCGTGTTGAAAATCACTTAACTTAGAAAATCCATACTTCCATACTAATATTATAAATGCGGAAATGTGTTTGTTTGTTTGTTTGTTCACGTCACAACAGAGCGACATCATAGAGTTTTTCGAGGTGTTCAGTTAGGTGAGAGGCTGGAGAGTGACATAGGCTACTTTTTATCCCGGAAAAACATATTTTTCCCATCGGAAAACAGATTTTTGTTTAGCATGAGAATACATTCATAGTACATACATAGATGAATATATAACACTATACTATAATAATAAAGTTTCTTGAGTATGAGTATTGTGGTATCGATGTGTCGTTTAGAATACGCAACTAATTGATCCCTATGAGTACGCGGGCTAAGCCGCGGGTAACAGCTAGTAATAAAATAATACCAAAAACACTGATTGTTTATGTTTGAGAACGAACGAAATCACTAGGTATCAGCTGTTAAATGAACATGGCGGCGACATTTTGATGAATCAGAAAGTGTGGTGATGATTTTACAGTTTTACTTCGTAATTATTCTAATATTCTAAGGAATACGTTTTACCTGTGATTCGTGTGTTATATATTTTGACGGATTGTACATAGCTAAATTGATTGTATTTTAGCGTTGTTTGTAGTGAACCTTTATAAAAACTTGGTGAACCTAGCGTTAATTGTTGCGAACAAAATATCTTTAGAGGTAAAAGATATTTACGATGCAATAGTTTTTGTGATGAATTTTGCCCAACACTTCGCTATATTGCTTTCCGAAAGTTCCCAGTTCCCAACACTTCGCTATCTTGCTTTCTGACATAAAATGCAAATGGAAAGCTATTTTATTTGACAGTAAAAGTGTGTCAAAAATTATATCCTTACTCGGATATTTCATTCACATTTGAATGAATGATATCCATTTTTTGACTTATGATTTCGAACACCCACACATATGCAAAAACGATTTTAGTATACATTGAAAGTTACGAAGCATCTTATTTTTAGCTCAGTACTAAATAGTCAATGTATTCCTCCGTTAGCGCGTTTTTTCGTCGATAGCTAGAAACTTCCATATTGACATTACTGACATTACAAAGTGCATCGCAGATTCGAGGCCCAGGTTATACGTCAAAAATATGTGATAGAAATCAGCCCGTTAGCAGTTTCACCGGCTGCAACTCATTTTCACCCTCTGCAACTCATTTTCCCTCTTTTCCCGTGGGAAAAAGGTTTTTTCCCGGAATGTGTTATACTTACATATAACCTCTCTAAATTACAAAAAAAAATATCAAAATCCGTTGCGTGATTTAGGATGACTTTAATGTTGTAGATAATGTTCCTAAAATATCGCCAAAGCCTGGCTAAAGACTTGCATGCTAGAGTTAGAGCGCAAAACGACCAAAATTGAAGTACCTACCGCTACCTACCTACCAATAAGCGATTTAACAGAACAATGACATTCCCAGCCCAATATTTAGATGACCGCAAGCGCATGCGCAGTCATTGCTGTGGTCACTGATTATGTACGGCACTACAGATAGACCACTTAGTACTTAGGACTACACTCCACACGACGTCTACAGATGTTCTCAAAATGACCCAAGGGAAAATAAAAGCATGCCTGAAAATAATATTATGCCAGCTACACAGCAAAAAGATCCTGTACAGCACGTGTGCTAATTTTCTAATATACGCCGGTGATACGCGCAAGTAAATTACACAGGGTGTAAAGGATAGCTCTCCGATTACTGAAAGGGTACATTCAGACGATGAAACCGGACAACTCCCCATAGAAATAAATTTTAGGAAACGTAAAAAAAATTTTGACTTCCCATAGTAAATGCAATTAGTTGATCGTGATTTTGTAAGAAGGAAGGTCAAAAATTTTTTTTCGTTTCCTGAAATTTATTTCTATGGCAAGTTGTTCAATTTTATGGTCTGAATGCACCCTATAAGTATTGGGAGACATGTCCCTTACACCCCGTATATAGGGTGAAATTTTACTAATGACCGAAAGCATAATAGATAATGACAGGCTGGTGATAAGGAACAACTTTCCTTAAGGAACATAGTTTGAAATATGAAAAAAAAATATGACTTTCCATAGTAACTCAAATCAGCTGTATAATTTGTATAGAAGGACCATTTTTTTTTTATATTTCGACCTATGTTAATTGCGGAAAGTTGTTCCTCATCACGAGCCAATTCTGAGTTTTTGCTATCGGTCACTAGTAAAATTTCACCCTATATTACCGTGATAGGTACGGTTGCAGTAGTGACTACAGTAGCAACCCTAAAGTTTATGATAGGTAGAGTGTACCTTCTGCAAGCAAATTTATTTATTTTGTGTGGCTGCGGTCTTACGACATACGCCTGCGAATTAGGTCACCAGCTAAATGTTACATGTTATGGGATTACAGTTTGATGAAGGGAATAGTCATTAGGCTAGCGGTTTTTATAATGTTGTCCGAGTAAGTGTTCTCATTTGCTTGTATTGTAGGTAATTATAAAAACATTGGATCGTACAGTATTTCAGTTATATTTTTGACGTCCTCAACAACTTACTAATGATTTTCAACTAGTTTTGTGTACCTAGCTCTTGAAATCGTTGTGGTAGATCAAAATCCATGTACCTATATATAATGTTACATTAAATAAGCACAAATATTTTATAGGCGTGTTCAAATCACAAAACTGAATATCTTCTATTGCAAACTTTTCTCCGAAATATGAAAAAAAACATTGGACGTCCCGTAAAGTAACGCACTTTTTCAATATACCTATTTGTATGAGGGGTCTAAATTTTCTTTTCATGTTTCGAATAAAAGTTGTCCAGTTTGTGAGTAGAACACGCCCTAAAAATATTTGTACTTAATTAAAATGTAACCCTATAGAGTGCAGGATACATGCACAGTAAGAGGTACCTGAGTAATAATGATGTTCCTTAATCCACTACGCTATAAAGATCTAAATGAACCTGTAGGTAATTTAATGGTATTTCCAATAAACAACTCCATTTGATTGCGCTGAATAGCGAGGCCGCGTAATCTTCGCATCAGTTCCTCGCGGGATTGTCAGTACAAGACAATCGGCCTTAGATTGTAGCGCATAGGGCAACCTGATTCGTAGGCAACCTGAGACAATACACCCAGCCTTTTGGCTGGTTTCTAGGGCTGCTAAGACTTTGAAGAGAAGTGCTGGTGCTTAGAAAATACATATATCAAACAAATAAGGGGCAATCTTGATTGTCAGTACAAGACAATCGGCTTTAGATCGCGGCGCATAGGGCAACCTGATTCGTAGGCAACCTGAGACAATACATCAAGCCTTTTAGCTGGTTTCTAGGGCTGATAGGACTTCAAACAAAAGTACGCAACCTAAGATAATACACCAAGCCTTTTGACTCGTTTCTAGGGCTGCTAAGACTTCAAATACAAGTGCTATTAGAAAACACTTTTATCCAACAAAATATAAGTAATCTTCGCATCAGCTCCTCGCGAGATTGTCAGTACAAGACAATCGGCCTTAGATCGCCGCGCATAGGGCAACCTGATTCGTAGGCAACCTGAGACAATACACCCAGCCTTTTCTAGGGCTGCTAGGGCTTCAAAGAGAAGTGCTATTAGAAAATACTTTTATCCAACAAAATATGGGTAATCTTCGCATCAGCTCCTCGCGGGATTGTCAGTACAAGACAATCGGCCTTAGATCGCCGCGCATAGGGCAACCTGATTCGTAGGCAATCTGAGACAATACACCGAGCCTTAAGGCTGGTTTCTAGGGCTGCTAGGATTTCAAGGCGGAATTCGTATGTGCTGAAAAAGCTGTGAGAAAAGTCTTTTATCAAACATATTGGGGGCAATCTTGGAATCAGCTCCTCCCGAGATCGTCAGTACAAGACAATCAGCTTTAGATTGCGGCGTATAGGGCAATCTGATTCCGTATTTTATACTTAAGTAGGTAGCAGTGTTGGGCGTAATTAATTACTTTTGTAATTTAATTAATAATTGAACTACTTTTAATTCAATTACATGTTATTGAAATTACATGTAATTGAAATTAACAGTAATTGCAATTACTTTTCCAATTATGTAATTAAGTAATTATAATTCGTAATTCAATTACGCAATTACATTTTGTAGTATGATACATTGCAGTATTGGCATAATCACAAATTTTGACGATTAAAACTTATAATTTTGTCACTATTGATTGAAAATCTAGTTTTTGTGGTGATTATTAAGTATTCAGTCGCTAATTTTTGAGTCAAAACTTAAACTAATTTGTAGGTATAAGGTAGGTATAAGTACATAATGACTCGGGCGGCTCAGCCCTTCGAATTGCTTGTTAATGGGTCTTTAGAGGTCAGCCATCGGGTCGTAAGGGTTGTTAGGTTTGTAATGGTTCAACGGGTTCAGCTGGTCGCAAGGATTCTTCGGGTCGTAAGGGTTCATCGGGTCGTAAGGATTCAACGGGTCGTCAGTGTTCAACGGGTCCTAAGAGTTCACGAAGAACCCTTACGACCAGAAGAACACTTACGACACGAAGAACCGTTACGACCCGATGAACTCTTACGACCCGATGAACTCTTACGACCCGACGAACCGTGACGACCCGAAGAACCATTACGACCATGAGAACCCTTTCGACCAGAACAATGAAACCTTACGACCCGATAAACTTTAACAACCCGATGAACTCTTACGACCCGATGAACCCGTACGACCTGATGAACTCTTACAACGCGATGGTCCCTTACAACCCGAACTAAAAAAACGAAAGGTTCAAGGAGTGCAAAAGGCCAAGCAATTCTAAGTATTGATTCATGTACTATCAGCAGCACATCAACCTATCTTTGATACATTACTGTTTTTGTTTTTGAATAGAAATGATAAAAACACCTTTTTATTTCATCATATTGTTTTGTATGGGTCATTATTTAGAAATAAACACATAGTTAAAAATCCTTATAGCTGTTATTTATATGGCCCTTGTTCATATGTAATTGAGTAATTTAGTAATTCTAATTACAATTACATCAAAGTAATTGGTAATTGAAATTACTTTTTAAAATTATTAATTTGTAATTGGTAATTGCAATTACATACAGTAATTGTAATTTTGTAATTAGTAGTTAATTACAATTTGCCCAACACTGGTAGGTGGGTATAAAAGTTTTAGGTGAAATGATTACAGCGAGAGTTAAGCAAACTAATACAATAACTTGTAACAAATTTGTAAGAAACGTGAACGTTTCGACGTGACCAAAGGTAAAATTTAATTTAATTTTATGAAGTACCTATCCAATTTGCATTCCCGGTCGGTATAATTCTATATAATAATATAGCCACCCCATTTTCGCAGGTATTCTTTGTCAGCGAGTAGATATTTCCTCAGTAACATTTAATGCTTTTATCACCTACGCCTGTCTGAATTCAGAGAGCAATTTAGCATACATTGCAGGTTGTTATCAGTGCTCTGTAGGAATAAGACTGTTGCAAGAGCAATGTATATCGTCTACTAAGTTAAGAAGTTGCAAGACAAGCAGACTAGTCTTACTAGCGACACCTTACTAGCGACCTATGCAACCCGAGTCTTTATTACTCTAGTTTCTGTGAGAATATTGCTCTGTCATCATTTCGGAACGCCTCTAACCATGTTACCTTGGTCATAAGAGACAAATTTACATAGAGATACTGTGTTTATACAAAATCACGTCGTGCGAATGCATACAAAGTTGGCATTACATTTATTATTTGCTCGCTATGAGTTGCCAAGTTATGGTTATGATATGAGGAACCTTATCTTGAGGCCTATTAGAAATTTGATACTTTGTTGCGTTTATTATTTCTATGACAATTAGGTACCTAACTATGGCGCCGTTTTATTTTATGTTGATTTAAATTTTTGCGCTGCGCTATCGCAACATTTGGAAAATGCTAACCTGCTAACTTCACCTTAATCCCATATTAAGGTGGAGCTCATATATTATTACGACGACGCATATCTATATTTGTGCTTCAAGTATTTAAATATGAATATTTTATCACGATTTCCCATTGATCACTGACAATCAAAAAGTTATAGTCGAAAAGGCGACTCGCTGCATTCGCGGACGTATTGCGGTCGTATAGCGTTCCCTTTCTCACTTGAGTTATAAAATCAAGTGAGAAAGAGTGCGCCATATGGCCGCGACTGCAGCGAGTGGTCCTTAGAGGAACACGCTTAATAAACGCACAAAAGGTATTAAGATGACAGCTTGTGAGGAGTTTATAAGCCAGTAACAGCCCTAAAGAGAAGCCAAAACTAGGCTTAATGTCACCGGCCTATTATTCTAGGCAAAACAAAACGGCACGAGCTTTGCAGTAGGGCAGTGTCAATCACGAGTTTCAGCAATAAACCTTCGACTGATACACTGTGCAGACGGGCTGCAAGTCAACTGCATTGCAACCACAAAACGACACGAGCTTGCAGTAGGGTAGGGCAGTGTCAAACACAACTTTGAGCCAGAAACTGATACACTGTGCAGACAGACAGGCTGCTAGTCAGCTGCATTACAACCGCAATGTGTGAGCTGGCAGTATAGACGGTGCAGTTGGGTATAATCAATTGTGAGCTTCATAAATAAACCTTTTTGAACTGATATTATAATGTCTGCTTATACAGGCAGCCATGCATGTAATCTGTAAAGTAGGAGCTCGCACGTATCTAAAATGTTTTTTTACTAGCAATCTCATGAAAAGAGGTAGTAACTTTAGTCGCAGACTACCGCAGACGATTGCCATCAAGCGTCTACCCAATTAAATGAGGTGATAATTATCCTGGAGTGGATTAAAAGGCCATGATGGTTTAAAACGCACAATTAAGTACCGAGTAAAATAATGCAACTATGGTCCTGTCATACAACTATGGTCCAAACGGATCTGTCACTTGACGAAGTTGTAAAAGACAAAGTGTTGCCGTATAGTTATTAATAACTTTGTATTATTATAAAATAGGAGCACAGAGGTCTTAGTTCACGCATTTAACGCTTGATGGCGACACCACTCAGATTGACTACTCGGCCCTGTATTCAAACAAGAACCAGCACGTTTTTTTTTGCCGCCAAACTTTTATCTGAAAAATTTACTTAGAGTTTGAGTTGGAACCAGTGGATGTCTTTAGTTAAAGCTAATTTTATAATCACTACTTTCCGATAAATATTTTCTTGAAATACGGGTTAATTTAAGAATGAAGGGGCTGATAATCATTTTCGGTACTTTGATTTCAACAATGGTCTTAATTTTTTTGTGGACCATATTTAAAAGCTTCTTATACAGCCAGTCGAAACCATTGACACCTCCGTATCTGAAGGCCCATTTATTAAGGAAGACGAAGAAACAGATCAACCAGATATATCTTCGCCACCAAAGGCTCTCTCTCCAAAGTACAATCAAGAGGATTATGTCGTGGTTGAGTATGAAGGAGAAATTTGGCCTGGACAGATAGTCTCTGTAGAGAAAAACGGTGCATACGTAAACTATATGACACGGTCAGGCTTATGTTGGAAATGGTCTGAAAAAGAGGATTAAATACTTTATCTTCAAGTGATATTAAATTTAAAATAAATGAACCCCCAACTAAAAGCACTAAAATGGCTCTATTCCAAGTTACAGAACTGGTTAATAGGTGGGGGATTTAAGGAAAAAAAAATAGTTTTTCCATTTTATTTTTATTTTTATTATTTATAATTATCTCTTTAAGTTCATAAGAAGACTTTTTTTGGTCATTTTTCTTAAGTTATAAGAAGAAAGTAGATTTTGTTAAATTTGTTCCCATGTTTAGCTGTCTACTAATAAAAGGTGCGATTTTTGAATGTTTTTATATATTTTTTGCTATAGATGTTTCCCAAAACACCAATCTCACACAAAATGATCCAAATGATAGTCCTTTATTACGTTTTCATACGTTTTTCTGGTGAAATTTAACTTGGACCATAGTTAAAGACACGTAAGACAACAATGGTTCAAACTTAAATAAAATAAAAAATACTTTACCATGTTTTTTACAGATACCACCCTGTAAATTTAAAAGTGATATTATGTAGGTATACCCCGGATCGGAATGTATTACAATAGCAGCGTTTATCCATTTTATACAACATCGCAAAGTTGAAAATGTAGAATTCTGGACCATAGTTGCATGATTTTACGGCAATTTTGCAGTTCTCATGCAGCTACATAACAGTCGTGGTCCGTCTGCAAACACCCCTAAAGATCTTTGCATTGACAATGTGTAATCAATCATTGTGCTTAGGTGTCATTGGTTAGATATTGAATATTGTAAGTACTTGTCAGGTGCAATGCGGTACTTGCCAGCTTTAACCATGTCGGATTAGCAATTTATGCACTATTTGATATTAGAGAAGCGAGGTCGGTAATTACCTAGACCTATTAATAATAATAGACCAGCCACAAATTCTTACAAGAATTTTTCATGCAGAGTGGAATAAGCATTATTTTACGGTACATTGTACTTAGTCTGCATTTTCACTTAGCTTACCATCTGTCAGGCATCAGGTAAATGATGCCATATATCATTTAAAAGGAATATGAAACAATATTTTATCAAAACTTCACATCAAGGAGCTGACATGTATTTCTTTAATGTCATGTAAAGTCCATTCGCTTAGAAAATGTCGCGATGATACAAAATTTGACGTTATCTAAGGGAATGACATTGTCACCGCGGCACTACCTAAGCGAATGGACTTTATGTGTAGATTCGTATATTTTAATCAAAGAAATGCTATCCAAGCGCCACTGAAATTACCTATTTAATTGTAAGAAGTTTCTTGCATAATTCTTCTATTTTTGATCTAATTTGCCAGAGCGTTCGTTTATCTTGTCATAGAATAAGTATTATAGCCGTGTGGTAGCGGCTCTGCCACCCTTCAGTCAGGGTGTTTCGTAAAAGGCGACATAGAGTTTTGACCTCGGCTGAATAACTGTCGATAATTGGTCAACCGGGATACCACCTACGACAGGGTTGACGTCAGGCATGCGGCCGGTCATAAAACATAGCCAAATCCTTTTGCTACATGGTTTAGGAGAAGGGCAGGAAGGTGATGATGAGAATAGACATTATACATTATTTAACAAATAATAATTATAACTCATCACACAATTTTAGTGTCTGTTAGTTAAAATACTAACTTCCCTCTATTATATTCGCATGAGCATAGTTAATTTATAGCTTAACTTTCCACAAGCCGATAATTAACAAGTGGTTACTTAATTAACATCTTCAAATGGCAACTTTGCATATTTGTAAAGTAGCACCTAACTTTGAATTACTCTACAGAATTTCTGAAATGGTTATTCCACTTAGAGGTAGGTACTCTGTTCTTCTTAAACATTTTATCCACACATAGTAGGTATAAAATGAAGTCGTATTTGAGTTTCTTAGTCTGTCTGATGTGGAATTTGCTCTTACTAAACCACGCAATGGATTTTGATGCGGTTTTAAGGGTTTTGTAGTCTACTAGAAACCCTTATCATTTCGTCAAGTCTGTCTGTCTGTCTGTCTGTACCTATGCCGCGCCCTCATAACTTCGTCAGTTTTGAAGCTATTGACATCCAATTTGGAGTGAAAACGGATCGTGTTGACCCAAATTTTAGAAATATTGACAAAAAAATATATCGAAATGATTTTTAGACCCCCTCCCATATAGTAGGGGGCAAGAAAAAATAAAAGGTATTTTAAAACTAAGGGGAGGTTTTCAGATATTTGCTTTTAAAAGGGGTCTTTTCAGCTGTAACTCCTAACCCCATTTGATTTAATTTAAACCCCAAAAAAAGCTTCCCTTACTTATTTTTATTTAACTGCTTTTGAGATATGCTGGTATGTAAGTATATTATTACCTCTACCTATTCTAAGAGAATAAGATTCTGTGAAAATCACCATAATTTTTACGAACACTTCATCTAAAGAATAAAGTTTTTTAGAGCCCTTTGGAACTATCCCTAAGCGTAAGCATGTACATATGGTTGCTACAGGTGCATATATTCTAATGCTAAAGTTAGAACTAAAAATAGTAGGCAGATGCACCGAGCATCAAGCCGAATGGTAAAGGTCACAAAAGGTACTCTATCTAGGTACTATGTCAGTGTAATACCTAGATAATTTACATTTTAATACATGTACGGCGAGGATCTATAGGCAGGACGGATGTGTGATTAGAGGCTATTCAGTATGTTTATCAATTATAGTTTTCAATGTACATCTACTTAAGTTACTAGTTTTAAAGGTGAATCTGTATGTGTGGTCTTTTTGCCCAAAAAATCCACCAAGTTCGAAATAATAATTCTAACATTAACATTTTCTATAAGTGGGTCGAAAATGTTCCATGTCAGTATCCTTAGGTAATTTAAAACAAGGTTGTGTTGTAACTTTTTACGTATAGAATAACAAATTTTCTTAGATTTTCAACCAACCCACACCTTACAAGCTTATCTCAAACTAAAATCTATTAATTCAAAGCTTATTTCAAGGATTTCCGATTCATTGAAGCGCGCAGATCCTCGGATGCGCATACGCATCTCTCCATGCAACATAATGTATAGTCCATAAGCCCATATAGGCAGTAACCTACGTCACATGACATCAAGATATGACATGGGAAAAGTTGTGCTCAGCAAAAATCAGAAGAATTACAACCCGAAATTGGTCGGAAACTGGAAAATCTGTGACTTCCGGTACACCGTCTGCCAATCACTTTCAACCATTCTAGGACAGGTAAGCAGACGTTTATGTTCATTTTCCTTACTTTTAAAGCGCCAAATACTGCCATAAGTTTCGAAACAATGTCATTCTAACTTATTACCTCGAAACTGGTACCGGAAGTCACGGATTTTCCGACTTTCGGCCAATACCAGCTGGTGATTATTCTAATTCTTGTTTAGCACAACTTTTTCGACTTGCTGCCTTGCGTCTCATCTTGATATCATCTGACGTAGGTGACTGCCGAGATGGGCTCATGGACTAATAATGTATGTAAATACGGCTAAATGTCACTTGCTAGTGGCTTGAGAAGGGTGATGACCTAGGCACACATAGTCGGCTAATAAGTAGGTATTTAAACAAAACCTAGCTTTAGTGTTGCGGCATGGTTCTGTTATTGGACGGGTTTTGACGTAGGGAAACGAGTTGTAACAAAGTTGTAAGGTATGCCATCTATTGTTTTTTTTTTGGGATTTCTCGTGAGCATTTTGGCACTCACAGTTCTATACCTATCTACAATGATGTAAATATTGCTTGCAGGTATGTTGTGTACGATACCCGCGTAACCATATCAAATACTTGTGCAAGTCCTGGTTGTGTCTGCAGTAAAAAAAAACAGACATTTATAATTGTTTTTGAAAATCCTGCCTAGGCTACATCAGAATAACGAAATATAAAAAACAAAATAACGAATAACGAAAATATTCAGGGTGAGGTAGGTACCTATCTACATAAATGATTCGACTCTTCGACCAATATTATAAAAAAATAGAGTACAAAATTGAATATACATGTAAATGGAGGTTAATAAGCAAAACCCTACCAATTTAATGCTTAAATAAAAGGACGCTCAAAAATTAAAGCTTTAAGGCGAGGAACACACGCAACGTCGGTTTGTGCGTCGTTTGTTCGATTTTCCACCTTATTTTTATATGAATACGGTTTATGTCAAACAATTTGACAGACAACGCAGCGTTGTGCGATGCCGTTTGACACAAACCGTATTCATATGCAGGTAGGGTGGAGAATCGAATGAACGACGCACAAACCGACGTTGCGTGTGTTCCTCGCCTTTAAGTTCGTCGTAGCAAGTACAACTGTTGGCATAAAAAAACTATTTGTACTCGTGAGTACACTCGCTAAATACCTGATAACCTGCTCATATTCACACATTAAGGTATAATTGAACGTTGCATATCAAGTTTTAATTCTGTTTTTATTTTCGCCGAGAAAAAGTAGGTACACGGCGCATTGACTGTAGATACTCAAGAGGTCTATTTTTGATTTTTCGCATGCCGAAGTGTTCTACTTATTGTGCTTGTAGGGTTAGTGTTGGGTATCAAAAGGTTCCGTATTATGCCGGCTTAGAATAGCATCACCCCATTTATTTCCTGTAAGAAGCGACTAAGGGACTCAAGGATTTTATGTGTATTGCAATTTAAGGCGATAGACTGACAACCTGTCACTATAGTGATACATGAAAATAGCTAAAACTGTCCTCAACTGGTTGTCAGACGTGGTGATAACGACCGTATTTTTAGACCGTCGAAGCTCTGCCTACCCCGCAAGGGATAAAGGCGCGATTTATATATCTATTTATGCATCAAAAGGTTTATTTATGGATTTGCGATGCGGAAGTCTACTACAAATTTTGCTTGTATCTCAAAGTCCTTTCACATTTACCTACCGTAATAAACCCACAGAAACCCTTGACATTAAATAAGTCGAATAATAGAAAGTGTGATGCGAACGATTAGTAATCAGACTTATGATTGGTCTTTAGTGCACGATTTCAGAAATCACCCTTTCAGAAATGGAGTGCCCAGGTTCGATGCCCGACCGAGGCCACATTTCTCGACGCCGAGGAAATAGTCCGAGATCATTTCTCCACTTGCAAAGAGAAAATAAAAAATTGTTGCGATCAAGTGGGAATTCGATGCGACCCAACAAGGGTTCCGTATAAACGAGTGCAGTAAACAAATAGTTAGCGTTATTTTTACCACATGGTTTTTTCCACCTGAAAGGACTTCAGTCTTGCGAATCAAACTTTTGTCAGACGTGGCATAACGGCCATTATTAATATCCGTTTACGCTCTGACTACCCCGCAAGGAATATAGCGTGCGTGATATACAGGGTGTTAGGGACGGTGTACCGAAAACTTTGCAGGCATGATCAGCCCATCAAACTGAACAACTTTTACTATGGAGCTAATGTTGGGAAACGAAAAAAAAATTTCCGACCTCCCATTCAAAATTCACGATCAGCTGACTGACTTTGTATGGGAGGTCGGAATGAACGGAAATATCATTTTGTCTTCAGTGCAAATCAATCAAAAGTTATTGAGAAAAAGCAACGATATGTAATTAATTATGTTCTTTCTTAATACAACGCCAAGGTTGATGATTAAATTCATTCACAACTAATCATTGAGGTTCACGAATTTTTTAACCAATAATGTAGGTAATAATTCTAAGAACAACCAATAAGATGAATTTGATATTTTGGTCTATACTGGTCTATGGTGCCCAACCACACCTTGGAAAACGAACAAGTTTTGTAGGTCTTTTCTCTTTTCGTGTGTCCCACGTTCAACGACCCGATGAACCCTGGTGTCAGAATAATTGCAACCGCCTACTGCAAGTAGCAGGCTAAGTTTTACCAGTTTTGTAGGTTAACAAAGGTATTATTTCGCCCTAAGTATCTATCAACTATCGCCAGCAAATCCGCCAACCCATTTAGGGAACCAACTCGTACTGGCTTTTCATACAAATACTAAGAAAAACCAGAATAAGTTGATCTCTGAATAGTCATAGTATCGACTCATTTATTTTGGGGAACTTTCATCTTTGGGTACCGTTTATAGTAGCAAGATTAAGGTACCCTGAAACTTGATCTGCGGTGTAAATGTCAAACTGTTTTTTTGTGTACATACTACATAGCTATGCCTGTTTTTGCCTGCAGAAAGGAATGGATTCAAGTAAATGGATAATAAAAATACTTTCCTCGTCCTTACTCATCTTTCCGCTATTTCCACGATAAAAACTGTCGACTTGCTATTGTTGTGGTTAGTAAGTACGCTATAGATACGTAAATTATTGTTATAACTTGTTTGCGTAGACTATAGAACAATAGCTATCTGACCACATCCTTAGTACCAAAAAAAAATTATCTGGGGAAAATAGTTCCACCCAATACGAATTGATCATCATCTGCCTACATTTATCCCAAGTCGGTTGGGATCAGCGCAATGTGTTTTGTTAGAACACAAAATCAAGAAGCAAGGATTTGGCTATGTTTTATGCCTTACGTCAACCGTATTCGGAAAGCTATTGTAAGTGGAATCACCGCCACCATTCAGTTGACCGTAATCGACAAATATTCAGCCGAGGTCAAAAACTCTACGTCGCGTCGCTTTTCACGAAACACGCTGCGTAGACAAGGGGTAGCAGTATTCTAGCCGGTACCACACGCTACCGCTGCCACATCAATCGTTTAAAAAAACCTTAAGTCGATAATCTTCTTCTATTGTGTGTGGGATATCGATCCACGAACGACGCGATAAGTCCTGGCAGCAAGAGCTTTTAATGAATTACCGGGAGGGCGCTGGTAGCAACTGGATAGCGAATATTGGAGATTGTGCCCTTTGGCGTATCCTGGGGGAGGCGTTCGAACAGCCACGGGCTGCTAATAGGAACCTTTGACGTTAATTCAGTTAGTAAGCTATTTTTACAGAAGTTGTTCTATTTTTAAGTCCATACCTATACCTATGGTGCGAGACTATGACTATTTATATTAACTACTACTACAGCCACAACCATTAACTGCTGGCCTTAGTCGGTTTTTACGAAATCATTGGTAGAATTAGGGTGATGCTATTCTAATATACCGCCACCACACGGCGATCTATATCTATTTACATTAAATTGTTTCCATATTTATTACAACTTTTTTCACCTGAACGTCGATGAATGAACAATTTATCGCTCTATTTTCAAGTCACCTGTTGTTATGTACAAAGTGATACATCTGTGCCTAGCTGATGAAAAGAGGATGTAGTTATCCAGGTGGTCGCCATATAGGCTGAACGGACACCTAGACCTGTAATTAGTGCTTGTTTTAATTTTTTAATTAATACAGCTAGTTATTATGTGGATGTGAAGGATGTTGGGGTAAGTATACACTAGACAGTAGGTACCTAAGAAAGCGATTTGAAATCTGCAAAGCTACGTTCATAAAAATAAAAGATAGTAAACATCTAAATTGCTGCGAGAAAACTTTCATAACAATATTTCATTATTTTGTTAAAAAAAAAGGTGTTATCAGCAACACTTTGCGTAACCAATTTACATAAGGGTAATAGGAACATACCTACATTGTTTTATCATAGATTTATCATGAAAGAGTATTCTTTGATTTCTTACAGGGTCGATGCTGCAGTATTGCTCTTCGCTTTGCTTTCTCGTTTGCGCATGATAATTTATTCCCAGTCTGGCTAGGTAGGACATTGCAGGCTGAACCACCTGATTGTTCGAAAAAGGAAGATGGTTCCGTGCTTCGGATTTGCACGATAAGCCGTCGGTTCCGGTTGCTGTCTATGATCATTTAGACGGTGGTCATTACAAAACCATGTCAGAGGCCTGCTACTTGCAGTAGGTGGTTGAAAAACTCTGACACCAGGGTTCATCGGGTCGTTTGACGACTTAGTGTCCCATTCGAAGAAGAAGAAGAATGCTTGATGTCAATCGCCGGCCGGTTATTACTCTCTGGCCTCTTCGCTCCGCTCCCTTCTCCGCTCATCGCTGCGCTAGTCACCATATCCGCTCCAGAGATGGGCAAAAATTATTCGCCGAATAAATTGCCCGGCGAATAAATTTTTTAAGAGTAGGTAAGTTAATTGAACAAGGAATAAAATGCAAGTTTTTTATATTCTTTATTACAAAATACTTGTGTACTCTCGATTTCATCCAAAAAGTTTTTCTTGGGTCATTGCCATTTGTCTATATTTTACTCGTGAAAATTCTATTCGCCAGGCAATTTATTCGGCGAATAATTTTTGCCCATCTCTGATCCGCTCCCTAGCCCATTAAAAAAATGTGTAATTGACTGTACACTGTAGCTATAGTTTACCAATAGCTCAGTCGGCGAATGGCGTAAGTAGGCCTAGCACGCCAGTCGGCAGAAAGCGAGTTGGCGAATCGCGCCGGTTTGCAAACCGAGCAAGTTGGCTTACCGCGCGTACTCCCAATCGCCGGCCGGTTGACATTCGATCCACTTGGTGGTTCTACGAAGTGGCAAATAAAAATAAATTAATTAAAAATTGTACTTTTATTAAGTTTTTTTTGCTTAAAGTACATGTTAGTGTCAGACTAACTTTACAAAAATAGTATTACAGATCAATATTCCAAATTAATCGATAAAAATTAAATTTTCACTTTTTGTACGTCGACAGACGTGACACACATGGCGACAGAAGTGATGAATATCACATGTTTAAATATAAACAAAATCGGTACATAAGTAAAAAGTAGTTCTAAACTTTAATTAAACATTATAAGTCATAATGTTTTCAAGTCAACCAGTATCCGACTACTAAATTTCAGTTAAAAAAATATACCAAGAAATGTCGACAGAACTGACATCACTTATGTCGACAGTAATAAAAAAAAAATCTTTGTCGGGTGATGACGATAATACTCTTAATCGATGATAGAACTTAATTAGTAAAGCTTTATCATCGCTAATGAGAAAGCCCTAACCCAAAATATTTTCACTTTTCTGTTATTCTGATTGAATTATTTGGGGTTCACTCTGTTAGGTTTTGGCGTGTTGTCGTGGTGTCTGCCTATCATCGGTAACATCACCGTCGCTTCCAAAGCACATTTTATTAAACCAAAAAAACTGGGAATTCCTGTAAAAATAATGTGGTAAGCAGTAAGCAACAGATAACTAAATCTAGTGATTGTCTTGAAGCCTGTGCTTTGGTGGAACTGATTACGAGTTTTTTGGAGAATATTATTCACCTTGAATAAAGTCTGGAGAAACTATGCGAGATAGTTGGTGGAAATAAAGAGCAAAGTTAACTTGCAAAGTTATTAATGCCACAAATTATGTATTTTTTACGACGATAAACCTTTATTTTATAGTGGAAAGTCATAGGTGATGATCACAAAAAATACTCACGATTTAAGCTACGGGTTTGATGAATTCACCTTTAAGCAGTTTATTAAAGACAATTAGTAAAAAAAAATTAAGAACATTTTTATCTATTACCGTGCAATTACCCAAAAAAGTCACTTCTGTCGCCAAATATCACTTCTGTCGACAACTTTGTCAACAGGAGTGACGTCGACAGATGTGAGAAATTTTACAATACCGTCACAAAAACAGTAAAATACTGATTTTATATTGAATTCAATCAGTTTTAGAATAACTATCAACGTTTCAAACAAGGCTTAACTCACGAATTATTTTTAATCCGTTGCTTATCTTTTGTATATCCAATTTAGAAGTGACTCGTTAACTTTGACACGGCTGTAGAACTAGTTCTCAAATCATTTTTGGGCCACAATTTAACGCTCAAACGCAATTTTTAGCATTTGTCCTAACAAATGACTATAGTATTGCCATTTTAATCCAAATAAATGATCAAAACTACCAAAATTCTTAATTTAAGAGTTAATTTTTGAACTGTCGACAGAAGTGACAAGATTTTTATAACGCTTGTAGAATCACTTGTTAATTCTTTTGTTCTGGACATAATTTTTTGTTATTTTAGAAGTGATAAGTTAAGGATATAGAAGTTAATTATCGAGGATCTGTGGTTTCATAATTATATAAGTTAATTTTATAATTGCTGCTAAACCTTAGCCGGGCTCACGCGAACAGTCGACAGGAAGTGACATGTCACGTACTGTTGACAAAAAAAATCGGCTAAATTATTACATTATTGGTTCCTATTGTTGACTGTCATGTAGAATAAGTAGCCATTTCAAACGTTAACAAAAAGTGCCCTTCTGCAAGCGATACTTTTCAATTTATAAGTCGCGAACACAAATTTCGTTGTTCTGTAGAATGACCCCACTACCCGCTTTGTTCATCGCTCCGCTACTCATCATTCCGCTCTCTATCAACCGCCATATCAATCATATCAATCGTCAATCGCCGACCGGTTGTCATTGTCACTCGCTCCGCTCCCCGCTCTGCTTATCGCTCCGCTTATCACCATACCCGCTCCCTAGCCCATCAATGCTTGCTGTCAATCGCCGGCCGGTTGTCACCGGATGCATTGGACAGCTGCGGTTCCGGTTAGCAGTAACTACTGAAAATAAAACTATTGGGTGATCTAGTTTAGATGCACTTGTTTATGCAGTACGCTACCTTAGTTAGTGATACAGGTTTTTTATGTATTAAAAAGCTTCTAAGATATTTATACCTACATCTATATACCTATTTAATCATTGCTGCTGCATTTTCAGTAATTTATGTACTTTTTACGTTACCAACTTCTAAATCATCAAGTATTTTACTAGGTAAATTGAAGTATAAATTATTATGAGGCTTACTCAACTCTAAAGGAATTTTCATTTTATTTTTGTACCTGTCTGTATATTTAAATATTACCTAAGTATTATACTAAACAGAAACAGAAACAGAAACAGGTTAAGGATGTGACAAATGACTACCTACTTAGTCTACTTACTTACTTTTTTCAGTACACCCTATCATCAACGTAGGACGGATCTTACACATTAAATAAGTCTTTAGTATCAAGCAAGCTGGTGGTCTGCCAAGTTATTCATATTACAATAAGATAAACCAACGCCTACTTCCTCTAATTAAACATCAATACCGTTAAATTGCTCTAATAATATGTACTTAACAAAACACCAGTCCACATAATTAACGGAACTAAGCACTTACAGAGATGCACATATTAATCTTTCGCTCTTACTACTTTAACCATTAAGGTGGTATGGTCCAGGTGTCTGTTTTTCCCACGAAGTGCAAAATAAGAGCAAGAGATGGCAACACCGGTTCAGCAATTAAGGGAGGATGATCTTGGCTATCTAGTTTGCGGGGATGATAAGATTTTGCGCGAGAAGAATGGATGTGGCATAAAAAGATTCTACACCTACTCAAGTACATAAATTCAATTGTGTCATGATGAAAATAATGTTAGAAATACTTAGATAACTAGGTTGTATACCACCTACCTTCCTCCATTTGAATTAATATGACTTATCTTTAGGTAAGTATCGGAAGGTAACCTGTAAACTTTAGTTAGATTACCTAATTGTAATGTCAAACATATTTTCCAAACATGTGAAACAATTTTGATGTCATATTTATGCATTTCCTCCTTAACATTTCGCGAGGTACCTACATCCTATCCGACACATCTATGTTTGAAACTAAATCTGTAGTATCATTTCTAATTAAATAAATATACTTCGGTTCTCTCTATATTTAAGGGTATTTTTCATACATCCTTGCGAATAACGGACCCAGCGGATGTGGCGCTAGTACTAGCCTATTAAAAACCTCTCTCTGTATTGATAAATACCTCCCCGGACCAACCAGCCGCGGTCACCAGTAAAGGCTTTTTAGACCCGTATGGATAGCTTTTTAGGTTTAAAGATTATTAGAGTTGTTTCTTTTTTTACTTATTGTTTATAGATCATTTCTCCAAGCCAATTCATAATTTTGTGCGGTTTTAGGTATTTCGTTAGGTAGATATTTAGGTATTTCTGATTTTTGACATTATTCATAGAAAAAAAAAACTAAAGATGAAAATTTATTGTTCTTGGTATTAAACAAACGGTAATAGATGTGCAAATGCATTTTGTGCCATTTTTTTCAACTAGAATATCGAATTTCAATTAAGCCCCCTATTTTACGCTACTTACTCAAAAGCAACTCATGAAAAAAAAATTAGAGTCGTTTAAATAGGTATTATAAATTTAATATATGTCGCTCATACTAATTTGTGCGCAATTCACTCACACATTATTTTTTATTTTTATTTTTTATCTTGTGACAACCTGTATACTTATAAAAAAATATTAAAGTTATGAGAGTTTGCATTTACATTATTTTATTAGGGTACTGAGTCACAATTTTTAATTTGTGCCTATTTCATCCACTAATTATCATCATTATATGTTCTTCATACATTATTTCGCAAGCGGGGTTAGCGCTGGGCAGCGCGGGCGGGGCAAACTGTGTGAGGGGTGCGGGCGGGGCAAAGCGGCTGCCGGCCTACGCGGCGCTCGCGCGGTAACGATCACGTGTTGTGTCAAGAGACTCTTTGTTGTAATAAATGATGCCCGTGATGGGCACAAGAAAATGTAGTGAAATGGTTCGACCGCTCTGCTCTGCCAGCGTATTTGTATGTGACTGTATTTTAAATCCGGAAAATCGTATTTCATACATTCGGGCCCTTATATATTTTGTAAAAATTTTGAACAAGTCGGCAACCAAGGTGAAAAAATGCAAAATATTAATGGCTATTATAGCTGGGAAGCCGACGATGCTACATGTGTAGTGGCTAAAACGCACTTCTCAGTGCTTACATACATACATCGACTATATACCCATACCCATAACACTTTGGGGCCGAGTGGGGTATTTTAAGACATTTCAGTTATCTTTTTAGAAACAAAAACACGTTACAATTCATTGCAAAAAAAAATGTTTTAGCAAGTCACAGCAAGTAGCAGACAGGCATCACCGATATAGGGAGCAAAACTGCCAAGTTGAAGTGGGATTGGGCCGGGCACGTCTGCAGGATGCACCCGGATCGATGGGCCAAAAGCGTCACGGACCACTGGGTGGGTACCTCAAGGCGGGTCCTGTCGCAGAAATAGACCTCGAAAAAGAAGGCGTGACGATTTTGATGCTTATCTGAAGAAGTGTATGGAGGTGGCACTAGACCACAACAGGTGGATAACCGCGGGGGAGGTCTTTGCCCAGCAGTGGGATCTGGTAGGCTAACTATAATAGCAAGTAACAAAAACAAATTACCTACACTAAAATGCGATTTAACATACTAGCTGGTGCCAGAGATGGGCAAAAAATATTCGAATAACGAATGAAAATTCCAATATTATTCGTTATTAAAAAATAGTTTATTCGCGAAAAAATTATTTGAATAACGAATAATTATCTTTATTCGTTATTCGCGAAGTAATAAATTATTTCGCGAATAACTTTATTTATATTTATATGTAACCTTACTTATTGGTCGGGTTCTGTGGAAACATATTTACTCCTATGCAACCATGTCAGAAGTCAATGCAACCGTGTAAGAGGCCTCTGCAACCATGTCAGAGGCCTATGAAACCACGTCAGAAGACCCTGCAACCATGTCATAGGTCATTAAAACCATGTCAGAGGCCTCTGCAACCATGTCAGTGGTACTGAAACTATGTCAGAGGACTCCACGGCCATGTCAGAGGCCTCTGCAGCCATGTCAGAACTCGGCAACCCTTTCAGAAGACTCTGAAACCATGTCAGAGGGCTCTGAAACCATGACAGAGGCCTCTGTATCCTTAGCAGAGCATTCTGCAACCCTTTCAGAGGACTCTGAATCCATGTCATAGGAATCTGAAACAATGACAGAGGACTCTCCAACCATGTCAGAGGACTCTGCAACCATGTCAGAGGCCTGCGAGACCATGTCAGAGGCCTCTGCAACCATGTTAGAGGCCTTGTCAACCATGTCAGAGGACTCTGCAACCATATCAGAGGCCTCAAAGACCGTTGCAGAGGCCTCGGACATGGCTGCAGAGTACAAAACCATGGAAACCATGTCAAAGTCCTCTGCAGCCATGTCAGCGTCCTCAGCAACCACGTCAGAGGACTCTGCAACCACGTCAGAGGACTCTGCCACCATGTCAGAGGCTATTGCAACCATGTCAGAAGAATGATTTATTCGGCAAAAAATTTATACGCGAATAATTATTTAAATAAAAATTTATTCGAGTAATGCCCAACTCTGGCTGGTGCCTGCGAACTTCGTCTCGCTAAGGGATACTTGTGTGCCAACAGAAGCGAAACATCATGCTTAACAACTTTTTAGTATTTATTATACACTTACCATCAAAAAAATTGAAACACCTCGGTTTTTCTTGTTTTTGGCCGAATTAAACATCAAAAAGTATTGTTTGCATTAGAAAAATTATATGACAGTTTTGTCTTTTCAGTGTGTATAAAAAGTTCAAAATTCAAAATTGGAACCCCACCTGTCAGTTCTGTAAATAAGATGAATGACTGAGACACGTTTCCAGTTTGCGCCTTTTAACGATTTATAACATTTTCAACATTAAACTTTAGAGCTTGTCTTATCTTATCATGAAACTTTTCTTTTTTTAATTGTTTACTGTGACTTTGGATCGCCAGAAAAAAGTTAGATTTTATCTAAATCATGAGTATTTTGCCCGTAGAAGCCGCCCAATTGGTGACATTGCCAACTTTTGGACTTGGTCATCGTTTTGTGGCTGAATGTTTGCATTTAAGCCTGACCTCTGTTCATAAAGCTTACAAACGCTATCAAAAGACTGGTCTGTTTACGCAACGTTCAGAATCTCTCGGAAATCGGGTCAGTTCTGAGCAACATGATCGAATAAATGTTATGAGTTCTTTGCAAAATCGCTTTTCAACTGCGGCAAAAGCTATCAAATGTACAAAAGGTGGTTGAAAGTGGCTCTACAATCAGAAGAAGGTTAAAGCAACGTAGACTGGTACCGCCATAGCCAGGAAACGGGCCAAAATCAACTGAAGACAATTAAATAGCGCGCCTTAATTTTGCAAGTGAGCACCTAAACTGGTCGTATACCCAGTGGATCAAATTCCTCTTTTCTGTTGAGTGTACCTCTAGAATTACGCTGAATGGTAACCACGGAAGCACTATGGTTTACAAAAGGGATTAAAAATGCTTTACACAATGCTGCATTGATAAAAAAGTCAGTTATGGTGACAGTTCGTAAACGGTTTGGGAAGGAATTAGTGCCGACGGCATGACAGATTTTGTCTTTTCGTCTGCAGTTGATTTGGGCCCGTTTCCTGGCTATTGACGTACGTCTACGTTCTCTTAACCTTCTTCTGATTGTAGAGCCACTTTCAGCCACCTTTTGTAGTACATTTGATAGCTTTTGCCGCAGTTGAAAAGCCTAAGGCGTCGATTTCGCAAAAAACTCATAACATTTTTGGAAAAATTCAATTTCCAAAAATTGTTTACGTAACACGAGAAGTGTTTTAAAATTCGGTATTCAACTCATAACATTAATTCAATCATGTCGTCGCTCAGAACTGACCCGATTTCCGACAGATTCTGAACGTCGCGTAAACAGACCAGTCTTCTGATAGCGTTTGTAAGCTTTATGAACAGAGGTCAGGCTTAAATGAAAACAATCAGTCACAAAACGATGACCAAGTCCAAAATTTGGCAATGTCACCACTTGGGCGGGGCAAAATACCTATAATTAGAGATGGGCGGTGGGTAAATACCCGGGTGGGAAAAAACGGGTAAATTGGGTATTTACCTTTTTTACCCAATTTTACCGGGTATTTACCTAAAAGCATGGGTAAGAACTATAAAATTATAGAATTTTGTTATAAAACGTTCTATTTTAGTTTTTTCCTTAAAATATGAAGTAATGTAAACCTACATTTAGAATCTATATAAAGGGAAACTGCGAAAATGAAACCACTTAAACAGATAACGAATACGCATTGATCAATCGTTATCATTCTGCAAAACAAACGAACAAATTTGTCATTTCACTAGAATTACGAAGAGAGACTAAATAAACTGTATATATTGTTGATTACGATTTTTTTGTTTAATTTTAAAATCATTTTATGATTTTCAACTAGGAAAATTAATATTTCGACTTCCGGGAATTACCAGGAAATGGAGTTCGGGAGTTTGGTGTCCAGGAATTAAAAAGTCGGGAAATGAGAAACCCTAATACCCGCTCAACCCAGGCTCGACTTGGCCCCAAAGTTTTAGGGGTAGGTATAAAAAGAAAAGATCAATCTAGGTATGTTTGTAAGCACTGAGAAGAGACGCTCGAGTCACTACACATGTAGCATCGTCGGCTCCCCAGCTAAATAAGCCGTTTAGATTTGCCGTTTTTTTTACTATCATTCAGTTCTGATCTACCCATAAACATGTTGGTAGGTAAGAAGGTAGCTAGGTACCTAACCAAATATGCTTCAGATTTACTCAAATATAGTACGTCCACTTTAAAAATCACATTTTGGATAGCTGCCAAATCCATACCAGAAGACCGGTCAACAAAGAAAGATAACTCTCATGTCAAAGCATTGGTATGATTTTTACCGCTGTCAATATTGGTTTTTATAAAAGACGCGAGATTAGAAAGATTTAATCGAAATGACGATAAGATTAAATGTACAAAAACAGGTACCTACGTAAATAAACAAAGGGAGTTTTTCTAAGAAATTACATGCATTGTAAATTGCCGTTTGAGCCGTCTCGCAGCCGCCACCGCCACGCACTGCGCCGCCGCCGCCGCCGCCGCGCCGACCCCGCTCAAGGACTTACCCCGCTTCACTGCGGTCATTAACCTCTGAACGCATTTTATTGAAAATGTGGAAGATTTCTTGAAATTATGGAATAAAGTTGCACAACTTCATACATCCGAATTGTCACAACTTTACAGTATTAAATTTGTGAACTCTAATGACTTTAATATTCTTTTCTATGTTATGTAAGGCATTTCAGTTTATTTTTAATAATTGAATGAAGTATTGCATCAATTAGGCACATTTTTATGATTTGATCTTATTTATGCTTTTAAGATCAGTTGTGCATATTTCATTTACTCTAATATTTTTTTGATCTCGTTTACGTAATTTTGACATTACTATGGTTTGTAGTGGTCGAAAATTACACAAAATGGAAAATTACACTATCCAATCTTTCACATTCACAATACTGGCATATTTTCAAACTTTAATTTATTTACAGATACTTATAAGTTAAAAATAAAATATGTGTCACCAATCCCTGAATTGCCAATTTTGGAAGCATGAAAAATGGCACAATAATGCCAAATGTGCTATATAGACACACATTGCACCACTATATGCAAAAATGAGCGACTCTAGAATTTTTGTAAGTTATGGCCTCAAATCAAGCTAGCCGTATCGGACTATTTGTGGCTATTAACTACCTTGCCGACAAGGTCCGATTTGCGATACATCGCTGACTATACTAAGGGCGTCATTGAAATAAGCTCGAGATAGGCCAAAGACATCAGTTTAAAAGTAAGAAGCTGAAGTGGGCGGATGCATCGTGGTGCAAAAGACTACCTACTAGAATGGAGACCGAAGCGACCTAGAAGAAGGCCACAGATTAGGTGGAAAGATGACATCAAAAAGGTGGAGGGTAGCAACTGGACTCTTAATGCCCAGAACAGAAGGAACTGGAGACGTTTGAAGGAGGCCTATACCAAATCTTTGGTTGATGATGACTAGAAAGAAGAAGAACCAGTAATGTATAACGAATCGTGCCTTGTTGGTATGGCAAGTGTAATTGCCGTTAAAGGACTCTACCATTAATGAAAGCGACAGCAAAGGAAATTGACCATTATTCCTGATGAACGACAGATAGCGTTAATAAGATCTATTAATCAGGCCCGCTTTTAATTTTATGAGAATGCTAGATAGTAGGATGCTAATTTGTACTTGAACATATTAAATTGTACTACTTTGTACGTGTATTTTTAATTTTTATTACAATGTGAACGCATATTAACAAGTTAATCATACTTATACCTAGACCTACCTAACGCAACCCAGCATAATGCGATTACGCAAAAAACCAATCAGTTCATCCCCAATAAAAGCTTTTAGTACCTACCTCCGATAAAAATAAATTGTATACCTATTTATTTAAAAAATCCTGAAAAAAGAACGTTCCTATGACTATGACATCCAATGTATTTGCACTTACCACAATATGTTGACTTATTTAAAGAGCCATAATCTTATCAAAGAAATTGGCAAACTGTCGTCAAGATTAATTAGAGTAAAGTTTCATACAATAGTATGTTTACCCCTGCTTTCTTTCTGAATAATGCATGTAGAGCTGTAATTCTATTTTTTTGGATTAAATTAAGGCCTATTAGAGGCCGATTATGCCGATGCTCTACGTATTCCCACGTTTGTATAAAAAGAAGGAAAACTCTTGAAGGTTGGGAAGAACTAAATCAAATACATACTTACTTACCAATAACGTACCAACATGAAATCTTCAATGTTTATTATTATAACAAAACATTTTCTCTTTGACCGTATTATCATTCAAAACTTGTTATAGTATCGTCATCTTCATAAAGAATTATAGCTTAGACACATTATTTCTCAATGAAAGCCTCTCACATACCGAGCGGATGTAAAAAAGAGGATTCTAAATAAAACAATAAGAAATGTAACAAGACGAAAGTTATTTTGCAAAAAACTACCGACTCCACAATGAAGAACAGTCCCGTACCTAAACAACTTTGAAGTAATTGTGTTAAAATCGGAACTTCTTAGTTAGGCGATTCCTGTTACCTGTTACAATTTAAGTCTTTGTTATATTTTGTCATGTAGGAGAATAAAATTTCGACTTAAATGATGTAAGCCCACAAAAAATGATCATAATATTGAAACTTTCTTGAAAATATCACATTTTTTTTTCTGCTTCTTCGAGCAGGAAATCGCGTCCTTAAATGACCAAAGCAAATACTCGTATTAGTTTTCAACTGCCTACTACAAGCAGTAGAATACAAAATCACGTCAGAGCATGGTTGCGTTACGACCGCCGTCTACCCAACGGCTTAACGTGCCCTCTGAAGCACAGAACCATATTGTTTTTCAAACAATCAGGCCTGCAATGTCCTAACTAGACTAAGAACAATTACACAAAGTGATAACAATAAATATCAACTTTGTTATCAAAAATTTCAACATTGTGAGTACCCAAACCACCGAGATTTGAACCCGGAACCTTCTGCGCCGCACTACCACTGCGCCATATCAGCTTTCAAACAACATTCTTTTTAAGTCGGTTAAAATAAAAATAAGCAATCAATCGTAGTTCAAGATCAAGGCTTCGGTACTGACTTCCCACGGCTTTGTACACCTGCGAGTGCGGGCCAGAGCTTACAAAACCACCGGTAGGTTACATTGCGACTATCGTGTAAAGCTTTTTTAAAATAGGTAAGATAGGCCCGCATTCGTCTGCTATCTCACCTGTTGGTAAGTGATGATGCAGACGATGTTGGAGCATGCTTGCTTAGGTAGTGCCTATTCACCTTGCCTTGAAAAGGCCCAAGTTATAATGTTCCGGAAACAGTTCCGCCAACAGGACATTCCATTCTTTAGCCGTTCGCACGATGAAAATTGAAGCAAATCGCTTCATGCGAAAGAGAGGTACATCAACCGACGCTTCAGGGTTTTTGCTCGCATCACTAATAAAGCAAAAATAAAGCAAGCATTCAGGTACAGTACAACATTATCCATGTAGGCAAACAACAGCACTTGAAGTTCTTCCTTTTGGGGATAAATTGCCTTACCCACCACGGTTTACAGGAGGTTGGCGAGACAAGTGTAAGGTGTGCTCCTGCCCAAATTCTGGATTTATCATGTAATCGGCCTTTTACGACCCCTCCGGACGGTAATAAGACGATGCTATATTAAATCTGGTACCATACGGGCAACACATTGACGTCCAAAGGACACAGAAAGCTGAGAGTTCTGAATCTGTTCCTCAGCTGACTCCTGTATTTTTGATTTACCTCCTTAGAAGTCTTATTAACGTTCTGCGGTAAGTAAGTAGTAAATCACGTAAGTTTCCACTCTGAAACTACAAGTCATCATCATACCATACTCTTAACAAGATCCTTCAATCCACACAATGCCCTGAAAGATTGCACTGTAATCTGTCGGTCGGACAATAGCAACGGCCAAGCTAGGCACGGTGGCCAATACCGCAGAATTAACTGCAATTATAAGAACAGTACGGAGTGAGGAGTCGCCAGCCACTACTGGCCAGGCAGGTACTGTAACGGTACTTGCTCAGGGACGCACGGCGAAAACTGACTTATCCTGTGTCCTAAGACATAAGCTTCATACTTAGACATATTTCAGTAAAGGAATATGTATCAAGACGCCCTATCTCTCTATCTCTCGCTTTCGTGTGGGACACCGAGTCACCCACGACTCGATAGATCCTGGATTCAAAGTTAGTCCATTCTTGGCCGCCTCTTGGGACCGAAACTTTTGGTCAACTGCACTAACGAAGACTGCCAGCAACCATACGCCAAACGTCAATACGTAAATCTCAGGAATAGGTGTCTGTTTGAATATGATACCAAATATTTTTCGCGCTAGTTGTCCTAACATCCCAAGAATATGACACCAAAGACTTTGCGTGAGTTGTCATACCTATCTAATACTCTGAAACCCTGTCGCAAAAGTTCCAATACGTACGTGTTTACATGACTTTACAGCGATCAAGCGAGTTGCCCCATATACTTGGACCATACCGCATTCAATGCAAAAACTAGATTTTGTCATGCAAGTTATCATTAAAGGCTTCGGAGCGGATGTGATGGTGCTACTGGACTTTTAATTGGATCGAATTTCTCATTTCTCTTTTTCTGAAGATAATTTCAGTAATAAGCTCCGGTGGCGTAGATGTTTTAAGGCAATCTGTATGCATGGAGATTACAAGTTAGTTAGGGGTAATAGCGTAGATAGAAGGATAGAAATGTCAGCCGTTTATTGCTCTATATTATACAATATTAGGTACTTATGTTAATGCAAACATTTTAAATTCCGTTTTATAGATTTTTCATACATTTATTAAACATGGTCATGCGGCGATGTAATCGAATTCATACATAACCTATAAACTTTAGGTACTTATAAACTCTATGTAAAGTTGTTTGACACCATTTTGGTACCCATACTTATCATGAAAAAGAACTGTAAGGAAAAGTAATTAATCTTCAGAAATATAATAGTTGGTCCTGATAGGTCAGAGTGTAGGTATGAAATTGGTAGGTTAGGTACCTGTCACCAGCATGTCCACCTATCTATTTAAAGAATTAAGTTATACTAGTTTTCCTTATTATTTGAATGAAAAACCAGTATAAGCTAGTCCCTTAAATGGCTAGGTGGATTTACTGGCATTCGTACATACCTTCCTAACTGTAAACGCATTATTTATTCCTCAAGCACTTTGCTCTTAGTGCTTTTATATCGCAGTAAACATAATTGCTTTATGCGTAGTTAGTGTTTACTAGCAGTAATACCTAAGATGATATCTATAAAAGTTACGACCAACAAATCACGATCAACCGTTGTGTTCTTTACGACAGTTTTATCCTTGCAATCCTTTTTATAATTAACTGTTTTCTTGTAATATCTTTTTTCTGTAAAAACTAATCTCGTGTAAGAATACTACCATGCCATCCCTACTTCAGAGTATTTCGTAAAGGCGACATAGAGTTTTTGACCTTGGCTAAATAGATATCTGTCAACTATGGTCAACCGCATAATGGTGGTGAAACAACTTATAATAGTATTTACGAAGAGGTGTAGGCAAGGGGACGGTCATAAAACTTTGCCAAATTCTTTTGCTACATGATTTTGTGCTCTAACAAAACATTTAGCGCCGACTCCATCTGATTTCGGGATAAGGGCAACCAGATGAGTAGGTATATCAAGTGAATATTGTATCCCTACTGTAATAGATTCGACGGTTTGAGTTCTTAAGCAAGGAGAGACACGAGTTAAACTAGCGTTTTCTTTCTAAACAGAAATCTAGACACACGGCAGTGTGTCCGCCAAGTTCGAGCAAAAAAAGCGACACACCGGCCGTGGGTTATATTACACGAACCATTTCGGGCCAAGTTCGACCCACCTATAACTCAAAAACTATTTTATCTACGCATATGAAATTTCTAGTATCTGTCGAGATCTACTTACTTATCTAAAATACAAAATTTCATTAATGTACCTATTGTAGGTCTTGAGATATTGACGTCAGAAAATCGCTATTTTTACTATGTACACTCACTCACTGACTGACTCACTCATCAAAAACCTAGACCACTTCCAATGGTCGTATTGACTTGAAATTTGGCATGGAGGTAGGTTTTTAGGTCAAGGTAAAGGAAAAAATCTGGAAATGGCCAAGTGTGAGTCGGTTTTAAAAATAATGAAGGTGTAAATTCATACCCCTAAGGAACTAAAACAAAAAAATTATCTATATCTTCCAATCGTCGTACCGACCTAAAATTCGTTACGAAGGTTTGTATTTAGTCAAAGTAAAGTATAAATGAGATATTTCCATACCTAACTTAATCATAAGAAAAAAAGAAAATAAACCTTACAAAAATAAATTTATTTCCAAACTGCGAAAAATGAAGTGTGCATTCCTGTAGGTAACTATTTTTAACTGAGGTCTGTGTATGGAACTTGGTACTTATTTAGATCTCACTTCTTTTATAGGCGAAGCATTCCAATATTATCGAACTTGGCAGCCTTTCACATTTATGTTTTGGGTGGGATATTTTTTACCACGCGCGTCTAACAGGTTTTTCAACATTTGCTTAAAAAAATATTGTGTCTGAAATACAAAGCACCTTATACTTATTCAATTGTTACTTTGCTGAGCATTGCCTGTTTCTTGAATTCTTTAGTCTGATTTACAACTTTAAATAGTTTATAATAGGTATTAATACGTTTTGCATCCTGTAACGGCAGGTTAACATTTATAATTATCGTTATGACATTATAAAGTACCACTAAAAGCTCACCAGCAGCGCAAGACTTTATCTTACCTAGGGGATTAACTTAAGTAAATTGATTTATCTTAATTAATACAGTTACTAAAAATGACCAGTAGAATGCATTTGGATTTTACTCATAGTGCTAAAAATTGAAAATAACTGGTTCATGTACTGACGGTCGGCGATGAATTTTTCAATTTTCTTTTTTCAATTTATGTCCCGTATAAGTTGGTCCATCAAACGTGTAGGTTGATGTGCTGCTGCTGATCAACTTAATAAATAACCATTAAAAAGGAATGTTAAAAGCTAAATAATTACGGTTAATAATAATAATTTTATAATTGCATCTGTACTTACGCATCCAATAGGTTAGTTCCTTTATCCATTACCAAAATATAATTTGTAATATTTAGTACTTTAATAGTATTAGCAGGAAAGGATTACTCGTAACTTGCATTGTTTATCGACGTATGAGCATTGAGAAAAGGAAACGTTTGCAAGTCTTGCCATTTTAAGTTGATCCTTGACATTATGTGGTTCTTTTATGACTTCTTCGTCAACGTTGACTCAGTCAGAGGTCATATTAGAGTGGATTTTTGTATTAGAGAATGATGAATGGTCCCTGTGACCTTTTAGTTGAAATTAATCTGTCGATGCTCACGCCTCGGAGGTAGAGGAAGTAGTTTAGAGTTAATCTTTGAAGCTATTTTTGGCACGAAATGTTTCTGAAGCTAAGAGCTCTTCCTCTTATAATAATTTGATTGTAGAGATATTAATATTAAGTTGAATGAAATTAGTTTTATTTTAAAGCTGAGTTGAATTAAAACAAACAGCGGTGCAAATTGTCTTGTATGAAATATGACAGTTCGTGTCAAAAATCTTTGATGTTATGTATTTATAAATTTTGCGGCTAAATGGTGTGACTTTTTCTTTGTCATGTCTTGATGACATTTAAGTTTACGACCATTACCGACTACTATAATAATCAAAATATTATCTCCAAAATTGTATTTGAATTCGCATTTAATGCAATTTTTAATTACATTAGATTATTGATAATAGAAGCAGACACGAATTACCGGTTCGTACTTGATGATTATGATGAAGATTGATGAATGCAAAGTCTGTAACTTAAATAATAATTATTTGTTGAGCCGGAACTTGAGCCTGAAACCATGCATTAGCATCTCAGTGACTGAGTTACTAGAGCCTCAACCGCAAATTCCAAAATTTCTACCTCTTGTTACTTACTCGTCAAGCATTTCACCTATCAAAATAATATATTTAGCACTGTTAGTGCAAAACTCTTAGATGGTTCCTTTCTCGGTAAAATTACATATCTTTTAAGATTTAATACCGTATAGTCCTATGGTTCGGTAACAAAATGTCATAAAGTTACGTAGAAGTTGAGGTTGCCTTCTGAATTTACTTTCAGATTCTGAGAGGTCATGGTTTTGAACCTTGTATCTTTACGATGTCAGTTTTCATAATAAGCTTTAACTCGAAGAGTTTTTTTTACACGGAACTAGGTATACAAATGAGCTAAATAATAATGCTATTGCGAATATTTCTCTGTATTAGTTACTAAGTTAGTTAAACGAGTAGGTATCTTAAGAAGCTAGGTTTCTTACATTTTTATACATACTGGGTTAGGTACTTCAAAGAAGATACATAGTATAAAGTAATAAAATACATAAAATACATACCTAGTATAAAGTAACTTTAACAGTTAATTAGCTGTTTTACTTCCTTTTAATTAGGCTGGTCATAAGAAACCGTGGTTTCTCAACGAACATACATAGGTCAAACTCTCGCTCTCTATTACAGTGGACGTCGGGTACGTTTTTATTTCAGTCAATATACTTATTTCATCATCATCTTCCTGCCCTTATTCCAATTACTTGGGGTCGACGCAACATGTTTATTAAAAACAAAATTTTGTTGCAAAAGGATTTGGCTTAATTTTACAACCGGGCGCCTGCCTGACGTCAACCCTCTTTGGGAATGCTATCGTGGGTGTTATTACGGATGCAGCCAATATATTTACGAATACATAAAAACATATTTACAAAATAAAAGAGTTACATACAACCAGGATCTATAAATAAACCAAACAATTTACCTAATAACACAAAACTATGATCGCAAAGAAAACAATCTTCCATCTGGCCGATTACATCCGTAACACTACAATTAATGTTATTACACCGATGGCCTTGTGGCTCGATTTCTATCATGGTAACAAAGAACTGAATTAATGACATGCAAATGTACATACAATGAGATTGTTGAGCTTCCGTACCATTGAAAGTGGCGAGCAAAGTGGCAAGATGAGAAAAGTGGATGTTATTAGGTAATTAGCTTCACAATAGATGGTGCTGATGCAAATAGCCGGTTGAGTCATTTAGGAAAATCTTGACGGTGGTTAGATGAAGGTGGCTATTATGAGAATAAAGGGTTTGTTCCGGAAAATACGCGAGGCTCTGAGGCAGTATTAGACGTCAATAGAGCAGCCCTCCTCCTTCCCATGGTTCTTCCTACCAAAAATTGTATACGAACCGAATCTCGGGAGATGCAACAAATTGCCGGGGACTTAGGTATTCCCACTAAGCATTGTTGCAGGCTCCCTAAAAGTTCTATAAGCCCTCTCCCTGACACTTGCAAGTCGGGGCTAAAACGTCAATAGAACAGTAGAGACCACGGAAATGGGGAATCTTCCGGAGTTACTCATTCTAGGAGAGTATGAGGTTCTTTTTTCACAAACTAGAAGCAAGTCATACTAGAGCAGATTCTATAACATAGGACATTCGGTCGATGTTCTAAGGGGAAGTTGTTGAGTTTCATTGACTGATTCACCCTTTAAAATATTTGCAGCTTATTCTTTTACTACCTGTATAGATGGTACGTACCGCACGTACACTACATGATATGACACTGAAATTATTGAAATTAGCATATTTATGACAAAAATTAACATTAATCCACGGGTAGCAATCGATAAGTTAGTGCAATAATCAATCGCTATAATTGATTTAATGTCTCGATCAATTATAATTGCAGTCATGCAAATTGAATGAACAAAGGAGCTTTCTTAACAAACAGATTTAAACGATATCGAAGTACAATCGATGTTTCGCTCGGAGCAAGGAAATTGCTTCAGAGGAAACCATAGAAACAAAATGAAGCCATTAAAAATTACTACCTTAGCTAAAAAAATCTACGAGTAAATACATGAAAATGTAAAATTCTACTCATAGTCATCATAATTACTTGCCATGAGGCGTATGATGCTGAACACAAGCCTCGCTTATAATAATATATCCACCTAAATCTATAACTCTATTTAAATTCCGTTTAAGTGGGGGTATTTACCTCTATGTTTACTTTATTGAACCCGAAGTGAACTAATATCAGAAAAAATATTAAATATCACTTCATAATTTATCTCTACAATAATTTGCACCGTTTGGTATCTATTGTTTCAGTATAATCTGTGTTTACTACATGCACTGAATTTCATATTAGTCTCTCTGAATAATTGCTTTACTCTGAGGTTTCAAAGTACAATCGAAGTTTCGTAACTTTAATCGACTTGACACTTGACGACGGGTCTCTAAGTGCTTCCTTATAAGATTCGAATTATCTGATCAAATTATTGAACGGTTATTAAATTTTAATAATTACAATGCCGTTGATTGAATTTTGTCACCATGTTTAAAATTCGTAAATTACTATTACTGACTATTATTAGGTAGTTATAATTAGTATTTTTTGCTATTATTTCGACCCGTTCCTCGGGAACGTGATTCAGTAGGTAGTTTTATTTATACATAATAATCATGTATTTTGACTATTGTCATGAGCTATTATAGTTTATATTATAGGTATTGATCTTTAGGAAGAAAATGACTTGAAACAAATGTTGTTAGATTTCAAAGGGCAAAGCACACTGCTTCCGTGTGCGTGACGTGCACCTCATCACTTGCGGCACCAAGACGTTGTATTGTATGAGTCTGTATTAGATTCGGTAGGTACACTGCGGCACGCGCGTGATGACGTGCACGCATACGAGCTGCGCTGCATACGCAGGCAGTGTGCGCTGCCCTTAAGAAGCAACTAAGGCAAGGAACACACGCAACGTCGGTTTGTGCGTCGTTCATTCGATTCTCCACCCTACCTGCATATGAATACGGTCTGTGTCAAACGGCATCGCACAACGCTGCGTTGTCTGTCAAATCGTTTGACATAGACCGTATTCGTATAAAAATAAGGTGGAAAATCGAACAAACAACGCACAAACCGACGTTGCGTGTGTTCCTCGCCTTATTTTTCCTAACCTCGTCATCATGAAACTTTAGACAGGCTAGCAGAACACTTGAGAAGCAACAATCTCAGATCTCACCTACCAAGTTGATTGGTGGTTGTAATCACAAATACCTGTAGAAGGTCAGGCAAGCCTTGACGCTCAGCCGTTTTCACATCATCTTGTAGGTACAGGCTTAGGTACACCTGGTACTTACTGCATACTTAGGTACAAGTGGAAAATATAAGGATATTCTGCGAGTAGGTCATTTAAGGGGTGAACTAGATCTAGAAATCAAACAATTTTCCCCAGGTAATATCGGTCAAAATTTCGAGAAATAAAAAATAACACAAAATTAAAAATCAGTTGAACAGTCTACGAATCTTGTCAGTAATATACCTCTATGTTTGTTATAAATTTAAAGAGATTCATGTAGAGCCTAAACTGAAGGAGTACGCGCGGTAAGCCAACTTGCGCGTTTTGCAAACCGGCGCGATTCGCCAACTCGCTTTCTGCCGACTGGCGCGCTAGGCCTACTTACGCGATTCGCCGACTGAGCTATTAGTAAACTATAGCTACAGTGTACAGTCAATTACACATTTTATAAACACCTCATGACTTGTAGGTCTGGATCACTAGGCACTGTCGTTCACGTATGCGAAAACAAACTTCCGCAGATTAAAAAATACATCTCTAGAGCATATCTTTTGCAAATTTGTTTCAATAGCACATGATAACTGTATCTACCTAAATATCAGCATAATTATAGTCTAAGAACTTCAAAGCTAGACATTGATAGACACCACATTAAGTCTCACGGAACCACCTTCACATACCTAACCTTCAAATACTTATCGAGTTCTTTGGATCCTAGCTGTTTGCGTCTGAGATTTCAAGTAAGAGTGTCTATAACTGGCGCAGATAAAGTACATAGGTACCCCAAATTGGCAACATTATTGTTTGCCTCTCTATCATATTACATAACATTGGATGCAGGATGTCAAATGTTGCCAATTCGGCATGTTCTTTATCTGCGCCAGTTATACTTACTTGGATGCCTGGATTAGAAATGTTTTCTTATTGTCTTTTATTTACTTAACCGTACCGTACTACTCGTACTACTGCAGCCACAGCAGCCCCCTGCAGGACATGGGCCTTCTGTAATAGGTTGTACCTAAAGCTATACTCATTCAGCAGGCGCATGGGCGAGCGAGGATCAAGGTGTTGTAGCACTGCTGCCCGGAACGGTAAAAATCTGGGAAATCAGTGTAAAAAAAAGTTAGAAAAATTTGGGACATCCTACTGCTCATTTATTGGATTCATTCCTTCGGACAACCTCGGGTAAAAATGGAGCGATGCTATACTTAGCCAGCACACGGTCAAACATTAAACTCACGATATCTTGATGGACAACCACACACCTCTTGATATGAATCTCAGGATACGGAGATAACGCACTAAGTTGGTTGATACTTTGCCCATCCAACTGAAAGGCAGTAAGGAAGACGATTTGTTCAGGGGTTTTAAGTGCTATCAGCTCCGGTTTCTGTCTATGATTCTAATTACTTAGATGACAGTCAAAAAATCTGATATAAGATAGAGTCTTTTGCCTACTGGTTGTCCCAAAAGTCAAGAAAATGCCTGCGTTATCACAAAGGCAATTAAAATTAGACGTCGCTTGATATATGTTCGTTCTCACGGAACTTACCAGCAACCTTCACTAAATAGCCTTGGTAGATATTCTTCTTTGAACTTAAGCGACTTCGTACTTTGCCTATTCTGTGGCTTCACCCACTTATCTTATAGATACTTGTTTTAGTTCCTCAAAAGTAAGTTCGTAGGACGCTAAATTATTCCTATTTCCTGTGCTGTGCAATAGAATTCATTGCTTTTTTTTAGAAATAGACAATCATTTTTTTTGGAACCCGAAAACTGCGTGTGATCTACCAATAAAATTATAAGAAAATCTTAATACGAGTTACACAATACCTAGTAGGTATAGTAAGTTACTTGGATCTGGATAATTAATAGATTTCCTATAGGTAACTGCCTTAATATCTATAAAAGGCTTTGAGTTAGGAGACGTGCACTTTTTCGTAATTAGGTAGGTAACGTTTTTATTGTAGCTGATAAACACTGGCTAGCACGAAAAGAGAGAGACAGACATGCCAGTGTTATAAATATGTGTTATAGATATGTGGTGATTCATAGCCCTAAGCGCGAACCTAAGGTAATCTAATCTGCCAATCCAAGGAGAGGCAACTTTACACAGTCGAATGCAACAATCAAATTTACTATAGGAACATTTATGTATAAATGCTTAATATATGTTAGGCCGAACAAAGGTTTTCCATGAACTAAATTACGTCCATGTAGAAGTGCAGACCACACATGGCCTTGCTTAGATAGTGTAACTTAAGCAATCCTCGTTTTTTGGAAAAAATTCGATATCTGCCTAAATTTTTGGGAATGATTATTTTAAGCAAATCTAAGAACCTATATTCTCGAATCTCCCGAAAAAGCAGACCGGAAGTTAAGGAAAAAAAAATGCACTCAAATACAATGGAATTCTACAGCAAAGGAGGTATAAGTATTTTTTTGGTAAAAATGTATTTATTAACAATAACAAAAAGTATTTCAACCGAAATCGAACAAGATATCTAACAGGAACATAAAAAAAAGAATGTTTATACTTTCTTCAATAATATTGAAATCCTATCCAAGAAAATATTCGTAGAAGAATTCTGTCTATGTTGCATTAATAAAAATAAAAAGATTATATGTTTGGACGGTCGGAAATAATGTTAAGATGAAATGTTGCAAAGTAATAATATTTATACCATTTTCGCTGCGTTTTTACGGGAATAAAATGTATTTATTATTATTTTTATTGACTGTCGCAGTCATAAATATTGGCCGATTCTTTATAAATTCAAATTTACATTAACTTATCTAAGTAATAGCCAGAAATTATTACAGATATGATTTAATGTTTAATGCCCATACAACGGATTAGGATTGCTCTCAGGGTAAGATTAGATTTTACTTGGCTACACAGTAATCGTCTTAATTTTATAGTCTTCGAGGTTTTGTGTTGTGCGTTTGAAATTGTTTAGTGCTCATTTAGAACGGTGAAAATATTAGTAGGTACCTGTTAATTTTTACAGCCGTCAAATTGTTTTGCCTCATTAATTTTATTCGTTATCGCTATCTAGGACTTGTAACCATGGAACACGCTGTATAACCGTATTGACGTTCAATCTCCTATCTCATAAGTTTCATGTGCATTTTCTATCAGTGGAACAATAAACGCAGAAACACACCTGCTATGTTATAAATCTTTTTTCGGTATTAGTCGTTATTTATACATACATATGTCACGCCTATATCTATATCCCTTGCGGGATAAGCAGAGTGTAACGGCTGTAAAAAACGGCCATTTACACTACATCTGACAAAAGTTTAAGAGTCGTTCATAAGACGGTGTCTTATCTATCATTGCCATCTATCCTTCCGCGTCAAACTGTATTTCGTGACCGGGTCGGATCATCTCCTTTCGTCAGATAATTTGGTTATCGAAGTTATCATATCTACGCGGTAGTGGTCAAGATATACTTGCTTAATGCGCAGGCTAGGATAGCACCGCGGTAGACCAGTTGGTAGCGACGTCGGCAGACCAGATGCCGAAGGTCGCAGATTCAAATCCTGCCTGCGGTGGAAAATTTTGCGAGTTTTCCGAAAATATTCATACCGTAATTTGTTCGCTTCATAGATGTACTTTGTCCTTAGCAACAATTTTCTAGCCTTCAGACACAAATCCATCTTAAGGATAAGCTCCTTTGGTGCCTACGCTCGACAATTTGCGTCAGTCGAACAATGTGTTAGATTGACAGATAACATTAGTTGAATAATAGCTGAATATGTATGATGATCCTCGTTTAATAATTGCCGGCGCGGCATTCTGCTTGTCGGCCCGCGACTTGTCATTTTCACACCTAATAGTTTGTAGGGCTTGCAAGACGTGCTTTCTGGCACAAAATAGGGAGTTTACTGAAGGTTCACTCGACCCTATTCAGGATTTTGGCGATTGTCACTTGTTAAATGGCCAGGGTTACTACTATCAAAAATCTCAAAGTATAAGTAATATTAACTTTTTGGTTACAAAGTTAATACAAACAAAACAAGTTGAAACAATTCCGCCACTGATGGGAAAACACCAAGTGTTCGAAATTGCTATCTTGAAAAATTTCTACAAAATAGTAAAACATTCTCAAAGTATAAGATTATCAAAAAACCAAAATCTGATACAAGAACGTGATATGATTCTGAGAAAATTTTAATCTAAGAAATATGACGTTCGTGCCAACCATCTTCTTAGTAGAGATGAAAATTTCTGAAAGTTTCCGAAACATTGAAAGTTTCGAGGTAATTTTCAGGTAATTTACCCGAAAGTTACTTGAAAGTTTCCTCGCGAGGAAGTTTTCAAAAATGTCTTTTCAACGTAAAAAGTTAGTGACAATAAGTATGTTTAAATGAAAATAAGGTTAAAAATTAGTATTTTGTATGTTATTCATATTTTTTTTTTCTTAAAGCTGGTTGCTTTTATTTCAAATCCTGAGATAACGCCATCTATGTTGAGATCAATGTACTTTGAGACATATCCTCAGATAACGCCATCTATGTTGAGTTCAATATACTTAACTCCCCCTAGCCACCGAGCTGGACGAGCCCCTGTCGTGTGATGAGGTTCTTACTGCAATCAGACAGCAGCATAATAAACGGGCGGTTGGCATTGACCTTACTTATACCAGGTGAAATACTTAAATATGGCGGTGCGGAGCTGCACTCGTTGATTTGGAAACTATTTATTCGAATGTGGGAGGAGGAGCGAGTCCCGGATGATTTCAAAGTATATACAAGAACAAAGGTGACCGTTCTGACTGCAACTCATACCGCGGTATTTCATTATTATCAGTCCCCGGAAAGGCCTTTGCAAGAGTCCTATTAAACCGCTTGAAGGACTTATCATAAAAGATTCTGCCCAAAACCCAGTTTGGTTTCCGAACTGACCGAGGCACATGTAAGCTCGGTACGTCAACTGCAGGAAAAAGCAGAGAACAAGGTCGTCAGTTGTACCTCTGCTTTTTTGACCTAGAGAAAGCGGACAATGTACCTCGTGAAGCTCTCTGGATGGTGCTAGGAAAACTAGGGTGCACGGAGAAGTTTGTGCGCCTCCTGAGACTCCTGCATGGCGATATGCAGTGCTGCGTCTCCGTAGACGGTGAACAGTCTGATTTCTTCCCTGTCACCTGTGGGGTGAAACAAGGGTGCGTTCTATCGCCCACACTGTTCGCCTTATACTTTGCGGTAGTAGTCAAGGAGGTCCTAAATACTGTCTCCGAAGCAGTCCGCATCCGCTTCCGCACTGACGGCAGTCTTTTCAATTTGGCGCACCAAAGTCTCGCATGCACTTATTACTGAAATTATGTATGCCGATGACTTGTGCTTCCTTGCAGAATCCCCAGAAGGCCTGCAACAACTGATGACCGTCTTTCACCAAGCATGTTGCAAATTCGGCCTAAAGATGAGTGTCAAAAAGACGGAAGTGATGTCCCTGGATACACAAGATCGTGAGACACTAACATTAAGCTTGGTGAAGATATTATGTTGAAACAGGTTGACAAGTTCCGATATCTGGGGAACACTATAACAACTAAGTGTGATCTTGATGCTGAGATCAATAGCAGAATCAGTGCTGCAGCTGTAGCATTTAGGAAGCTGCGTTCCAAGGTTTTCTGCTCCCACGACCTTAAACTAGCCACAAAAATATCTGTATATGTGGCGATTGTGCTGCCAAACCTTGTGTGTGTATCGTCACCACATACGCACTTTGGATCGTTTCCACCTCAAATGCCTTCGCACCATCATGAAGACCAGATGGTCTGACCGAGTGCGAAACACCGAAGTTCTAAGATGAGCCAATGTTGGTGGCATTGAAGCCTACTTAATGCGTCGACAGCTTCGGTGGTGTGGTCACGTATCCCGGATGGCGGATGAGCGAGTGGCGAAGCGTATCTTCTATTCTGAGCTAGAGGAGGGCAAGCGAAAGCATGGCGGTCAACTCCTCCGATTTAAAGATGTTCAGAAGAGACACATGAAAAGATGCAACATCGAACCCTCTCAATTTGAGGTTTTGGCAGCACAACGGCTAGAATGGCGCAGTCTTGTAAAGAGGTGAATCCGCGACTTTGAGGAGCAGCTTAAAGCAGACCTTGACGGTAAACGCGATGAATTGAAGGCCCGTGCCCCTGCTGCCATTAACTACAATTATATCAATGGCAAACTCACGTGCCCACACTGTGCACGGGAGTTTACTGCCAAAATAGGCTACAATAGCCACCTGCGGGCGCATCAGCGCCGACTTGATCAGGAGTAGAAGTGGTTGCCATGGCCGAAACCGCCCAGAAAGATTATATTCATTATTTATGTATTCCGCTTAGACCATTAAATAGTTTAAGGTAGGTATTTAGGCACATCTACGAGCACGACAAACTTTACAGTTACAACGTGAAAATGATTGGTATCGCTCACATTATAAAAACAAAAGAAAGTCCAAAGTATAAGTTTAACGTGCTCTCAGTTGTACTTAACTCTATATCTAATTGATCTCGTACACTTTTTCATATGATTATGTAAAGATATATAATTTTTTTATCATTTATAGTTGTTTTTAACTTCATTCCTTACTTGTTTATCTCCCCTTTTCGAATAAAAAGCATAAAACCGGACTTATTATGTTCCCTGTTCCATCAAAACTGTAGATACCAGAATTTTTTTAAACAATATTTAGTTGATAATTAACATAACAACTGTTTTCTTAAGTTAAATAATCAGTTTTGAAAACTTCCTCGCCAGGAAACTTTCGGGTAACTTTCAGGAAACTTACCTCAGCAAAGGAAAGTTTCAAGGTAATTTTCATCTCTACTTCTTAGTTACCTTGACTTCTCCTGAGATTCCAGTTAAAGTCAATAATCGTCAAAAATAGTCGCTAGTACTGAATGAGTCATCTAATTGGTGTTACTGGTGAAAAATGCGAGAAAATTGAAACAAAAGTCTAGCTTTTCAAGCGAATAAGCTAGTTTTGTTAAACATCTAACTGGACAGCGATCCATTTTACACCGACAAAAGTCAGATATCGTATGACCAACCAGTGATTTATACGAGAATATTTTTAACCTTTCTTGCATTTGTTTTTTACTTACAGCATTTCTTTTTGAAAAATCATTGGCCGTATGATGGCGGCAGCATGGCATCACTCCAATCTTACCCGTGGGTGTTGTAAAAAGCGATATTCATCCAGATCCGAAGTCACTCATCCTAGCCTACTTGTTTATTTATTAGGCAGCCCTAGAAAAGCTTCAAGTTACTGTAGTAGGAGGCAGGGATAGACTCGGAAAATGGGGTGATGCTGTTCTAAGTCAGCATCACGCGGCATGACAGCCCTAGAAAAGCTTCAAGTTACTGTAGTAGGAGGCAAGGATACTCGTAATGGCGTCGCTTTAGCTCGCATTGTCGCCGTTATGCGTTAATCAGTCACGACTCTGCAAATGGGGTGATGCTGTTCTAAGCCAGCATCACGCGGCATGGCAGCCCTAGAAAAGCTTCAAGTTACTGTAGTAGGAGGCAAGGATACTCGTAATGGCGTCGCTTTAACTCGCATTGTCGTCGTTATGGGTTAATCTGTCAGGACTCGGTAAATGGGGTGATGCTGTTCTAAGCCGGCATCACGCGGCATGGCAGCCCTAGAAAAGCTTCAAGTCACTGTAGTAGGAGGCAAGGATACTCATAATAGTGTCGCGTTAGTCGCATTGTCGGCGTTAAGGGTTAATCAGTCACGACTCGGCAAATGGGGTGATGCTATTTTGAGCCGGCATCACGCGGCATGGCAGCCCTAGAAAAGCTTCAAGTTACTGTAGTAGGAGGCAAGGATACTCGTAATGGCGTCGCGTTAGTCGAATTGTCGGCGTTATGGGTTAATCGGTCACGACTCGGCAAATGGGGTGATGCTGTTCTAAGCCGGCATCACGCGGGGCAGCCCTAGAAAAGCTTCAAGTTACTGTAGTAGGAGGCAAGGATACTCGTAATGGCGTCGCTTTAGCTTGCATTGTCGGCGTTATGGGTTAATCAGTCACGACTCGGCAAGGGCTTGTCGAGCTAAAGAGCATGTAGGTGCGATTGTGTGACACGATATTGTTTTTTTTACTAGGTGATTATCCGATGATTATTCAGCCCCGCAGGCTGGCAACCTGCCGCTATGGTCATACATAGTCTTATAAATCACTCGCAAATTTTTATCAGATTTGGTATATGGCAATTTCTTACTGCCATTTAAGCTCTGCCTACCCAGGCGTTATACCTTATATATATCTTAAGTATGTAGGAGATTATCCATACACCGACAAGCACAGAAAACTATTTGAAACGAAAATTATCCATACACACACCCACAGCGGAGGTCACAGAGCATAAATGTGAATAATTTTAGAAAACTTTGGAGATGAATCAAATGGAAATATAACAAATGCCGGGAAAATACCTTTTTCTTGCGGGAAAATGAGTTGCTGCTGTGAAAACCACAAATGGATATAGAAATAAATATTTTTGATGTCAACAGCACTGTCAACAGTAGTTTTCCTTTAATGTCCTCTATTTCTACCTGAGCCGTAATTACTTAGTAATAATCTAATACCTAACAATGTTCTTACAAGAAAATCCACTTGTCTACAATATTGCTGATTATAATAACTGTCTGCTACAATCTAAGAGCAAAGTATTTTGTGTGAATTTTTGTTAAGGCGAAGTGAGAGTGAGTAGAGTCATTTGTAATGCTTTTTGGTTTCATAATTATTGCAAATTCGACAATCATTAGTCAAAAGATGGGACTGCATATAGGATTCAAGAATATTGTGTACCTTGAGAAAAAAAATTGTACAGCAATCCTATGTCAAATAATATTTTTTTACCTACTGCTCATATATTTTTTTGGATCAAAGTTTAATTTACGTGACTGCTATTAAAAAAAAAGCCGACTGCGCTTATTTTAAAGTAATATTTTGCGTTTAAAATCCGCCATTTCGAATATACGAAATTTTAAAAAAACCAGTGTCACTTGCGCTGCTGAAGACAAATCTAACGTCACCTCATAATTATATCAAGATCCACCCAACTATTTGGACTGCAGCCCGTGAAAAAGAATATCTTGTTCACATACATACTTACTCTAGAAAAACATAACCCGCCAGAGGCAGTCGAGTAAAAGTAATGTTATAGGCGTAGGTAACTCATGTTTTTTTTTTAACCTGAACATACACAAAACGATGATCTCTAATATCTTTGCGTATGCGCACGTCACCTTAAAGTTGGTGGTGGTAATGATCACCTGCTGACGGTGACAGGTTATGACGCGAAGGTTGAATGTAATAATATTTACTAATTATTATAATACTACAGTAGGTATAGTTGACCTAATAGGTCACTCATTGAAATAATGTAGGTTTTAGCTTAGTAGGCATGAGGTTCTAAAATCTAAATACTACCTACTTCTGCGAATAATTTCATTGGTGGAATTCTGTGTGGCATGGCATGATATATGACAACTCGCGCGAGAAATCTTTGATGTCATATTATTTATCTTTGATGATTAATTTTAATCTTAGGTGCGAGCAATCTGTAAATAAATAATAAACTTTATCGTCATTATATTAAAATCAAAAAGGAAATCTAACCAAAATTATGAAAGAAAAAACTTTTTAATAGAAAAAAAGTACTTACCTAAGTAAAATGATGTCTGCAGCAACCTGAGTCGGTATCAAAACCAACTATTGTAAAAAAAACATGTCTTAGCACATTCAAACTTGTCGCATCAATGAAAGAACGCCCGCCGCTGTAGGGTCCTCTTTTTGTTTCCAGTAAAACTTTAACATAGTCTTCAGTACCTAACGAAATCAACATTATAAAAATTTAATAAAAACCAAGCACCAATCACGAATTCAAACCTCAAATCATGTTCGCATGGCGTAAGTAACACACATCACATCATAGCAGGTATACTTAATCATAGCCAATAACATAAGTAGTTACCAGTACCTATGTTGCAAAATATAATTAATAAGTAGGTATGATGTAACTCCATTGTTGAGGTTCATTCATTTTGAATTCCCAGGTGTTCACAATAAACGATGTCAAACAAAGTTTCTCTTTCCTAGAAAGACTCCAAATTAATCGAACGAATTTTTAGGGTTTCGTAGTCTACTAGAAACCCTTATAGTTTCGTCATGTCTGTCTGTCTGTCTGTCTGTCTGTCTGTCTGTCTGTCTGTCTGTCTGTCTGTCTGTCTGTATGCCGCGCCCTCATATCTTCGTCAGTTTTAGAGCTATCGACATGAAATTTGGTGAGAAGATAGATCGTGTTGACCCAAATATAGAAATGTTAAGAAAAAAATATTTAAAATGTTTTTTGTACCCCCTCCCATACAAGTGAAAGGGGGGCAAAAAATTTTTTTTTCTTTTGTAATATTGAGTAGGGTATCGCTGAATAGGTCTTTTAAAATTAAGGTTAGGTTTTTTTGAAACAAATTCTCTAAAATGTTTCTGTCACGAGATATTTGCTTTTAAAAAGGGCGTTTTTGACCCATAATTTGTTCCAGCTGTAACTTCTAAAGTATAAACGCTAAAAATTTGAAATAAATATGGAATATAGCTTACAATCTGAAGTTACAATGAAAACTATAACGGATATCGTACCCTTAAAGGTTTCAGGAAAAATTGAGTTTTTCTATTTGCGGTTGGTCATCATACTGCTGCTAACAAACCAGCAACAAAATTAAGTTTGTAATGCTGAAAAACCTGATATTTAAACGTTGACTACGAAACCCTATTTGTGGGCGTGTCTGACACGCTCTTGGCCGCTTTTTTTTGTTTTTTTTGGTAGCTATCCTTGGATTGTTATCTGTTCTGTTGTAAAATTATGGCAAAGGATTTTATATCGAGCCATAATTTAGTTCAGGAATGCATTACCTAAGTTTAGGTCCGACCGTTCCTAGAAATACTGACAAAAACTTCACTCCACAAAAAGTTTGTTCAGGTTTTGCCAAAGTTCCTGATACATTTCTGGCTTGAAATCAAATGTAATCTTTTGATATCGTTTTTGACCACCGATGTATATGGATGCGTTGACATCACATATTTTGTATGTATCCAATGTTTGTTAGGCAAATTCACCGGACGCATTTTTTTTCTAACTAAAAAGTCGTTCGTTCATCATTCGAAGGTCGGCGGCTAGACATACACAAAGAACGGTTTGTCTGCAAGCGTGTTTTCAAATTTTTTACCCACACTTTTTTGGCAATGTCATACGTGTTAGGTACTTTACGAGTCACGCTAAGGTCAAATGTATTTGGCTTAGATAATTTCTTATTTGGCGATCCGGGAAAGAAGTGCTTGAAAATTATTTTTTGGAGGCCACAAACCTTTTTTGGGTAAGATGTGTTATTATTGTTCGCCTTGAGGAAATCACTTTTTTAAAAGTGACGTGGGAATATGTATTGTGTGTTTTAATGGGCCAAATCAAGTTTTGTTGGAGAGTCCAAAAATAAAGTTTAACGAATATAATTGAGAAACTGACTTTTTATTTCTTTGTTCTGAAATAAAATCGAAATAAATCTTCTTGAATTCCACTTTTTGCCTACACTGCGTCTGCATCGGTAGATATATTTTGCAAGATGTCATGATGAGATTGGAATGTTAGCCATAGATAGTATTATACTATTATACATGTTAAGTATTCAAAAAGACTAGAAAATTAATTGTACATCTTGTTTGTTGGACAAAATACATGGTTAATTTTTCTAAACCCTACGTGCAATTCCGTAAATGGTACTTAATCATTGCAGTAGTTTATTACTTTATAATGAAACGAAAAAGTTTTTAATCTGATCATAGTAATTATTAAAATCAAGATGCTTTCAGAGGTTGTTCAGAATCCTGGACTGGAGAAGCCGGCGAAAAGCTTTTGCGCTATTCCTCTAAAACTGAATAAAATCAGTTAGACCATAAACAAAATGCAATAATTTTACTACATTGCGTAGTTCGGGTATAATGGGGCACTTTTTCTCACGGTGTGCGCAGGCGCAAGCGGCTTGCGTTTACGCGAAGCTATGAGAATTCGGTACAAATTGTGGCAAAGGTAACTCGCAGAAGGTCGCCGAAAGGCACTGTTATTTTGAAGGTTGAATATAAAGTGTTATTCTCACACCTATTCTCGACCTACCTATGTAGGTCTATGATTATTGGGTATGCTATGTATGATGTAAAAACAGTAGGTAAGACTAACACCTAAAACAAATATGAGATAAATCGCTTTCCAGTTTATTCATTCAATTACTAGGATTGACCAAGCCAAAAAAATCATTTTTACTGAGCTCTAGGGTTTGTGGGATTTGAAGGGTTAGTGGAGTTAGGGCGTGTAGATTCAGAAGCTAAGCTTTACATTAGACCAGTTACCTTTTTCATAGAGTAAACCATTATACAACAAATAAGGGAAACTACGCGTACTTATTAAACTCTCGTCGCGGCAACATTAACATGAAAATGCTTTTGGTCGGATGATATTTGTCTAATTTTACATTTTTCCCACCATTTCTACAGCTCATTCATCCATCACCGCCAGAGAACTGACAAGCTGTCAAACGGGGTTACCTTTAAAGGGTGTTGACAGACGCACGTCGGCGCTATCTCGCTATCTCGTACACACACCTTCGATCACGACTATCGAATAGTTTTACATCTAATATGTGAGGAAACCAGTTTAAGTTGAGCTGTGGTTTGGCTACTGTTTGTTGGAACGGCTTAAAGGTGGTCAAGAGTGAGAATGTGTAAAAAGATACTACCAGGAACTCTTTTTGAGCTTTCATGCTAAAACTCTACATATTAAATTGATACTAGCTTAGTAAACTCAAGAAGTCAATAAAAATTTCTAGTTTTAGGTACCCACCTATTCTTACAATATAAACTTCTATAAATATCTTTAAAAAACACGTAGAGTCGTGTAAAAAGCTAATGTTCGTAAGATAAATTAAAATATATACCTATTATATCACTTTTAATAGGATAATAAAGGTAGACAAGGTATTTCAGATTGTTAAAAAATTACATCAATGATTTACTACCTGAGTTGTCATACCTACTCCATATTTTTTTAATCCCTGGAGCTTTTTTCAAGACATTTTCATCTAACTCCTGCTCCGATAATATCTTCTTTTTTTAAATACAATCTCTAGGTACATTGCTGAAATTTAAAGGATCAACGACAGTAGGCCAAATCTCGACAAACAAAAACACTTTAAACTGTGAAATAAGACAAATTTTACAACGTTAAAAAGATCCGTGTGCCGTGTGGTGGTATCGTAAGAAGCGACTATTTGAGAGTTCATGTGTATTGCAATTTTGGGCGACAGGCTGACAATCTGTCACTATAGTGATACATAATCTTCTGAATGATTCTCAAACTTCTTCTCAAACTTATAATCAGACGAGGTGTATATGGCCGTTTTTGCATCCTTTTATGCCTTTGGTGCCGTGTGATGCCGGCCTAGAATAGCATCACCCCAATTCTACCCGTGGGTGTCGTAAAAAGCGACTAAGGGATAATTATCCAGGGAATGGGCAGCAGCGTTCCCTGTGAATTAAACATCTTGCACTGCGCTCGCCAATCCGCCTGCCAAGCGTGGTGAGTATGGCAATACCCCCAATACGGGGGAGGCCCATGTCCAGCAGTGGACTGTTGTGGCTGTTAAGGTAAGGCATCCTTTTATGCTCTGCCTACCCTGCAATGGATATAGGCGTGATATATGTATGTAAAATGTTAATTATGTATCTATGTAAAAAGACCCTGTATGCAAGCATAAAATGTTCTCAAGGAAGGATCTAGTGTGAATGGTTGCGAGTTATCTTCCAATTCTAATCGTAAGCGGTTATCCTTGTGAGCGGTAAAAAGCAAGCAATTGCTTCCTAGTTGAATATTTATTACATTTTTGTTGGTAGGTAGGTTATTAATGACTATTAAGTATTGCTATTTAGAATAAGGAGTTGCTTTTTTATAAAATGATGTAGATATGAATTATTGTTGACTTAAATTCTTTGACTCTACGAGTAGGTACTCCAGCTACGAAATCATCATCTTCCTGCCCTTATCCTAATTACTTGGGGTCGGCGCAACACGTTTTGCTGAACACAAAATCGTGTTGCAAAGGATTTGGGTTAATTTTACGACCGGCCGCCTACCACACGTCAACCCTCCTTGGGAATGTTTTTGTGGTGGTTTAACCGCCACCATACTGTTGACCCTGGCTGTTTGGGTCGGGTTTATCCCTCGGTTGCCTCTTACGAACCCCACGGGAGGAGAGGGGGTGGTGCTATTCTACTCTGCCGGCAACACACGGCATCTGCCGGCACCACTTTAGCTACGAAATATCGTCATTAAAATTAATGTAGGTAGCTACCTAACTTGGTTAACTTTTAATATTACCATTTTGTATTTTGTAAGAGAAGGGACCTAAGGTAAGGGAAGGGACCATTTTTTGTAATATAAAATACGGTTTTTATTCATGATGACTACATTTTATTAATTTAATTTACACAAAAATAAAGAAAGTCATATTTTGGAACATTGTATTTACGACAGTTACTGCCATCTAGTGCGCATAGCAATAACTAATAGAATAATGAATCTACCTGGCTAGCCCCTTGAATTTGAGGCTGTAGAAACGAGAGAAAATTGCCTCTCTTTGGAGTTCTTAGGGTATCCGGTAGATGGCGATGGAAGTAAGAAATTGCACACGGAAAAGTTTATTTTCGTATGTGTAAAAAAATAATACTTATTAGGTACTGCCTACCTAAAGTAAAGTTCAATAGCGAAATGATATGACTCTGAACTCTGTAGATATCATTTACCTATGTCAAAGAATTCCTCTGAGTTTTGAAAAAGAGATAGGTATCCACGATAATATTTTAAGTGCTGCAATCTTATCGGTAGGTATTATAGATTATTTAAATATGACACAAAGTTTTTTCGCAAGTTGTCAAATGCGGCTCTGTACTCTGTGGATATCATTTAAGTCAAAGAATTGCTCTGAGTTTTGAATAAAAGATATCGTCGGTGTTTTGTAGAAAGGGCGAATAAGCCGCACTTTTGTATGGCGGATTCGCCCTTTCTACAAAACACCGACGATATCCACGATAATATTTCAAGTGCTGCAATCTCATGAAAACCAGCTAATATCAATTTCCGCCGCGCGATATTGCGCTCGCATAAATCCACAAAGAAATTTTAATGTAATAAGCTTTCTTTGTGCACAATTCAAAGGCTTTTAGTTTATTATCCCGCAGGTTATGAAACTACGCGCGAGGGCTTAACACTGTTGCCGTATTATGAAAATCTAGTTGAAATTCCGAACAGGAATTCTGCAGCAAAAGCAGGCTAGTAGGTTCTACGTTTTGAATAAGTACGTATCAGGTAATTTTTTTTTTTTTTTTTTTTTTTTATTTATTTATGATGGGCTTACTCTTGACCCCAATCTCACCCTACAGCAGAGATGGGATCTACGGTGGAGCGAGCTTGCCCAGAAGATGCCTATTCACTCTAGACTTAAAGAGATTCAGGTTATATGCACTCGGAAATACAGACGCAGGCAGGGAATTCCATTCTTTAGCCGTGCGCATAATGAAAGATGATTTGAAGCGCTTAGTGCGTAATGTGGGTATATCAACTAAGAACGGATGGTAGCCGGCCGTGCGTCTGGATGTCCGATAGAAGAAAGGAGACGGTGGTATGAGCTCATGCAGCTCACGCGCACACTCTCCGAAGTACAATCTGTAGAAGACCGATAGGCAAGCAACCTTGCGGCGGTGAGCCAGGCTGTGAAGCTTGGTCGCCACCAGTTTTTTATCGCCTATTAATCTCTTGGCTCTGCGTTCCACCGATTTCGTAATAGGAGTATATTCCCCTCATTTCTATCGTGAAAATCGACAAAAGAAAAAATAACATTCATCCATGAAATGCATGCCCATTACATATCAGCCCATTGCAGTCAACTACTGGACATAGACTCACGACCAACCCACGGTACCGTACCATACCTACTAATGAATGTCCGCAGTCTGATGATTGATGAATTTGATCTGAGATTCAAACATATACAAGCTGATAAGTACTTTAATGATAGGTTCGTTCGTAAGGAAGGTATTGTTCAAAAATGTTTAGGTAATTACTGAAAATCAATAGAGTAGGTAAAGCTGCAAAACCTAAAAGTGAGTAGATAGCCAAAGCGAATGGCAAGCAAATTGTGTCGTGAACACACAAAACCTCAGCCAAATTGAATGGAGGCTGTTACTAACTACCCCGCTGAAAGCGCCACCTTTCAGCCGTGACCGCAGCGCGGAAACGCCTGCGATTCCATTTTAGCAATAGTACCTATCTTTGTATTTCATACCTAGAGATAGTAAGACTATCTGAACGAATCTGAATGACTAGGTAATTTATTTTAGAAAAAGGCTGTGTTACAAAAAATGTAGAGAAAGTAGAAATTAAGGTAACTAATCCTTATGGAGATTAATAAGGTGAAAATATACGCAAAGAAAAACTGATTCCATGTATTTTTTGTCGACAGGCAACAGTGTCGCTTCTACGTATCTCCTTTCGTGAGGCGGACTTATTTCAGAAGTTTTGTACAATGTCCATTTTACAAAGAACGACGAAAATCTCACTTGTTTATCAGGTGTTTAGATAGGTACAAGTCGACTCCAAAACATCATATCATTGCTTATCAGGTGTTTAGATAGGTACAAGTCGACTCCAAAACATCATATCATTGCTTATCAGGTGTTTAGATAGGTACAAGTCGACTCCAAAACATCATATCATTGCTTATCAGGTGTTTAGATAGGTACAAGTCGACTCCAAAACATCATATCATTGCTTATCAGGTGTTTAGATAGGTACAAGTCGACCCCAAAACATCATATCATTGCTTATCAGGTGTTTAGATAGGTACAAGTCGACTCCAAAACATCATATCATTGCTTATCAGGTGTTTAGATAGGTACAGGTCGACTCCAAAACATCGCAATAGTCGTCAGAGATATATTTTATTTTACCGAAAACGATATTTATTTTAACGTATTTTACGAAAAATTCCAAACTTATTCCTAAACCTGAACCATCTAACTTCAAACGGGCACTTAAACGTTTTCACGGATTCTTTGACAAATTTAATGTTACCCTAAGTCGTTCAAGATGAAGAAATGTTTATTTAAGGCCCCTTACACACACAACATCCGTTTCAACGTTATTTATGCGCTGCGCTATCGCAGCGTTAGAACAATGTGAATTTCTATCATAATCCCATATAAATATGACAACGCATGCCCAACGGTGCGGATGTGTCTGTCAAACTTGTTATTCTGGGGCACCTTCATCGACGCCTCTTTCGTAGAACTTCTATACTATGTCGTCGCTGAACGTGCACTTTACGAATAACGAAAGTATGGAACTGACAGCTGTCAGTAGAAAAGTTCAACGAAAGAGTTATACCAAATGGCGCTGTGAACGTGCCCATTGTCAAACTGGTTTGACAGACGGATCCGTCAACGCACCGTTTGGCATGTGTCGCCGTATTTATATGAGAGATGGAAATTCGCATTTTCTTAACAACGTTGAAACGGACGTTAGGTATGTGTGTAAAGCGCCTAAGTACCTACGAAACGAAAGTAATTTGTGTTTTTTGCGTGTTCAAAGAAAACGTTTTACGTGAAGAAATCATATCAAACGTAATGCTTATTTGGACACTTGATGAAAGGAATGTTGACGGTTTCTCTGCAAATGTAAAGGTTATTTTCATTGGCATTTTAAAAGCAATAAAGGAATATTTTTGGGTTTTTGGTGAAAACGCACGAATTTCGAAAAGTTGAGCTAAGATTCGTTCGTTCGTATCATCTTCGAATAAAATTGGTCTCAAAAAATGTGAAAGGTTGTTGTATACCTAGATCATCATCATTATCTTCAGTTAGGGTCGGTAAAACATGTTTTGCCAGAACACAAAATCATGTGGCAATATGATTTGGCTATGTTATATGACCGGACGCCTGCCTGACGTCAACGTTCTTTGGGAATGCTACTGATATTTGGTCGAGGTCAAAAACTCTACGTCGCCTTTTACGAAATACCCTTAGTGGACTAGGGGTGGCTGTATTCTTAGCCGCTACCACAAGGTGTAGGTACTTTTGTTTCAATTTAATTTATTTTTAATTCTCAAACCTGTCTTAGCCACACCCTGCTTTGAAAGTCATTAATTAGTGTTTTGGAAGCAATATAGTTTCTTGATAGTGCTAAACCGCAGCTCTATCATTTTGCTAGGCACGTGCGTTTTATAATCATTTATTTTATTATTATCATCATGAAATGTGCCTTCTTCAAATTTTGAAGTTTGGACGTCAGTAAATGGAAAGACATGGGAATCCGTTATTTTATTCACGGGTCAAAACACCAAAAATATTTTAGTTAGACCTGAAATGACATGCAAAGCGTTTGTATACCTACCTACGTTCCTACCTATAAATAATTGAATCATAGCCGTGCAGGGAACACAAATGAGTGGTGTTTGTATACATTTAGTGCTTCCCATCCCGGCTGACAATCTCAATCAGCTGATCGGCGATTTTGTATGGGACGCCCACATTTCTTTTCATATTTTGACCCATGTTCCTTGAAGAAAGTTGTTTAGTTTCATGTGTATTGTGTACCTTGACCTCCTTTAGGCTTGTTATACCTTTTTTGCTACTCCCAGTCTCTCCCAGTATATCTTACTTACCTACCTGTGCTACCTTCGTACCTACAAATAATTGAATCATAGCCGTGCAGGGAACACAAATGAGTGGTGTTTGTACACATTTAGTGCTTCCCATCCCGGCTGTCGAGACGAGAGGCTGCGGTAACTTGCTTTCGTAGAGGACACTCGCGTTAATGTGCGTCGATTCAACCATATTTTGAGCATCACTTGGAATAGTAAAGTCACACAATAATTACATTCATACCAAGCAAACATTTATTTATGGCGACAGACAATATTAACAACATTTATTTATATTTCATACCTATAAATAATTGAATCACAAATGAGTGGTGTTTGTACACATTTAGTGCTTCCCATCCCGGCTGTCGAGACGAGAGGCTGCGGTAACTTGCTTTCGTAGAGGGCACTCGCGTTAATGTGCGTTGATGCGACCCTATTATTAACATCAATCAAGATAGTTCATTCGCTGATGTTCGGAATATTTGAACATGGTATGTAAGACGTCAAATATTTACTGCGCAACTTGTCATATCTCATGAGCTAAAAATTTTGGGTAGGTACTTGACCTCTGTACCTGTACCCATTTGGACTGGACTGCGCAAGTTACTTTGCGCAGAAAACTTGTTGAAAAGAATAAACACAATACATAATGAACGCGTTTTGCTTACTTGACATTGTATCCCAAGAAAGATAGCAAAATCAGCGAAAAAAAATCCCCGGTAACGAAATGTTGTGGATTTGTGTAGTGGAAAGTCCTCTTCACAACGTCCAATAAAATCCTCTCAAAAATATGCGGTGCTGGGAGTAGGGGGGTTAATTATGTGTCCCTTTTTTCAGTTTCTCGACTGTAACTCGCAAACGGCGCGTCGTAGCTTCAAAATGTCTGAGAAACTATTAAAGCTCATTAAATCTACACTAATATAATAAAGAGGAAAACTTTGTTTTTTTGTTTTTTGTTTGTTTGTATGTAATCGATAAACTCCGAAACTACTGGACCGATTTCCAAAATTCTTTCACTATTAGAAAGCTACAACATCCCTGAGTAACATAGGCTACTTTTTACCACGGGAAAATTCCTCATTCCTACGGGAAAACGGTTAGCAGCAGGAAAACGGGGAAATAAAGCAGATATTACCCAAATTAGCCAAACCGCTTTACCGATCCTCGCGAATTTTGGCACTGATATTACTATCATATAAAAGACGGACATGGTCAGCCCTCGAGGATCTGGAGTACCTGATGAAGACCACCAGCATCCCATATAAACTATAAGAGATACGGTCATGGCTTCATAGAAAAAGTTGTTCACCATGACGGGCCGCTTCTGCTGGCACATGGTCATCGAGGATCTGGAGTACCTGATGTAGACCACAAGCATCCCATCTAAACTATAAGAGATAGGGTAATGGTTTCAAAGTAAAAGTTATTCAGCACGACAGGCTGCTTCTGCTGGCACATGGTCACGAAGGTCTGGAGTACCTGATGTAGACAACCAGCATCTCATCTAAACTATAAAAGATTCGGTAATAGCTTCAAAGTTAAAGTTATTCAGCATGACGGGGCGCTTCTGATCGCACATGGTCACGAGGGTCTGGAGTACCTGATGTAGACCACCAGCCAGCACCCCATCTAAACTTTATTAGACTTGGTAATGGCTTCAAAGTTAAAGTTATTCAGCATGACGGGCCGCTTCTACTGGCACATGGTCACGAAGGTCTGGAGTGCCTGATGTAGACCACCAGCATCCCATCAAAACTATAAGAGATACGGTAATGGCTTCAAAGTTAAAGTTATTCGCCATGACAGGCCGCCTCTGCTGGCACATGGTCATGATGAGTAACTTCTGCTAGAATGGATTAATGGACTTTTTACTACGGGCAAAGATCCCATTTCTACGGGAAAACAGGTAAGTAGCAGCGAGTGAAACCGCTGGGCGGGCCGCTAGTTTCCTATAACTTTGTCATTAACATGAAAACCGTAACATTAATGGTTTTTAAGTTATGGCCATTTCAAAGTCGGTAGTTTTTTCACGTTTTTTATTACGACACTAAAAAGTGTTTGGACGTTTCTGTAGATCTTCGTTATCTTAAATGCAAACAATTTCAAAATTTGTGGATAAACTAAAAAAATAAAATGATTAAATACGTGTTCCCGCATTTTGTAAATTTTAACCCTTAACAGGGTTAAAAAGAGGTTAATAGTTTGTATGAAAAATCGACATTTTTGATGTGATCTGTTTCAAAATTTGGAAATAAGCGAATAAGCCAAAATAATTTAACACGTGTTTCAGCATTTTGTAAATTTTAACCCTTAACAGGGTAAAAAATAGGTTAAGAGTTTGTATGAAAATCGTAATTTTTAATGGGATCTGTTTCAAAATTTGGAATTATGCGAATAAGCCAAATTTATTTAATACGTGTTTCAGCATTTTGTTAATTTTAACCCTTAACAGGGTAAAAATATGTTAAGAGTTTGTATGAAAATTGTTGTTGTGATCTGTTTCAAAATTTGGAATTATGCGAATGACCCAAATTAATTAAACACGTGTTTTAGCATTTTGTAAAAGGAGTAAAAAGGGGGTTAAAACTTAGATGAAACTTCGTCACGCTTGATGCAATCTGTTTCAAAGTGTGTGAGTAGACTAAGTATAAAAGAAAGAAGGTAGTTTAAGTATAAAAGTGTCTCTTAGATACGTACCATTACAATATACGAACATATATTAAATAAAACTATATGACCAACAGTTATTTAACACCAAAATGATGTGTAGAATTCAAGGGTTGCCAATTCATCCTTTATGGGTTAAAGCGTACAAAATTCTGACAAACGTGTCTAATTATTTTAATCTATTACTAGTCTACTCACGCACTTTGAAACAGATTGCATCAAGCGTGACGAAGTTTCATCTAAGTTTTAACCCCCTTTTTACTCCTTTTACAAAATGCTAAAACACGTGTTTAATTAATTTGGGTCATTCGCATAATTCCAAATTTTGAAACAGATCACAACAACAATTTTCATACAAACTCTTAACATATTTTTACCCTGTTAAGGGTTAAAATTAACAAAATGCTGAAACACGTATTAAATAAATTTGGCTTATTCGCATAATTCCAAATTTTGAAACAGATCCCATTAAAAATTACGATTTTCATACAAACTCTTAACCTATTTTTTACCCTGTTAAGGGTTAAAATTTACAAAATGCTGAAACACGTGTTAAATTATTTTGGCTTATTCGCTTATTTCCAAATTTTGAAACAGATCACATCAAAAATGTCGATTTTTCATACAAACTATTAACCTCTTTTTAACCCTGTTAAGGGTTAAAATTTACAAAATGCGGGAACACGTATTTAATCATTTTATTTTTTTAGTTTATCCACAAATTTTGAAATAGTTTGCATTAAAGATAACGAAGATCTACAGAAACGTCCAAACACTTTTTAGTGTCGTAATAAAAAACGTGAAAAAACTACCGACTTTGAAATGGCCATAACTTAAAAACCATTAATGTTACGGTTTTCATGTTAATGACAAAGTTATAGGAAATTTAATGAGCTTTAATAGTTTCTCAGACATTTTGAAGCTACGACGCGCCGTTTGCGAGTTACAGTCGAGAAACTGAAAAAAGGGACACATAATTAACCCCCCTACTCCCAGCACCGCATATTTTTGAGAGGATTTTATTGGACGTTGTGAAGAGGACCTTTCACTACACAAATCCACAACATTTCGTTACCGGGGATTTTTTTCGCTGATTCCTAGTTATTGGACCAGATGGCCTGGGATATTGGCACGAAGTAAATACAGAAAACATTTATTTATTGCGATACGGTTGTCAGATTTCGCACATTCATCTAACTTTGACTGTGGAACACCTAAGCAGGCCCTGTCCCATGTTTTGAACGAATGCCATTGCGCTTCTTTCCCGGTGGTTTGTGGACCTACAGTTAAACTCCAAATGCAGAATGCTTGCCTAAAATTCCAGACATAGGCCAATCCAAGTTGATCCAAGTAGGGATTGCCATACACAATGATGACCTTCAAACTTTATTAGGGACTCGAATGTGTCTAATCTCCTGCCCTTACTTGGAGGCACCACCACGTAGGTAATAAGTTTACGTAGAACACCGTTCCTCCATTCCCGGCCGCGCGCACAGCTAACAGAGTTTTTGCGCGTAAACTTTGCGCGCTAGTAAATTTCCCTGTACCTTGATGGGCTTAGCTACTTGCGCGACAGTGCCTTTAGTTGAGAGTTCAAAATTGCTTTTGAATAAGTATATAGTTTATTTAAACAGACAGAGGCATGATCAAAAATATCTAGGGTTCCGTCAGGTAGCCTATGTAGTGCTAGATGACGCGTTCTTGGAATTAGCAAATTGAAAATTAACTGTACCGTAATAGGAATAAAGTCAATAATTTGTGGGCGTCCGCGCGTAAAGGGTCCAAGTGTCGGCATTTAGTTTCCGAGATATTTGCATTTTTGTGAAATTAGGATTTTCACAGTCACATCTTTGGATGTCTGAATTACAAAAAAAGTGTTGAAGAAATTGTTCTTATTGGTAGTCAGTAAAATAGAGGGACTATACTATACTAGATTTCGAAATTGGTCATAAGTCTATATCAGCTCACTAGACCTTCGAGATATTTGCATTTTTATAAAGTTGGGTTTTTTGAAGTCAAAACTTTGGAGGTCTATAAAACTGAAAGTTTCAGGATATATGTTGGTTTCTATAGTCAGTATTATAAAGAGACTCTACTAGATTCCGAATCTGATCTTAACTCAATACCCCACAGATGGACCCTTTACGCGCGGACGCCCACATTTAGACCCACTTTACTTGAGTTTATTTAAATCACGGTAGCTTTATTCTACTGCTGATGAGGCTCGCAACAAATGGCGCTACATTTGCGCCGGTCTTAAAGGTGACGACATCTTTTTTAACACACCAGAACCTCACATTGTGGTAACTTACCTTATATCTTAAGAAAACTAATATATAGTAATTTTCTTAAAATTTGTATTCCCTTTACACCGGTAAACATCCGTTTCAATTTAAGGCGAAGTTTAGTAAAGTCAGAACACCTTTCGTAGGCAGGGTGTGTACCCCCGACCGCGGACCGCACGACCGCAAGCTTTCACCGCGGCTTGCCGTGGTTACGAGCCGCTACAAACAATTGTACCCGTGTGGTGCCGGCTTAGAACAGCACCACCTCATATCTTTTCTGTGGGAGGCGTAAGAAGCGACTAAGGGATTTGAGAGTAGAACTGTATTGCAATTTTAGGAATTTGCAATTTTTATAACCTGTCACTACGGTCCTACGGTGATACAAAGTCTTCTGAATGACTGTTAAACTTCTGTCAGACGTTTTGTTTACAGTCGTTTACGCTCTTCCCACAAGGGATATAGATAGGCGTGATATATGTATGTATGTATACTCATTGTAAACCGGCTACCTTCCCTTTGTTACAAAGTCAGAACACCTTTCGCAGCCAGCAGTTGTGCGTAGCCGCGACCGCGGACCGCACGACCGCAAGCTTTCACCGCGGCTTGCCGTGGTTGTGAGGCGCTACAAACAATTACACTCTTCTTCTTCGAGTGGAACACCAAGTCGTCCAACGACCCGATGAAGCCTGGTGTCAGAGTTTTTTAACCGTTTAATTCGCAACATTGTGACGATAGCTCAACTTTACATTTAATAAAAGAACTATTTATAAGATAGGGACCTAATAATAATATTATAATAGTGCGTTATCGGTGCACCATGCACCCAAAAAAAAACTTATAATTTGGGTAATAATTTGAAATTAAATGGCAACTTCTTAAAATGTATTTAATACTAGTAAATGTCCCTTCGTTTCGATTTGAATCAAAGTTTAGTAAAGTCAGAATACCTTTCTTTGCCAGGGTGTGTAGCCGCGACCGCGGACCGCACGACCGCAAGCTTTCACCGCGGCTTGCCGTGGTTGCAAGCCGCTACAAACAATTGTAGGTACCAATAATATGCCGTGTGGTGCCGGCTTAGAATAGCATCACCGCATAATTATCTTACCTGTGCAATTTTAGGCGACATTCTGACAACCTGTCACTACGGTGATACAAAGTCTTCTAAATGAGTCTCAAACTTTTGTCAGACGTGTAGTAAATTGCAGTTTTTACAGCCGTTTACGCTCTGCCTACCCCTCAGGGGATAAAGACATGATATATGTATGTACATTCATTTTACACCGGTAAACATTCCTGCGTTTCCCGATAATTCGAAGTTTAGTAAAGTCAGAACACCTTTCTTTGCCAGGGTGTGTAGCCGCGACCGCGAACCGCACGACCGCAAGCTTTCACCGCGGCTTGCCGTGGTTACGAGCCGCTACAAACAATTGTACCCGTGTGGTGCCGGCTTAGAATAGCATCACCCCATATCTTTCCTATGGGAGTCGTAAGAAGCGACAAAGGGATTTGAGACTTGAACTGTATTGCAATTTTAGCAGTTTGTAATTTTTATAACCTGTCACTACGGTGATACAAAGTCTTCTGAATGACTCTCAAACTTCTGTCAGACGTTTTGTTTACAGTCGTTTACGCTCTTCCCACAAGGGATATAGATAGGCGTGATATATGTATGTATGTATACTCATTGTAAACCGGCTACCTTCCCTTTGTTACAAAGTCAGAACACCTTTCGCAGCCAGCAGTTGTGCGTAGCCGCGACCGCGGACCGCACGACCGCAAGCTTTCACCGCGGCTTGCCGTGGTTGTGAGGCGCTACAAACAATTACATTTTATTCGCAACATCGTTTTGAAATGGTGGTAACTAAAGCGGTTCCCTCACTTAACATCCGTTGCTGTAGGGAACTTCGAGTATAGGTACTAAAAACCGACGTTGACGCAGGAGCAATGCAATAAACTTGCAATGGCATCTGTCTCTGTTGCACTTGATTTTAATTATAATATTTTGATGGTAGAAGCAATATACCTGTCTTTTTGCACAGGGTGTTGGACTTACTTAACCTTGCATGTAAAAGAATTAATTTGTTTCGATTTAAAGTGAAGTTTAGTAAAGTCAGAACACCTTTCTTTGCCAGGGTGTGTACCGCGACCGCGGACCGCACGACCGCAAGCTTTCACCGCGGCTTGCCGTGGTTGTGAGGCGCTACAAACAATTACATTTTATTCGCAACATCGTTTTGAAATGGTGGTAACTAAAGCGGTTCCCTCACTTAACATCCGTTGCTGTAGGGAACTTCGAGTATAGGTACTAAAAACCGACGTTGACGCAGGAGCAATGCAATAAACTTGCAATGGCATCTGTCTCTGTTGCACTTGATTTTAATTATAATATTTTGATGGTAGAAGCAATATACCTGTCTTTTTGCACAGGGTGTTGGACTTACTTAACCTTGCATGTAAAAGAATTAATTTGTTTCGATTTAAAGTGAAGTTTAGTAAAGTCAGAACACCTTTCTTTGCCAGGGTGTGTACCGCGACCGCGGACCGCACGACCGCAAGCTTTCACCGCGGCTTGCCGTGGTTGTGAGGCGCTACAAACAATTACATTTTATTCGCAACATCGTTTTGAAATGGTGGTGACTAAAGCGGTTCCCTCACTTTACATCCATTGCTGCAGGAAACTTCGAGTATATGAGTACTAAAATCCGACGTTGACGCAGGAGCAACGCAAAAATCTTGCGATGGCATCTGTCTCTGTTGCACTTGATTTTAATTATAATATTTTGATGGTAGAAGCAATATACCTGTCTTTTTGCACAGGGTGTTGGACTTACTTAACCTTGCATGTAAAAGAATTAATTTGTTTCGATTTAAAGTGAAGTTTAGTAAAGTCAGAACACCTTTCTTTGCCAGGGTGTGTAGCCACGACCGCGGACCGCACGACCGCAAGCTTTCACCGCGGCTTGCCGTGGTTGCGAGGCGCTACAAACAATTGTACCTAATAACATGCCGTGTGGTTTAGAATAGCATGTCGTGACTAAGGTATTTAAGAGTTGATTTTGCAATTTTGTTGACAAACTGTCACTTTAGTAAACACAGTCTTCTGAATGACTCTCGAACTTTTGTCAGACGTGGTGTAAATAGCCATTGTTTATAGTCGTTTACGCTCAGCCTACCCTTCAAGAGATGTAGTATGTATATTTTACTTTTTACCGGTAAACGTCCTTTTCGAATTAAGGCAAAGTTTAGTAAAGTCAGAACACCTTTCTTTGCCAGGGTGTGTACCGCGACCGCGGACCGCACGACCGCAAGCTTTCACCGCGGCTTGCCGTGGTTGTGAGGCGCTACAAACAATTACATTTTATTCGCAACATCGTTTTGAAATGGTGGTAACTAAAGCGGTTCCCTCACTTAACATCCGTTGCTGTAGGGAACTTCGAGTATAGGTACTAAAAACCGACGTTGACGCAGGAGCAATGCAATAAACTTGCAATGGCATCTGTCTCTGTTGCACTTGATTTTAATTATAATATTTTGATGGTAGAAGCAATATACCTGTCTTTTTGCACAGGGTGTTGGACTTACTTAACCTTGCATGTAAAAGAATTAATTTGTTTCGATTTAAAGTGAAGTTTAGTAAAGTCAGAACACCTTTCTTTGCCAGGGTGTGTAGCCGCGACCGCGGACCGCACGACCGCAAGCTTACACCGCGGCTTGCCGTGGTTGCGAGGCGCTACTAACAATTGTACCTTAATAATATACCGTATGGTGCCGACTTAGAATAGCATCACCCCATATCTTACCCGTGGGTGTCGCAAGAAGCGACTAAGGAGTTTGAAAGTTGATCTGTATTGCAATTATAGGCGACATGCTGACAATCTGTCACTATGGTGATACAAAGTCTTCTTAATGACTCTCAAACTTCTGTCAGACGTGTTTTTTACAGTCTTTTATGCTTAGCCTACCAAACAAGGGATATAGGCGTGATATATGTATGTATGTATATTAATTTGAAACCGGTTACTTTCCTTTCTTTTCCATTTAAGGCAAAGTATAGTAAAGTCAGAACACCTTTCGTAGCCAGTACTTGTTTGTGTGTATCCGCGACCGCGGACCGCACGACCGCAAGCTTTCACCGCGGCTTGCCGTGGTTGCGAGGCGCTACAAACAATTGTACCTTAATAATATGCCGTATGGTGCCGGCTTAGAACAGCATCACCGCATATCTTACCCGTGCAATTTTAGGCGAAATTCTGACAACTTGACACTACGGTGATACAAAGCCTTCTGAATGACTCTCAAACTTCTGTCAGACGTGTTTTTTTACAGTCGTTTACGTTTAGCCTATCTCTCAAGGTATATAGACATGATATATGTATGTATATTAATTTTAAAGCGGTTGCCTTCCCTTTGTTTCCCTATAAGGTGAAGTTTAGTAAAGTCAGAACACCTTTCTTTGCCAGGGTGTGTACCCGCGACCGCGGACCGCACGACCGCAAGCTTTCACCGCGGCTTGCCGTGGTTGCGAGGCGCTACTTACAATTGTACCTATAATAAGTATGCCGTGTGGTGCCAGTTTGGAATAGCATCACCTCATATGCTACCCGTGGGTGTCGTAAAAAGCGAGTAAGGAATTTGAGATTTTGTATTGCAATTTTAGACAATATGCTGACGACCAGTCTTTATGGTGATACAAAGTCTTCTGAATTACTCTCAAACTTCTGTTAGACGTTTTGTTTACAGTCGTTTACGCTCTGCCTACCCCACAAGGGATATAGGTATGACGGGATGTACGTATTCATTTTACCCCTTTGTTTCAATTTAAGGCGAAGTTCTGTAAAGTCAGAACACCTTTCTTTGCCAGGGTGTGTAGCCGCGACCGCGGACCGCACGACCGCAAGCTTTCACCGCGGCTTGCCGTGGTTACGAGCCGCTACAAACAATTGTACCCGTGTGGTGCCGGCTTAGAACAGCACCACCTCATATCTTTTCTGTGGGAGGCGTTAGAAGCGACTAAGGGATTTGAGAGTAGAACTGTATTGCAATTTTAGGAATTTGCAATTTTTATAACCTGTCACTACGGTCCTACGGTGATACAAAGTCTTCTGAATGACTGTTAAACTTCTGTCAGACGTTTTGTTTACAGTCATTTACGCTCTGCCTACCCCACAAGGGATATAGATAGGCGTGATATATGTATGTATGTATATTCATTTTAAATCGGCTACCTTCACTTTGTTTCAAAGTCAGAACACCTTTCGCAGCCAGCAGTTGTGCGTAGCCGCGACCGCGGACCGCACGACCGCAAGCTTTCACCGCGGCTTGCCGTGGTTGCGAGGCGCTACGAACAATTGTACCTAATAATATGCCGTGTGGTGCCGGCTTAGAATAGCATGTCGTGACTAAGGTATTTAAGAGTTGATTTTGCAATTTTGTTGACAAACTGTCACTTTAGTAAACACAGTCTTCTGAATGACTCTCGAACTTTTGTCAGACGTGGTGTAAATAGCCATTGTTTATAGTCGTTTACGCTCAGCCTACCCTTCAAGAGATGTAGTATGTATATTTTACTTTTTACCGGTAAACGTCCTTTTCGAATTAAGGCAAAGTTTAGTAAAGTCAGAACACCTTTCTTTGCCAGGGTGTGTACCGCGACCGCGGACCGCACGACCGCAAGCTTTCACCGCGGCTTGCCGTGGTTGCGAGGCGCTACTAACAATTGTACCTAATAATATGCCGTGTGGTGCCGGCTTAGAATAGCATCACCCCATATCTTTTCTGTGGGAGTCGTAAGAAGCGACTAAGGGAGAGAGCAATACAGATCGTATTGCAATTTTAGGCAACATGCTGACGACTAGTCTCTATGGTGATAGACAGTCTTTTGAATGACTTTCAAAACTTTCTCAGACGTGGTGTAAATGGTCGTTTTTCAGAGTCAATTAAACTCTGCCTACCCCTCAAGGGACAGCCATGATATGTGTATGTATGAATATTCATTTTACATCCGTTTCGATTTAAGAGCGAAGTTTAGTAAAGTCAGAACACCTTTCTTTGCCAGGGTGTGTAGCCGCGACCGCGGACCGCACGACCGCAAGCTTTCACCGCGGCTTGCCGTGGTTGCGAGGCGCTACAAACAATTACATTTTATTCGCAACATCGTTTTGAAATGGTGGTAACTAAAGCGGTTCCCTCACTTAACATCCGTTGCTGTAGGGAACTTCGAGTATAGGTACTAAAAACCGACGTTGACGCAGGAGCAATGCAATAAACTTGCAATGGCATCTGTCTCTGTTGCACTTGATTTTAATTATAATATTTTGATGGTAGAAGCAATATACCTGTCTTTTTGCACAGGGTGTTGGACTTACTTAACCTTGCATGTAAAAGAATTAATTTGTTTCGATTTAAAGTGAAGTTTAGTAAAGTCAGAACACCTTTCTTTGCCAGGGTGTGTAGCCACGACCGCGGACCGCACGACCGCAAGCTTTCACCGCGGCTTGCCGTGGTTGCGAGCGCTACAAACAATTGTACCTAATAACATGCCGTGTGGTTTAGAATAGCATGTCGTGACTAAGGTATTTAAGAGTTGATTTTGCAATTTTGTTGACAAACTGTCACTTTAGTAAACACAGTCTTCTGAATGACTCTCGAACTTTTGTCAGACGTGGTGTAAATAGCCATTGTTTATAGTCGTTTACGCTCAGCCTACCCTTCAAGAGATGTAGTATGTATATTTTACTTTTTACCGGTAAACGTCCTTTTCGAATTAAGGCAAAGTTTAGTAAAGTCAGAACACCTTTCTTTGCCAGGGTGTGTACCGCGACCGCGGACCGCACGACCGCAAGCTTTCACCGCGGCTTGCCGTGGTTGTGAGGCGCTACAAACAATTACATTTTATTCGCAACATCGTTTTGAAATGGTGGTAACTAAAGCGGTTCCCTCACTTAACATCCGTTGCTGTAGGGAACTTCGAGTATAGGTACTAAAAACCGACGTTGACGCAGGAGCAATGCAATAAACTTGCAATGGCATCTGTCTCTGTTGCACTTGATTTTAATTATAATATTTTGATGGTAGAAGCAATATACCTGTCTTTTTGCACAGGGTGTTGGACTTACTTAACCTTGCATGTAAAAGAATTAATTTGTTTCGATTTAAAGTGAAGTTTAGTAAAGTCAGAACACCTTTCTTTGCCAGGGTGTGTAGCCGCGACCGCGGACCGCACGACCGCAAGCTTTCACCGCGGCTTGCCGTGGTTGCGAGGCGCTACTAACAATTGTACCTTAATAATATGCCGTGGTGCCGGCTTAGAATAGCATCACCCCATATCTTACCCCTGGGTGTCGTAAGAAGCGACTAAGGGATTTGAGAGTTGATCTGTATTGCAATTATAGGCGACATGCTGACAATCTGTCACTATGGTGATACACAGTCTTCCGAATGACTTTCAAACTTATGTCAAACGTGTTTTACAGTCTTTATGCTTAGCCTACCAAACAAGGGATATAGGCGTGATATATGTATGTATGTATATTAATTTGAAACCGGTTACTTTCCTTTCTTTTCCATTTAAGGCAAAGTATAGTAAAGTCAGAACACCTTTCGTAGCCAGTACTTGTTTGTGTGTATCCGCGACCGCGGACCGCACGACCGCAAGCTTTCACCGCGGCTTGCCGTGGTTGCGAGGCGCTACAAACAATTGTACCTTAATAATATGCCGTATGGTGCCGGCTTAGAACAGCATCACCGCATATCTTACCCGTGCAATTTTAGGCGAAATTCTGACAACTTGACACTACGGTGATACAAAGCCTTCTGAATGACTCTCAAACTTCTGTCAGACGTGTTTTTTTACAGTCGTTTACGTTTAGCCTACCCCTCAAGGTATATAGACTAGACATGATATATGTATGTATGTATATTCATTTTAAACCGGTTACCTTCCCTTTGTTTCGATTTAAGGCGAAGTTTAGTAAAGTCAGAACACCTTTCTTTGCCAGGGTGTGTAGCCGCGACCGCGGACCGCACGACCGCAAGCTTTCACCGCGGCTTGCCGTGGTTGCGAGGCGCTACGAACAATTGTACCTATAATAAGTATGCCGTGTGGTGCCAGTTTGGAATAGCATCACCTCATATGCTACCCGTGGGTGTCGTAAAAAGCGAGTAAGGAATTTGAGATTTTGTATTGCAATTTTAGACAATATGCTGACGACCAGTCTTTATGGTGATACAAAGTCTTCTGAATTACTCTCAAACTTCTGTTAGACGTTTTGTTTACAGTCGTTTACGCTCTGCCTACCCCACAAGGGATATAGGTATGACGGGATGTACGTATTCATTTTACCCCTTTGTTTCAATTTAAGGCGAAGTTCTGTAAAGTCAGAACACCTTTCTTTGCCAGGGTGTGTAGCCGCGACCGCGGACCGCACGACCGCAAGCTTTCACCGCGGCTTGCCGTGGTTACGAGCCGCTACAAACAATTGTACCCGTGTGGTGCCGGCTTAGAACAGCACCACCTCATATCTTTTCTGTGGGAGGCGTTAGAAGCGACTAAGGGATTTGAGAGTAGAACTGTATTGCAATTTTAGGAATTTGCAATTTTTATAACCTGTCACTACGGTCCTACGGTGATACAAAGTCTTCTGAATGACTGTTAAACTTCTGTCAGACGTTTTGTTTACAGTCGTTTACGCTCTTCCCACAAGGGATATAGATAGGCGTGATATATGTATGTATGTATACTCATTGTAAACCGGCTACCTTCCCTTTGTTACAAAGTCAGAACACCTTTCGCAGCCAGCAGTTGTGCGTAGCCGCGACCGCGGACCGCACGACCGCAAGCTTTCACCGCGGCTTGCCGTGGTTGTGAGGCGCTACAAACAATTGTACCTAATAACATGCCGTGTGGTTTAGAATAGCATGTCGTGACTAAGGTATTTAAGAGTTGATTTTGCAATTTTGTTGACAAACTGTCACTTTAGTAAACACAGTCTTCTGAATGACTCTCGAACTTTTGTCAGACGTGGTGTAAATAGCCATTGTTTATAGTCGTTTACGCTCAGCCTACCCTTCAAGAGATGTAGTATGTATATTTTACTTTTTACCGGTAAACGTCCTTTTCGAATTAAGGCAAAGTTTAGTAAAGTCAGAACACCTTTCTTTGCCAGGGTGTGTACCGCGACCGCGGACCGCACGACCGCAAGCTTTCACCGCGGCTTGCCGTGGTTGTGAGGCGCTACAAACAATTACATTTTATTCGCAACATCGTTTTGAAATGGTGGTAACTAAAGCGGTTCCCTCACTTAACATCCGTTGCTGTAGGGAACTTCGAGTATAGGTACTAAAAACCGACGTTGACGCAGGAGCAATGCAATAAACTTGCAATGGCATCTGTCTCTGTTGCACTTGATTTTAATTATAATATTTTGATGGTAGAAGCAATATACCTGTCTTTTTGCACAGGGTGTTGGACTTACTTAACCTTGCATGTAAAAGAATTAATTTGTTTCGATTTAAAGTGAAGTTTAGTAAAGTCAGAACACCTTTCTTTGCCAGGGTGTGTAGCCGCGACCGCGGACCGCACGACCGCAAGCTTTCACCGCGGCTTGCCGTGGTTGCGAGGCGCTACAAACAATTGTACCTTAATAATATGCCGTCTGGAGCCAGCTTAGATAGCATCACCTTATATCTTACCCGTGGCTGTCGTAAGAAGCGACTAAGGGATTTGAGACTTTGTATTGCAATTTTAGGCAATATGCTGACAACCTGTCACTATGGTGATACAAAGTCTTCTGAATGACTCTCAAACGGGTGTATGGACTGTTTTTACAGTCGTTTACGCTCTGCATACCCCTTAAGGTATATAGACATGATATATGTATGTATGTATGTATATTCATTTTATACCGGTTACCTTCCCTCCATTACTATTTAAGGCGAAGTTTAGTAAAGTCAGAACACCTTTCGTATTCAGCAGTTTTGCGTAGCCGCGACCGCGGACCGCACGACCGCAAGCTTTCACCGCGCCTTGCCGTGGTTGCGAGGCGCTACTAACAATTGTACCTAATAATATGCCATGTGGTGCCGGCTTAAATAAGCATCACCTATATTTTACCCGTGCAATTTTAAGCGACATGCTGTTAACCTGTCACTACGGTGATAGACAGTCTTCTGAATGACTCTCAAACCGGTGTTAATGGCTGTTTTTACAGTCGTTTACGCTCTGCCTGCCCCTCAAGGTATATAGATACGGTTAAATAATGTATGTAAGTATATTCATTGGTAAAGTCAGAACACCTTTCTTTGCCAGGGTGTGTAGCCGCGACCGCGGACCGCACGACCGCAAGCTTTCACCGCGGCTTGCCGTGGTTGCGAGGCGCTACTAACAATTGTACCTAATAATATGCCGTGTGGTGCCGGCTTAGAATAGCATCACCGCATATCTTACTCGTGCAATTTTAGGCTATATTCTGACAACCTGTGATACAAAGTCTTTTAAATTACTCTCAAACTTCTGTTAGACGTGTTGTTTACAGTCGCTTACGCTCTGCCCACCCCACAAGGGATATAGAATGGCGTGATATGTATATAGGGTTACATTTAATTATATTTTTTCATACTTCCGGCTACCTACACTTTGTTTCAAAGTCAGAACACCTTTCGCAGCCAGCAGTTGTGCGGGGTGTAAGGGGCCCTACCAACACCTTCGGGGCCCAAGCCAACCTTACCTGCCCGTGGTGCACCCTGCTGGTCAACGGACGAGGCAATGGCGACCCGCCAACCCGCATTGGATCAGCGTGGCGGGTGACGATCCAACCCCCCTAAATAAACATGGCAGTACAAGTCAAACCATGGCCCCAAGTTCCCGGCGGCTCCAGTTGCAGAACTGGCGTTGACGGGCGCCGGCCAAGCACTGGAACCAGGGGTGCTAAGAATCCCGGGCGGCGCTCCTCCGTCAAACGACCAAAGCAAACGCACCCACGGACAACCGACGTAGATTATCACTGATGACATACAACACGCGCACTTTAAGGACCGACGAGAAGCTCGCCGAGCTGGAAGAAGAGATAGGCAGGCTGAACTGGGATATCATAGGGTTATCTGAAGTCCGAAGAGAGGGGGAGGACACGATAACCCTCAAATCCGGTCACCTGTTCTATTACCGGGAGGGCGATCAACAGTCCCAAGGTGGTGTCGGGTTTATCGTGCACAAGTCCTCGTCAACAATATCATCTCTATTACAAGCATATCAAGCAGGGTGGCGTACCTGATACTCAGAATATCTAAAGATATTCGCTGAAGGTCATACAGGTTTACGCACCGACCTCGAAACACCCTGACGATGAAGTAGAAGTTTTGTATGAGGACATCTCACAAGCCATACATGCTTCAAAGTCGCACTACAGTGTTGTAATGGGGGACTTCAACGCAAAGTTGGGCGAGAGAAGCGGTGATGAGTTGGGGGTGGGGCCATTTGGATATGGAGATCGGAATCCGAGGGCCAGAGGCTGGCCGATTTCCTGGAAAAGGAGGAACTCTACATGATGAACTCGTTCTTCAGAAAGCCGCTTCATAGGAAATGGACCTGGTTGAGCCCCGACGGTTCTACCAGAAATGAGATAGACTTCATTATGGCCACAAAGAGACAAATTTTCAATGATGTCTCCGTAATCAACAGGGTTAAAACCGGAAGCGATCACCGAATGGTCAGAGGCACATTGAACATAAACGTCAAACTAGAACGGTCTCGCCTAGTGAAGTCTACGCTCCGACCATCTGCGACCCATATTCAAAACCCGGAAAGCTTCCAACTGGAACTTACAAATCGCTTTGCTTGCCTAGATTGCGATACCGTGGACGGTATAAATAACAGTTTGGTGGAAACTGTCCACACAGTCGGCTCCAAGTTCTTTAAGCCCTGTCGTAAAAATAGACCTCAAAACTAACCGATCGAACTCTGAACCTCATGGCTGAAAGGCGTTCTATGACGCTGCAATCCTCTGATGACACGGAGTCATATCGGCGGCTCAACAGACAGATATGCCAGTCCTGCGGAGCGATATTCGAGACTTTAATACAAAAAATATTAAAGAAACGATTGAGCGAAACAAGGGCATCAAAGTTTTCGCCAGGGACCAGTCTATTGGGCAGAGCCAGCTGACAAAGCTGAAGACAGAGGACGGCAGGGTAGCGTCCACGAGGCCAGAGGTACTGAGGAGATCGAACGGTTCTATGGACAGCTGTACACTTCAGTTGCAAAACCTGTTAATAGCTCAACAGACCCTAGAGCAAAACTTACCTGACACTATACCGAAGATATCCGGACATCAGCTTGTATGAGATTAGGATGGCCCTTAAACAGCTCAAAAACAACAAGGCGCCGGGCGAGGACGGAATCACATCAGAGCTACTGAAAGCGGGTGGAACACCAGTACTTAAAGTCCTTCAGAAGCTCTTTAATTCAGTCTTGTTCGAAGGTGTGACGCCAGAAGCATGGAACAGAAGCGTGGTGGTGCTTTTCTTTAAGAAGGGTGATAAGACTCTCCTTAGAATTATAGGCCCATCTCGCTTCTGAGTCATGTTTACAAGCTGTTTTCGAGGGTTATTACGAATCGTCTGGCTCGCAGGTTTGATGACTTCCAGCCTCCCGAACAAGCCGGCTTCCGAAAGGGTACAGTACCATAGATCACATTTTACGCTGCGGCAGATTGTACAGAAGACCGAGGAGTACAATTTGCCACTATGCTTAGCGTTTGTGGACTATGAGAAGGCCTTTGATTCTATCGAGACGTGGGCAGTGCTGCAGGCTCTACAGCGGTGCCACATTGACTACAGACAGGTATATTGAAGTGTTGAAGTGTTTATATAGAAACGCCACAATGTCAGTTCGAATACAAGATCAGACCACGGCGGCTATTCCATTGCAGAGGGGTGTAAGACAAGGAGATGTATTATCTCCGAAGCTCTTCACCAATGCAATGGAAGATGCCTTCAAGCTCCTGGAATGGGAAGAACTTGGCATCAATATCAATGGCGAATACATCACTCACCTTCGGTTTGCTGACGATATCGTGGTCATGGCAGAGTCATTCGAAGACCTCAGCAAAATGCTACAGGACCTCAATCGGGTTTCCCAACAAGTGGGACTCAAGATGAATATGGACAAGACGAAAGTCATGGCCAACTCTCATGTAGCGCCCACCCCAATATCGGTAGGGAACTCGATACTCGAAGTGGTGGACAAATACGTCTATCTAGGACAAACAGTCCAACTAGGAAGATCCAACTTTGAGAAGGAGGTCACTCGGCGAATCCAGCTCGGCTGGGCAGCATTCGGGAAGTTACGCAGCGTCTTCACGTCCAAAATTCCTCAGTGTCTCAAGACGAAAGTGTTTGAACAGTGTGTCATGCCAGTGATGACCTACGGTGCCGAGACGTGGTCTCTAACTGTCGGCCTCCTAAATAGACTAGGAGTCACTCAGCGAGCTATGGAGAGAGCTATGCTCGGTGTTTCCTTACGTGATCGAATCAGAAACGAGGAGATCCGTAAACGAACCAAGGTAACCGACATAGCTAAGAGAGTCAGTAAGCTGAAGTGGCAATGGGTAGGCCACATTGCTCGAAGGACGGATAATCGGTGGAGCAGGAGAGTTCTCGAGTGGAGACCACGTACCGGCAGGCGCAGCGTAGGACGGCCCCCCGCGAGATGGACAGACGATCTGGTCAAGTCCGCGGGGAAATGCTGGATGCAGGCCGCTTCAAATCGGACAAGGTGGAAATATTTGGGGGAGGCCTATGTTCAGCAGTGGACGTCCTATGGCTGATATGATGATGATGATGAGTTGTGCGTAGCCGCAACCGCGGACCGCACGACCGCAAGCTTTCACCGCGGCTTGCCGTGGTTGCGAGGCGCTACTAACAATTACATTTTACGACACTTCGATTAAGTACCTACCTAATAATTAAGTACCTAACAATAATAGCCTAAGCAGTTTCAGTACCTAGGTACAAAATTGGCGTACCTATTTTATTGTACCTATTTTATTGGATTAACTTTGTTTATAAATTACAATACGACTAAAGAAGAGGATTTGAATCCCTCATGTCTAAATTAGTTAGTATATTTTATCGTACCTAAACAATAAGTGACAAACAAATTGTAATATTTAAACATAAAAAATCTATCAACATTTTATTCTACCATCCAAAGTATTCTCAAACTGAACTTAATTTAAAAAAGAGGAGGCGAGCTTGTCTGTTTGCACTCGCTCGCGGAGGCGTTTTCAATAACGTTGTTCAAACACATTGTAATAGCGAACATCTTGCTGGAAGGAGCGAACCCGGGGGATGCGCGTTGTATGCAAGGTAAGGATGTTTATAAACTTGTTGACTTAGGCCGTTCTCACATATTCCGCACGGTTTTGCTGAATTTCGACTGTATGATTTTATTGGCGAAAGAAGTAATGATTTTTAGTCCCCATACGGCCACAGGCTGGCATTCACTTGTTGATTGTCAAAAACGCAATATCTTGCACCGTGTGTGCAATCCTTCTTAGCATGTCTATAAAAGTTGTTGACTTAAATTGTTTGTATCGCCGGTCAATAACGTGGAAAGTTAAAAGTTACATTGTAAGATTGACTAGCTGCTACGGCGTAGAGCTTTCGTAGCAGTTCCTAAGTTCTCGCTACGATATTGAAAATGTTTAGGTGGGTATCTACATGTAGCCTTGTTTGTTTGTCTAATTTACTATACTGACCACTTTTATAAATATTATTTATACCAAAAAACTTAGCAGCACTAAACTCTTTTCTATTATGCTTCTGATAAATCTAAAACCATCACAGCTTCTTACAAAAACTACAAAGAGGAAACCCCTAAACTTACCAGTTCATTACAAAGGCGCGTTCATAAAGCGTCATAAACAAAGTCATGTTTTCCAAAACATCAAACAGCTATGGCATTTGACAGCCCCCCCCCTCTCCCACCTAATCTCCGGGAAAAAATAAAGAAATACCAGATCAAAGGCCATCGCACCCCGATTCTATTTATTTATGAATGAACCTTCCATACCTTAAGTTTAAAGGTTCACCGTAACGCGGTTAGGGTTTTTAAAATATCAATTTTGGTGCAACGAGGAGGGGTGAAATGGATGCCTTTCGACAAAATAACGTCAAAACGTTTTTAACCAAATTCTGAAGGTAGATAATTTAACTTTGAAATCTGAATATTTTTCACAGGATTAATTAATAATATACCTAAACCATTGTAAAACTATCTGCTGTAAAAAATCTCAAAGTATACAAAATATCAAAACAGCAAAATCTGATACAAGAACGTCATTATGATTGTGAGCCAATTTTGAATCGGACGTTCATGGCAACCATCTTCGACTTCCCCTCAGAATCCAGTTATTTTCCAGTTAAAGTCAGTAATAGTCAAAATCATCGCTAGTACTGAGTGAGCCAACTGTGTAGGCGTCCAGCGCGCTGTTTTACTAAATTTATGGTTATGGTGCATTGTTTAGGAGAACAAGTTGGTAAGCAAATGAGGGTAGCAAAACATCTGGTCATTCATCGCCAATCGTAGATCGCTGGGACGTCAATCGACTCACGATCACAACTCGTGAAAAGTTTGGAAAATACTTGTTTACCTAAAACTAACGCGAGCGAATCGGTAAATCAAATCAGCATATTCGTTAGTCTGCATGTTGATGTTGAACCATACAATTTGATGTATGCCATCGGCAATAGTTTCCAGCATATTTTGTATGTCAATTCGGACACATAGGCAGATCAACTCGTGATAGGAATACACAGAAATCCAATTATTTTGGACACAATCAACACGGGATCAACACTACGCGGCCCAATCGAGATGAGGCGGATACAACTGGATACAACTGCCTGAATCAGAACAAACAGCCGGCTGACACGGCTTCCAATCATACTAAATCTTTTTAACCAGCTTGTACTATGGCTTGTACAAAACAGCTTTGCTTGAATAAAAATCCATGATGACACTTACAACATAACCACCGCTAAGATACACAGAAACACACAAATAACAACCAACCCTGAAATGAGACATTTAAATTAATTACTAATGTCTGTCCAAGTCCCTTTAATGAAAAAGTGTCTGAATTGGCAGCGAACAGCAACGAGGACAAAGAAGCAAACTGGAACAGTTTTAAAAACCTTGTTATCACGACTCGCAAGAAATCGCAAATCAAAAATGATGAAGGACCCAAAAAAGTATGGATAACTGAGGAAACATGGGACGCTATAAAAGAGCGAAAGAATCTGCTGATGAATAATGTTGGTACCAGCGAAGATCAATATCAGATGCGCTCAGCTGAAATACAAAAATTATGTCGCCGTGATAAAAATGATCATATCAACTCTATCTGTCAAGATATCGAAGACCATGCTGCAAGTATCCATACGAGAGATCTTTTCATGAAAGTGAAATACATCACGAGAGAATTTAAGCCGAAGACCTGGGCCGTGGAAGACGATGCGGTAACTTGATAACAGAAATAGACAAGGTTACTGAAAGGTGGCGGGCGTATTGCGAGGAGCTGTACAGGGATAATCGTGCAGAGTCGGTCGGACAACCTACGACATCTTGCAAAATCATAAAAGAGCTGGAACCAGATATTTTGGACTCCGAGATCAAATGTGCTATCAACAAGCTGAAAAACAACAAGTCTGCCGGATGTGACACTATTTTTGCAGAAGAATTGAAGCACGTAGGGCCAAATGGGGTGAAAGTTCTACGTGACTTATGCAACCAAATTTGGAAATCAGGCGAATGGATTAACGACTGGAAGAGATCCACTCTCATACCTTTACACAAAAAAGGATCCACCAAGGTTTGCAGCAACTATCGAACTGTGGCGCTTATCTCACATGCAAGCAAAATTCTTCTTTATGTCATTAATAGCCGACTAAATAGATACTTGCAATGGCAAATCCTAAAGAACAAGCTGGGTTCGTCAAGGGCCGAGGCACAAAGGAACAAATAGTTAATATCAGGCAAATTATTGAAAAGAGTCGAGAGTTCAACCGACCACTATTGATGTGTTTCATCGACTACTCGAAGGCCTTTGACTGTGTCAGATGGGATTGTTTATGGCGCGTCCTAGGAGAGATGGGTGTCCCAGAGCATTTGGTAATCCTTATATCGCATCTGTATGAAAATGGAGAAACCGTAGTCCGAGTAAATGACTGCGAATCAAACCCATTCAAGCCCGAAAAGGCGTCCGACAGGGATGCATTTTATCGCCAGTGCTGTTTAACATCTACGGAGAGTACATCATGCGGAGAGCATTGGAAGGATGGGAGGAAGGATTTCGCATAGGCGGTGCAAAAATCAACAACCTGCGCTACGCAGATGACACCACACTGTTTGCGTCTTCTGAGAGTGAGATGGCTGAACTCATTCGGAGAGTAGAGAGAAAGTGAGGCTGTAGGTCTATCAATCAATCGGACAAAGACAAAGGTGATGATAGTGGACCGAGCCGGCGAACTTACAACTACTGGAGAGTTAAAAGACCTGGAGTATGTAAACGAATTTGTCTACCTAGGATCACTCATTAGTAACCAGGGCGGATGTGAGAAGGAGATACGTCGTCGCATTCAGATGTCAAAAACAGCTGTGACCAAGCTTATTAGAATCTGGCAAGATCGAAATATTAGAAATAATACAAAGATAAGACTAATGCGAACATTGGTATTCTCAATCTTCCTGTATGGAGCTGAGTCGTGGACAATACGTGCTACTGAAAGAAAGAAGATAGATGCATTTGAAATGTGGTGTTGGCGACGCATGCTACGTATTCCTTGGACAGCGAAAAGAACAAATAAATCTATTCTCGAGCAGCTGAGAATAAAAACTCGTTTATCCACCATATGCTACCAAAGGATCCTCAGCTATTTTGGACATGTGGCGCGTAGAGAACCAGACAACCTCGAAAAGTTGGTCATATTTGGGAAAGTGGAAGGAAAACGCTCACGTGGTCGCTCTCCATCGAGATGGGTGGACCAAGTGAAACAGCTGGTTGGAGCCCTGTAACCGATGCCCTAAGAAAAGCCGAGAGCAGAGATAAATGGAGAACCTTGACTTCGAACGTGCTTGCGAAACTTTGTGGACACGACCTTCAGCAGTGAAGAAAACGACTCAGAAGAAGAAGAAGTCCAAGTCCCGGCCGAGTTTTGTTTCCGAATCGAACTAGGTAGAACGAAAAAATCCCTTGGCGATGAAAACTAGTACACTATTACTTCACCAAAAGGGTCGACAAAATGATATTTAAAGTTAATGTGCAGTGCAGAAAATATCATCCTGTTCTATGCAACATTTTTTATGGGTGCCATATAGGAAGCTTTAAAATAATTACTTCCTGAAATTTTTCAACCACAACTTACAGTGGAAGATTTTTCCATTTCTCATAATGTAAGTGAAAACGAAATATTTACACAAATGGCTAGACTGGGAGGAGTTTCCTGTCTGCTCCAAATAACTGCCAGATATCTGTAGACTGACTAGGTACAATAACACGTAAGTAGGCACTATGTTTGCCAACGTCTCAGCCCCCCAGACCATTAATCTTATCCGTCCAAAAACTTTACTTGTTCCCATACATTTCTACATTCTTACAACCGATAACAAGTGAAGATCACCAATAAAACCGGGTGGCCATAAGCCAGTTTTTCAACTGAATGGCCCGAAGAGCACAAAAGCAGAACTAATGTGCTACTAACTATCAATAGGGATGGAATTTATCGTGTGCTCCCCTCTTTAGGAAGAAAATATTGGTCTTACGAAGTACCCAGACGTGGTTTGTGGATGCTGTCTTTTGTGGAGAGGAGGGGCCGAGAGTGGTGTAAAATTGTGTAGGATAGCGGATCGTGCTTTTCAAGTAGGTGTATTTGAAGTGAACTTTAAACCATTCGTATGAGAAGCCGATAATAAATATTTTGAAAAATAAGGTATATTTTTTATATTTTCCACTCAGATTTCAGCATGTTTAGTCACAGAATTTCGGATTGTCTGAAGATGCCATCAGAGGTCTTCTGCTCTAGTTGTCGTATGTATTGTATAAGAGTTATTGTTAAAATTACTTGAGGATGCTTGATTAGTTCCGACCCTTTGCCATCCATGTTAATGGTCCAACAGAAAAGTAAAAAAAAGTCTGTTTTCACAAGTTAACCATGTTAGGAAGCTTATGAATCTCTATCGTGTGGGACGCCGAATCGACGAACGATCCGATGAACCCAGGTGTCAGAGTATTTCAACCGCCTGCTACTAGTAGCTTTTGACTTACACTAAACAACATCTCAAGAAAGTTCATGAGGATTGTAAACATGACTTGCCGATGGTACTGAGGTGAATGATGTTCGGTGGCAACAAACAACTATCACAAAGACACCGATCTATCTCTTTTCGTGTGGGACACCGAGTCGTTCAACGACCCGATGAACCCTGGTGTCAGAGATTTTCAACCGCCTACTGCAAGTAGCAGGCCTCTGACATGGTTGTGTAACGACCGCCATCATAGACAGCAACCGGGACCGACGGCTTAACGTGCCCATCCGAAGCACGGAACCATCTTACTTGCGGACAATCAGGTGGTTCAGCCTGCAATGTCCTAACCAGACTGGGATCAAATTCACAAAGTGATAAATATCAACTTTGTGAGTGACCCCACCGGGAATTGAACCCGGAACCTTTGCGTGGTAGGCAGGCATACTAACCACTGCGCCACATCGGCTGTCACAAGACACCGATACGTAAGTATGTATCTACAATAAGTTGTTACTTTTGTTGTGGGTACAAAAGATATCTGACTGAACCGAAGTTTTTTCATAATCCCTCCACGAAATCATATTATGCAACTTTTTACAAAAGAATTCAAAACACAGAATGGTTATTTTATTACTCTAGTATTTTTACTGACATGCTATATTTCTGTACTAAAATATATCACATTCTGTTCAATATTCACGAATAAAAATATCACCTCGCTAAATGTTGCATGCATAAAAATAACCATTTCAAAAATTAACTATTCAAATAGAATCCTGAACAATTTCACAGTTTAATTTCGGACAAATTGCCAGCACAAAAAGTGATAAAGTTCGAGTTTTAATTTTTTAATAAAACAGAAAAAAGCTGTGTCCAAAGCTGCAAAGCGGCATACGCACAAGCGGTTCATTTGCAAACGTTCACACATTTTGCGAATATCCGTGCATTCGGCCCAATGATGGAGATCGATTTTTGACAGTCGCTGTTCAGTATATAACTGTCGTGTGGTAGCGGCTAAGAATACTGCCACCTCTAAGTCCACTCAAGGTGTTTTGTAAAAAGCAAACTTTTGACCTGGGCTGAATATTTGTCGACTATGGTAAATCGCTTGGTGGCTGTAATACCACCTACAATAGCATTCCCAAAGAGTGTTGACGTCGGGCAGGCGGCCGGTCACAAAACATTGCCAAATCTTTTTTTCTGCATGGTTTTGTGTTCGCAACTGATTTGGGTTATGGGCAGGAAGACGATTCTTTCCAGAATAAAGATTCCAAAAGTTGTAAAATTCGTGTTTGTAAATCTCTGATACTTACCTTGTTTCATTGGGTCGTTGAATGACCCAGTGTCCAATAAATGATGATAATGATGATTTCTTTATTGAATAAAATCAGTTATTGCCCGTCGTGAAAAAGTATACCTCTAACTAAAAGATTTTTGAGCGCGAAAACCTGGAATAATTGTACCACACCATTGCGTCAATTTGCGCATAATCTGACTTTTAAAATTCATATTCTTATCTGAATATAAGGTTATATTGCATATGCCTGGCTGGAGCAAATAATTTGCATCTGGCGCAAATGTTGGTTGAGTCAGTGAAGTAGTTTTTTCCAAGTAAAATGGTAAATCAATTTAAATTTCGCCAGTACAAGAAGCATTCCGAAATAGGTCCCGATTCGCGTCTATCGTCCGTTTTCGCTGGCGTCGCCTGGCTGGAGCAAATAATTTGCATTACTGCTAGCGAAGTCAGTAGTACCTAAAGTACTGCTGTAAAAATAGGCCATAGTTAATGACCCAAGGAAAATTTTGTTTGTATGGGTTTGACAACTGTCAAAGGCCTATTCGAAGGGCCGTACTTTTACCTACAAGTAATATGATGACAGACATAATCAATTTGAATTTCCTTCCAGCAAGAAGCATTCAGAAATAGGCCCCAATTCGCGTCTATCGTCCGTTTTCGCTGGCGTCGCCTGGCTGGAGCAAATAATTTGCAGTACTGCCAGCGAAGTAAGTAGTACCAACCTACAACTACCTACAAGTAATATGACAGACATAATCAATTTGAATTAATTTCCTTCCAGCAAGAGGCATTCAGAAATAGGTCCCGATTCGCGTCTATCGTCCGTTTTCGCTGGCGTCGCCTGGCTGGAGCAAATAATTTGCATCTGGCGCACTATATATTTCATGTGTATTTTGCACTAGCTTGAATCACTATTGGTGGTTGAATCAATGAAGTAAGTAGTTTTTACAAGTAAAGGTAAGTCAATTTAAATTTCGCCTGTACAAGAAGCATTCAGAAATAGGTCCCGATTCGCGTCTATCGTCCGTTTTCGCTGGCGTCGCCTGGCTGGAGCAAATTGGCTCTACTGCCAGCGAAGTAAGTACGTAGTACCTAAAGTACGGCTGTAAAAAAAGGCCATAGTTTATGTCCAAATATATATTTTCTTTGTATGGGTATGACAGCTGTCTAATATGACCTATTATTAGGGTCCTTACAAGTTAAATGTCAGACACTTCGATCAACGCATCTTCCGTCCCGTTCCGGCCCGTCAGACATAATCAATTTTGAATTTCCTTCCAGCAAGAGGCATTCAGAAATAGGTCCAGATTCGCGTCTATCGTCCGTTTTCGCTGGCGTCGCCTGGCTGGAGCAAATAATTTGCACTACCTATAAATGTTAATGACCTTAGGTATATTTCTCTTTGTATGGCTTTGACAGCTGCCAAATATGGCCTATTCGAAGGGCTGTACTTGTACCTACAAGTAAAATGACAGATATAATTAATTTGAATTTCGTTCCAGTAAGAGGCATTCCGAAATAGAGTCTGGCTAGCGAGTCTTTGGACGTCAAATAATTCAAATATTTCAAATGGCAACATGTTAACACTGAAAAACTACAATAAAACAATTTTGATACTTACTATTTTTTTGTTTTCTGCTCTTTAGTTTGTGTTTTACCTTGCCTACCGGTATGTATGTATGATGTATCTACCGGGAGTAACAGAAAGGGTATAACAAGCCGAAAGGAGGTCAATGTAGTATGAAACTGAACAACTTTCCCCATGGAACATGGGACGAAATATGAAAAAAAAATTGGACCTCTCAGAGTAAATCAATCAGCTGATCTGCGATTTTGTATGGTCCAAATATTTTTTTCATATATCGACCCATGTTTCATGGGGAAAGTTGTTCAGTTTCATGAGTACTTTGACCTCCTTTCGGTTTGTTATACCCTCTCTGTTACTCCCGGTAGATACATCATACATACATACCGGTAGGCAAGGTAAACACAAACTAAAGAGCAGAAAACAAAAAAATAGTAAGTATCAAAATTGTTTTATTGTAGTTTTTCAGTGTTAACATGTGAAAGATTTTTAAAATTGGCGCCATTTCCGTGTCCAAAGACTCGCTGGCCAGACTCTAGGTCCCGATTCGCGTCTATCGTCCGTTTTCGCTGGCGTCGCCTGGCTGGAGCAAATAATTTGCATCTGGCGCACGGCCGCTATGGGGAATATTTCATGTGTAGTTTGCACTAGCTTGTGTTCATATTTTTGTGCTTTAACTGCCGTGTATAAACTCATTATTTGTGAAAATACTTACCTACTAAACTAAAGTCACACAGTCAATTTTTATTTTTTCTTAGGCAGGTTGAGAGGCATTCAGAAATAGGTCCCGTATCGCATCTATCGTCCGTTTTCGCTGGCATCGCTTGGCTGGAGCAAATAGTTTGCAGTACTGCCAGCGAAGTAAGTAGTACCTAACCTACAACTACCTACAAGTAAAATGAAAAACATAATCAATTTGAATTTCGTTCAAGTAAGAGACATTCAGAAATAGGTCCCGATTCGCGTCTATCGTCCGTTTTCACTGGCGTCGCCTGGCTGGAGCAAATAATTTGCATCTGGCGCAAATGTTGGTTGAGTCAGTGAAGTAAGTAGTTTTTTCCAAGTAAAATGGTAAATCAATTTAAATTTCGCCAGTACAAGAAGCATTCCGAAATAGGTCCCGTTTCGCGTCTATCGTCCGTTTTCGCTGGCGTCGCCTGGCTGGAGCAAATAATTTGCATCTGGCACACTATATTCCATGTGTATTTTGCACTAGCTGACTCACTATTGGCGGTTGAGTCAGTGAAGTAAATAGATTTTTTCAAGTAAGTAAAGTGACAAAATCAATTTAAACATCACCTTGGCAAGAGGCATCTAGAAATAGGACCCAATTCGCGTCTATCGTCCGTTTTCGCTGGCTTCGCCTGGCTTGCGCAAATAATTTGCATCTAGCGCACTTAAGTATATTTCATGTGTATTTTGCACAAGCTTGACTCACTATTGACGGTTGAGTCAGTAAGTGGTTTTTACCAAGTAAAGTGGTAAATCAATTTAAATTTCACCTATACAAGAAGCATTCCGAAATAGGTCCCGATTCGCGTCTATCGTCCGTTTTCGCTGGCGTCGCCTGGCTGGAGCAAATAATTTGCATCTGGCGCACTATATTTCATGTGTATTTTTCACTAACTTTGCGTTCATATTTCTGAGCTTTAGCTGCCTTGGACAAATTCACTACTAGTTTTTTTCCAAGTAAAGTGCTAACTCAATCAATTTAAATTTCGCCTGTACAAGAAGCATTCCGAAATAGGTCCCGATTCGCGTCTATCGTTCGTTTTCGCTGGCGTCGCCTGGCTGGAGCAAATAATTTGCATCTGGCGCACTATATTTCATGTGTGTTTTGCACTAGCTTGCGTTCATATTTCTGAGCTTTAGCTGCCTTGCATAAACTCATTAATTGTTCTTTTTAATACATCGAAGTAAGAAGTACTTGAGTAACCTACCTACCAATAAAGTGACAAATCAACTTTAATTTCGCCTGTACAAGAAGCATTCCGAAATAGGTCCCGATTCGCGTCTATCGTCCGTTTTCGCTGGCGTCGCCTGGCTGGAGCAAATAATTTGCATCTGGCGCACGGCCGCTATGGGGAATATTTCATGTGTAGTTTGCACTAGCTTGCGTTCATATTTTTGTGCTTTAACTGCCTTGCATAAACTCGCAAGGCAAAAGAATGAAAATTGTTTTGTAAGGTTCAGAGAAATCTTTTTGTAGGTTATTTGAAATTATTTAAAAGACGACCTAGTGTCTTCTATAAAGAGACCATTTTTTTTTCGTTTCTTTTGTATACAAGTATAAACCTTAGTTAGTATAGAACCTAATTAGTAGGTTCACAGTTTTACGTGGGATATACACGCACTGCAAGATTTTGCGATACTTTGCAGAAAGGATTTTATAAAATCCTGTAAATCAGCACGACACCATTTTTCAACTTGCGGTTATCGCTGGCTTTTAAAAACCGCAAAATCATACGATGAGATTTGTAGGTAAAAATAGCGTAAGTAAAACCTTTAGTCTTTGCTTCTGGAAAAGTTATTTATTATGATTACATGTAGTATAGCATGTAGGTAGTATCTACTAATTATTGTCGTGACATTTCGCTATCAAGTTATAATGAGCAACTTTGCCCTCACCGCAAACACTCAATCTAATTAAAACTCGCAACTTCGCCGAGCTCATCTTCCTGTAATTGGTTTTCCTCGGGATATGACGAATCGCTTGCCAAACTGCTCAGATGAAGATCGAGCACGAATACATTATGGCTGAAAAAAAGCCTGATCAAAATGTTATTGCAATGACTTCAAAGAAAGTGAGCGCCTGATAAAAAACTTATTGCAATCAGTTATCCTAGGATCTCGTCTCTCGATGCCTACGAGTTTGAAAAAATAAGTCAATTTGAAAGGATTTAGTTTTTTAATAGATATCGAAATAGATAGATCCAATTATTATGTTTCTGTGTCTGGAAAAGCTCTTTTATTTAGGAAAATAACCTACGTCCCAACAAATTACTTCTTTTCTGTATCTTGTGTTAGTTTGTTTGGTTCCTAGAAAATAAATGTTAAGATAGATTTAAAAAGGACTTAGTCCGTTCGTTCCACACGCGACATTCTCTGCTAGGACCTAAGCTACTACCTACACTGCTTTTTCCCATCCATCAATAGCGCTCATAAAGTCCCCATACCCTACTAAACGTATGCAAGAATTTCGTTACGAAAACGGAGTTCCGTGGTATGCTGGTATAAACAGTCTCCTTTTACATATTAATGAGGTTTTTCTTGCCTCGCGTTTGAACTTCTGCATATCTTTTAGGGGAAACGTAAGCAATTTTCTAAGTAAGCTTGCTTGCTTTTTTACATGGAAATTACAAGGAAAAGAGACCAAAAGTCCTGACTAGGGTTTTTTTTATACCTACTGGCCATTTTTGTCAGAATCTCGCAAGAAAAATGTGCGAAAGTAAACAATTTTGTAAAAATGACAAACAAGGCAATACTGTATAATAAGAGTACATTTTTAAGTTAACCCATTATGAGTTAAAATATAAACAAACATCGACCTCATAATTGTTTCCAAAAATAAAAATATCGCAATCATACAATTCTTTAGATGAACTACATACTTCAGATCATTGTTATCTAAATATTGGCAGTCTGTGCCTAGTTCATAAACCAAATACCTGGGCCATTACCAGCTGTCCACATAACTTGTACACCCACAAGGGGAGCCAGGAGCTAGTACACCCCAAATAGTCTGTATTAATGTCTAATTGTTTCCTAAACAGACATGCAGGGGGAGTAACTTCATTACGGTGTCTATGCGGCTGAGTACCAGCTAAATGCTCATAATTGTTTAGAGATAGATAGCTCGTAGCTGTGTATCGGCTGCAGTGTGGACTGAATTAGGACTGATTAAGAGTAGTGATTGAGTTGTTTGTGGTATGTATACAAGAATGCACAAAATGTTTCCAGCTACTGTAACTGAAGTTTGCTTAAGGCTCAACGTTAGCGACACTAGCGCCACTCAGTGAAAAAAATTCACTGACTGAATACGCAAGTGATTGAGAAACCACATTATGAATTACCGACAATAACTAACAACAAAGAATTTTTAGAATCAGTAAAACCTTGGAAAAACTGTGCACTTTAGTTATGTAAGCCGAAATTGCTAAAAGTGGCCACTTTTAGCAATTTCGGCTTACATAACTCATGGATGGATACAAATTTTTATACATTTTATTAGATTTATTTATTCTTTGTGGTTAGTTATTGTCGGCAATTCATAAATTGGGCTCCAGATGACCAGCGTGTTCAGCCAGGGTTTTTTTCCTGTTTGGGGGCGCCACTAGTCTGACGTTTAGCCTTAAGGAACTTAAGCGAAAATAGTGTATTATAGAAATACACAGTTAATTTAGTTTTATGTGCGCGTTACCTGTTTTGTCATATCGCATAAAATGTCTAAAATAAAATGCTACCAAAACAACTTGCATTGTAAAAAGGCAAAAACCACGCAAAAACAGAACAGTTTAGATTTTTCAGCGGAAGAAGACAAATGATAATAGGTATCAAATAATAATAATAGGTGCCTTACTAATTTCCATCTGATTGCCGTCAAGGAAACCCCTGTTTGCATTGATTTTAATGGGGTTTTCTCTAAAAAGTATTCAGTGGGCCAGTGGCTATCTAAGTACTAAACTCTATAAAGCAACTTCTATCGTAGGTTAAACTCGAAAAAGTGTAATCAGAATTACACAGACACAAAAACACAAATTTATGACGTCAGAGGTCTATCCAACTTTTTAGAACAAGTTAATAAAAAAGGGGAGGTCAAACGTTATTCCTGCAGTAATTTATAATATGAAAAAGGGAAATAAAAAACTTGGGAGACATGCACGTACTGGTTTTATTGTTCTTTCCAATGTAGGAAATGATATTTCAGAACTTTACTTCCTTGAATATTGAGATGAAATTGAATTCACAACTTCAAGAAGGAATTGACTGCGAATAAATCGCACTGTGATTTCTTCGAGAAATGTGTTAGGGTGTCTAGTTTTGAAAGTGGGACGGGAAAGTTTGCGATTTTCAGAACTAGAATTTATTTGGTGAATTTTGATGGTATACTGGATAGTAGGCGAAAATAGCGCATATAAACCTGATGCTCTATTACTTGTAAAAACAAAGTTGTTTTTGTTGATATTTAACAAATAAAAATAATCGTAGAACAAAATTTTGTATGAGTTGAACTTCATTGACTAAAAGTTCCCTCTTAAATGTTACTCTGCACAAACATACCTGAATGTTTAAAAATAAGTTCTAAAAGTAAGTTGTATTACTTTATTTAGGCCTAATTTACTCTATTCTTTCTTTCTTTTTCGTGTGGGACACCGAGTCGTTCAACGACCCGAGGAACCCTGGTGTCAGAGTTTTTCAACCGCCTACTACAAGCAGCAGGCCTCTGACATGGTTGTGTAACGACCGCCATCATAGACAGCAATCGGGGCCGACGGCTTAACGTGCCCATCCGAAGCACGGAACCATCTTACTTGCGGACAATCAGGTGGTTCAGCCTGCAATGTCCTAACCAGACTGGGAACAAATTCACAAAGTGATAAATATCAACTTTGTGAGTGACCCCACCGGGAATTGAACCCGGAACCTTTGCGTGGCAGGCAGGCATACTAACCACTGCGCCACATCGGTTGTCATACTCACTAGCCTATTTACACTATATTCAGATAATAAGTAAACAATCACATCATGTTATATAAGCAACTAATACAGTGACAATAATTATCCCAACATTGAGTAACATGTTATTCTATCAATGCATACACAGTAGTTGTTATTGGCATGTCTATATTGACGACCACCTGAGCGAGACATGATGACAACACTATTGTGTTGGTACTATCCAATCATTGCAACGACGCTTTTGTTTAGTTAAATACGTTTTTTGCAAAATAAAACCTGTCTTGATCAATTTATTGCCAAATTGCCTTAGATTTTGGCAATAAATTTATCAAATTATGTTTTATATAGATAGGAATTTTGTAAAAAAAGGTCGAGCTGTTAACGAAATTCTGGTTATACCTATGTATAAAACACGAACACTATGTATAACAATATTTGTTGGTCGAAATAATACCTATAAAATACTACTTAGTAGTAGTTGGTCAAAAACTTTAAAAGGTTATGTAATGATATTTTTAAATGTCGGGTGATTTTGCTTGCTTTTGGTAATAAATATTAATTGAAAAATGGCAACACTGCCCCAGTCTGACAGCCATTGCCTCGCCATGTTGGCTATATTGAATGAGTTGCTTGTCTATGGTCGGTCTGGCTGGGGTGGTGGGGTTACTTTCTGGGTCCGACTACTGAACGGCAATCAGTTCTCTTGGAGCGTCCGACTTGAGTGGTTGTAATTTTTGTAAAGTACAGTGTTGCTGAAATAAATTACTATACAGTGAATATATATTCTGCGAGTTTCATTTTAACTCAGAAGTGAAACGGAACCTTCGTGCCCGTAAAAGTGGATAAAAACGGTATGTACTCATTTACTTTGACTTTACATAAGATATTATTATATTTCAATCCTAAATTATATATTTTTTTACGGACAAAGTTTTAATTTTCATAGTTTCTCTAAGGAATTTGCACATTTCCTAAATCAACACGTGGTCAGGGCTACTCCCTGATCGTGTTGGAAATTTATTAAATGTGTGGGTTTTTCGGGAAAACTTTTAGCCAGGACTTTGACTTTTATGACGGTTTTTCTGAAGTATCTGCACGTTTTCTAAATCGACACGTGTTCAGGGCTACTCCCTGATCGTGTTGGTATTTATTAAATGTGTGGGTTTTACAGGAAGACTTTTAGCCAGGATTTTGACTTTTATGACGGTTTATCTGAGGTATCTGCACGTTTTCTAAATCGACACGTGTTCAGGGCTACTCCCTGATCGTGTTGGTATTTATAAAATGTGTGGGTTTTTCGGGAAAACTTATAGCTAGGATTTTGACTTTTAAAGTGGTTTTTCTGAAGTATCCGCATGTTTTCTAAATCGACACGTGTTCAGGGCTACTCCCTGATCGTGTTGGTATTTATTAAATGCGTGGGTTTTTCGGGAAAACTTTTTGCTAGGCTTTTGACTTTTAAGACGGTTTTTCTGAAGGGGATATTATAAATTGCATATCAAATAAATAATCGCCTATCAATACATATTCATCATTTATATTGTTTTTTACATCAAATATCTTACTTCACTACAAATAAACTAAATGTTTAACAAAACATAAACTGCAGATAATTCGAAATTTTACATCAATATGACATAACTTTTTCTCATAATGCAATACAGATAAATTTATTATTGTACAAAATACTACATACATAGCAAGAATACTGACTGCATAGCAAATTTTCCATATTTCATAGCAAAATAACTATTCCAGTCGCATATTAACCAGAAAACATACGTAAGTATACATAAGTTTATAGGTCCGTTAGGTATTAACCGAACCTGGCGCGAAAGCGCCAGGTTAGGGTTAGGTTAGAACTTTGACCACAACGCACGAGCCGAGCGAGCGTAGCCGGCGATGCGACACGCTATGCGCGTCATCAATTTAAAATATGATTATCGATGTGTATTAACGATGATGGTTCATCTCTAATAAAACTGCTGTAATATAAAAATAGAAGCTATATTTAAAAGAAAAGAGTTAACAGGTATAGTGTGCATTAAGATTATTTGCTGTGCATTGATGAAAAGCTTTGCTTTAGGAAAATCGCTGTACGCTGCGAAAATAAATTGTAGTGTGTTAAGTGATATTTTGAGTTGAATATTATGCTGTGCAATCAGTTATTTTGATGGGAATTTGGAATCTTATTGCATAGAAAAAGGATATTTTTTGATTTGCGTTTAAATACTACCCTTTCTGAAGTATCTGCATGTTTTCTAAATCGACACGTGATCAGGGCTACTCCCTGATCGTGTTGGTATTTATTAAATGTGTAGGCAGTTCGGAATAGCTTGACTTTTGACTTCTAAGGTAGTTTTACTGAAACTTCTAGATGTTTTCTGGATCAATTATTGAAACTAATGTAAGTCTGGCTATGTATGCCAATTTGATCGAACTATGTACGCTTACTGAGGTTATATAACCATAATTATTGAAACTTATCTATGCCTGGCTATGTATGCCAATTTGATAGAGCTATGTACGCTTACTGAGGTTATGTAACCATAATTATTGGAACTTATCCCTGTCTGGCTATGTATGCCAATTTGATTGAGCTATGTACACTTACTGAGGTTATGTAACCATTATCGAGACTATGTGTGTATGTTTGCCATGTATGCAGTTGTTTTTGGAGCTATGTACGCTCACAGAGGTTATGACACCAGAATTGTTGAGACTATGTATGTCTGTTTGCCTTTTAGTCAGGTTTATTTGAGATATGTACTCTCACTGAGGTTATACTACCGTATTTATATAAAGAAAAATGTTTTATTTGGCCATGTGTGCTTAATGATAAAAACGTTTCAGCTATGGACAAGGACGGAACTGGTGACGGGTCCAAGACACCCCCACCACCCGAACCTCGACCAAGGAGGTCTCGGGAAAGAGAAAAGAGGAAGAGGACATCCAAGTCTCCAAGCCGAAGTCGGAGTCGAGGCCATAAGTCGCGGAAAGTTTCTTCTGGATTGACGACTGAGGACGTCCTTAAAATACTGAGTGCTTGGAAGGGTGAGTCGACTAAAAGTAATGTGACTAATTCCTTACAGAATAATCAACTAAATAATGTTGTTCCTGAGTTCGACCCGGCAAATAGATTACAAAACATACAATGTTGGCTCCGTAAAGTAAATGAATGTGCCCAAATATATGCGTGGGACGAGAAGCAAACCATCCACTTTTCGCTACAAAAACTTGTCGGCTTGGCGAAGAGATGGTTTGAAGCTCTTCCCACTGTAGTGTTTACGTGGAGTGAGTGGCAGCAAAAGTTAATTAAAGCTTTTCCTAGTGAAGAGAACTATGGTAGACTTTTGGAAGAAATGCTGGCACGCACTTCACGTAGTGATGAAAGTTTGAGAGAATATTTTTATGATAAGTTAAGTTTGCTTAATCGTTGCGAGATAACCGGAAAAAAGGCCGTTGACTGTATCATACATGGTATTTTCGATCGCTCTGTCAGAAATGGTGCACAGGCACTTAATTGCACTGAACCGGAGGACTTGTTGAACTTTCTTTGTTCGCAACAGAGAACGCAAGTGTCGACTGGCGGTAGGAATAGGGAGCGTAGTACTCAGAAGACTAGTCCGAACTTAGCGCAGACGAATTCTAACTCCCCCTTGCCCAATGAGAACTCTGTGGTATGCTTTAATTGTCGTAAAAAGGGACATCCATACAGTAAATGTACAAAACCTTTAATAAAATGCCAACGTTGCCACCGAGTGGGTCACGATTTCGAGACGTGTAACAGGCGCCCCATTGCTGAAACCACTACCCCAACTGAGAATAAGTCTGAAAAGACAACTTTAATCATAACCGCGGGTAGTACTGATAATGACAAGTTTTTCAAACCTGTTTCTATAAATGGTCATCAAGCGGTTGCTTTCATTGACTTTGGAAGCGAATGTAGTTTACTACGCTACAGCACAGCAAAGCACATGGACCTTGAAAAGTACTATGATAATGTACCAGTTGTCAGAGGGTTCGGAAATTCGGCTGTTAAGCCAATGTACAAATCTTTTGTTACCTTTAAACTGGATGAAATCGAGACGTCTCTTGAAGTATTAATTATTGAAGACCAATTTATGCCGCATGTGGCGCTAATTGGTCAAAACTTCACTGAGTTACCTTTTGTCTCGGTTTTGAAAAACAAGAATTCACTCACCTTTTATCACAGCCCTGAAGATAGTTTGGCAAGCAATGACAGTTCATTGAAACTTTTTGCTAAAGAATCAGTTACCACAACGGCAATGACTTTGGTACCTGTATCCACGAGTGACCCTTCATTCACTGGAGACGTATATGTCGAAGGGTACAACTCTCTTGAGCCAGGCAAGGAATTTCGTTTACTGCAGGGTGCTTATCACATTACAAATGGAATAGGTTCGGTTATTATTAGCAACTTAACTCAAAAACCTATAACAATCCAGGAAAATACCTTGATTGCACGGTCAGTGCCTTTTAAGGAAAGAGAAGTCTGCCATGTTAATCGCATCGAAGCCGACTTTTCCTCTCTCGAACCATTAGAAAAGTCCGAAATTAAGGTCGGAGAAGGCTTGGATGAAGGTCACGTTGATAAACTATACAATTTGTTGCAAAGTTATCGTGACTGCTTCGCCACCAAACTCGAAGAAATAGGTTGTACCAGTTCATTCGAAATGAAGATCGATCTTGTTGATGACAAACCGGTCGTTTATCGACCATATCGGTTATCATTTTCTGAGCGTGAACAGGTTCGCGAAATTATAGATGATCTAATGAAAAATGACATTATTCAGGAATCCAGTTCAGATTACGCCAGCCCGATACTTATGGTTAAAAAGAAAACTGGTGAGTCCCGACTTTGTGTCGATTTCAGAGCTCTCAATAACAAGACTATAAAAGATCGTTTCCCGCTCCCACTAATCGAAGACCAGCTGACAAATCTCAGTGGAAATCAGTTTTTTACGACGCTCGATCTTGCATCGGGTTATTATCAGATCCCGATGCATCCTGAGAGCCGTCACTTGACTGGTTTCGTGACACCTGATGGTCACTATGAATTCAAGAGAATGCCGTTCGGGTTGGCCAACGCTCCAGCAGTATTCCAAAGAATGATTAATAAGATTCTTGGAAATAAGCGATTTGAATATGCGTTGGCTTACCTGGACGACATTCTCATTCCTTCAACTAGTGTGGAGCAGGGTTATGAACGCCTGGAGGAAATCCTAAAAATTTTGCGTGAGTTTGGTTTAACATTAAAGCTCAGTAAGTGTAGATTTTTTGATACCTCCATCAGTTATCTTGGCTATGAGATCTCTTCAGAGGGCATCAAACCTGGGGAGTCCAAACTCTTGGCTGTGAAAGAGTTTCCAGTCCCAAGAAACATTCACGAAGTACGACAGTTTCTCGGGTTAACTGGATACTTTCGTAAGTTTATAAAGGGATATGGAGAGATAGCGCGGCCTTTGACTGATTTGTTGAAGAAAGATGCTTCTTGGGCGTGGACCGATAGCCAGGAAAAAGCCTTTATTTCTCTGAAAGATCATTTATTGACGCGACCTGTGTTGGCTTTATACGACCCCAAGCTAGAAACTGAGCTTCATACAGACGCCAGTGCTCTTGGGGTTGGTGGGATACTAATGCAGTGGCAACGGAATCCACATGTTTTGAAACCGGTAGCCTACTTCAGCAGGCAGACCACTCCTGATGAAAAGCATCTGCACTCTTATGAGTTAGAAACATTAGCTGTGGTCTGCTCGTTGAAGAAGTTTAGAGTATATTTATTAGGCATACCTTTTAAAATTTTTACTGATTGCGCTGCATTACGAACGACTTTATCCAAAAGGGACCTTATTCCGCGGATTGCCAGATGGTGGCTTCAAATAAGTGAGTTTCACTTTGATATTGAATATCGACCTGGGGTTAAAATGGCGCATGTAGACGCCTTAAGTCGAAACACCGTGCAATCCGCGGAACAAAATGAAAATAGCGCGCTAGTGTACAACATTTCTACTGATAACTGGATCCTTACTTTACAAATGGGTGATCCGGAGATTTCAAGGATTCACAAAGTATTGAAACCCGAGCTTGATGAGGACTGCAAAGAAATTAAGAAGAATTACGTTGTTAAGGATAATGCGGTATACAGGAAAATGCACGATGGTGATTTGCGTTTGGTAGTTCCACGAAATGCCAGGTGGCAAGTGTGTAGGGCTAACCATGACAATATAGGTCATCTCGGTTACGCAAAAACCTTAGAGAAAATTCAAAGCCAATTCTATTTTCCTAAACTTAGGCGCTTTGTGAAGAAGTACGTCGCGGCATGTATTGAATGCGCATATAACAAAGATACGTCAGCACGAAGAAAGGAAGGCCATCTCTATCCGATAGAGAAGGTAAGCATACCGTTTCATACGGTGCATATCGATCATCTTGGCCCATTTGTCAAGAGCCGAAATGGTTTTTCTTATATACTAACCATAGTAGATGGATTTACAAAATATCTTTTCGTAAGAGCAGTGAAAGACACCAAAACAAAGAGCACTATCAAAGTCTTAGAAAGTATTTTCTACGATTTTGGTATACCCGCTAGAATCATTTCTGACCGAGGTACGTCATTCACGTCAACAGCCTTCAAAGCGTTTTGTGAAAAATACGGTATCAAACATGTTTTGAACGCAGTGGCCTGTCCCAGAGCAAACGGTCAAGCTGAGAGATTTAATCAGACGATATTAAATTCTTTATCTGCTCAAAATTCAAGTGGTAATGAACGTGACTGGGACAGGTGCCTGCGTAAAATTCAATTTGGTATAAACAATACTATTAATATGACAACTCAGAAAACAGCTTCTGAAGTATTATTTGGCATCAGGATGCGAGATGATCTAATGAATAAACTTGATATTTCTACTGAACCACATTGCACAGATTTAACAGAAATTCGAGAAAACGTTAGTTCAACAATTAAAGACAAACAAGAGAAAAGTAAACAGAAACATAATAATGAGCATATGCCGGCAGTGAAATATCAAGTTGATGATTTAGTAAAATTAAGTAGAACTAATTACTACAATGAGGGAAAAAGTTCTAAGCTCTTATCAAAATTCACAGGACCATACAAAATTGTAAAAGTTCTAGGTAACGATCGTTACGAAATAAGTGATGTACCAGGTTTCAATAAAAGGGGGAAACGTTATGAAAGTGTTGTGGCAGCTGATCGCTTACGACCATGGATTCATATTAAATCTTTGGAGTTGATTGACAGTGATGATAACGATAGTAGTTCAGATGGATCCTCCACTTCATAATGTTTTCCTTATTGCTAACTTGCTTTCGGGTGATTGTGTTTTCATAACAATAGTATAAAATATAATGTTAACATAGATAAAATTAAAGTTTCATCATTGTAACGTTTAAGACGGACTATAATATGCGCGTTATAATAAATTATTCAATCACTGTGGATAGACATATTTTATTAAAATATATGAATTTCTACACTAGCTTCGATATTTATTTTACATATGTATATACATATTTAAATAGGAAAGGTCGTAAATAAAAGAGGTTCATTCTATTAATGCAATGACATTTTTAAATGTTGAATATACCTATTTCGAAAGTTTTATTTTTAAAATTATAATTAAACTATTTTGACATTGTAAATCGAAACTGATTTTGAATGGAACACGAGTAAGCAAATAAAGTTCCTTATTCAGTAAATAATATACAATGAATTTATAATATAAGATGGATTTGAATTTGTAAATACAATACAATTATATAGATTTACACATCAAATACTATGACCAAATTTTCATTATAGTTCATTGAACATTACAATTTTCATTATTTAATTTCATTGCATTAGTTTAATTAGCTTATATATTTAGGTTTATACTAAATAATTTACATTTTAAAACAGAAAGAGTTTTAAATGAGGATACGATAAGATAATTGAAAATTGTGAGTTTAGTTATGCCAAATGGAAATAGATAGATTAGTCGTAAGTTTAAGAGATTGAAATTTGTTAAAAGAATTTGATCGGTTTGTGAAATTTGTCTGGTAAATAAGTCTTAGATAAGATTTGTGTTTCTTTTTTTTATGAATATTTTGTATGTACGTCAGGAGCCGTACATTAGTCGGATGGCCGAATGTAATGATATTTTTAAATGTCGGGTGATTTTGCTTGCTTTTGGTAATAAATATTAATTGAAAAATGGCAACACTGCCCCAGTCTGACAGCCATTGCCTCGCCATGTTGGCTATATTGAATGAGTTGCTTGTCTATGGTCGGTCTGGCTGGGGTGGTGGGGTTACTTTCTGGGTCCGACTACTGAACGGCAATCAGTTCTCTTGGAGCGTCCGACTTGAGTGGTTGTAATTTTTGTAAAGTACAGTGTTGCTGAAATAAATTACTATACAGTGAATATATATTCTGCGAGTTTCATTTTAGTTATCTGTATAGTTACAATTTAGTAGACATTTTATGCGATATGAAATTGCTAAAAGTGGCCACTTTTAGCAATTTCGGCTTACATAACTCATGGATGGATACAAATTTTTATACATTTTATTAGATTTATTTATTCTTTGTGGTTAGTTATTGTCGGCAATTCATAAATTGGGCTCCAGATGACCAGCGTGTTCAGCCAGGGTTTTTTTTCCTGTTTGGGGGCGCCACTAGTCTGACGTTTAGCCTTAAGGAACTTAAGCGAAAATAGTGTATTATAGAAATACACAGTTAATTTAGTTTTATGTGCGCGTTACCTGTTTTGTCATATCGCATAAAATGTCTACTAAATTGTAACTATACAGATAACCTTTTAAAGTTTTTGACCAACTACTACTAAGTAGTATTTTATAGGTATTATTTCGACCAACAAATATTGTTATACATAGTGTTCGTGTTTTATACATAGGTATAACCAGAATTTCGTAAACAGCTCGACCTCTTTTTACAAAATTCCTATCTATATAAAACATAATTTGATAAATTTATTGCCAAAATCTAAGGCAATTTGGCAATAAATTGATCAAGACAGGTTTTATTTTGCAAAAAACGTATTTAACTAAACAAAAGCGTCGTTGCAATGATTGGATAGTACCAACACAATAGTGTTGTCATCATGTCTTGCTCAGGTGGTCGTCAATATAGACATGCCAATAACAACTACTGTGTATGCATTGATAGAATAACATGTTACTCAATGTTGGGATAATTATTGTCACTGTATTAGTTGCTTATATAACATGATGTGATTGTTTACTTATTATCTGAATATAGTGTAAATAGGCTAGTGAGTATGACAACCGATGTGGCGCAGTGGTTAGTATGCCTGCCTGCCACGCAAAGGTTCCGGGTTCAATTCCCGGTGGGGTCACTCACAAAGTTGATATTTATCACTTTGTGAATTTGTTCCCAGTCTGGTTAGGACATTGCAGGCTGAACCACCTGATTGTCCGCAAGTAAGATGGTTCCGTGCTTCGGATGGGCACGTTAAGCCGTCGGCCCCGATTGCTGTCTATGATGGCGGTCGTTACACAACCATGTCAGAGGCCTGCTGCTTGTAGTAGGCGGTTGAAAAACTCTGACACCAGGGTTCCTCGGGTCGTTGAACGACTCGGTGTCCCACACGAAAAGAAAGAAAGAATAGAGTAAATTAGGCCTAAATAAAGTAATACAACTTACTTTTAGAACTTATTTTTAAACATTCAGGTATGTTTGTGCAGAGTAACATTTAAGAGGGAACTTTTAGTCAATGAAGTTCAACTCATACAAAATTTTGTTCTACGATTATTTTTATTTGTTAAATATCAACAAAAACAACTTTGTTTTTACAAGTAATAGAGCATCAGGTTTATATGCGCTATTTTCGCCTACTATCCAGTATACCATCAAAATTCACCAAATAAATTCTAGTTCTGAAAATCGCAAACTTTCCCGTCCCACTTTCAAAACTAGACACCCTAACACATTTCTCGAAGAAATCACAGTGCGATTTATTCGCAGTCAATTCCTTCTTGAAGTTGTGAATTCAATTTCATCTCAATATTCAAGGAAGTAAAGTTCTGAAATATCATTTCCTACATTGGAAAGAACAATTAAACCAGTACGTGCATGTCTCCCAAGTTTTTTATTTCCCTTTTTCATATTATAAATTACTGCAGGAATAACGTTTGACCTCCCCTTTTTTATTAACTTGTTCTAAAAAGTTGGATAGACCTCTGACGTCATAAATTTGTGTTTTTGTGTATTCTACTTTTAGCAACGAAAACTCCCTTATCTGGATGCAATACTTTCTGTACAACCGGACTTAGGTTAGAAAAACTTTGTATGGCATGTGAAACATGTTCTAAATCAAAGCAAGTTCATTTTTTAATAAAAGTTAATAGTGTTCAAGATATTGTTGCGTTTGTCGTACAAAAAACGTCATAATTTGATTAATGTAACAGTAGGTACAGGATAGTTATAGTTGTGTGCAATAATCGCAATTTATAAAATTGTTTGTCTAAATTTAAAAGCAGCATCCGCTGTTGTTATTTTTATGGTGAAAGTCTATGAGACATTTTTTTAAATATTATTATAATCAGTATGATTGCTTCAATACTTTACATTACGTAGCTATCATAAAATTAAAATATCTTTCGCACTAGGCGTAAAAAAAATATAAGATAATTATTTTATTCCGTTTGCATCGATGCTATACGTTTGGAAATTGTGTAATGATTTTTAACAGACGGAATATTATGATTGCCTTAAAGAGAAGGCTATTACTATTGTGTGTGTATTAAGGTTAAAACGACAGTTTTGTATTAAGATACGATATCGAATTGTTTTCTTTTTTGATGATATTCCTACGTATTTTGTATTATTTGGCACTTACAACACAAAATTATTCAAAACCATCGGCGTACATTGTAGTATGTACTACATACAATATTTTACAAAGTATTTTTCACCACGTAAACTATAGTAACAGCATTATCTTATATTATCTCAGGAATTACAAAATATGTAACAAATTAATCTATGTCTTTATATAGTTCATAACTCAATTAAAATATATTCAGAATTTTACTTAAATCCGTTGAAAAATATAAGAATTGTGCAACATTGAATCTTCAAAACGTTCTGGTGTAAACTTGGCAATTTGGAGTTACGATAACATACGTAGGAGGCATCGATGTGCCTCTTTTATGCCTCCGCGCAGAATATACTGCGTACTAGCCATTACAGTTACCTACAAAATGTTCGACAGAGCTCTACACGGCTTCACGCATATTATGAACACCCTGTGAACACAGATGCACGCTGCGACGCGTCTCACCCTGTATATTACTAACTTTATCATATACTGCTACCCCTGCAAGAGACTTTGAATGGAGAGTCTTATTCCAAAGGGTGAAGGCCGGATTTTGTAGTAGAGTGGTAGAGTCCACTGCAGAAATAATTTTGTCAAATACTGTATAGAGTTAGTTGTATAATATCGACCCTTCTGGCCTCAATTGGCGTAAATGACATTATGCATTTTTTACAGGAGAGCCAAAAAACGAAAAAATAAAAATATAAATTGAGATATCTTTTTTGCCTTTTTAGCTATAATAATGCTTCTTTTATCAAAATACTTGCCCAAAGTTGCTTCAAAACCTCATTACGTTTGCACAGGAGTAGAATGCAGATTTAAGAAGTTAGCATGCATATACGCCCTAAATTTTTTTTATTGAATGTTATTTACTACCCAAAAAATGGGTGAAAATTTACTGTTTCTAAATAAGTAGGTCGTAAAAGACAAAAAAACAACTAAACTGAAAATAAATTGAGTCGTAAAAGCCTATTAAATTGAACTTAAACGTCTTTATTTTTATTCTAGGTTAAGATAGCTATGTGTTATTTATGTAGATTTTTCATAATGTAGAATTTGCTTGCCGATTAGCCTAAAATAATTTTACTTATAAATAATTATAAGTGTAGGTGTTATTATATAAAAGGTTAATAATTCATTGTGTATTGTGCGTAAAATATAACTATTTTGTAATTTATGATTCATTTAAAATAAAGGTTTCCTTTTTTCAGACCATGAGCATTAAACAGATAGGTAGAAAATATACATGGGCAATGCCTGCATACAACAAGAAAATAACTTACTACAATCTTCTAAAAACGTTTATATAAATAATCACATAACGGGTACGTAGATGTCTCATTTTCATAACATGAGTGAGTACTTCTTCTTTTTTCGTGACAACTGTACTAATCCTATGTACTAGTTTTCTACTTTAATTAAATGATAAAGGACAAAAGGAAAAGAAAATATCTTGAATCAAATAATGAAACCATGTATGAAAATATATTTAAATTATTGAATTATCCAATAAATTGAACCTCAAATACTTAAACTGTTCACTTTCGTCATCTTTGTCACTTTCCAATAATACACCCACAACTTGAGCTTCATTTGGGTATTGTAAATATACATAAATAACATCTAGGTATAGTTTGATTACCTTACAGGCGCTTCAAGACCTTGAAATTTGCAACTGAAATCGGTAGGTAATCTGTTTTAGTACAGACGGGACGGTTTTAATTATCTGATTTTCGTTCTTTTTCTCTTCGCTTTCCCTTTTCCTTTACTTTTGTGCTCAATATGCATTTCCATTATTGTTTCTGAAGCATCTGGATCAATGTAGTATTTAATTGTTGCAGTATAAAATTGATTTACCTATTTCGAAAGATGCTAATCGGATTTCCTTCGTTTTCATCTTTTTAACTCAATTTCTCTCAAAATGTATATTCTCTAATTTTGAGTTATCACGAAAAAATCCTCGTCCATACACAGTGGAGGTCATAGAATACACAGAATTTTCCAATTTAGATGAAATTACCAACAAAACATTTTCGACTGATAGTGTTAAAATATGAAAACGAAGGAAAACCTAGTGACAACTTTCGAATTAAATAAATTAGAGACTGCACAAATTAAATCCTCCATAAAATCAGATGCTCCAAAAACAACAATGAAAATGTAATGAAAGAAAATAAGGGATGTAAAACCCCGTCACTTCAGTAGCAGTTGCAAAATTCAGAACTTGAAGTACTTTCGTGACAATCAAGCTATACCTAGACATCATCATACTGAATATTTACAACATCCAAAAAAGCTCAAGTTTTAAATGTATTATTGGAAAGTGACGAAAATGACGAACTGTACTTGAGGCTAATTCAATAACAAAAATAATTAAATTCGTGATTTTATTATTTGCTTCTTTTCTTTTGTTCTTTATAATTTAAGGTTTAATAGGTAGATTTGGTAATTATTCCCAAAGATAAGTACTCACTCATGTTATGAAAATGAGACATCCACGTACCCGGTATGTGATTATTAAAATAAATCATTAAAGAAGGTATAAGCAGGTTATTTTCTTGTTGTATGCAGGCATTAGCTATGTACCTACCTACTTATTTAATGCTCATGGCATGGAAAATGGACACTTATATTTTTTTTATTAATTAATTGATTCAAAAAATACTTTCATCTGACACACAATACACAATGTTCACCTTTTATTTAATGAACACCAAATAAAAAATAATTTACTTGTACAATAATTTTAGGCAAATCGGCAAGCAAACTAGAATAAAAAAAGACGTTTCAGTTCAACTAAATAGGCTTTTACTACTAATTATATCGTCTGTTTTGTTGTTTTCTTGTCTTTTACAACCTAATTCTTTATAAACAGTAAGATTTCACAATTTTTTTGGGTAGTAAATGACATTCAATAACAATTTTTTAGGGCGTTTATGCATGCTAACTTCTTAAATCTGCATTCTACTCCTGTGCAAACTTAATGTAGTTTAAAAGCAATTTCGGGCAAGTATTTTGATAAAAGAAGCATTATTATATATATAAAAAGACAAGAAAGATATCTCAATTAACATTTAAATTTTTTGCTTCTTTTGTAAAAAGTGCTTTATTTCATTTACGCCAATTTAGGGCAAAGAGGTCCATATGCTTTTATTTAGCTGAATAATACTTTTAAGACTTACATACAGCACAAAAACTTGTATTTATGAATAATAATTGTCATTTACAACTACTGCCCAGATGCCATGATAATAAAAAAAATCTTTTACATATAAGAATTGTCATTTACGACCTAAAACTCACGCAATGAATAATTTTTTTTGAGAAAACGTAGAAGTAAATGACTATCTTGTTAATTACACACATAAAATAATCTTTTATAGCCTTGACTATGAGATATACTATGAAATCAGTGTTGCATTTTGTAACAAGCAATGAAAACCTAAAGACGATGTATTGTGAAATGAACACATTGAATTATAATATCACGCAGAAAAACAGTTTTTTGCCTTCAGAACCACATTTTTGGATTATGATTAAGGTTTCATTGGGTTGTAAACGACAACGTTTCGTAATCTTTAGGTTACAACTGCGTTTTACGCCCTGTTTTCTACGATGGATTCTCCGAATAATCCTACATTCGGCATTTACGACTAACATTTTTGAACTTCTGTTATAATTTTTTGGGTCGTAAATGACATATTTTATTATTGATGGGCGCTAATGTATTTTACGCCCATTTTTTAACAAGCAATTTGTTTTTTACGACACATGGTCAAAATTTATGTAAATGAAATGTATTTTACGGTAAAATTTTAAAATATTTTTAAAATTGAGTCAAAAAAATCGTGGTAGTAAAAGACATTTTTTTGGAGATATCGAAATTTTAAATACACAGATCGATAGAGAAAAAAAAAACTGAACAAAACTGCATTTTTAACTCATTTTTGCCAAAAATGTCATTTACGCCAATTGAGGCCAGAAGGGTCGATATGCGTAGCCGCAAATACAGTATGGTCAAGTGAGGTAGAGCCTTTGGAAGCATTTGCATGTATCTCAATAGACTGTGGCACTTCCAGGTTATGAGTTTGTTGCTTGCCAAAATAACTTTGTTCAATATTGTCAATAGCGAGTGAAATATTCGAGACATTTGCCAATAATATACGTACTTATTAATTTATTAGTGAGCTTGTAACCAGAAATTTTATTGCAAAGTGTTTTTCTCATCTTCTTTCGTGTCGGGCACCGACCACATATAAATATTTTAAGATCAAAAGTACAAATTCGGCAATCAAATTTTATGAGGACTCCTGTGCCGACAATATATTTAATATACCTGCATAACTGTTGTACAATAGGTACAAAGAAGTTTAGTGCTAAACATTATTCATAAACCTAGATCTCTTGTTTATTATTCATTGCAATGTCCCCTAGTCAATTGTTACTTTATATTCAAAGAGTGTGCTAGTACTCAAGCTCAGTATTTCGCGCCCATTTGCCCCATTTGGCTTCGACAAATGGTTTGGAATAAAACGTAGACCCAAACCAATGAGAAAACGTAGATGAAGTGTTTTCAACCACCGAAATGAAGTCATAAGAAGCCCAATAAAACTCATACAAAACTAGATTATGGTTATGGAAAACATTATCACGTTAAAGACCTATAAGTATTGGTGGTTGAAAAATTCTGACAGCAGGGTTTATCGGTTAGTTTGACTCGGTGTCTCACACAACTCGGTGTCTCACACATTAGAAGAAGAATAAGATTGTAGTTGACACATGAGGTCACTTGTATGATACCTGATACAAACGGGAATGTGTGGGGCGCTTGCATTTTTTTTATAGATTTCAGGCAAACTAAATTACAGCACTGCGGTCATCGCTAGGACATTTTATAATCCGATTAGACTATCGTTGATAATATACATTTTTTCCTGTGAATATCGCGCAAAATTATCCTGTTTTGTATTAATTTATACATTAGTTCTTAGCAGAAGCTGCGTCTACCTTTTTACCCCAATCAGAAAATGCAGGAAAACTTATAAAACCTTACAAAGGGATATTGTTCGATGCACTTGCTTTGCTACTGAGCTGCATACCGGTTATTGTTGCAAATCGTACGGGTGCCGTTTTTGAATTCTTGCGGTTTTGTGTGCAGCTCTTTGTAGGTATTGGATTTCATTGTAGTGTGATATTTTCCCTAGGTGCAGAAAACTGCTTTTCTGAAATGAGACTTCTGTTCATGTGAATTTTGTCCTTAGTATAATTTCGGGGAAGTCACGATTAAAGGCAAACAGATTCGTAAAATATAATGTATACTTGCGATTGTCGGCGCATGATGAAACTTCGTAGTAGACATAGTTGTAAATAAAACTCTTGTACTCGTTTCACTTATATTTACTGGTTTAACCCGTTCCCGGAATTTAACCCGATTCGTAAAAAAATCATGGTTTGTAGCTACTAGACCTGATAAGATGATTCTAGAATTTCACAACATCCACTAAATCAGGAACCCGCTTATTTGTGTTTTTTCTTTCATCAAAGCATAACGTGTTTATGCGTTCCATTTACTGCAATTCCTGCGTTTTATCTTCACAGATAATAATTCTAATTCATTATCATTACCCAAGTTACATACTTCTGGTTTATAAAACAACTTTAAAATAAAACCACTTTAAAGACCTGTAAAACTATATTCTTACAGTTTTAAGACTACCAGTAAAAATAAGATAACGATAGTAGTTAAACATTGTCTGGGTGGAACGGCGTCGTTAGCAAGTAAATGATAGAGTATGCACTTAGTTAATTAAGGAAGAAGTGTTTTCTAGTTCGTTAACCCATGCACTGCCATCTCGTAGAGACGAGGAATACACAACACTATTTATTTACTGTGCTCTATATTCTAACAGCGTATTTCCTTTGCTTATTATTTGCAATGGCTGTGATTTCTTAATTAGCATACTACTACTTCTACTACTACAGCCACAACAGTCCACAGCTGGATATGGGGGGGTATTGCTATACTCACCACGCTAGGCAGGTGGATTGGCGGGCGCAGTGCAAGGTATTGTAGATATTCAAGGCAAGCGGCCAAACGGCAGCAGCTAACGGTGATGGCTATTTCCTGGATTTACAACACTCATGGGTAGAAATTCGATGATGCCATTCTAAGCTGGCACCACACAGCAAATTAACATATAGAGAAACAAAATATTCAAGGAGGCAAACACAACTGTTCTATTTCACCTAAGTATTAAAAATTGTTTATCTGATTTCTTGTACGTCTTGTATTACTGCCTGTAATTAATTCTGTTCGCAAGCGATGCTGACTCAGCTAATAACATTATGATCTAGGTATAGATAAACATGCGTATGATTTATACAATTTGAAAAAATGTATGTATTGGGTGTAAGAGACAGCTTTCCGAATACTGAGTGTGCATTCAGATCACGAAACAAAAATATTTCATGAGACGTAAAAACATTATTGACTTCCCATAATAAATGCTGATCGTGATTGTGTTTTGGGGCATAATTTTTTTTACGTCTCCTAAAATATTTTCTTATGGAAAGTTTGTCAGTTTCATGGTCTATATGCACCCTTTCATATTCGGAGAGCATCTTCGTATATTATGAAAGTGAATGTATTCGTGAAACTTCTGTTTGCACCACCGCTACGGTTTATCTAACAAGTTGTCACAACTACGCCCTCGTTAGTGCGTCTGACGGCAACATATTGTCTATCACGTCACCTGAGTGTAAATATTTTTTCAGTTAGCCTCTCCTCTGTGGCGCCATTTTTTTGGGACTTTGCCACAGACGAGCGATTAGGTAATCAGGCAGTTAACTGAAACATGGGAAACAAAAAAAAACTAATTTGTATTTTTGAAGTAAAGAAGGGTTAATATGCTATAGAAGTCACAAATATGACATCTAATATTTTACTTTAAATATTATTAAAAGTTATAACTACTTACATACCTTCATTAATTTGACATACCTCGGATCCTATAAAAACATTACATAACGGGTCAGTTTGATCAGTAGACTAATCGCTACTGAGCTAACCTGCCTATTTTTATTTAATTCGATAGAACCAGGGTCGTTTTTGAGAAAAAGAGTTCTCAAAATATCTACCTAGACGTGCCTAGTTATATGTATATCTCTATCAAAACACGGGTGGGTTGTTATTGAAACAAAACGACCAAGTGCAGCGTCTACATCATTATCTAGTTGTTGAAACGCCCTGTATGAAACCTGAACTCTATGCCATTGACTTAGATGCTACGAAAATCATGAAAAGGCTATGGACTGCATGATACCCCCTACATCATTACCAAAATCTCTAACTGAATTTGAACCTTACCCAGTTGACAAAAAAACTACGACGAAAAAGTTGAAATGAGGGCTAGGGTGACGAAATGACTATATTCGTTAGTAGTGCCTAGTTTTGTTTTCACTGGCGGGGACGTAGGTACATGCCTTCAGTTTGTATTCAAAGACACTACCGACACAACTACAAAAAAGGAAAATAGTATGCAAATATCTAAAAAAGGAGTTGAAACATGTTTCTTTTAATGCTAGACCATAATTTAATAATTTTATCTTTAAATGCAATGACGTTAACAACTGATTTACAAACAAGTTTATTATCTCCTAAATTGTACGGATGACGTATAAGTTAGGTACATATTTTTATACCTATCTACTTTTTCTAGTAAAACAGCAAAAATATGTTTCCGCCCGGGATCGAACCGGGGGCCTTCTGCGTGTTAGGCAGATGTGATAACCGCTACACCACGGAAACTTGATTTACATTTGCGAATTTGTATCACCCGTGCAAATGAGATAATAGCTAGTATGACGTATGCGTCTGCGTCGCTACTTGTTTTAAATTTAGAACACTTGAATGTCATTGGCGCATAATCAAAGCACCTTTCACTGTATTGTAATTATTAAAACAAGACTCCTTGGCACCTACTATTCATCATCATCTTATGCCATATCTTATTTTTAAAGGGGTCAGCATGAGCTGGTTTTTCTGCTATAGATATACAGGGTGTTAGGGACGGTGTACCGAAAACTTTGCAGGCGTGATCAGACCATCAAACTGAACAACTTTTACTATGGAGCCAATGGTGGGAAACGAAAAAAATTTTCCGACCTCCCATACAAAATTCACGATCAGCTGACTGACTTTGTATGGGAGGTCGGAAAAATTTTTTCGTTTCCCACCATTGGCTCCATAGTAAAAGTTGTTCAGTTTCATGGTCTGAGCACGCCTGCAAAGTTTTCGTTACACCGTCCCTAACACCCCGTATATATAGCTAAAAATAATAATATTTATCTTACTTAATGGAAATTAGGTACCTTCTATGGTAGGTATTACGATGCATTGTAAATTAATTTGATTAAAAAGATTAACTGAAATACTTAGATCATAGGTATAAAAAATAAAAAATAAAATAAAATCGTTTATTTGCCATAAAGATTTGGTTGAAAGATAAGATTAGAGCAATAAATCTTCAATTATTATTTAGTAGGTAAAGGTACAAATTTACATCATTCAATATTATGTACGTATAATAAATACCTACTTATTATTTGTAATCTTTACGATGTTTTGTTCCGCCTAAAACAACATTGTATTATTGTACCTGAACAAATTGTTGAGATTTGTAACACTAATGTCGTCATTAGGAATCGGCGCATCGGTGCAAGAGGCTCTAATTAAATGAATTACCTTTGATTGCTCAATTAATGGTACAAATTATCAAGGGGTTGAACAATTAGAAGCCTAAATTGGGTTTAAGTGGCAAATAACTCACTATAGGGCCGAAGACAACGTGTAAAGTTCAGTTGCGGAATTTAAGATTGTACCTACCTATGAGACAGGTAAATGAGGAAAATCTTTGAACAACTATTCCGTACTTATACAGAAATTATGTCACTGAAATGGTGCTTTAAAAATGGCGTTGCGTTTGAATAATACGATTTTTCACCTTGTTGTCATACGAATACGGTTTGACAGACGTGTCAGTTAAAGCAAAAATATCACAGAACGCTGCGATGACGAAAGCATTTGTCAAATAATTCGACATAAATCATGTTTGTATGTGAATAAGGTCGACATTCGTATTGTCCCAACGCATGCGTTACGCAGAGCAAAAATAACGTCGTAACGGACGCTATGTGTGTACAGCACCAATTAATTTTCTTTGAAGTTTCAAAACATGATAAAACACACCTAAATCAATACAGTGTAGGTAGGTATACATAACCACGAATTAGGGACACGGCGAACAGTGAATATTTGATCATTTAAATTGAAATAAAAGGTAGCTACAAGTAAATTGAGATGTAATTAAAAATATTAAGTTGACCAACGAAGTGGGTTTCATGAAATTATGACCAAATCTCTACATGACGCTAAATAACGATAATCAACAAAAATAATCATGAGTTCTATTTTCAAATCTTTTTTCCTCCTCTAGAAAAATAAAGAATGCAGCCTGCAACCAGCCAGTATCTACTTACTAGTGTCACGGGGCGCAGTAAGGAAGTCATAATCGTAAACAGCGCGCATATTTCCGGCTTGCTCTTGCACAAACGCGCTATATTCTAGCTTTATGCAGCTCTCACGGCTTGAATTGCTTCCGAGTGTTATTTTCATAGTAGTTTAATGAGTGAGTTTTGTTTCTTTTATTGTTACGAGTAGATAATACTTAAACTTTAACTAATCGACACTTCTTAACCCCGGTGAAAAGAACATAGAAAATTAAACATATTTATCAAATCTACCAACCAGCGTAATCAATGAAAATTTATTGGAATTTGTGTAGAGATCTTACCCCTGTATAACATTTGGTTATCTCTGATTTTCTTTCTCTGTTTCCCAGGCATTTGAATCAGATCTACTGAGATATTCTTGTCAAAAGCTTTATTTTTTCTAAAATGTTTATAATTTTAATTATTTTATCAATAGCTTTTCTGATTCTCTAGTCGTAGTCTTGTAATCTAGACTCGAGCTACATAGGTACGTTTTCATCACTTTCGAAAGGAAACACAAACTTAAGACAGCCTCATCCAAATTCCTGTAATAAAAGCTTAGGGTGTATCATAAATCGTGTGAAGGCGATAAATAATGGAGAATAGCCCACCCGTGTCACATAGTATCAAATTGAGCTCAACCGCGGTGTCAACATGGGTTATTCGTAACTTAAACTAAGTATTTACGAAATATGCAACCTATCCTGCTCGTAATTCTCTGAGAATCTGGACTGAAGATACCAAAAGGCACTTTTTTCATAAAGTTATTTTAGCCAAGTTGTCAAAGTATGATATTCCTAAGGGAAAACTCATTAATGACCAAAAAATTAACGTCATCGTAACCTCACTATGATACTCTGTAAAAAAATATGAGGGAGACAAATTATTTTTAGGCAGAGTAGCGAAGAAGCGTGCCTAGGGTAGGGCGCCAACTAGATTGTGACATGCTGTGAAGAATGCAGTAGGCGGTAGCAATGTAGCATACATCGAGCAGTCGACAAAAGCTACAATCGCTCAGAATGCAGACTCATCAGACAGGTGGTTGCAATCCTTAGCATTGAGGGATCGAGGAAAAGAAGAAGAAGAAAATATACCTATAATATAAAAGGAGCCCCCTTCTTTACCTACCTCCTCGCTGCGCATTTCAGAACGGGTATCACCTGAAATTAATTCACGAAAAATTGTTGATCTTCACAACATCTTCCGCAACTTGTAAAGTCACCTTACAACATAAATCATCTCCCTTTAACCCAATTTCACAAACGCGACCCTCATCATGTCACGTGAAAATATCGTGTTCACACAAAACATCCTGTGTACACATATTTAGCAGCCTATTAATTATTTTGAACAGGCTCTTAGTACCTCCTATAAGGCTAAGTACACAGAATCATCTCAAATTAGGCTACGCTCTATCTACTTCGGTAATCTCAGGAGTGTGTAAGCCGTACATGGTGGTACAAACAAGTCAATCTTAAACACGGTTTGCATAGATTAGCGGAACACTCGGTTTCAGAACACATTTTGCTGGTGGTGCAAAGTGATGTTGCTTACCGATATCAGAAGGAAAAGAATCAGGTCACTGAGATTTTGTCTTATAGTAATCAAAAATATGCTTGGCTGTGGTGAAGGTAGGTCTTAGGCATCATCATCATCATCTGTGTCACCATCCTAATTTAATCATTATTCCGATTATACATTACCATTTTTACTACTCTGAGTCAGTATGTGTGACCGCTAAAGTAGGTATAAGTCAGTTAAAATGCTCGTTTGAATTTTACTTTTCGTCACCAAATCCCCAACTAAATTATCCTAGGTTTTTCTTAGTACTGAATCTGATGGTAGTATAATTAGCTATGGATCTCTGTGGACAAGCACAATACCTACAGAAAAACGTATAGCCAGCGGCACACAAAAAGATCCGCATGCAACGTAAAATCACATTATGGAGCATCATTTTGCAAAGACACTGAACTAAAAAGCTTAATTTTCGGCAACAGCCTTCTTTTTTGGTGCAGTCCTAGAAATAATCCGCTTACTCTCCCCACTTACAACCGATCAGCGTACATCGCGCGCCTTAGTCGTTATGCGACGAGCGGCAATCTGCATAATACGCAGACACGTCGCTATAAAAATGGTAATGCAACTACACTCCAGTCTCTGCACTGGGTAATAGCAGTCGCACGTAGTCGGCTCGGCTACATCGGAGATTTGCAGGAGAAAAACCACAAAGTAAAACGGTTTTATCAGGTAAGTGCCTTCAAGTACAGTATTACATTCTTAAACAACCAAGGATAACTCATCTTGTATGTCTTCAAACGGCTGAATTTGTTGTTTGTAGTTGAGGCTTATGGATCCTCGACGTGTTGGTCTTCTTCTTCTTCTTCTTCTATCGAGTCGATGGCATGCCCATACCTCAACGTGTGTTGGTGTAGTACATAATACTTCTTCAAATACAGTGTCTGCAGCAGAGAACATGCTCATCTCTTCGGACGACTACTTATTGCGATTTTAAGTGACTCATACCGAATGAAAAAATCGTTTCACTCTTCCCTCTACCAAGGTATTTAGGTCTATACAGAAAAGTCGTAATTACAATCATTTTTGATGACGACGAAAAACATCTTTGCAGTAATATTATGACTCACTGAAGTGCTTTTCATCTTCACAATCGCACAAAATTAGATTTTTACCTGCGGAAATTAAACATCCGGAAGGATACTTTTGAAAGAATTTTTATTAATTCTAAGTTTGTCATTTCGTCGGCTGTGCTTGAAAATTACCCTTTGCACGATGGCACAGTATATAGATATAACAGTAGAGAAACTCGACCTGTTTCTGTTGAATCGCAAGGATGGTCAGTTTTGGTTACAAAAATCTTTCACCATTTTAAAACTCCATTATCCCTGTTAATAACAAAGGATTTTAGTATGGGAAACTTATTACTATGGAAAAGCACCTTATTCCCTTCCCACGACAATTCGGAGAACATTTCGCTCAGGTGAGACTGGGTCAGTTTTCTTGTAAGCAAGATCATGCGTTGTGTTTCGAGCGTTTGTATGAAGTTTCCACACTGCTGAGTGCAAGCAAAGCCATTTTTAAGCTGTGACGAGGGGAGGCGAGAGGGCGGCAATTAAAAGCGTTTTTCCCTCTGATGTCGCCGCGTTGCACTTACGTTTAAGTGGCTGATGTTCTGCTCTTGTTGTAGTTCCTTTTGTAATTGATGTCAATGCAGGCAGCAGAACTTTACTAACCTACCCTATCAATATCACAAATGTATTTTCAGCATAACGCAAACACGCTACTAAAATATAGGTGTGCGATTTTAATCATGATTATTATTTACGTACTGTCTCATTACCTTGTCCATCACTTGTTTTTGGTTAAATTGTGTGTACCTTAAAAAAGATGCGTAGGTAATGGAGTAACGACGCTGTCTGCGTTGCATTTGCAAACGATGTTTTCAGTTCATTTAGTAAAAAATACTTCAAAAGTGCATGAGCCACTCACGCTTAAAATGAATGAGAAATTAAGTACATACAGGATAAAATTTTACTAGTGACCGAGTGACCGAATTTTGAATAGGATTTTTTTATTCCGATTTGTGTTCCTAACAATCAATGGCCTGTCCTGCATTTTCGCTATTTATAACTAGTAAAATTTCACCATACTTAATACAAAAACTATATGAAATCGGTAATTTTCTTGAAATTTTTATCCTCTTTAAAAGAAAAGAACTAATCTAATATTAACACTAGCAAATCGTTAGTTATATATTCATTTTCATACCAAATAAGACTACGAGTATCTAGCTACTGTAAGAATATCCCTATAATAGATAGTGTTATTTACCTAGGTATGTTGGCTTATGATCCTGAGTTGCCAGAGCCCGAAGTCAGTTACCGAGGTTGCTTTGTCTGGCAACAGAATTAATATGCATGCGGGTTTCTACTACCTACCCCATCCTTTGGGCATTACTTACTGTAAACATACCTACGTATTTAATAAGAAATATAGCGAATAGTGATATTTATTGCGATGGACAAGAATTCACCATACGCTATGTAGAAGCTCTTAGCAAATAAACAGATAAAAAAAAACACCAAAATAATTTATTTAGCCGTACGGTGCCTGCTCATCTTTCCTGTTAGTATCGTAAGAAGCGGCTAAAGAATTTGAAAGTTGATGTGTATTGCAAGTTTTAGGCGATTGGCTGAGAACCTGTCACTATGATGTGATGAACTGATGATACACAGTCTTCTGAATGAATCACAAAATTTTTGACAGACGAAATTTTTACAGCCGTTTACGCTCTGCCTACCTCGCAAGGGATATAAGCAAATGCCACAGATCACGTGCGTGAGAGCCCCGCGTTACTTTGTAAGCATGGTAGAGTCACAATACCTTACCTAATTAGAAATTTGTTATCTATTTTTAAAAACAAGAAACCATTTTGGATTTTCGTTCAACCTTTTACAACCTACATTGGTCGTTGAGCGACACGGTGTCCTACACAAAGAGAGAGAGAGAGTAAACCTTGTTTCCCTGTTTTCTAAGAATAACTAATCATTTATAATGTAAGCATATGCTGAAACAACTTAAGAAGTAACCGATTATTATCACTCATTAGAACTGTTGTCGATAGTTTGAGGAAGACGTGTAATTTTACTGACTTCGCTGCAATCCGTGGGAAAGCGACACTTGGAAGCTTCAAACTGTTGTAGCCATGTGAAGGTTGCTCCACCACGGTGCTTTACAAAATCAACTCACAGTAGTGATTTAGTCATCTTAGATTAAAGTGCGCAGACGTTTGCGCAAACGCAAGCTCACACAGTCTTCCTCCTACCAGATTTAGTGGAACAGAGAACCGCTACGACTAAGCAGAGGTCGGATGCAGTTTCTTGGCGACAGTAGCTGTACTCACCCTCTACCGTTGCCCAAGGCCATCCACTTGCTTTGTTGAGTTGCCAAATCCGCCAAACCCATTCAGAATAGCATTGTAAACATTGATAGTATTGCATTGCAAACATTTTTTAAGCAGGACTTTGTATTTGTTAAGCAGGAATCGTTGCTTTTGTTGGATCTAAAAGAGAAGGGAAATGCTATATTGAGCTTCAAAAAGACGAAAGCCTGGAGAACACAGGTCTAAAAGCTCACTGTGGACTGAAGAACCGTGCTCTGAAAGATCACTGAGTAGAATAACCATGGTCTGCAAGATCTCTGAGTATAAGAACCAGGGTCTGAAAGATCGCTGAGTACAAGAACCGTGGTCTGAAAGATCGCTGAGTATAAGAACCGTGGTCTGAAAGATCACTAAACAGAAAAAACATGGTCTGAAAAATCAAAGAGTACAAGAACCGTCCGTGATCTGAAAGCTGGTGAGTAGAAGAACCTTGGTCTGTAAGTATTTTGTTTTTGACAGTTAACATTCGAAGTTTAGTTCAAGATCACACACTGTACCTTTTGAACAAGTTTTGGAGCAAATCGGAGTAAACTCAAAGTCAAAGTCATATTAAAGCTGCATTGTTCTTACAAAGGGGCTATTGAAGTCGGAAAGACTTGGAAATAGCAAATTATTATTCCTCTTTAGTGCCATAAATGCTACCTCGATGGTAAGTGGTGTTATATTATGAAAAGCATTGAAGTTGTCCTGACTTGAATTACAAAAGAAAAGTCTGCATAAAATTGGTTCCGTTTCTTATTATGTACTTAAGTTGTTTTTGTAGGAAATTTTATTAGGCTTTCTCTTCTTTTTTCCAAGCTTATTTTATTAATATTTGCTCGAATTGTATTTAATAGGAACAATACAAATATACTTACACATAGGTAGATAGGTTGTAGTTACTCGGTAGATAATATAGGTAAATTCACATACCTAGATAACAATACATAGGTACGACCCAGAGCTGTATCTACACCGCTCAATGGTCCTAGACAACTTGGCACATCCAATAGCTCCTAGTTAGTATCCCACTACATGCGCCTATATTCCTCGATTCTGACAACATTTTCCATAGTTCATTCATAAATATTATGTTGTCAAATTTATAAACGTTTTCCATGTTCGGGTGTTTAAAAAACTTTTAATTTTTTCTACCGTAGGTAGGATTTGAAATAACTAGCGACGCCTCTAAACAACTGGGCTACCGCGGCTCATCCCAAGATAGTATGCTTAAAGTTGAGGCATTGCTAAAACTGATAGCGAAAGTAGCAGACTCAAATCTTTCCTGCGGTAGATAATTTTACAAAATTTCTAAAAATTGAGTTGTTATGTGTTTGAAAGTTATTCATCTTTTCGTGCAATGTGAGACACAAAGACGATAATCAAACCCATGAATCCTAGTGTCAGAGGTCTCTACCACTCGCTACCATTTGTTAGCCTCTGATAAAAATCGCTGTGGCATCACCCCATATCTTTCCCGTGGGTGTCGTAAAAAGCGACTAAGGAATTTCAAAATTAATGTATATTGCAATTTTAGGCGACAGGCTGACAAACTGTCTCTATGCTGAAACATAGTTTTCTGAATGACTCAACTTTTGTCAGACGTGGTGTAAATAGCCGTTTTTACAACCTTTTACGCTCTGTCTACCCCGCAAGGGATATAGGCGTGGTGTATGTATGCTAAAATTGGATAAGGCTTTTGTGTGGTAGAATCAGCACCATTACCTACCAGGCCTACAATGTGTTCCAACGTACGCAACCCTGTCATGTTATTTCGCTAATTTCAGCCTAATGGTTCATTAAGGGGCTGATTTACAGCGCTGTTGTCCAACGTTTAATTTATCGAACACTGTTTCATAGTCGAATAGTGGGTAGGGCTTGGCTGGCTAGGATACCATTCAAAGTTCCAACAACGAATAAAAAAGTAGATAAACTTGGATAATGGTAAAGAAAGAGAGAAAGAAATGTGCAGTCTGCCTTTTTTGTTTCCAAAATAATAACAAGAAAGCAAAAAGCAGAACTACTCAATTTATTTAAAAGTGGTTGTGCCGTAGCTAGAAGATACACTAAAAATCTACGACTTCTTAACTTTTGAACGTTTAACAAAGTGTTTTCCTAAAAGTCTCGTAGAAGTCTTATCAGAAATTCGCAGATTTTGCTTTCAACATACTCGTAAGTTACCTACCTTCCACAAGTAGGTACTTAGATCTTTTCTCAATCGGATGAAACTTTCTTCCACTAACTCAAAAACATTTTACCAACGGTCGATCCTTTTACAAATGGTCAGCCGATAGCTTCTAGCCAATACTCCTACAGCCATATCCGAGGATATTTCAATTTTATTATCCTTCCTTACAGCTCGGGAAGCTACGTAGCGCAACTAGCAATATTTAATGTATTGCAAGCATATCCGGTATTGGTAGATGCTTATTTATAAGCGTACTCACTCCGACTATCGTATTTCAAGGTGCGGACCGAAGCACTTCAAAATACCTATAAATGATTAATCTATGCTGGATTTTAGCTAGGTGTATGTTTAATCTCTTGAAATGGCTGATTCGTGGCTGAGAATATTAATGACCAAACGTCTTACAAAGCTTTTCCACCAGTATAGCTAGCATGTGACCCGCGACATAGATTTTCTCTACAACCTTATGTAAAAATCTTCACTTGTTTAATTAAATTCTATTCGATTTGATACATCTTTGTCTACTCCTTATCTTTGTGTTCTCGCGCGCGAGACAAGTCTCTCTACAGGGCGCTTGCTAACCGTACAGGTGGATCGACTATTTTGGATCTTGTATGGAAGCCGATGTCTAGCAAAGAACGTCTCAAGGTAGGTGATAAGCAGGTAAGAAGGTATCATTAATATCACAAGTAGATAACTTGATTATTCGAAAAAAAAGTAAGGTTCCATGTTTCGGAGGCACTTTAAGCCGTCAGTCGGTAGTATAGATAAAATTTTGAAAAATAGTGTTTATTCATAACCATTATACTATATTTACGCGACTTACTTGTTTTAATATTTGGTAGAAGGTGTAGCCCTCTACGTTTCGGCTGGTTAAGACAGCCTTCTTCTTGGAGGACGACAATTACACACGCGCGACCGCCAGTTGCAATTGTCGACTGGCACGCGCCGCGGCTCGCTGCGCGCGCTGAGATGGTAGGGGCGCTGCAGTAGCCGCAATTGGTGGCTCTTGTGGTGGTTGCGGTTGGTTTGTGGTTGTAGAGTCATCGAAAAGTCCCGAACAAACTACGCTAACTATATCGTCACTTCTTATTTTGTCCACTGACACCGGTAATACTGTTTTTAGCACTGGCTTCCATGACGGCGATATCGACCAACCACTATCTCTATTAAAATTCGGACGACGGCTTATTTCAATGGCTTCACGAACTTTGCGGGGCACGTAGAACTTTTCCCTAGCCAGAATAGCTGTCTTGTCGAACCGAATATAATGGTTAGTGTCCGTATCCAGTGAGTGTTCAGCTACTGCCGACGTCACCGTGTTACAGTTCTTAACGCTACGTATATGCTCTGTGATTCTTGTAGAGACGTGCCGCTGTGTTTCTCCGATATAGCTCTTACCACACTCACAAGGTATAGAGTAAACACCTGCTCCGGATAGGGGCTCCTTATCCTTTGGTGATCTCAGCCAGTGTTTCACTTGCGTGTGGGGTCGGAAAATAGTCTTTATGTTGTATTTCCGTCGCAGTAAGAAGGCAATTTTATCCGTCACTCCTTTTATGTACGGAAGATACGTTGGACGTCGTTCTACAGTTTGCGGCCTCTTTTTATTCGATGAGTTTGCGATACGCCAACTCTGGTTCCACTTGTACCCATTGAATTCTAGCACCTCTCTAACATGTTTAAGTTACGACGTAACATGTGTAAGTCGCGTAAATATAGTATAATGAGTGATACTTGTTCGTTTAATAATAAAATTATTCATAACCAGTTACGGAACAGTGATTAAAAAATGTTTTTTCGTAGCTACTTAGTTACGAAAGACTGGTTACGAAAGTGCGCGAAGGGGGCTGCTGTCTTTAATCACATAGACGGCGGACGTTATACAACCATGGCCTGGTAATTGTGGTAGGCGATGGAAAATCTCTAAAACTATAATTATGTAATTTTTGGCTATGAAAAAGCTTTTATTTATTAATTCATCTGCTTGTTTTCATTCTTTATTCTTACAAAAAAAATACAATTTAATACACAAAAGATTTTATTCAACTGGTTGTATGATTCAAACAGCTCATACTGAACCAGATGACCATTGTACAGAGTATATTGTATGAAGGGTCCTCGACAGATGTATCCGTTTCTGTTCGGACCCTCGTGAGTGCGCCGATGCGAATGTGAGATGGTCGACCATTGCTCTTCATTCTACCTACCTACTTAAGAGGCCAACATAAACTGGTTCTATATATCTTTAGTAAGAGTAACCAATATACCTAGATCCCTTAAATGGGTGGGATACATTTCACGATGAAACAACTTTCATTCAACTACAGTACCTATAGAACCCATATTTCAGCCAATACTGAACCAGATGACCATTGTACAGAGTATATTGTATGAAGGGCCCTCGACAGATGTATCCGTTTCTGTTCGGACCCTCGTGAGTGCGCCGATGCGAATGTGAGATGGTCGAGCATGCCTCTTCATTTGCTCGGATTGGCTCGGAATGGGAATGTACCGAACGTTTGGAATGGCTGTGAAAGTAGATAGGTAGGTAGGTATACTGGGTTATTTCTTAGTCAGTGCGCAAATATTGGAGGGTGTTTCTACTCGTGATTCTGAACAACTTTTATTATGGGACCACCTGCGAATTCACAAAAAAAAATTTGGATGTTCCATAGAAAAATTCATACCTACTCGGCAAAAATGTATGGAACGACCAAATTTTTTTTTAGATTGCATTTGCGCACTGACTTAAAAATAACCCTATATAGAGTTGCAGTTATATGAATAATTATTTTGTATGAAACACACAAAACACAAAGAGAAAATACACAATTATTATTAGGTCTTTCGAATGAGGCCTTTTCTGATAGCTATTAAAAAGCAAAAATTAATACTAAGTAAAAGCAAAAATTAATACTAAGTAGTACGTAAAATCATTGATAGATGGCGCTGAATGACTTGCACTGGCTTTTTTGACAACGATTATTTAGTTCATGCATGACAATCAAATCAGTAGGTAAGTGAGTTTTACGAGCAAGGAAAGACGTTTTAGTAGTTAGGAAAAAATATGTATTTTCAAAATTTCATAGACCACACTATTATTGGAACGCTAGTTTTGTTAAAGACGTTGCGAGCGTTTGCGTGCATTCGTTGCTAGCGCCACCTACTAATGATTTTACTAAGTGCTAAGTACATTTTTTTTTATAATAGCTGTCAAAAAAGGCCTCATTAAACCCAGGCGTAACTTAATCGTATCCTAAAGGACTTATAATGATGACACTGCAGAATAAACTACGCGTAATTTTTAGGGACAAGTACATCGCCTAGCTCGTAGTTATTTTTATAAAATAGCTTTTAAGCTGCACTACGTATGACCACGCCAACTCTATTACATAAAATTTTATCCGCAAATTGCATGATGGTGAAAAATAAACTGGAAATATAGCTGACCGCTTTGATACTGGGTGATTAAGCTAAAACATTTATGATTTGATGGAATACCTACAATAGCTTTTAAAATAGGTACTAGCTATAGTACACAGCAACAGACTTGAACGAGGCAAGTGGATCACAATTTTGCCACCTGGGTTAGAGCCTCCGTGGTGTAGCGGTCAACACGTCTGACCCGTCTTGTCAGAAGACGTGGTTTAGAATCCCATCGGTGGCGTGAATTTTTTCCGCTTGCTTCGTTTGTATTAACTTTGTAACCAAAAAGTTAATTGAACTGCTACCTTTGTGATAGGATGATCGTGTATTTAGCATACTCGTAGTGCCGAAGACAGTACTTGATATTTTTTTCAGAGACACTTTACTGAAAGAAATAATATAACCTAGCCTAGACCAAACATAAGGTAAAATAGACAAGTTGACTTCTAATTTGTTTACCATGAATTAATAAAATATTCCCGACCAATCGTTTCCGCGAACTATACCGGAACCGGAAACTACCCCAAGCAAGTGAAGGTAAATATTTGATCAGCCAGGACAAAGCAGCCCGATGCGACAGACGGACGGACTGACGGACCATTAAGTGCTATTATTAGGTATTTGTCTTCATTAGGTTGGTTGGACACGGACAGAGTTTGATTGCGAGGCAAATTAGTGATTTGTTTTGGTTTCGTTTAAAGAAGTAGATAACTGCGTACCTTATGGGTCTACCGTAAAAAAGTTTGACGTACATTGAACGCGTATTTAAATGTTCAACGAGAGTAATTTTTTTGTAGTAGGTCCTAGCAGTTCATCAGAAAAAAAATAGACACAAAACAGGACAAAGCGGCCCGATGCGACAGACGGACGGACTGACGGACCATTAAGTGCTATTATGAGGTATTTGTCTTCATTAGGCTGGTTCGACATGGACAGAGTTTGATTGCGAGGCAAATTAGTGATTTGTTTTGGTTTCGTTTAAAGAAGTAACTGCGTACCTTATAGTATGGGAAAATTAATTTATTCAGATCGAATAATTCGTGTAGTTTTGAAAGTTGCTACAGTTATTCCTAAAGATGTCTAGATTAATATACTAAAAGCCCCCGAGGGAGGGACAAGAGCCGGCGGTGGGGGAGGGGGGGAAAGGTCTCTTTTTCAAGGTTTTTGCTTGTAACTCGAAAATCATTCATAATATACAGATATTATGAATGATTTTCGAGTTACAAGCAAAAACCTTGAAAACTAAACCCTAAAAAGCCTTTGTAAAACTATGTTGTTTCTTATTTTTTTACCTTTAATACTCTGTATCTCCTAAAGTATTGATCGTACAGTAAAAATGTTTGGATGTTATTTATAGAAAATTTAAGTGACTTCTACATTTTTACTGTACGATCAATACTTTAGGAGATACAGAGTATTAAAGGTAAAAAAATAAGAAACAACATAGTTTTACAAAGGCATGTATTTAACGCGGCGACAAATTGATACCATTGCGGGTCTTAAAAAACTGAAAATGGATATTAAATAGACTACTTTGGCGACTAATTTGAGGTAGCATCTTAACTAGAAAGCGGCGACTTTTTAATGAGTTTTGGGGTTTTATTTAAATTTTATCTGGCTGTGATTTTCTTTTGTGGCAATTGAATTTCTTCTAAGGCGACAATCTATTGGTGGATAATTAAGTTAAAATTGGCTTTCATAAATTCTAAAACGGGGTTGTTTATAAACTTGACCAAGGTCTGTAATAAATACAAACAAGATATTAAAAAATACTTGAAAAAATACTTTTGGCTACATTTATAGGGATCTAAATAAACCAAATTGTGACATGCTAAAAAACTATTCTTACTTGCTAAAAATGTAGAAGCGAAGCGCTTTGTGCGAATTTGCAGGATGTCTACGATATAAGGGTGGAATCCCAACCGGCGTCTCGTGCACCGGAGATGGAATGGTGACGGAGGTATCAGGTCATGGAGAGACTGTGCACACTCCCCGAAATGTATCCTGTAGAATACCGACAAGGAAGCTACCTTGCGACGTTGTTCGAGGCTCTGCGACTTTGCGTCAGTAAGTGCCCTATCAGCGATGAGTTTCTTGGCGCGCTTCTCAATCGAGTCCAGGGCTGCCGGCTGGTATTTGGCAGATGCGTCCCATAGGTGACAGCAATACTCCATGCAGAAACGGACTTGAGCTTGGTATAGTAAAAGCTGTACTGGTGTGAAGTATCGCATGACCTTTGAGAGAATTCCGAATCTTTTTGCTGCAGTCGTGGCCAAAGACTCAATATATTGTTTAAAGTTCAGGTCAGATGAAAGGTTCATGCCAAAAAGCTCAAGATGGTCAGAAATCGGTACGGATACACCTCGGAAAGTGGGAGTCAGGTCGAAGGGACTCCGTTCAGTGGAGAATAGACATGCCTGTGTTTTAGATGCATTAAACTTGACAAGATTTGCATCACCCCAATCGGATATTGCTTCAAGATTCAAGTTTAGGCGACTCACTAGGGCCTCTCGACAATACTGAGTAGATTCATTGCTGGCCTTTGCACTGGACAGGTACCTATCAACAACCGTGCTGTCATCTGCATACCAAAAGGTGTCGGGCGTGAGCATATCATTGATGTGCAGCAGGAATAGGGTTGCGGAAAGTACAGACCCTTGAGGGACGCCGGCATCAATAGCCTGTTCATCTGAAGAGCGTCCTTCTGGGACCACTCGTATTGACTGTCCACTCAAGAAATCTGCTATCCAGTTGCAAAGTCCAGCAGGTAGCCCGTAGGCGGGAAGCTTGTTACTAAGACATGCGTGCCAGACCCTGTCAAATGTCTTTGAGACATCCAGAGATACCCAGGCGAGGACTTCGCCGTGCCTCTCGATAGCCTCGCTCCATGAGTGGGTGGCATGCACGAGGAGGTCCCTGTCGACCGCCGGCGGCGGATGCCATATTGACGGTCGTTAAGGAGATCAATGTTGCTCTCGAGGTAAGCCAGGAGCCGATTGTTTAGTACACGCTCCATAGTCTTGCAGAGTTTAGAGGTCTACTTTATAGATCAAGCGCCAACTCAAAAGCAATCTGCTAAGCATAAATGTATCAATAATAATTACAACTCGCTATTTCTTAGTCCAACCGATCCTCAAGAAATAACAACCATCATAAAGTCCCTTAAAAATACGAATAGCACAGGATTTGACGATATACCTACCAAAGTTTTAAAATCTGTATGCATCTCAATATCTCCAGTCTTGAGTCATATTATAAACTTAAGTTTGGAGGACGGTGTATTTCCATCTAAATTAAAAACAACAATAATAAAACCCCTATATAAGAAAAATTATAAAAGGGAAATAAAAAATTATAGACCTGTGGCCTTGATACCGGTGATATCAAAAATATATGAGAAGGTTATATACAAAAGATTATACTATTATTTTAAATCGAATAATATTTTAGTTCATGAACAGAAAGGGTTTCGCAAAAGCAGATCGATCGACTTAGCTATCTATGAATTTTTAGAAATGATATATATTAGACTGGACAAAAAGCAACCTGTTCTAGCAATGTACTTGGATATGTCCAAGGCGTTTGACTGTGTTGTGCATGAAATACTTTTATCAAAAATGGAGACATATGGGGTTAGAGGTAACGCTTTAAACCTAATAAAATCCTACCTAAATGATAGGAGACAAATTACACAAATAAATAGAATAAATATTAGAACAAAACACGAAGAGGTATTTGCATCAACTGAAAGACTGTTAGTGAACGGAGTACCTCAAGGGAGCGTCCTTGGACCTCTTTTATTTCTTATTTATATAAACGATATGCCTGAGGCAATAAACAATCCACTGATTTTGTTTGCAGACGACTGCACAGTAATATATAATAATAAAAATGAAATAAATGATAGCTTAAAATCAATAATGACATGGCTTAGTAATAATAATTTAAAAATCAATATCGATAAAACAAAGATTATGAACTTTCAGCTCAGAAAACAGACATTGGTCGATATCAACATAACCTGTGAAGGTGAAAGTTTAGGCAAACCCCAAACAACTAAGTTTTTAGGAATACACATTGATAGTGATATGAGATGGCAGTCCCACATAGATGATGTCTGTAAAAAACTAAATCAGTGTTCATATGCTTTACGCATATTGGCTAAAATAGTTAACCAGAAAGCGGTACTAACCGCTTATCATGGTCTTGTTGCATCTAGATTGCGATATGGCATCATATTCTGGGGAAATGCTACTAATGCAGATCTTGTACTTTTAGCCCAAAAAAAGTGTATTAGGTCTATGTGCTCTCTAAAGACCTCGGATAGTTGTAAGCCTTATTTTCGTAAACTTCAGTTATTGACATTTACCTCAATGTATATTTATGAAATTGTGCTCTTTGTAAAACGAAAGCCAGATGCCTTTGCGCATGTTCAAAATGTACGTCATAAAGCAAAACTACGCACACGTCCATGTAAAACAGAAACCTTTAAAAAAAGCGTTTTAGGAATGGCTACAAAAGTTTATAATAGTCTTCCCTTACATTTATTGCATTGTACTGAATTTACAGAATTTAAGGTGAAACTGTTCAGGTATTTAGTTGACAAAGCGTTTTATACAATGAAAGAATATTTCGAAGAAACTAGTGGGCGTTATACCTAGTCTGGTTTGCTGCTGGCTAATAATGATTGTAATAATGATAAATAATAGTTTTTAAATTGTTTGGCATTGTAAATTATAAATAATAGATAATGATTGAATGATGATAAATAATAGTTTGTAAATTGTTTTGACATTGTAAATTATAGATATTGATTGTAATGATGATAAATAATAGTTAGTAAATTGTTTTGACATTGTGAATAATTAATTGGATAAATGGTAAATATATTTTGTAATGATCAACATTGTTTATGACATGTTAATAATTTTCATATACCGAAAGGTGGATCACAGTAGAGCTTAAAATATTTCATTATGTAAGAACTGATGTATGTACCTGTGAATCATGAAAAAAATTATTTTGATTTTGATTTTGATTTCTATAATTGGCAGGGTCAGCACGGCTGCCTTTTTTGGGCACAGGTTGCACAGGTTGCACGCAGTTGCCGAAAAGTGGGCATTAAGTGTAGTCTTTATCTGTAACGGCTGCCTAGGAGCTTGTGCTAATGGACCCCCATCGATGTTAGTGATAAAGATGACATGAAAGATGAAACACAATTTGAGTAATAAGTCGGCATACCCGTGAAAAAAAAAAGTAATTTCTTTTTATAATTGAAATTTGTAAAACTACATTGTTTCTTATTTTTTTACCTTTAATACTCTGTATCTCCTAAAGTATTGATCGTACGCTAAAAATTTCTGGACGTAATTTATAGGAAATTTATCGTAAATAATTAATGTAGAAGTCACTAAACAGATATTATGAATAATTTTCGAGTTATAAGCAAAAACCTTAAAAAAGGGACCTTTCCCCTCCTCCCACACCGCCGGCTCGTGTCCCTCCCTCGGGGGCTTTTAGTATATTAATCTGGACATCTTTAGGAATAAATGTAGCAACTTTCAAAATTACACGAATTATTCGATCTGATCAACGATTCTGAATCTAATTTGCTGTGGCTATTATGGGTCTTGCCGCAAAAAAGTTAGACGCGCAAAGAGTGCGTATTTCAAATAAAATATTATACAAAAAACGCTAGACATGCGTTCAACGAGAGTCTATTTTTACCCGACTGCGTCAGAAGGAGAGTATGTAGGTATGTGGACAAAAACAATTCTTTTTCACAGGCTACAGGCAAAACGGATTAGTTAGATTTTGACATATGAGTTGTCGTTAGATTCGTCTCAGCAGCGCGAGTGACACTGGCTGTATTATTTTAACACATCTACTTGTTTTGTGTTAAGCTCCTAGCGGTTCATGAGGAAAAAAATAGACACAAGACACAAATTTTGTTTACGCAATTGACACAAATAGGTTAAATAACGTGCGTACCGACATTATGTAATCATGATTAAGTATTCAAAAATTGTATGCGGTAGTCTACAGCCTACGCCAAACCGTAGCTTACTGCTACGTATGCTACGCTGTTTGTGCTACAGTAAAATAGATGTCGACTTTATTACTTTTAGCGAGAAAAAAAAACAATAGATAACATTCATTCACAATAGTGTACCTTAAAAATTAAATGTTGATAATTTAGGCGAGAAACAAATGCAATGTCTATTTCTGCGTCATTTATTCGAATTCCCACCCTGACTTCAAACGAATACGGTTTATGGCAAACGACATCGCACAACGCTGCGGCAACGGATGCGTCTGTCAAACCATTTGATTATGTCAAATATTCGTTTAGACACTGGTCTAAAGAAAGAAGAAAATAGCTTAAAAATTATTCTCTGTCAAATGTCAGCAAAATAGCAATTCCAGTTGAAAATGAACATTGAATTACAAGCTGTATACCTATTAAACAGGCAAAAAAGTAAACAGCCTTTTTAATCGAAAAACAATTAACTTTCTAATTAACCTACCCTCTTTACCCTTATCTTGGAATTAAGTACTCGATATCGACTCTCAAAGTGTCGTTAAAAGGGTAAAAAGAACTAAATTGGCTAACTTAATCGTTTAATTATAGGGATTTCATTGACCGTATTAGAAACAAGCATTAAGGAGAGATTTATAGAAAAGAGATATTTAAAAAATGTTTAGCATTAAGAGGGATCTATAGTCATTATTTTTCATACAAACGCTTTCAACGTATCCCTCTGCCAATTCGCAACCAATCGACTCAATTTTTGGCACGGTAACTCTTCTGGACTAGATATATGCTCCATATTCTTTTTCTGGCTGTAATAATGCATTTAAAAAAGATATGGCCGTCGCAAAGTGCTCCAAAATTATCAGCAAGTTTACACCTTGGTATCATCTAAATATGACAATAATTTCAGCAAAACAAATGATACGGGTATAGAATATTTTATTGGCAAAGGATCATGCCGTGGATTAGGCCCACTACCCCCGCCGCCCCCATTTCAGTCATTTAGGAACCCTTACTTTAAAATCTTGAAATACGCACCGTACCATAAAATCGCATTTTATGAAAAGTTAATATGATTTGTGCGGTCATTTGCTCTCAACAACAACGGGCTTTCCTGAGGGAGAAATTAGTAGAAAATAAAAGTAATATTATTCTCCCAAGAACCTCTTCATTTCCCGTGTCATAAAAACATCCGCTCGATTTGACTTCTTTCTCAGTCAAAGTCTGAGTAACGTCATCATATGGAGGTCTATGATGTTGATGTCAAATCATTACCATTTTTCTCGCGAGAAGAATTTATGAATAAGATTTTAAATGTCATAATATTAGGGACTCTTCAAAATAATCTTTTCTGAAGATGGTATGAAATATCAGCGTCAAAATAAGTCTGTGAAAGATGTCACGTCGGTTCGTGACTTGTTCGTGACTGACATGTTATTTTTATATTGACAATCTAAAGCCAAATTATTTTTCAGAAAAATACAATAGTAAGTAAACTGTCTGTATATTTGAAGATATAGCAAAAGGATTTGGCTATGTTTTATGGCCGGCAGCCTGTCTGACGTCAACCCTCTTTGGGAATACTACAGTAGGTGGTATCATCGCGGTCATGCGGTTGACCAAGGGTTGACCATAGTCGATAGATATTCAATCGAGGTCCATAACTCTGCGTTGCGTTTTACGAATCACCCTGAGGTGGACTAGGGGTGGCAGTATTATTAGACGCTACCACACGAACTTTTCCCCTTTCAATTAATTAATTATTGCTTGTCTTTTAAGGTATCCTGATTGGAGCAAGTGAGCTGGTTTTGTTGGTTGCTGGCCAGCCTGCAGGAAGGTGCAAAGAAGGACACTGCAGCAAGACCGTAGCAGAGGTATATCCTCGAAAAAATATATGAAATTAATTTGTAAGGACGAATATAACATCTAAATGTGTTACATTACAACAATCCTTATTGTATTTGTATATACTTGCTTGTTTTTATTATAATTAAAAAACTAGAAAAAAACATGTTTTATTTCTATTACCAATGTGCGAGTCGACAAAGTACCCGATAAGTAGGTCAACAAGGTTTTTATAAGATGTTTCAAAGTAAAGAAAAACAGAAAGCGCCATCTTATGGTTTACATAGTAAAATATCAGATGAAATAGAGACTAGATTAGAGCACCTTTTTCTTCGCGTAGCGCTATCTATGGGTTCTTCACGTAACTAAAATTATTCCGCCATCTTTGACATACAAAACTTATTTCTGTACTTTTAGCATAACTTTTAAACTAAATTATCCAAGATCTACTTCAGCCTAGATCTTTTATTTTTAGCTGTGCAGTTAGATAATTAGTTAAGTTATTGTTAAAGTATCGTTTCTTCGTGGTACGCTAACGTTTGGATGCGTTAAACATGATACTGGTTTGTATGGCAAAAAATCAAGATCCATTCCGGTAGCGAGCTACAACTGTCTCTTATATGGCTGCGGGCGGGTGGGATGCATAAATGAAATAGAAATATTTTTGTCAACTGACAGCTCACGAACTTAAAGCTCGGTATAGTAGCCTCTTAAAACGTTTACGGTTTGGTCAAAACTAATTGAATTTTAATGTAGGTTTGACTTACAAAGTAGGGTAATTAAACATAGAGTCCTCATGTTCCTGCTAATGTTCCAACCATGGTCGTATGTTTTTATGTTTACGAATATTGGGCGTATGAAATACAAGGTCAAATGAAACACTGAATATCTATAATTCAAGCAGTGAAATGCAACTCAACTCAACGAAAATTGACGAAATGACTAGATGCGATTATTGTTGACCTAACTATTTTCCTGATAAATTATAAAAACTCTATAATATGATGATATAAATTTTTAATTTTAGTTCAAAGTGATAGGTACTTATATTTAAAACTACACTCCCAAACTAATTATAAATCCAAAAGTTTCAATGACGTCAAAAACAGGAAACATGTAAATAAATGTGCGAATGAATAATATTTTTGCATGAATTCATGATTTGTCATTCCCATTGTAAATTCATCTCTAGGTGTCTCTATTAGGGTTGATTTTAGCTTGTTTTCAGCAAACTGGAATAAGGCTGAAATACATGTTATGAGATCTCTAATTAAACTGTACGCATTACCCCTGTTAATTTAGTTGAAATTGTAATTAGGATGCTACATCAAAATAGTACCTACCACCTACTCGTAGTGAGTCGAGAGTAGGTAGTAGAAATAATATGGCAAAGAAAATATTTATTTTGTCGGTTGAATACGGGGTGTAAGGGAAAGCTCTCCAAATACTGATAATTCAAACCACGAAACTGAACAACTTTCTATAAATAAATATTATCAAGAGATGTATAAAAAAAAATTACCCCTCATACAAAATCACGATCAGACTGCTTTTACACTACAGTAAAAAAATAATACCTGACCTGCAGTATTTTCTAATGGGAAGTTGTTCAGTTTCATAGTCTGTCTGAATGGGTGCATGCTTACTGACCTGTCGGACTCCCGATGATGGAGCACTTATTGAAACGCCGAGACTCTATATTAGTCCCGACTTAAAAAAACAACAAGATTGTTTTACTACATAAAATCGAATGCAGGTAAGAACTATGTAATTAAATCACTAAGATGTACTAAAAACGATGTTCTTTTAGGCGAGAAACGCAAGCAACTTTTAGCGTAGCGCTATGCGTTGCGTTTGAATAATATGATTTTACACCTTATTTTCCTAAAAATACAGTTTATGAGATGCTACATTGACGGAAGCCTTTGTGAATCAATTTGACGTAAACCATATCTGTATGAGAATAAAGTCGAAATTCGTATTGTTCCAAAGTATGCGATACGCAGCGCAATAATAAAATCGTAACGGAATTTACGTATGTAAATCTCCTTATTGTGATAAAATAATCAAACGATCTAGAAGTTACAGATTATTAATCTTTCTAAGCACGTCTGGCAGGCAAAAACATCATAAACCATATTTATCACAATTTTTTAGGAAATTATTCAAATTCCTCGTGCTATTTCCTCCGCCCAGGTAACGTATCCGATTTATTAAAACATCATTACAGCTCCTTCCCCTCTATTAGGCGAAAGATTTCATTTAGTGGGGAGTCCCCCTAAATCGTTTAAGGTAGGGATTTTTTCCCCGAGGCTTCAGCATTAAAGGTGCATTTTGATACTAATTGAAAAGGGGACGTATTGATTGGCCGGATTTTGGGTAAGATGCATTTATGTGCTTACGTAATATTTTGATGTTTTGATTCCATCGATTCAAAAATCTCAGGTAATTTTAATTTTTTTTAAATACCGGCAGATGGAATGAAATGCTCATGTTTAGACAATGTACAAACGCATAGTTTTAAACAAAAAAGTGCTTTAGGTGCAAACTAAGTATGAGAGACTTCAAAAAATCAGCTTCGTTATAGTAGGAGGTTTTTGAGCAAATTTTTGAAACACCTAATTTTATTGCTATTTAAAAATATACCTATTACAAAAAGAAACTTCCTTTTTACCTAGCTACTGCTCATAGTTTCACTGTTTGTATTTTAAACCGAAATGCTTCAAAGTGTGATTAAAAATGAAGTAGGTAATGTTTTCAATTAAATTACCTTAATTAATCTAGTTTGAGACGGCCATGCATGGCATAAGCGGATTAGCGAACGAATTTCATGTACCTGTATCTACCTATCTAACTAAGCTGTACTTAGCTATATTTATTTTGTATTACGACTGTAGGTAACTAGGTAATGTGCGATAAGTGCGGTAAGGTAGTGAAAGGAACCTGCCCTCTGGAGGTCCTTATAAGTTTAGTAAAACAGTTAGACTGTTTACTTAGAATTGAAGATGGCCAATATCAAGTGTGATCGTCTATTGGGTTAGGAATACGTTGCGTTTAAGTAGTGACTTGTAAATTCTTACGAAGTGGAGCAGTGTTTTGCTTGAGATGTATAGAGAGGAAACATTTAAGTTTAAATACAAAAACTACAAGAATACGGGGCTCCCATCCATCCTACACACCCGTCCGAAAGGGGCCAAGACGCACTCATACGACTTTCCTAAACGACCGAAGAATTTTGAATTACATGACGCTCTGCATATTGAAGACTAGCTGGTGCCCGCGAACTTTGTTTCGCCAAGAGAAGTTTTTGAGCCGACAGAAGCGGCACATCATGCTAAACAAATTTTTCAATACAGACATTTTCGTATCTCTTAAGGGTGCCACACACAGGGCGCGTATGCTTGACGTGCACGTCATCACGCGCGTAGAGATGACGTTGTATCGTATGGGATTGTATGAGAGGCCTGCCTATGTATGCGTGTACGTAATCACGCGAGTAGCACGGTGTGCGGTGCCTCATACAATCCCAGACGATAGAACGTCATCTCTATACGCGTGATAACGTGCACGTCACGCATACGGGCCCGGTGTGTGGCGCCCTTTAATATTTTGCCGAGTTCATGGTGTTCCGTCACGTAGGTAGACAGAGAGTACCTCCAGTGCTGATAAAGGTTCTCACTAATCATAAAATATGATCAGAACGTTTATCTTCCACCATACCAAACATCTAAAAACATCGCTTAATTTTTGAGTGATTCATGCACAATTTTTACACAATATAATGGTTCGTTTTCATTTGCGATGTTTGTCGCATGGTTATTATTTTATGCGTGATTTGTACGATTAGGGCATGCAAAGATAATGGTGATGACGATGATGATGGAATAACCTGGAGAAACCCCAGACTACCGCCGATGTGAGTTGGTTACTTGACTTTGAAGGGGAAAGCCCACTTCGACCCCTCCTGTTTCAAAGTCTGAGCGCCTGAGTTAGGTACATCTTGATGATATAGGTAGTTGGCTACAGTACCAACACCGGTGTTCTTTTATTATTTTTATGTGAAGGAGCAAATCCGAGTTGACCCATGTCGAAGGATGCTTGTTTCTTTCTATTTCTTCTACTTACGTATTTCACTTCTGTTTTTGTTTTCTTATTAAATAGTTGTGTAGGTAATAGGTATGTATACTTTTTATTTATTTAGGTACCTACCTACCAAAAGTGATAGGCCTGCCAGGCGCGGCCCATCAAGCTGTACATATTTTTTTGTAGCTGTTTCTAAGACACGCTATCGAAATTTTCTTTTGAAAACTATTTCAGGGGTACTTGACACCGACCTGTAACAGTTTTAAATTAACACTGTTACATGTACATACATGTACATACAGATTTCTGTACTATCGCCAGCAAATCCACCTACCCATTTAAGACACAAACTAACTGTATGCCCCGCCCTCATAACTTCGTCAGTTTCAATCGATCGACATCTTTGATGTGAAGATAGATCGTGTTGCTTGACACAAATTTAGAATGTTGGGAAAAAAATGTTTTTATTTTTTGGCGTAGGTACATGTGAAAGGAGGATAAAAAAAACCATCTGCTATATTAAGTAGGGTATCGTTAAATAGATCTTTAAAAATTAAGGCGAGGATTTTTAAAAAAAAATCACAAAAGTGATTCTGCCTCGAAGTATTTGCTTTTATGGGGAGTTTTCTCTTCCTAGAACTAAATATATGAAAAAAAAATAGTTCTTAGTCTGAAGTTACCATAAAAACTATATCGGATACTGTATCCACGCAAGTTTTAAGAAAAATAAGAGTTTTTTAATTTGTGGTTCGTAAGCATACTTACTTACTACTGCAAACAAACCAGCAACGAAATTAGGTAACTCGTAACGCTAATATTAAACATTGACTACAAACCCTATTTGTGGGCGTGGCTGGTTTTTTATTTTGCTTTACTATTATTTTGGTACGTGTTCGAATCTCGACTCCAATATGGGAGTAAAAAAAAAACTGCAAATATTGTAAGGGGTGAACCAGTTCAAGAAACTTTTAGTAGATATCATAAGGGCGCAAAACAACACTTCTACGGCGAGGGCGCTTTTTTGAATTCAGAGCGAAGTAAGGGATTCTAGAGTAGAATCCCCGAAGCCAAAATATATTTTGCGCCCGAGTAATTCACTCTACTTTTCATCACCCTCTATGAGCGAAATTACGGACTGTAATTCGCGCGTATCTTTTTTTTAGTTCTATTGGGGACGCGCGACTATGGGTCGTCGTCCCATACAGCCTTTATTCGAACAATATTTGCGTTCTATTTCTTTGGCGATGACTGAACATCAAGATGTTCTAAATTCAAAGTAGTTTTATTTGCATTTGTTGAGTTCTTTATTTAAAAAGTGCAAATAAAAGAACTTTGCGGCGCGTTCTTTTCGAACACTTTTCGAATAGATAGGATGAAAACAACTTTCCCCAAGAAACATAGGCAGTTCAAAATACGGGGTGCTAGGGACGGTGTAACGAAAACTTTGCAGGCGTGCTCAGACCATCAAACTGAACAACTTTCACTATGGAGCCAATGGTGGAAAACGAAAAAAAAATTCTGACCTCCCATACAAAATTTACGATCAGCTTACCGACTTTGTATGGGAGGTTGAAAAATTTTTTTCGTTTCCCACCATTGGCTCCATAGTAAAAGTTGTTCAGTTTGATGGTCTGATCATGCCAGCAAAGTTTTCGTCACACCGTCCCTAACACCCTGTATAAGTAAAAAAATACTGCAAATATTTTAAGGAGTGAAACAGTCCATGAAACTGAACAACTTTCCCCAGGGAACATAGGTCGAAATATGAAAAAAGAATTTGGACCTCCTATACAAAATGTTCTGGCGGGCCGGTTCAGTTTGAATGGGAGGGCCAAATTATTCGTATTTCGACCTATGTTTCTTAGGAAAAGTTGTTCAGTTTCATGGACTGGTTTAGTCGTAAAATACGTGCAGTTATTTTTTTACCTACTGTAGGAAAAAATAATTGGACCTCCCATACAAAATGCTCCAGCCGTCTCGATAGCCGACCAAGTTAAATTTGTAGGGAAGGGAAGGATTTTTTTTTTCATTATTCGACCTATGTTCCTTGGGGAAAGTTGTTCAGTTTCATGGACTGATTTACCCCTTGGAATAGTTTGAGTAGTTTTTTTACATCTTATAGTAACTTATTCCTCTACCGCACGCAACGCACGCAATATCGATTTACGGGCAAACTTATTTCAAGTATAGTGGCAACCCCCCCTTTTAGGGGTCGAATTTTTTTAACCTATAACCTGGTCGGTAATTTTCCCGACATTTTGGTATAATTTGCATCAAAATCGGTTCAGTCGTTTTTGCGTGATGCTTTCACATACAAACAGATAAACAAATAAACAAATAAACAGATAAACAGAAAAAAAATCTAAAAATTGCTGAAACGTGTTCTGTTATCAATTTTAAGTATCACCAAACAGTTTTTTTTCGAAAATCTTCTATGTACAGACTTTCGACCCTCTACAACTTTATTATATGTGACGAAGAAGGAACAGAAGAAGTAAAAGAGGATAGGTACGATATCTAAAGACTACTGGGAATTTGGCCGATAAACAAAGTGATACATACCATTTCGTAGTCAGCTTATCCGTTGAGACTGTTTCGGGCTAGCAGCCCTCGTCAGGCACGGTGTCACCGTACGACAGTCAGTCCGCCTACAGTAACACCACGCCTCCAGCAAGCCAACCTTAGAACCTTAGATACACACTGTTCCAAGCTGGTGCGTCTTCACCAACTATCAGATTCCGATGAATATCACTGAAGTCCACTGGCTGCCTGCAGCCCTGCATGGCTACCAAGAGAACCAGTAGCAGTTGCCACCATTCTCGTACGATCTCAGCATTTTAGCAACCTCTTGATGGTATTACGATAACAATGAACACACACTTCACGATCTCCACAAATATTCCGTTGCCCGTACGGATCTAGGGCTCCGCCATCGCCTGATGACCACAGATTCTCCAAATAGTCCAGGATTCCCAAGATTTAGCCGGATTCAGAATCTAACCTCAAAAAGACAAGTTTACGGCAGCGCGGCCAAAGCGAGACTGAATCAATCGCATTCGACTCTCAAGCTCATCAATTCGTCAATCGTCAATCATCAATCCCATTCGAATGACTTCATTCGTTCAATCTCCCAATTTTACTACACAACCACGATTGTAATCCAGTGTTGGCAGTTAAAGCCTTTGCCTTGCAAGTGGCGCCATCTAGCACAGCGCCTAAGTACTAAAGGTAGCGTTTCGTTTCTGCAAGAATCAACTAGCGATGGAAAGGAAAGATAAATTATCAATTGTCAGGTGAATTGTCAACTGTCAAATATTTCATCAAATACCGACAGTTTGATTATTTTCCGACATATGTATAGAAGAAAGCCAAAAGATCAAATACTCCTTATATTATGGAAACTAACGAAGTTAATTTCGCTCCACTAGGAAGCAAGTTAAAAGGGGTCTAGGTTGGAGAACCAGATCAGGAAAGACCCAGTCTAAGGTAACCCCGGGGATAATCCCCGTGACCAACCAACCCGGAATCCTACCTATGTAATCCTACCTAGCTAGCTCAAAGCCAGGTAACTAAGCATCCGCGTAACCTAAGGCCAAAAGTAAATTTTGGAGACTATCTTTCACAAGAATCCCAGAAGGTGAACTGTAGAATAGTGGATGGGTGGCCAACCCCTTCTTGTTGTATGTTTTTGTTGAGGTATGGAAGCTTTCCCTCTACGGCACCAGGGCCGGGAAAGCAACGCACCTCAACGCGGGGCAGTCTGGACTAGACTATGTAGAGTAAATTATGCTCGCAATACCAACCCAGGAACTTAGAAGTAGATCTTGTAATACTAGATATTGTGTTATCTAGTATTACCACATACCCCCCAGTCCGAGAACAGGTATAGAGTGTAGCGCTTACTCTACAGTTCAAATCAACCTCTGTACGCGCGGTGGCACTTCACAGCATACATACACAGGTTAATAAAATTTAATATTTAAATTAAACTAGAAAATTAGATTGTCCCCTTTTAAAATTTGTTAAAATACTTTTAATTATAATTTGGAAGATTGATCTGATTTAAAATTTATTAGTGTTATAAAAAAATTGTAACGTTTGAAATAAAAATCATTAATTTTACAAAGGCATTCCTAGCTGAAGAATAAGAAGACCTAGGCATTGAAGTAAGCATGTTGTGACTGTCCTTCATCCATATCCATTCACAGAAAACGTTCATATAACAGCGTCCATGAGTCCCCTAGATAAAAGATATAAGGTTGAAAACGTTCACTCCTTCCCTTTCTTTCCGATTTTATCAGAATATTCCCAGTTCCAATTTAGAAAAAAAAAAGAAATCTCAACGTTGGATTATTATCTAATCTAAATATAAATAAAATTGAAATCATAATTCTAAAATAAATTAAAAGAATTTATACTTACATTTTACCACTTATAATTTACTTCTATAAAACTCAGTATACTCGTGCACTCACTTTCAAAGAATGATATAATTGATTGTTGTCAAAAGACCGAGTTGACGCAAATTTTCAAATTTGAAATAAAAGAATTATAAATAAAACTAGACATCTGAATGTCAAAGTGTCAAAGATAGTTTATTAAAGAAAGAATAAAAATGTCTAAATTTGAAATATCTCAAAATACTTTAAGTTAAGTGTCAAACTTGTGAACTCTTGAAGTATTCTATGCTAAGTGTCAAACTTGAAAACCCTTGAAATATTCTATGTTAAGTGTCAAACTTGAGAACCCTTGAAATATTCTATGTTAAGTGTCAAACTTGAAAACCCTTGAAATATTCTATGTTAAGTGTCAAACTTGAAAACCCTTGGAACCTAAGCTAAATAACTAGGTTGTAATATCACACGAAAGGGAAATCACTCAAAAGTAAAATCTAAGTAGAACACTTTAGTTTCTCAAACTTAAATATCACAACACTACACTTGCACGATATCTCCAGCTCAACGTTAGGTTCAGGAACCGTTGCTCCCGCGAAATATGACACGAAAACCAAAGGGTTCACAGGACGTTACACGTACAACAATAAATTAACAAAACGTTACACTCGTGGTATGTCACTCGCATACTAATAAATTCGCAAAACCTTACACACGCAGAATGTCACTCGCACAATAATAATTTCGCAAAACGTTAGACACGCGGGATGTCACTCGCGCAATAATAAATTCGCAAAACGTTGCACACGCGGATTGTCACTCGCACAATAATAAATTCGCAAAACGTTGCACACGCGGAATGTCACTCGTGCAATAATAAATTCGCAAAACGTTGCACACGCGGATTGTCACTCGCACAATAATAAATTCGCAAAACGTTGCACACGCGAAATGTCACTCGCGCAATAATAAATCGCAAAACGATAGATTCGCGTAACACATAACTTTACGATCACTTTGCCTAAGCATTAATTTTTTAATTTCCTTCATGCCTATTTAATACAAATGGTAGATAAACACTTACGTCTGCAGTTTTGAGTCTCAAACCTGGCATCCTCAAAGTAATTGCCCCATCATAATCCAGCCCTATATACAGGATGGTTTTCATTGTTACAAGACATTTTTTTCTCTCTACTTCTTCCTTTACTCTGAAAAATACGAACGATATTAGTATTTCTTATATAATACAAATAAAAACATAATTCTAGAAAGTTACAATAAACAATTTTTTTGTCAAATTCACGTATTCCAATTTCATACCACCCTTTGTTCGATCTCCGCCCTACAAATCCAAATGAGATTGGTCACTTTATAGGAGCACCCTAGCAGCGATCTGCAATAGAAGATATTACTCTATTCTGTCTTTCCTAGATATAAGAAAAAAAACAATACTTATCTTTAAAATAGAATTTCACATTACTCCCGGACATTTGGACATCCCTTATTTGGTAGTTTTCAGTATTTCTCTGACTTTTCTGAGCACTGAAAATCCCCTTTCAGTAGCTCCCATTTTTCCTCCTCTCTTGAACACTCCAAAAATTTGACTGATTTTTCCTGTTCTAAAACTGTCAGAAACCTTTTCAAAAACAAAACGTCACACGATTTCAAATTTTTTTTTTATGCCGCCTACAACATTTGTCACCTTATACTTTGACATAAAGCTCTTATAAAGAAGTTTCTTACTCCAACACGGAATATAAAATCAAAATTAGGGTTCGATCGGTCAAATGGATCAAATATTTAATGTTTTAGCAAGATAACATTTTCAATTTTTATGTCGAACGACTAGGTTCTCTACAATCCTCCCCCAGATTTTGGTTCTATACCTATAGATTTAAAATCTTATACCTCAAAGAGAGCTAGTCGTTTATCATAAAAAATAAAAGAAGAGAAAAAATTTTAAAACTTTAATTATAATCGGAAAATTAACAAATATTAAATATTTATCTCAATCATTGATAATGCTAAATGGATTTCTCTAAACATAATATCGAGATAAATGTATCGCACTATAAATTCCTCGAATTTTTAATCTATCTGGATCAACTAAAACATAAATATTTCCAGGCTTCCTAATTAAAACTCTATAGGGACCTTCGAATCTAAGTTTAAACTTTTTGAATAAAGATTTCCTAGTATCAGATTTATTTAATTTTCGAATTTTCACTAAATCTCCCACTTGAAATTCTATCAATCGGTGTGTCTTATTATAAAATTCCCTTCTAATTTGTCCTGCCTGCCTTAAATTTTCCTTAATCTCTTCTCTAATAGTCTCAACATCCCTAGTATTTTCAAAATGAGGCAAAACCCGATCAATGGTTAACCTGGCCGAACTCCCGAAAACTATTTCCTTTGGAGAATATTTTGTCGAATTGTGATAAGTGTTTTTATATAGCTCTTCAACATCTCCCAAAATCTTGTACCATCCTTTATGATTATGATGACAAAAAATACGAAAGTATTTGGATAACTCCTTATTCACCCTTTCTGTAGTATTGGGTCTCGGATTCCTAATCGAAGTATAAAGTGCACGAATTCCCAATTCTCTTAATCCAGTTCTCCATATCATACTAATAAATTGTTTTCCATTATCTGTCATAACTATTTTGGGCTTGATGATTCTAACAAACTCCTTTAATTTCTTTAAAACCGCTCTAGAAGTAGCCCTGCTCAAACCATACAATTTAATGTATTTGCTAAATGAGTCTTGTAATACAAAAATATAAGAATATCTTGATTGAGCTCTAGGTAGTGGTCCATACAGGTCTCCCATTACAAGATCTCCTATCCCTTCTGTAATAATCGAATTACAAGGTCCAACATATTTAATAGGATCATCCTTTGATAATTGGCAAACTCTGCATTTCCGAATAACAGATCTAACTGTTGTTTTCATCCCAATCCAATAAAACCGTTGCCGAATGTAATGATAAGTTTTATAGACTCCCAAATGTCCCATCTCAATATGCACTTGTCTACAGGTTTCCTCCCGTAAAATTTCCGGTAAGAAAATCACTTGACGATCAACATTAGGTGGGTCATAGTATAGAATTCCATCAATCAAAGAGCACCTGGATGCGATTCTACCCAATCGGTCCTCCCCCAAACCATTCAATTCTAAAACTCGTTGTCTAATATTCATAATAATATTATCCATCATTTGATATTCATTCATGCGTTCTAATTTCTCATTTAAAGACCGGCTTGAAGAAACTCCCATATACATAATATTTGGGCATTTCACCTTTTCTTCCTGAATAACTCCCCCAACAGGATACCTCGAAAGTATATCCGGTACTATATTTTCCGTCCCTTTAATATGTTCGATTTTATAGTTGAATTGTTCTAAAAACAAGATCCATCTAGTTACACGAGCATTAAACAATTTAACATTTTTAATAAATATTAATGGTTTATGATCGGTCTTAATAATTATCGGTACTCCCCTTAAATACGTCTCAAACTTTTTCAAATTGTATATTATAGCCCACAGTTCCTGTTCAGTAACAGTCCACCTCAACTCCGGTCCACGTAAAGCTCTACTACAAAACCCAAGGATCTTCATATTTCCCTCATCATCAATTTGATATAGAACTCCTCCAATCCCTATTCTCGAACTATCCACTTGTAAATAATATTCTCTGTTTTGATCTGGATGGTGTAGTAAAATAGTTGACAAGAATTCCTTCTTCAACTCATCCATTGCCGATTGTTCCTCTTGGCCCCATTTCCATCTTTGTTCCTTACGTAAAAGATTATTAAGAGGAATCGTCAAAAGGCTATAGTTAGGAATAAACCTCCGATAGTAATTACATAACCCCAAAAAGGCTCTTAGTTGTTTAACTTTCTTAGGTTCTGGGAACTTTTGGATCGCTTCGACTTTAGCCGGGTCAGTCCTAATCCCATCTATTGAGACTATATGTCCTAACATTTTAACTTCTTCACAAACAAATTTACATTTTTCTATGTTACAGGTCATATCAGCCATTTCTAACCGATTTAAAACCTCGTCTATATATGATGAAGGTGTTCAACCCAAGTCCCTGCTGTCAGAATAGCCAGATCATCAAGATAATTTACGCAAAATTCTCTAACTCCTATCCCTAGAATTTTATCCATGGCCCTGCTAAAACTTCCAACCGAAGTTTTCAAACCTTGGGGTAATACGTTATAAACATAAGATTTCCCATTTACTGTAAATCCTGTGTACTTCTTACTATTTTCCGAAATGGGAATTTGAAAATACGCGTTATTTAAATCTAAAATCGTAATAAATTTCACCCCATGGAAAGCATTCAAAACATCTATCTGAAGTGGTGGTGCTTCCGACTCTGCAACCATGAATTTATTTATTTCCCTCGCATCTAGAAGAATACAAACTGAACCATCAGGTTTTATAGCAAAGGTTAGCGGACTACAATAAGGAGTTGATGCTCTTGAAATAATTCCCATTTCAATCATTTCGTTAATTTTATCCTCGACCTTTGATCTATAAGCATAAGGAATTGGATAAGTTCTATTAATCTTTGGTGTTGTTGTTTCCATTTTAATCTCATGAACGTAACAATTCGCCCTTCCTAATTTTTGTGAAAACACCGCTTTGTGTTTCTTCAAAAGTTTAAACAAAGAAAGTTTTTGTTTAGACGAGATTTCCATTCCCAATTTAACTTTCTTTCTATAGCTATTTGACTCAATTGTTTTAGTTTCCTTTTGAAGTACTTCTTTCTGAAGATTCACTCCTGGAGAATCCTCGTACACCTTCTCTAAAAATGGTACAACAACCTTGTTACCTCCCCCTGTGTTTAAGATTAGCGCCTTCGGATCACCTAAATCAATCTTAGCCTCATTTGCTATTAACCAATCAAACCCAAGAATCATATTTTTAGCCAATTTGGGAATAACTAATAATCCGATCTCAAATTCACAACCCTTAATCTCCAAGGTTATACTAGTTAAGAAATTTATTTTTAAGCTTTTCTGTCCTACTGCCCCTTTTATAAATAAAGGCTTTATTGGGAGCTTGGCCAAGTTTTGGATTGAATTCAGTTTGAAAAAGAAATCCTCAGCTATACAAGTTATTTCGCTACCCGTGTCTACTAACACCACAAAGACCTCCCCCAGAAATTCCACCTCTATTTCGGCTGTAATCCTAATATTCTCTTGTGTGATAAAGCTTTGATCTACCTCTAATTCATCTGTAAATAACGAGTTATTTATTTTGAAAACACTTAGATAATTATTATCATTTTCCTTTATGAAATTTTTTAACTCAATATAAGGTCTTATTATCTCATTTAATTCTAAATATCCAAGGCCACGCCTATCATTTCCTACCCTATAATTTTTATTTTCAACAGGGTGACGCCTTCCTTGTCTTGATCTTCCCAATCCGTCTCCAGGTTTCCATCCATTCTTAATGAGATAATTTACTGCAAAGTATTCTTTATTGCCTCCCCCAATTCCAGCTGACTCCGAGGCCAAAGATCCAGCCGCATCTAGTTTAAATCTATACAATCAGGTTCGGGTTCCATCTCTAGCTCACCCTCATTCTGAGTCATAATATGATTCAATGTTTTCGTTCTCTTGACTCCTGGTTGAGTCTTGTTTTGAACTGTACTTGCAACACGCTTTAATCCTCCTTGGGGATGATTCGAAACCTCCACATGGGTCTTGCATTGACGTCCCACATCATCAAGTTCTCTAAGAAACTCAGCTGCTTGTATAATTTTCCCTGACTTCTTCTGTCTCCAGACATATTGTACCTCTATCGGGAAATGATTCATTAGATCAGCCACCAATTGATCCTCAGGGATATTCCTTGCCAACATTTTTGCTTGACTCGCCAGATTTATGAAATAACTCATCATTGAAGGTTCTCTCTTCTCATTCCAAGTGCCACAGACTATTGACCGGCGAAGTTGATTTTGTTCTGTTTCAGACTAGAATGACTCAAGAAAATCCCTTTTGAAGTCTTCTTCATTCATCCACCTGTCCTTATAAATCCTTGCCCATTTACGGACTTCCCCTTCCAGACAAGCTATAATCTCTTCAATCACCTGGTCTTTTCTTGAAACTCTATTCAAATAGGCAAAGAGGTCTTCGATGAACGTTACCGGATGCATATTCGCTTTCCCGGGGTATTTCGGTCTTTCTAGTTTTGCTTCAGTCGCGTGATAAACAGTTACAGGTTCCACGGTGCTCCTGGAAGTTTCTTGGTTTTCTTTCTCCTCATTAATCTTGCGTTCGAGCTCGTTTATCTTGTGCGACAAACGACCAATAGTAGTCCGCATCAATTAGAATAAATTCCTCCCTCTATTGGTTTTCACGACAGCACGTTGAGAAGTTTCTGTCCGTCCTTGGAGAATGCCCTCCTGGGATAATCCATCAGTTTGTTGTGACCCGCCTGTCTGTCCTTGAGGTCCCTCTACTTGGTGTTCAATCATTTGTTGAGAACCCTCTGCCTGTTCATCTTGAATCTCTGGTTGTTGTGGAAGGTCTACCATTTCAATCTGATCTTCTTGCTCACGTTGTCCCTCTCCCCGTCTACCGACGACATTCCTTGTAATTCTTTTTGGCATGCCTATGATTTCCTTTTATCGAATTGACTGCAACAAAATTAAAAATATTTCAACCTTCCATATTAAAATCTAATATTTTCTTTAGGATCTTCCAATGTTTCTAAAATCTTGAAAAAATCTTTTAGAACTTCAGTTTCATTTTGATTCCCATCTATTATTTCTACTTCTGTATTATTGATTTCTCCATTCATTCTTCCTTCTAGTAACCATGCTTCATGACTTTCGTGTATTTGTTTTAGATAAGACAAGGTTAGTGAACTTTCGCCTTCTCTTTTCCTTGAGGAGATTCTCTGTAAAGCTATCTCTGGAGTGGTTCTAAGATAGACTATCAAGTCTTCTTGAACCCAAGCCTTTTCACATATAAAGTCAAACCAATGGTCTAACATTGTTTTCTCAACATTGTTCAAATATCCTTCTTGAATGAGTGTTTTAATGAAACAATTCTTCGCAGAAAAAATACTCCGCTCCATGATCCTATATTTAGTAGTTATAGGTTCCTGGTGATTCTCTAATAATGTTAGGAACACGTAATTTTGGAAAGTATAACTCCATCGCTCTCTATCTTCCGAAAATGCCTTAAATAGATTGACCCCTCCAACATCTTGCCATTTTTCAATAGGCTCTTTCAAAACAGTAATATCCTTTTGTAATGCTAGGCCATCTAATAATGAAGATTTCCCAGAAGCAATATTTCCTTCTAATAGGATTTTGTATTTCCTCATGGATATAAATTTATCAAATTTATATCAAAATATTTAATATTTGTTCTGTAACAAACAAAAAGCTAGCATCAAGACCTATACACTATAACTAACTGATTTTTCTTATTGTTTTCTCCCAACATCTCAAAAATACACCGCTCACTTGCGACTCCGATATCCTGGTCACGGCACCATTGAAAGGAACCTGCCCTCTGGAGGTCCTTATAAGTTTAGTAAAACAGTTAGACTGTTTACTTAGAATTGAAGATGGCCAATATCAAGTGTGATCGTCTATTGGGTTAGGAATACGTTGCGTTTAAGTAGTGACTTGTAAATTCTTACGAAGTGGAGCAGTGTTTTGCTTGAGATGTATAGAGAGGAAACATTTAAGTTTAAATACAAAAACTACAAGAATACGGGGCTCCCATCCATCCTACACAACCGTCCGAAAGGGGCCAAGACGCACTCATACGACTTTCCTAAACGACCGAATAATTTTGAATTACATGACGCTCTGCATATTGAAGAAGAAAGCCACAAGATCAAATACTCCTAATATTATGGAAACTAACGAAGTTAATTTCGCTCCACTAGGAAGCAAGTTAAAAGGGGTCTAGGTTGGGGAACCAGATCAGGAAAGACCCAGTCTAAGGTAACCCGGGATAATCCCGTGACCAACCAACCCGGAATCCTACCTATGTAATCCTACCTAGCTAGCTCAAAGCCAGGTAACTAAGCATCCGCGTAACCTAAGGCCAAAAGTAAATTTTGGAGACTATCTTTCACAAGAATCCCAGAAGGTGAACTGTAGAATAGTGGATGGGTGGCCAACCCCTTCTTGTTGTATGTTTTTGTTGAGGTATGGAAGCTTTCCCTCTACGGCACCAGGGCCGGGAAAGCAACGCACCTCAACGCGGGGCAGTCTGGACTAGACTATGTAGAGTAAATTATGCTCGCAATACCAACCCAGGAACTTAGAAGTAGATCTTGTAATACTAGATATAATGTTATCTAGTATTACCACATACCCCCAGTCCGAGAACAGGTATAGAGTGTAGCGCTTACTCTACAGTTCAAATCAACCTCTGTACGCGCGGTGGCACTTCACAGCATACATACACAGGTTAATAAAATTTAATATTTAAATTAAACTAGAAAATTAGATTGTCCCCTTTTTAAAATTTGTTAAAATACTTTTAATTATAATTTGGAAGATTGATCTGATTTAAAATTTATTAGTGTTATAAAAAAAAATTGTAACGTTTGAAATAAAAAAATCATTAATTTTACAAAGGCATTCCTAGCTGAAGAATAAGAAGACCTAGGCATTGAAGTAAGCATGTTGTGACTGTCCTTCATCCATATCCATTCACAGAAAACGTTCATATAACAGCGTCCATGAGTCCCCTAGATAAAAGATATAAGGTTGAAAACGTTCACTCCTTCCCTTTCTTTCCGATTTTATCAGAATATTCCCAGTTCCAATTTAGAAAAAAAAAAGAAATCTCAACGTTGGATTATTATCTAATCTAAATATAAATAAAATTGAAATCATAATTCTAAAATAAATTAAAAGAATTTATACTTACATTTTACCACTTATAATTTACTTCTATAAAACTCGAGTATACTCGTGCACTCACTTTCAAAGAATGATATAATTGATTGTTGTCAAAAGACCGAGTTGACGCAAATTTTCAAATTTGAAATAAAAGAATTATAAATAAAACTAGACATCTGAATGTCAAAGTGTCAAAGATAGTTTATTAAAGAAAGAATAAAAATGTCTAAATTTGAAATATCTCAAAATACTTTAAGTTAAGTGTCAAACTTGTGAACTCTTGAAGTATTCTATGCTAAGTGTCAAACTTGAAAACCCTTGAAATATTCTATGTTAAGTGTCAAACTTGAGAACCCTTGAAATATTCTATGTTAAGTGTCAAACTTGAAAACCCTTGAAATATTCTATGTTAAGTGTCAAACTTGAAAACCCTTGGAACCTAAGCTAAATAACTAGGTTGTAATATCACACGAAAGGGAAATCACTCAAAAGTAAAATCTAAGTAGAACACTTTAGTTTCTCAAACTTAAATATCACAACACTACACTTGCACGATATCTCCAGCTCAACGTTAGGTTCAGGAACCGTTGCTCCGCGAAATATGACACGAAAACCAAAGGGTTCACAGGACGTTACACGTACAACAATAAATTAACAAAACGTTACACTCGTGGTATGTCACTCGCATACTAATAAATTCGCAAAACCTTACACACGCGGAATGTCACTCGCACAATAATAATTTCGCAAAACGTTAGACACGCGGGATTTCACTCGCGCAATAATAAATTCGCAAAACGTTGCACACGCGGATTGTCACTCGCACAATAATAAATTCGCAAAACGTTGCACACGCGGAATGTCACTCGTGCAATAATAAATTCGCAAAACGTTGCACACGCGGATTGTCACTCGCACAATAATAAATTCGCAAAACGTTGCACACGCGAAATGTCACTCGCGCAATAATAAATCGCAAAACGATAGATTCGCGTAACACATAACTTTACGATCACTTTGCCTAAGCATTAATTTTTTAATTTCCTTCATGCCTATTTAATACAAATGGTAGATAAACACTTACGTCTGCAGTTTTGAGTCTCAAACCTGGCATCCTCAAAGTAATTGCCCCATCATAATCCAGCCCTATATACAGGATGGTTTTCATTGTTACAAGACATTTTTTTCTCTCTACTTCTTCCTTTACTCTGAAAAATACGAACGATATTAGTATTTCTTATATAATACAAATAAAAACATAATTCTAGAAAGTTACAATAAACAATTTTTTTGTCAAATTCACGTATTCCAATTTCATACCACCCTTTGTTCGATCTCCGCTCTACAAATCCAAATGAGATTGGTCACTTTATAGGAGCACCCTAGCAGCGATCTGCAATAGAAGATATTACTCTATTCTGTCTTTCCTAGATATAAGAAAAAACAATACTTATCTTTAAAATAGAATTTCACATTACTCCCGGACATTTGGACATCCCTTATTTGGTAGTTTTCAGTATTTCTCTGACTTTTCTGAGCACTGAAAATCCCCTTTCAGTAGCTCCCATTTTTCCTCCTCTCTTGAACACTCCAAAAATTTGACTGATTTTTCCTGTTCTAAAACTGTCAGAAACCTTTTCAAAAACAAAACGTCACACGATTTCAAATTTTTTTTTTTATGCCGCCTACAACATTTGTCACCTTATACTTTGACATAAAGCTCTTATAAAGAAGTTTCTTACTCCAACACGGAATATAAAATCAAAATTAGGGTTCGATCGGTCAAATGGATCAAATATTTAATGTTTTAGCAAGATAACATTTTCAATTTTTATGTCGAACGACGAGGTTCTCTACAGTAGCAATTAGATCACCTTTGCGAACATTTAGATTTCTTTTGTTAATGCTTTCTTAATTTTTGTACTTAAGATACATACATACATCACGGTTCTTTTCCGGAGGGTTAGGCAGAGACTACATCCTGCCACTTGCTATGAACCTGACACACCTCTTTAGTTTATTCAACATTTATTAATCTTTTCACGCACACTCGTCGATTTAGGTTACCTACTCTTAAACTGGCTTTTCTGTAAATTAAACCGTCGTCCCCGGTTTGATCCAGGTACGTTCGTATAGGTCTTCTTCTTCCATTTACTTACTTACGTACTAATTATTGTGTGGAAAAAGAGTTTTTACTTACTAATGTATGTACCTATACATATGTCTTCATAGAACTATAAAGTTAGTTACTTAATAACACTGCCGTGTCTCTTCCTCTAGCCTAAAATGTGATTTGGATCTAAAATGAAAAGTAAATTCTACAATAAAACTACTGTTCGTTACAGTATGTTAATTTACCCATAACTTTATTTTAATCATAATATTTTTACAGGTAAACACGCTAGACACCGTTGCTTCACGCGATTACGTAGCCCCAAAAATGTACAAAGCCGACCTCGCGTCAATCCGCAGTCTAATTTCGGCATCCAAAGCTCCTCGTAGCCTACAGCTAGGTGCGAAGAGATTTGGCTGGCAAATTGGGAGGCGGCCGAGCTTCATAATCGGCTTATGACCGGCACTGGGATGCTCGATGCCTGAGCTTGCTTGTACCTACTCTTGGATGACTGAAACATGTATATTGATGTTTCTAAGGTTAGGAAAGGTTTTTGATATTTCGCAGCTGTGCATACAAAATTAGCTTTATATTGAGCTTATGAACGCCCCAAGGATGCTCTATGCCTATGTTTGCTTCGTACTACATGTTTCTCTTCTAAGATGATTTATTGGTGTCTCAGCTAGGTGTAAAGAGATTTGTTTGGTAAAATTGCGGTGCTTGCTTCGTACTCTTGGATGACTGAAACATGTATCTACCTACACTAATGATTCTAAGGGTAACGGTAAGGTTATTTATACGGGGTGTTAGGGACGGTGTAACGAAAACTTTGCAGGCGTGCTCAGACCATGAAACTGAACAACTTTTACTATAGAGCCAATTGTGGGAAACGAAAAAGAAATACCTACCTCCTAAAGTCAGTCAGCTGGTCGTGAATTTTGTATGGGAGGTCGGAAATTTATTTTTGTTTCCCACCATTAGCTCTATAGTAAAAGTTGTTCAGTTTGATGGTCTGATCATGCCTGCAAAGTTTTCGGCACACCATCCCTAACACCCTGTATTTCTTAGATAGGTGCAAAGAAGGTTGGCTTTATAATGGGCCTATGACCGGCCTATGCTTGTTTCATACTCTAGGCTGACTTTCTGTATAAAAAAAATGTACCTACATTGCTGTTTCTAAGAGTGGGTAGAGTTATTGATATTTATCAGCTAGGTGCAAAAAGATTTAGCTAGCAAATTGGGAGGCGGCTGGGCTTCATAATCGGCTTACGTCCGGCACGGGGACGTTAGAGCTTGCTTCGTTTTTGGGTGACTTGGTGTATCTTAACATTGATGTTTCCGATCGCGCCATCGTACATGTAGTTTTCTTTTTAAAGAGATTTCATGCTCCATAAAATAGAGGTCAGCTTACTTAGATAGATATATGATTAGTACTCATGCATCCAAGGTTCATGTACTTTTGTTTTTGAAGAGATGTTATGATTCATAAAATAAAGGTGTTCAACTTTATCAGCTTACCTACTTATGATTATTAGTACTCATGGGTGTGTCACAGTATAGCCAAGATAGACTGTTAGAAAAAGTTGGGCACAATAGTCAAAAGCATTAATGTTTGTTTGGTTTTTCTTGCTGGCATTGTATGCTTATTTATGTCGAAAACTGATTCGGCTAAACAATAAATCAGTGCCTAATTGCTAAAGAGTGCTTACAATAAAATTTAATGGGTAAGTTAAGTACATAAGGTTGCATTTATTTTTGCACCTGCCTCGTCCTTTTCCACAGGGCCTAAGGTAGACTGGTAGATAATGCCATTGGCATTAAGCCCGCCCATGTAAAATTTGTACATAATGAAGGTAAATAAATAAGGCATCAATCATAGAATTTTGCGTGAGTTAACCTATCACACAGATATTTTACATCACCTAAAATTGTGAAACTGAACTACTTTCAGTTGTCAAAAAGAATCTATGAGTTGCAATTTATTTGAAGTAAGGTAAATTCTAGATATAATATAAATTGTTTTGATAAAGACTTTAGTGTGTATATTATCATCATTTTAGAATGTTAGAGCAGATTGTTAAATCTTTGTTAGATTATCTTTCTCGGTGCAGACAGCATACAGACTAAAACAGAGACTTGGTTGACGTTTTCTAATAGCTCTAATCCTCCGACAGAAGACTTTAGCCGCTAGCAGATATATTGGACAGTTATTGGAAACGTGTGGACTTTAATACTTCATAGTTGTCTTTGTAATAAAGATATTATAATGGGAAGTCCACCACATTACATAGGTACCTATCTAATTTGATTTAGGATGCATGACTATAGCCGAGAAGACCACTCGCTGCATACGCGGCCGAGTGGCGCTTTTTCACTTGACTTTAACACAACGTGGGAAAGGGAGCGTCATACGGCTGCGAATGCAGTGAGTAGTCTTCTCGTCTATATCTTTGTTCGAGTTACATTACATTTTAATTCCGCCGCCTATAGTTAAGTCATAGAGTGCAAGATAGTATTGCATAATATGAGTATGACAACTCACGCGTCACATTTTTTAATGACGTCATATATAAGGTCCTATTAAATCCACTGCAAATATTTTAGGGGCAGATCAAATAAAATATAAGCATGTACTAGGCAAATTTTTAAAGAAATCTACACGCTAGTTTTCGAGAAAATTGCATTTAACTAAAAAAAAAACAATACGAATAAAGTGCACCCTGTTTGTCCTAGAAACACACACTTCGATGAATTTAAATTACGCGCCAAACAAAGGTGCTGTGATTGGTTGGTTGTTAGTGTGCGTGCCGTGTAAGTGAATCCTGTCTACGTGGCGGAACGTCAGTCGGGTCAGTCAAAGGATGTTCACATAATTAATTAAAAAGTCTGTTTGAAAATGAAAAAAAAAATCTAGCGTGTAGATTTTTTTTTAAATGCCTTTGATGTTTTTCTTAAACATATTTACGCCCGCCCTTAAAATATTTGCAGTGAATTTAATAGGACCTTATATATTGATCCTACATAAGTACCTAAATACAATGTATATTTCCGCAATTTTAGCCACCTCTATTGTCATATCTATAGTCCGTGCACGATGATGGCCGCTTTCATACATTTTCTTCGCTTTCGACCGCATGAACCGTAGGTCATTCACAAATTTATAGCGAAATACGAATGATTATTGAGGTTACTATTTTGCACCTTCCTACTGTTCAACCGACTCTTAGCTAGCTAGCCTACACAAAATATATTTGCAGTAGCTATACAAACTTTTAAAAAATCTGTGTACGCCCTCGTTTTATTAATATTTTGTCGCTTTCTAGCCATTTTCTTGTTATATTTACTTGTGCTCATAATGAGCTCTTTCTGACAATTTGTTAAGACTGATGTCTCCAGGGTGTACGAAGTGCCTCACAGTAGGGCGTCCTTCCAGGGCGTCCGAGCCTTCAGGATGTACGAGGTTACCCTCTACCCTCTAGAGCTCCGTCACTGTAGCCTTAATCATTTTTAACTAAGCCAAACCACACATAATAATTACTTTAACGGGTCTTATCGCGATAGTTTTTTAGGTAAATAAGCGATTTACCTGGACACTCGACGTTCAACGTCGCATAAAAAACAAGAAAGCGAAGCAACCTGAGTTGAACAGCCAGCGTATTTACCCTATGTAAAAGGGGTAACAGATAAAATTGGGACAGTGTTGAGTAAGGGTTCGATTAAGACTGTCTTCACTCCATTGTCCAAAATATCTTACTCTTTACGCACACCGAAGGATATTATACCTTTTGTGTATATAAGGTACAATGCAGCTGTGGTAAGTCTTACATTGGCCAAACCAAGCGTAGTATCAGTGAACGGGTCAAGGAGCATATCGCAGCTGTGAAAAACCGACAGACGCATAAATCGGCAATCGCGGAACACCTATTGTCATCTGGTGCCAACCATTGGATCGAGCTTCATGCCCCAAAAGTCCTCTCTGTGGAACGTCACTATTACTCCAGAGTGGTGAGGGAGGCAATAGAAATCAAAAAGAACCCCAATAATTTTAATCGGGAGGACGGATTTAAATTGTCTACAACATGGAGTCCGGTAATAGACAAAATAAAAACGCGCGATTCACTATCGGACCGATCGTCGGACATTGTGAGTGTTGTGTGCCGGCCTAATGTGTAATGTTTACAAACAATTTAAATTATTAAGACAATATGTGGGTAGCAGAAAATCTAGTTGCCCACCGCCCTGATGACAACTCGCTGCTACTTCAGTCTGCTCGCGACCACGACTGGTGCAACCCAGTTGAAACGTCGAGTGTCCAGGTAAATCGCTTTTTTACCTAAAAAACTATCGCGATAAGACCCGTTAAAGTAATTATTATGTGTGAAAGTAATCGCGAGTGCTTTAAAAGTTATAAGCCAAACCAGTTTATCCTGAAGCTTATTCATTAATTTTAGGCTCAACTAGTTCAGCCTAGGATTAACTAGTTTCTCATATTGGCTATCGGAAGGACCGGTTTAGCCTAGTCTATACCGGTTTATCCAATCGCATGTAGGATAAACTACTTTGGCCTAGGAAAAACTAGTTAATCCTAAAATCTGCCAAAAAGAGCTATGTAAAATTAATATACCTATTGAGTGTGAAAATTGCTATGACCGTATGTGTAATAACGTAGACCATAAAATTTGTATAGATAAATTGTATAGTGACATTATAACCGTTTTAACTGAAGCCGCGAAGACGAGTGGGAGTTCAAACTGTGTGAAACAATAACCTCGTAAAAAGCCGTATGTAACCGGATGGAATAAGCATGTCAGAGATGCGCACGGGCAGGCAAGGCAAGATTTTGAGCTTTGGTCGTTATTTGGAAGACCTAAAACGGGAGTTTACTATGATAAAATGTGTGAGAGCAGGCGAATATTTAAATCAAAGTTATCGTGGTGTCTTAAAATAAAGAACAAATTAAAATGGACATCTTAGCTACTAGTCATTTAAATAAACGCTTTGATAAATTTTGGAAAGATGTGGGAAAGTTAAATATTAAGCCAAAGCTGCCTGTGAGCGTTGATGGGGTGAGTGAACCGAAGGCCATTGCCAACATATTTAAAGATCATTTTCGTGTGTCGCCGCAGCCGGTGGAGTCTCCTAAGTCTGCCAACGCGAGCCAGCCCCCTCCAACACATCAGCCGCTGTTGATTACCGCTAAAGATGTAACGAAGGTGATTGCAAGTATGTCCAGGGAAAATCTCCTGGGCATGATGGGCTGAGCGTAGAACATTTTAAACATGCCGGGGTTCACTTACCACGTGTTCTGGCAATATTTTACAATCTGTGCATTCGACACTCGTACCTACCATCTGATTTCATGAAAACGATAGTTGTACCAATTATTAAGAACAAGACGGGGGACGCTTCAGATAAGTCCAATTATAGGCCTATCTCGTTAGCTACCATAACAGCAAAGGTGTTTGATGGTGTGCTTGATAGACAGTTAGATATGCATATGAACCTTCATGATGCCCAATTCGGGTTTATAGCAGGTCTATCAACCGAAAGTGCTATACTGGCTCTCAAGCACACTGTCAGATACTATACAGACAGAAGCACGCCTGTCTATGCGTGCTTCTTAGATCTATCTAAAGCTTTCGACTTAGTATCCTATCAAATGTTATGGGACAAGTTGGAAAGAACCGGCCTCCCGTTGGAACTCGTCAGCATCTTCAGGCACTGGTATGGCCACCAGGTAAACTTAGTGCGATGGGCGGAGGAGCAGTCAGACGAGTATAGGTTGGATTGCGGCGTAAGGCAGGGGGGGCTAACGTCTCCAAAGCTATTCAACCTGTACATGGACCAGTTGATTCGTGAGCTTAGCAGTATGCACGCGGGCTGTTCTATCGATGGCGTCAACGTCAACAACATCAGCTACGCAGATGATATGGTGCTGCTGAGCCCATCAATCAGTGCGCTCAGGAAGCTGCTGCAAGTGTGTGAGGCCTATGCTGACACTCATGGTTTGAAATACAATGTTAAGAAGAGTGAGGTCATGGTCTTCGCCGCCGGCAGCACTCTCCCAAAACGTGCCCCGGTTAAGTTGTATGGAAATGCTTTAACGCGAGTTAAGCAGTTTAAATACCTGGGCCATATAGTCACGGAAGAGCTGAAAGATGACCAGGACATTGAGCGGGAACGCAGGGCGTTGACAGTCAGAAGCAATATGCTTGCCCGTAGGTTTGCTCGTTGCACAGTAGCAGTAAAGATAACTCTTTTTAAAGCTTTTTGCCAATCGTTTTATACGAGCAGCCTATGGGTGAGGTATACGCAGAAGACTTACAGTGCCTTGCGAGTCCAGTATAATAACGCGTTTAGGATGTTTTTGGGGCTTCCGCGTTTCTGCAGTGCATCCGGCATGTTTGCTGAAGCACATACCGACGGTTTCCACGCGATCATGCGCAAGAAAGTGGCGTCGCTGATGAGCAGAGTACACGGCAGCTCCAACACCATCCTGAAGGCGATCGGAGGTAAGTTCGAGTGTCCAATTGCCAGCCACTGGACGGCGATTTTGGTAGGTTAATTTCATTCATTAAATTATTAATTTTGCTTTTGACATTTTATATTTTCGTTATTAATTTGATTTTGTATTTAATTTAACTTATGACATTTATTGATTCTAATTTAATTTAATTTATTTGTTTTGATTTATACTTAGTTAAAATGGATTATTCAATTCTTATTGTATTATTTTAATGAATGAAATTTCTAATTCTCAATTGATATAATTAATTAATATATGTACCTAATCTAACATAGATAATAAGAATTTATACTAATAAAATTATGTAATTAATTAATTATGGAACTAAGTTTTCTGAAATAAACTTTTTGAATTGAATTGAATTGAATTGAATAAAATGGTTTGGCCGGTAACATATATACAGATAAGACCTAAATATTAAATTCATTCATATTATTAATATCTCAACAAACTTAATATCGAATATAAGTACCAACTAACATTGTAATTTATGATGTGACATGAAAACTAAATCAGGGATAATCAACAAAACGCACAAATTAACATAACCGCAATAATTTGAATTATGACGTCATCAAAAACTAATTAACACATTAAAATTTTAAACTACCACGCCACAGTTCCCACTGAATACAAAATCGGGCAAAACTGAGCAAAACTAAAAGCAATTTATTCATAATCACGACCCTATTCTGTAACTAAATCGCTCGTTTAACTCTTTCAGTGCACAAAGAGACTGCAATTTTTTCTAGTTAATTGAAAATTTTATAACTAGTCGCCTAGTGTTCAGTTAACGTATCGGCATGTAGACTTCCACCAACATTTATGAAAATGAAAATGATAAATGACTTCCACCATCAACTGCGTAGGTAGGTAAGAAATTTGTGAAGGTTTTTTTTTTTATTTTTTTTTTATTTATGATGGGCTTACTCTTGACCCCAATCTTACCCTAGAGCAGAGATGGGATCTACGGTGGAGCGAGCTTGCCCAGAAGATGCCTATTCACTCTAGACTTAAAGAGATTCAGGTTATATGCACTCGGAAATACAGACGCAGGCAGGCAGGCAGGTTCTTCGCTTTCTTTAGGATCTCATCACCCTGGACATAGCCGATATTATACTGCAACAAGAAGTCATGTATGTCACGCTGCTGCTTGCTAGGGCTTAACTTGTGAGTTTTTCTTGTGCCAATCATCAGGACACAGATGGGTGCAGTACCCAGCAGCCAGCAGCCAACGTCAGTGCCCAGCAGCCAACGGGTTATAGTTTATGCAGAACCCAGGCGCCGCTGTCATGTATGTCACGCTGCTGCTTGCGAGGGCTTAACTCGTGATCTGTCTCGTGCCAGGCGTCAGGATACAGATGGGAACGCGTAAGCCTGTATTTTGTACATGACTGTGATATTTTAAGGAAATTAGACTGCAAGGTGCTGCTATGACAGAGAAAATTATGGCTGACGTATTTTTACTTGAAATTACAAACATTCAAACACTTTATGGATCATAGATTTAGAAAACCAATTAGTTGTTTCTATTATCTTGCAGCCCGCTTTGGTTCATTTATGATATTCTTTTTATCGCATTAGGATATTATAAGAAGAAGGGGATTAGAAACAGCACAGCTTGTCACTGTAGGAGAGGCTAGAGTGTTTTGCTTTGAGTGTTTTCAACTAAGGTTTTCAAACGTTCATTAAGAGAGCTACAGGTTCGTTACATGGAATGCATTTGACAAATGTGTGATATTATCACACGTACGCTCACCGTACTTCGCTCGGTTGACTAGACCGTAAAGTAAATTACAATTTGTCAGCCAACAGCCATGGTATACTATACTATGGTTATATGGTAGGCACTTCTCACGCGCACAACAAAATTTTCCGGTGTTTTTCTGGGTCTGCTTTTTGTGAAAGGAGATTTTTAATACGTACATAAGTATAGGTAGGTATATGTATATCATACCTATATCCCTTGTGGGGTTGACAGAGCGTAAATGGCTGTAAAGAACCGCCATTTACCTACACCACGTCTGACAATAGTTTGAGGGTCATTCAGAAGACTGTGTACACCACCATAGTGGCAGGTTGTGAGCCTGTCGCCTAAAATTGCAATACTCTCGAATCCCTTACACGCTTCTTACGACACCCACGTAAAAGATATGGGGTGATTCTATTCTAGGCCGGCACCACACGGCCTAAGCCGGCACGAAACGTCATTACATTATCCTATGCAAAAATCGTAGGTCATTGTCGTTGCTTGAAATTGCGGCTGCCACATGTTGTCATTTGTACTGGGTGTTACAAAACAAACAATAAAGCCAAAAGGAGGTCAAGGTACTCATGAAACTGAACAACTTTCCCCACGGAACATTAGTCGAAATATGAAAGAATCCAGACAAAATGACCGAGTCAATTTGTATGGGAGGTCCAAATTTATTTTGCATATTTCGACCCATGTTCCATGGGGAAAGTTGTTCAGTTTCATGACTTATTTGTCATCCTTTCGACTTTATTTGTAGTTTTGTAACACGTTGTATAGTGGCTGTTACAAACCGTAATATAGAGCAGCGCGTGTGCGATTCACGGTAGACGCTTTAATTCGAAACAAATGGAAATGTTACCGGATGGAATGCAAATTTATTCAATTAATCCCCCAGTCTGTATTGGGTGTCGCAAAGCCGTGATTGGCGTTAAGTCGCTCACCCGAAAAGTGGTTAGGCCAGTGGCTGTCAAAGTTTTTGGAAAACTTAGTCAAGGCGTGCCGCCAGTATAGTCCATTCGCAATCATAATGCCATGAAGTGAAATGACCAACCTAAACGAGAGGCCTTATTACACTGCTGTCTGGTTGCAATACTTAGATACTACGCGAAAAGCGTAACTGGGCCTCCTGCTTAGGCTGGTCATGTCAGTATAATTTTGAATACGAAGAAGGTAAAAAGATGGTGACAGTTGCAGCAATCCTTCCTGCGGTGGAAAATTATGCAACATTGTGTGCCTGAAACGGGTATTGTTTTAAAAATTGGTATTCGATTCCCAAAGTGTTGATGAACCACACACAGACATAAGCACCATACTACGTCACGCTCCATCACGAAGCTCTTTCGGAAACTTATGGGCGTTAAAGCTTAGACTTGATTGAATTAGTCGCTGAAAATTATAGTTGCAAAACAATTCTGGTAGATAGAGCCCTGCCACACGTTAGTGGCCATGATACACTTGCTTAATTTCGCAGGCTTAGATTGAGCCGCGGTAGCCCAGATAGGCGTTTAGAGGCGTTTTCAATACAGATGGGAAAAATCGCAGGATCAAATTCTGCCTGCAGTGAAAAAATTTGCATGTTTTCCGAAATATGCTTTATACAGAAACCTTTGTCGCCCACAAAGTCGTTCGTAGCCTCGCTCGTTTCGTTAATACACGACCATGAACTTGGCTCTTCATTTTGTATGAAACTCACGCACAACTCCCGAAATACATCTTATCTCTTATATATTTTTTTATGAAATATAAATAAAGTACTGCTAAACCACCCAGTTTTCGGTTTGTTCAAATTTTGACACCACTGGCTCAACGTTTACAGAATAGGGACCCGGGGCGTAATCAGGCAGATATTGAATCCACTGAATGCCTGAATGGGTCCCGGCATTTTTTCCACTCTGCTGCTTGACGTAAATGGACTAAAAAGAGCTATTGGGATCACGGCGTGACGAGGCAACAGAACCCGTCTACAAATTTAGTAAAATTCAAAATTATTTTCTACTAGCTTTCCGCCCGCGGTTTCACTCGCGGTATTTAGGTGTTTGGTCTAATAAAAAAGTATGAAATACATTGCATTTCAAATCCACGATTTTCATAAAATTATGAGATTACGCGGTAGGTGAAATAAAAAATAAACTATGACATGATAGTTAATTTTTTTTATTGAAAACATTTGCTCATTGCTTACACTATTTGCTTATAAACAACATTTTTCATTTTATTATCTGGAGTATATATATAAAGATTTTTCGGATTTCCTACCCTTGAGCAAGCCACATATAGCTGACCGTGAGAAAAGCAGGGTTCTTTGAGGTTAATGCCACAATATTTTAAAGTTTGTCCTTGCGCTTTGTTAATTGTAAAACTAAAAGCTAATTTAATGGGAAATTGCAATCTTTTAAATTGAAATGGTAATTCAGAAGTGATCAGTGGTATTCTAGGTATAAATACTGTATCTCCCTTGTGCTTTCCAGAAATAAGTTCAGCTTCAATAATATTATTCGATAGCTGTTTTACGATCATCCTCGTACCATTACATAGTTTTGGGGAGCTGAGATTATACATTGACCCCGTCCTAAATATTCTATTTATATATTATCCACTAAATTTTTCGTAACTTCAGATTGATAACTACATTAATTTTTTTTGTGCTTAGTAACTCTGCTGGAACAAATTATGGCTCAAAAACGCCCCTTCCAAAGGGAAATATCTTGAGACAGAAACATTTTTGCCCGTAGTTTTAAAATACCGATTCAACAAAACCCTACTCAAAATTGCTGACAAATAAAAACAATTCTTGCCCCCCCTTTCCCATGTATGGGAGAGGAATAAAAAGAAATATTAGCAGTAGTAAGAATAAAGGGTAAAATTGAACATGGCTCCAAATACGAAATAAATGCAAATGAAATGAAAATGAAAATAAAATGAAAATGAAAATATATATAATAATTTGAATTTTTATTCGGTTTGAATACAAATATTTTTGCTCTACATGACAGGCATGTTAATGTTTATTGAACTAAAGTCGATTTTTAAAGAAAAATCCGTGTTTTAAACTAGATTTTTAACATTATTACAAAGATGCGGGATCCCGCGGGATCCGCGCGGGATTGGACCAATCCCGCAAATGAATCCCGCGGGATTGAATGAGGTGCGGGATTGCAATCCCTACTCCTGGTGCGTCCAAGTAAATAATTCCACCAATGTTGTTAACTATCCGGTCCATTATAACGTTGTATACTTTTTTTTGATTGTCATTGAGGAGTGGTTTGTTGTGAGCAATGTATTCAAGCAGTTCATTGACTGGTGGTGCTGGCATTCCAAGTTCTACTAAAGCTTGATTATTGATTGCTAAACATTTATCTTCTAAGCGAATGAGTGTTTCATTGAAGATGTCATCATTGAATTCTATAGTCAGTTCTGGATTAGTTTGTCGGATTTGATACAATATATCATCACTCATACTCCTCTTGAAAGAGTCCCATAGCCGTTTTGGGTTTGATGGGTTACATGTCGTTAGAATTATGGCGAATAACTCTCGAAGTTGTTCAGCTGAAGCTGTGAGTGTAGCTTCTTGTAGTGTTAATTCCCAGTGGTTATCGTTTTCCAATAATCCTAAGCGTTGACATGCTTCTCTGTACGTCTGGCATAGGTAGCCGTTAATGGTCCTGAGATCTGTGAAACTTGTTGGTCCCCGTATTTCGTGTAACAACATCGAAGATAGAAACATTCGGCATTGTTTGGATGTACAGTGTATACTCGTCCTATTGTGTCAGCTTTCATGATTTCTGGATGACCCTCCTCTGGCATTCCTTGTTTTCGTCGTTGGAAAATTTTCTTTGTTTTGTCCCACGTGTAATAAATAGGAACGTCAACATACAGTAATGTCTTTGCGAATGAATCCGTTTGGCACAGTTGGAAAAAAGCTGTTAATGTTGTGTTCTCAGGTGGTTCGCTTGCAAGTTTTCTAGCCGAGTCTCTTGTGAAATAAACTCTCTGTCCATTCTCCAAATGTACTGCTAGATGCTGCACAGCTGGTTCGCGTTCGTGTATGGGAAAACTAAAAATCCTCCACGCTCCTTCGTTACTGTTGATGTATCTTCCCATTTGGTACATGAGAATCTCATCATTTCTGTTATTTTGTTCGCTATTTTGGACTATTTGAAATACTGCCATATCACTACCTTTGTTTACGTACTTACATATATATTTAATAGATTTTACTGAATTACAGTATTCAACGTTTATGTGAGCTTGGAACATTTTCGAAAGTAGTGGGTTATATGGTACTACCCATTGGTTATCTATTTCCAGTTTGTCTCTGCCTTGTATTCGTATTTTTGCTGTGAAGCCACCGTTTTTCGGTGATCGTCTTCTATATTTGGGATAGCCGTCTTCTTCAGTTTTTGTATCATCCAAGTATGGTTTTGGATATTTTTTTGTACATTTTCCGTCACTCATGCATGGTGCATTGAAGTTTAATGGTCCACATGGTCCGTGAATCATGTTTTTCACTACTACGTTGTACAGTTCCGGATCTTTTTGTGGATCGGGAAATTCTGCTTGGATGATTTTGTCAATATCCGTGGGGTAAATTTTATCGTGTAGCCATATGAGATTGTGTGAGTGAGGTAATCCTCGTTTTTGCCACTCAATTGTATACATCCAGCATCGAACGGTTCCAAAGATGTGGTATTTTGTGATGACTTCAATAAATCTTTTTTGTTTTTGTCGAAAAACTCGGGCTATTAGGTCGTGTCGATCCATAGAAGTTTGTCCGTATATTAGTTGTTCTTTGATGTCTGACCATGATGAGTTGCATGTAAATGTTATGAAGAGATCAGGTCGTCCATATTTTCTTACGTAGGTCATGGCATCTTGAGCATATTCGTGCATATGTCTTGGACTTCCTGTGTATGATGAGGGTAAGATTACCAGTGTTCCAATATCCTCAATATTGCCGTCATTCATGATCGCCTCTCGAAGATGGATGTATTCTTCTGCGCGTAGTTTCTTCTGATTCAGTCTTATGTAAAGCATCCGTTCTGCTTCTATTTTTGCGTACATATCTACCAAAAATTGTTGAAATAAACGGCGAGTGTTGGTTGAGTATGTGATTGTATGTTTCATTGTCTCTGATCATTAAGCGGTAAGCATAGAACTCCTTGGAAGTGACTTTTTTGTTTGTTTCTATGCCTGTTTCAGGATGCACTTGTTTTATATTGAAATGATACCGTCTTCTCCGTACAGAAATATTAACGGATATTGAAGAGCATCATAGGAACGATGTGTCTCTGCAATGCGTTGTAGTCCTTTTCCTCTTCGTTGTACAATAATGTCACGGCTAGTATTTTCATTGTGTGAATCCGTGTGATGCCGGCTTAGAATAGCATCACCCCAATTGAACCCGTGGGTGTCGTAAAAACCGACTAAGGGATATTCATCCAGGGAATGGGCAGCAGCGTTCCCTGTAAATGCAACATCTTACACTGCGCTCGCCAATTCGCCTGCCAAGCGTGGTGAGTATGGCAATACACCCCGATAGGGGGAGGCCCATGTCCAGCAGTGGACTGTTGTGGCTGTTATGGTAGTATTTTCATTGTCCACAATTACGATGGCAACTTCATCTATCTGAGGTGCATTAAATCGACGTTCGTGCCCTCCAGGTGGTCTTTTATCGGCTCGAATTACAATTTTATAGTCATCAGAAATCATGCGGTCTAAATTTGTTTTGAATATGTAAATCAATTGATTGTATTTGTGTAAGATCTTCTGTACATTTTGGATTATTACGCGACTCAATCCCTTAAAATTTGTGCATCGTTGTTCAATTTCTTGTTCTTCATTTCCGATGAAATATACTTGCAGAAATTTATAGTCTTCGTTAGGCATTGGCAGTAACGATCCTATTTTGTGATAAAGAATCATGCCCAGTCCATTATGGATGTTCGTCTATCGCTTGCCTCACTACTTGCAGGCCTAGCATCAAAGCCAAAGTTAAATAATTATGAAGTCTAATTATTGCTTAACATTTTGTAACTGAAAAGAATTTAATTATTACAGGAGTTCTGAAGTTATTGAATGTTAAAGTTGGGTATCGGAAGAGACAAAAGTTCTGAAGTTTAGCTGTATATCGAGTATTTCGTTCTTAAATCGTTATCGTTAGCTATACCGAAGTAAACAGTGCAAAAAAGGTTCACACCACAGTCAAATCTTTGAGAAAAATACCTAACGGTAGAAAGACCTTAAACGGTTAAGTTAGTTACCCTGTTTTGTACAACAATTGCCGTAGCTATTCTTCATAAGAATGAGGGATATTACATATTGCTTTAATTTTCGTTTTGAGGCGAGACAATTTCTTAGACCAAAAATGGGCAATCTCCTTTGCCCCTGAATTGAAAATACATATTCAAATTCATTTCTATTAGTGTTGGTCGAAGTAACACCGAAAGAAGTCATTTGAAAGCAAGAGTTGTATGATCTTATATTTTGAAGAAAATGTTTTGATTCTTGTGTTTCCCCGGTCATGTAATGTAGAAATTCCTGCGGAGGTGCGTTCAGTTGTGGTAATCGTATTTTTCCATTCATGCAACAGAGACCTGGTGTTTCTTTACAGAATTTTTTCGCGTGGCAAAATTGGCAAATGTTATCCATTTTTCCGATCACAACATGTTTATGATTGTAATATTTTTTCGTCGGTTCGTAGTGGAATGCTTCCTTAGTTAAAGTATCTTTTAAAATTCTCGATTCTTCTATACTTTCATTTCCTTTTCTGTCTTCACTTTTCGTGCTTCTAAGGGTTCTCATCCTGCTGGGTCGTTGATTTTGTAAACGTGCTTCGCGCTCTTCTTCCGTTTCATTTCTTCGATGTTCTTTTTGTTTCCGCCGTTTCGCTGCAGAACTGGCAAGATCTCCTCCTCTTTTACGTCTAGGCATAGTATTCTGTAAAATGTAAATTAAATAAACATTTTGTAGACAAACAATTAAAAGAAAAGGAATAAATAATTATCAAACTGAGAACATCCTTTTTTGAAAATCGGTTAAAAATACTTACATTTTGATATTTCACAATATAGGCTCACAGACAACTTTACACTTTTAAAAATTCTCACACGTAATACTTCAAATAAAAACTCACAGATAACTTCTTTCCCCTTTTTAAATCGCTTTCCAAATCGAACTAACTCTGGCAGGTGAAACCGGGCCCTTATACATTCAGAGAGCTAGGCTCTGGCATATTCGGGAAAGTTTGAGAATATTTTTTTTACACCTTCTAGAATGTACTCGACATTATCGTCCGCCGCAACAATAAAGGTGAACGCACATTTGTCAGTACAGACACACCGCACGCCCCGTACGCGCCGAATAATGCTGCAGGAGGGATAGCACACCTATACGCAGTCTGTGTGACCATATTAATTTGTTTTTATGATAGCTAAGCTATCACGGTAACAATCTTCTTATAAAGAATCCAAAATACGGCGCGTGCGGTACGGCTGTACTGATAAAATATGTGCGTTCACCTTAAGGCATCGTTCTTCTAAATGGAGTCTACTCGACAACGGATGGCGCCACTCTTTATGGAGTTCAACTACTCGACAACAGATGGCGCTACTGTTAAAGGATTGGAAAAGCCAAGAAATATTATCTTTAAAAATACGCCCTTTAAATTAGAACGGGAACTTTCTTGTTCGAGGGGGGATAAAGGATAAAGGGCTATCACACTATGTAAGTCCCTTTATCGTACCGGGAATCCTTTTTAAGTTTTATCGGCACGTACATTTTATCAACTTAGTTTTATTATATATAATGATTATTTTATATTTCTTTTGTAATTAAATAAAAACACCATATGTTGAATTTTTACTTCGGTTAGATCTCAGCCTCAGCTGAGTTACCCTTATTTAGGGATATTCTATAGTTTGACAACTTCGTGCACGACCTTCCTGCGGGGTACAGACGGTCAGGGGGCGAGGAAGCACGTCATTTTAATATGACGTGCAGCGCAGATGCGCGCGTCACCCTTCCCCGCTACACCTCCCGCTACCCGCTGACATCTCGCCCCCCAACGTCTGTCACCCCTAGGGAAGGTCGCGCACGAAGTAGCCGGACTATAGCTTTACGTACATTTACGAGGAGAATCCAGTATAAGTTGACCTCTTAATTTAAGAAACTACTGTCGTTGAATACAGCCCTGTTAAGTAGGGTTGCGGATGCGATACGGTGCATTTGAATTTTGTTTGCTTATTAGTTCCGAGCGGGAGGCAATAGCTTCAGAGTCAACAATCGTGGTTGGACGGTCTTCATTGCTTGTGCCAATGAGATGAGCCTCAGATTATTTCACGATAAATCATATACCTACAGAGACGGATACGTTATGCCACTTTTGGACTAGCTGTAAATGGTGTAAAAGAAATAAATATAAGAAAATAGGCAGCACGCCGCTTATATCAGTCCACCTCCTCAGTCAACACCCCATCAAGAAGAGTTCAGCAACACTCCATTTTTGTGGCTGTTGATGTGATTTAGAGATAAATCTATTTTATTTTATTTTTCTTAAACTCAAATTAAAGTTTTCAGGCATGACTATAATAAAATTGTATTGCGGTGTATCTGGGGGCACGGCAGTGCCCCCACCAAGTCGAGCTGAAAGCGGCACGGCCGTACCTACAGATGTAAATCAACCGGTTTAAAACGTTTAAAACCAAATTTCGCGGTTTAAAACCTGAAATCAACCGTTTTCAACCGTTTAAAACTCGCCTACAAAAAAAAAAGTTCTGTGTTTTACATACACATACATACATACACAAATTACGCCTTTATCCCTTGCGGGGTAGGCAGAGCGTAAACAGCCGTAGGTACCTACAATACAGCCGCTATCGCCACGTCTGACTAATATTTCAGGGCCGTTGTAGAAAAATCGTGCCGAAATGCAAAAAAATTTTTGCCGAGTAGGTACTTAGGTATGAATTTTTGTATGGAACATCCAAATTATTAATATAACCCTGTATATACAAAATTCGGTGTTTCCAACGATTTTACACTGACTTGCTCATCATAGGTTACCTACGCTCGGGCCTCGGAGCGACAAACTAGGTAATAAACCCGCAAAATCACATCATTAATCCATTTCAGTGATCCTTACCTTTGTAATATTACGAAAATGTATTAAAATCAATAAAACATTGTTATCAACCATCCGCCGTTTTAAACCGAAAAAAACGGTTGTTTATGATTTAAAACGGTTTTTTTCGTTTAAAACGATTTGGTTGAATTGGTTTTAAACCGGGCTTACATCTATAGCCGTACCATCCTTTTCTCGAACCAGTTCAGGCCATTTTTGACCCCCCATAACTCCTTTGTCGATAAGTTTAGAACCCTCAATTTAAAATATCTTATCAAGCACTGCATAGACACGATACATTTCAAATTTCATTTAATTTGGATCAGTAGTTTAGAAGTTACAGTTAGTCAAAGTTTCTTAATTTTTTGCCTGACTGACTGACCGATCATCAAAATTCTAAGGTACTTCTAGCAGACTGAGGAGCTTAAAACTTAGAATTCACCTTGTATTTAGTGTATGAATAAAGGGAAAACTATAACATTCTGCAAATTCGGTTGCAACCGCATAACTAACTTTGTATTTCCATACAAATGTATAGGATTACAAAGTTAACTTTGCGGATGGGCTTTGAGGAAATCTGTAGCTGAGGCCCAAGAAGTAGTTCCAGATAAGAGAAAGAGGAAGGCTATCTACAAAAAGAAATGAGATCCCACCAAAAACATTTACTTGTAAAAAGAACCAAGTCTCGCCTCTCAGTTCATCTACTGTAAAAAGTTGTGAGATCCATGTGATGCCAAGTCGATTACTGATTTATTCAAGGACTACTTCAGGGAACTTTCATCTTAAGCTATTGCGTAATTAGGTAACAGACATCATCTTACAGTAACTATATGGATATTTAAAAACTTTTATATTTACAATAACTAGAATGACTTGGCAATCGCACACTATTTGCTTGTGAGATACGATGGTCTAGTGCGATGGCCGGGTCATTCTAGTTATTGTAAATATAAAAGTTTTTAAATATCCATATAGTTACTGTAAGATGATGTCTGTTACCTAATTACGCAATAGCTAGATGAAAGTTCCTGAAGTAGTCCTTGAATAAATCAGTAATCGACTTGGCATCAATCTCTAACTTTACAGTGAACTGAAGGCAGACTTTCTTTACAAGTAAATGTTTTTGGTGGGATTGTATTTACATGGAAAATTTTCGTTAATTTTGTCGCGTATCGCAACACAAAGGAAGCGAGTTCATACGAGTCTAGCTTCATGAAGAGACTGTTTGCTCGTTGTTTACGACTATAAAGGAACAGGGATTTTACATTCTAAAAGGAACTAGATTTTACCTTCCATGTTGGTTCTTTATTCAGACAGAGTTGGAGTGACGCGAAGTAAACGCTCATCTTTTCGGGACTATTAAATTTCTTCATACACTCCTTTCATTTTAGTTGCATAGAACTCTCAAGGTGTAGTACAAATTGAACAGACATGACCATCTTTGAAATAGAACGACAACGAGGAAAAGGATAAAAACATCGAAACACATAACAAGCACAATTATTAAAAAAAAAGTGACTGTCGTAATGTATAATTATATTTTGTGTTTAAAATCGGCCATGTTGATTTTATCAAGTTTTAATACAGCCAATATCTAACGACACCTCAAAATTCGCCCAGCCCTTTGGGCTGTAGCCCGTAAAAAGAATTTATTATCCACAAAAATAATATCTACTCTTGATAAACATAAACCTTTCTTCTGGGGCAGTCAGGTAAAAACTATGTAAAAAAGAAATCTATAGGAGTACCTACCTACCAGTGTGTAAAGTTTTACTAGTTACATAGTCTGGATTGTAGTCGTAACAATTATCAAAGCAAATACTATTCCATTGAGTACGTGCAACATTAGAACAATGTGAATTCAAACTTCATTAGTTTCAAGATACCGCTGATCAGACACTTGCTACCCTCAGAAGTGGCTTAAAAATTTTATAGGTTTTACTAACGACAACAGTCAGACTTGGTACTTATCTATTTCTTCAAACGAATAAAGTAAAAATAATCTAAATATTCGTACGAACCGCTGGACTAGGTTCAGATAAGATCATAGAGCGTTTGATAAGATGATGATTTTTTGTCTTTAATAAAGGGAGATAGCACCACGTCACAGAAATAATTATAGACTCCAAACAATTGACTTGTTCTACTTCTTTTCGAGTAAGTCACTGAATCGTCCAATGAACCGATGAACCCTTGTGTTTATACCTAAGTACATACGATTGATTTCATTGCCACAAGATTTTTTGTGTTTGTTGCATATTGTTAATCCAATTCACTCCTTTTAGGTTGAGAGAACAAACCATACAAACAAACCAGGAATACTTTCTTGTCAATAAAAGCTTATCTCTTCCACCAACTTCTGCAAGTCAGACGTCTGCAGCTTATGACGTCCTAATACTACTGGATGCTTTATTGAGAACCTAAGGAAAAGATCATAAGCAGTATCTATTGAAAGAGGTGTAAAGTAGAAAAATTGTGATTGTGTGATGTAGTTGTGTTCTTTTTTTTCATTTGAGTGGTAGTAACTAGAGACACTTCGATGAAAGACTGCTTCCCAAACGCACCATAATATACATATTATAGCTCGTACCTATATCTAGCTTGAGTTCTAACTATGATGGACGTTTGTGATGCGTGTGCTAGCGTCGGGAATGCAGAGAATTTTGCAGTCATAAGTAATAATTTTGCTACACGTCTCGTGCTGAATATTGCATTTGAGCATTTGAGAGCTTCTGACTTTGGACTCCTGAAATTTGAAATTGTACCCCGGTTTTACGATTGTTGTTACGAGGTAGGTACTCGGTCTATGCACTTTGTAAGTGCTCAAAGATGCAACTGCATTGTATGTCTGTTTGAGTTTGTTATGTTGTGTGTTTTTGTTTTTAATTCTATGTTTTGTACCAAAAAACCAACTTCTCCGCATTGTTTTGTCATTTCCTGCATGTTTTGACTTATGTTTATGGAAAAGTTGTTCAATTTGTCTTGTTGAATTTTGTGGTTTTGGAAAAATCAGTCATTTGTCGCCATACTGTATGAGTCGGTAATTTTTTTTGGTTTGGTGGTGGTAGGTTAAACTACGTATCGGACAAAAGTATCTTGAAAATAATAATGACAGCTTTGCAGTCCTTCTAGTACCCCGAAAATTCACCAGCCCCAGTCCAGTCCAAACACCATAGCCCAGACAGTAACTACATAAAGATGTCGTACGCTATATCAAACCATTGTTGTGCAAAAGATAGTGTCTGTATGCAAATTCGTATTGCTCTGTGCGTAGACTCGCCGGTAGGGGGAGCCAAAACAATTGTTCGAAAGTTAAATCGTGTCGTCGGTGGCGGCTGGCTGTTGTTTTGGTTTACCTATCTGACAGCTAAAAAATCGATTTCGTGCGAAGGGTGTGAAGTGAGATTTTGAGTTGCAAATAAAAAGCGACATCTGTTGGTGTCTAGGTTTTTTGTTATCGTCTATTGTATTGAGAAAATAATTAAGTTGGAGGCTAAGAGATTAAGAATATATTGCTTTTCACTTAAAAGAACTGATTTAATGTTCATGTTTGTACCTCAAACTACGAAAACCCTACCTTCAGCTTGTAATCATAATAACTAATGCTACACTTTTGTGGAAATTTGCACGCATTTTCAAGGGTGAAAAAATTAAGTACAACAAAGAAGCATTGAGCAAGGTGGAGACAGTGCAATTTCCCGTCTAAAAACACATTTAATCACAGTTTAATCTGGCAGATTGCGTACCAACAGTATGTTCTACTTGTGGCTTCGAATTTTTCTTTGATACTATTTGAAACGGTTGAAAAACTCTGACACCAGTATCCATCGGTTCGTTTATCGACTCGGTGTCCCAGTCGAATAGAAGACTGTAAAATTTACATTGTTTAAGGAATGATTCGGGTTATTTTTAACTATATTCTTCTTTAATTTTTGATTTGATACGTGTTTATTCATTTTGGGTTGTCTTTTTCTCGGAAAAGTCTGTCTGTAAGGTGATCTTAGCAGGTGATTTCCTTTCATTTCTTGCTTTGAAACCTTTTTACAGGATTAAATTCTATAACCTGCTCTGCTCCTGCAGTGCAATACAATTCACCTCCATACAGGTGCAGTTCTACTAAATGTTTATTGATACCGCTCTCATTTTATTTTCAGAGTAGATTTCAGTGAAAGAAAATATACACTTTCTAAGGGCATTGATTCATTTTGCGGAGAAATTGAGCAGTTTAGTCACTATCAATAAATAAACTGTTTAGTTTCGTATCAAATACGCGCGGTGCGATTTGCGTCTCGAGCCACTTCTTTTTGAGCGGACGGCGCTGGCAACACTGTTTGTCCTTGTCCCGTCCTGTGGCCGTGCGCTCGCATCGTTGATGCGAATTTTAATTATAAATGGTGTAATTTAGTGTGCTTTCGGTTTTCTCGTGTGGTTTTCCCTGTTCGGTGGGGAAGTGAACTAAGTGGATTTGGTTCCGGCGCTTTGATTGAGAATCACGCGGCCGCCGGCAAAATATAACCTCACTTTTCGTCGCTCGCGTCGCGGCTGCCGATAGCCACATATTTTTAATTGTTTTCTTGATTGGGGGCCAACGGGGCCGATTTCTCATTCGGAGAGAAATCTTTTAGTTATTTTTGTGTTAAAAACATTATGTGATGTCGAACTGTGAACTATAGTGAATACCAAGGAAAGGATTTCGAGAACAAGCGGATGTTCCAGTGCAGTGAGTTTAGGTTATTTTCTATTCCTGTGCTCCTCAAATATCCTGAATACCTGATTCCTGTCATACCTAAACTCACAAAGAAACGGCGTCATAATTCGCACGGTAAGCAATTCGCTGTTAGGTTCTGTAATGCAGTGATTTAGCAACATTACGTGGAGGTCACCACCCTGATGACCTTTGGTACAACCGGAACTTGGCACATATATTTTAGACATGAGCTGCGATAGTGCGGTGGAATATTAGTCATATTGTAGGAAATTAAGGGCCGTTGCAGACGGATCCCAGAATTTCTCGGCCGGAAACTTTCCGGAACGAAAATTTTCTCATTAAATTTATTTTATTTAGCTATAGTAAAAAGCACTACGAATCGTAGTCAAATGTTGTTCCGAGGCTGATCGACCATTTAGTTTTAGATTTTAAGATAACTTTAATTTGCTTCCACTGCGCTAAGATCAGCTTCGGAATCAAACATAAACAGTTTTAGATACTTTCACGTTCTTTTGAAGTTATTTTATCGCCATAGACGGTGCTAAATTTGCTTTTGTTATTATTGTGGGGTAAGAACATAGAGGAACAAAATACATGAAAAATATAAATTCATGTTTTTCTCTCATTGGTCTCTCAACATTTCTTCGGGAATCTCCATTTTATTGCGTGAAACGAGACGATACCGCACTAAATGAAATGAACCAACAGTGTATTCTTAGAATACCGTATTATTGATGAATGCCTCTTTCATACCAGCTTGCAATAGAATCACCCAAATTCCAACTGAGTGTTTTTAATAGATCTAAGTGAACACCACATTTCCTTGCTTTCTCCCAAGGGCGTTGAGAACACCTAGACTAACAGTTTGTTCTTCAAAATACCTTCTTTCATGTGATACTGGGTTGGAATAATAGCACTAACCTATTCGTGGGTGTTTAAAAAGATCTGAGTGAACAAATCTAAGTCCCAAGGGCATTGAGGCGTGTTGCGGCGAACCAAGACACCTATCAATACTGCACTAAATGAAATGAACCAACAGAAAGTTTGTTCTTGGAAATGCCGGTGTTGCAACTGCACACTCTGTAGTTCCTTGGAATTTGTAGTTGTGGTAGCAGTGTTTTCTTCTTTCAATAGTTAGCATTGGTATCTATTTACAAACTATTTAATTGATTTGGTCCTTGAATCGACTACCAGAAAGGGCACATACCTATTTGGTTCGCCCTTTAAACTTCAAACGTTTGTCGTAAAATAATCTTTAATGTACCTAACACTTGATTTTAAGTTTCCGTGGTTATTATCACTTAAACTACAGTGAGTAAAAACCCGTTGAAATGTCTTATAGTTTAGTGATCTTGAATGGACATTGTCAGCATTTTTATAATATTCTTGGGATTTGTCGTCATTCGTATTACTACTAATTATAAGAAAAGCTTTCAGGACGAAGTCTATCTTTTTCTTTTATTCTGTACCTAACCATAAAACCAAATTCAGTGTGCCATCTTGAATAGTTCAGTACTAAAGTGGTGCATTTTGTATAGAGTTCCTAGTTTTGTTGCTTCGTAGTCTGCTTTTACGACCAAGGAAGCTCTAAAACAATAGAAACCTAGGCACTGGTGCAACAGGCGATAAAACTTTATTTTGGTTTCCAATTCTTCTTGGTTCCTAGAAAGTTCACACCCGAGAAATCAGGCTAAGAGATACCACGTATAGTAGAAGAATAAGCGAATACCCCCGACAGTAAAAACAAATTAAATAAGATTTGTTTAATGTTGACTTTTGTACTTTTATTGTGATCGAATAGATACATGTAGGTACTACGTTAATATTGTTATAGAGGTATCGGTACGGATCTAGCGAAGCATCTTTATTTATTGAAAAGAGTAGCTCAGAAAAGCCTCCTATACCAGTTAGACTGAAGAGCTAGTAAGGGTTGTATAAAAGATATAAAGGCATCTGGGCCAGGATGAGACCTACCTCGTTGATGATAATAGTGATGATGATGATTTTTGGAAAACTTGCAAAATTTTTCACCGCAGGCAGGACTTGAACCTGCGACCTTCGGCATCTGTACTGCCGACGCCACTACCAACTGGGCTACCGCGGTTCTAATCAAGCCTGCGAATTTAGCAAGTATATTTTGTCCACTAACGCGTGGATGGGCTCCATTTACTGGGATAGTTTTGCAACTAATTCCCAGCGACTAATTCATTCTTTGCAGATTGAATGTAGTCAAAGCGATGAAAACCCGCGATAAATTGAACACCAAATTTTAAAACATTTCTCGTGTTAGGTATACAATTTTTGGGAAGCTTGCAAAATTACCATAATGATGATGATGATGCAAGTGTGATTTTAATAATCAAAAGAAAACGATCGATTTGAAAACAAATCCCGTTGGTGGTGTTCTCATAGACCGCGAGCTAAAAGTATTAAAGCGCCGTTTAGTCTCTAGGCGGCGGTCAAGTAATCTTCTCCGCGTTTTGTTACGAAATAACGAGTGCCTTGAGAATACACCACTTCTATATTTGAAATCTGTATCAAGTAAAGAAAAGATATTCTATGATCTTCTTCTTTTCGTATGGGACACCGAGTCATTCAACGACCCGATGAACCCTGGTGTCAGAGTTTTTCAACCGCCTACTGCAAGTAGCAGGCCTCTGACATGGTTGTGTAACGACCGCCATCATAGACAGCAACCGGGACCGATGGTTTAACGTGCCCATCCGAAGCACGGAACTATCTTACTTGCGGATAATCAGGTATTCTATGATAAGCAAATGTTAGGAACAATATGAAAGGAAGCAAAAAGTTTTTGTCTATTGCAAAGCAAGAATATCTAACAAAAAGCAATAACTACTCATCCACGTTTTAAGTTCTAATTTCCAAACAAAAATAAGACCCTAATTAAAAGTTAGAGGATAAATAGGACGTCTTATTTATCCCATCTTGTAGATCAATGAAACTTATGTGACAAGCGTGATATTTTTGATTGAATTCGAATTTTGTTCTTGAATTAAATTCGTAAGGACCAATGATTATAAACACCTAGAACAGTCGAGTAAGTACTCTCGTACAGTGCCACATACACTTCACCTCAATATTTCTCATTTTAGGGTTTAGAATTGCATAATAGAGAATAAATTGCGAATGTCTCATATAGGTCAAAGGAAGCCAGTCTAACCTAACACCACCGAAACTCAATAAAACCTTACCCTGGTCCCAGCTCAAGATGAAACCGGCATAGCTTTAGCAGGTCCACTAAGTGATTATATTTTGTTTCTGCTACAATTTTTTATTCCCCCTTTTGTTTTTTTCATCGTAACTATTCTTATTTCATAGAGTATCATTGTCATAGATATTTTATGATGCTTGAAATGTCAGTTTTTACTGCAATAGCTGAAATATCCAACATAATTACCTAGAGTAATAATAGGCACAGGGCCTTTATACTAGGTGTTACAAAACTACAGCTATAAAGCCGAAAGGACGTCAAGGTACTCATGAAATTGAACAACTTCCCATTGGTACATGGGTCAGAATATGAAGAAATTGTGGGTCACGCAACCTAATCCACAGCCTTGTTCATTTATTTTTAAGTACTTGAATAAACTGAAATATTTTATTCAATAAACTTAATCAAAAAATATCAATATATCAAAACAATTATCAGATAGACTAGACTATGTAAGTAAAATAAATAAATACCAAATTACCTAAACTTAACCAGATTTGGACGAGGTCATCCAGGGCGCCCCTGTGAGATATAGTCTCCAACACGCTGGCAACGTTTTCTCTTTGAATGGCCTTTCCTGTTTGAATTAAATTTTATCGTAGTCTCACCAAAGTCACTGTTATAAAGATCAAGCGAAATCCAATAAACGGCGACTGTACCTGCACTGTCTTCGCATCCTGGAATGTTCGGAACGCCGTTCATTACTCGTCTGCACTTCCAACTTGTTACCTCTCCAATTTAGCCGGGTTGGACGGCCCGAGGAATGTGCGATAGTGTTCTTATGAAATTTCTTTGCGAACTTTTAGCTGATAGATTTTTGGGCGTACTGTTTTGGAGCGGAGAGTAGCTATTAGTTTTGTCTTGGTAATCTTTGCAAGATATGAATCTGTTTCTTCGTCTGCACTTCCAACTTCTAAACTCTCTAATTTAGCTGGTGGCACGCAAGTTAGGCCTACGACCACGACCGTTTTGTACGTCTTCTCATCAGTTTTTGTTGTTTTTTCAGCAGGTAAGTATTTAACATACAAAATTTTTTTGACATTGTTTGATAATTTAAATTCTGTTTTCTGTGTATTATTTATTTATTTAAATAATTTTTTGACTTTACGGTACCTATACATACCGAAATTTATGTTTATGGTAAATTTTTTTATTTTTTTGTTGGGGTTTTGTTGTAATGGGATTTTATGTTCCCATATTTTAAACTGTTTTATAATAATGCCTACACCCGAGCGTGTCCCATGTCCCCATTGCCCCGTGACGTGTGTGGGTTTGCACGGTCTTCGGGTGCATATGGGCCGCATGCATAAAAGTCCTGTTCATCCTGCACCCAACCAGACTAGTAGTAGCCAGAACTTGCCCCAGCCTGTTCTCAACCTGGATGACTTACCTGCTTTGAAGTCATCAATACGTGTACTGAGACACGTACCAAAGGGTGCTAGGTGCCTTGCAGCAGGTAGGCTCGTTTCAGCTATAGATCGTAGTCTGGAGAGCAATCAACCAGAAGACTGGTGCTCATTTATTAACTTTTTCTTTTACGGCCCTAAGAGTACCTGAGCCGGGCGGTAAGTCTTTGACTTCTAAAGTTAAACAAAATATTATAGACTCAGAGACGGCAGATTTTCAGCCAGAAGATCCCACGAGCCGCAAACCACCGTCACTCTATAGAGCCGTTGAAGCGAAAGTGTACGAGGGGGATCTCAGAGGCACCGCTCGGCTTCTGACCTCGGATTGCTCTTTTGCACCGCCTAGTGAGGACACCCTGGCAGCTTTAAAGGAAAAACACCCGGCTCCTTCCCGACCAATTTCTACCCAGCCAGATCCCGATCCTCAAATCTCATGTCTCTGTGTAAAAGTTGAGGATGTTACTGCAGCCTTGGGCACATTTCATGCTGGTTCAGCGGCGGGGCTGGATGGTTTGCGCCCCGAACATCTGAAGGAACTTGTTTCCCCCTCTGCAGGCAACAACGGCCCCCGCCTGCTTGAGTCTCTTACACGTCTGTGTAACTTTCTTTTAAAAGGTCTACTTAACCCGGTGGTGTGCTCTTATCTTTATGGTGGTTCTTTGTGTGCCTTGACAAAAAAAGACGGAGGCGTAAGACCCATAGCTGTGGGCAACACTTTGCGCCGCTTGGTGGCTAAGCTATGCTGTCGGGCAGTCAGAGGCGAAATGTCATCCTATTTACAACCCCATCAAGTAGGTTTCGGTACGCCTCTGGGGTGCGAAGCTGCTATACACGCCACAAGAATGTTTGCACTGCCAGAAAATGACAACATTATTATTAAGCTCGACGTTCGTAACGCTTTTAATAGTGTCGAGCGAGACAGCATTCTGGCTGAAGTCGGGGACCTCACTCCGTCTATTTTCCCGTTCTTGAGTCAGTGCTACTCTGCACCAAGCAATTTGTTATACAACGGGTCAAGTATAACATCTCAAACAGGTGCCCAACAAGGTGACCCTCTGGGTCCTTTAATATTTAGCATGGCCATACAAAAAAAAATCTCCGCTGTTAAGGCGCCTCTCAATGTCTGGTATTTAGACGACGGTACCATCGGAGGCAGTCCAGATATGGTGGAGAGTGATATTGGTTTGCTTTTCCCGGCTTTAAAAGCTCTAGGTTTAGAGGTTAATACCGGGAAGTGCGAATTTTATGCATGTTCCCCTGCAGCGGCGGCCTCCGAGGGTAGATTCAGATCGCTGATTCCGGGTCTAAGGGTCCTTGACAAGGCTTCCTTCAGTCTGCTCGGCGCGCCAATATTTCCCGAAGGAGTCAAGGACTGCATGAGGGTTAAAAGGGAGGCCATGATATCACTGTCCAACCACTTGAAACATCTCCCGGCTCATGTTTCCTTGACACTTTTGAGAAACTGTTTTGCCATGCCGAAGCTAACCTACGTGATCAGAACAGCTCCGACGTGGAGAAATCCAGACGAGGTGCTTTTGTTTGACGGCTCTCTTAAAACAATAGTCGAGGAAACACTTAACGTTTGCCTTAGTGAAAAGCAGTGGTGTCAGGCCTTCCTTCCGATCCGACATGGTGGTCTGGGTGTGCGGCGTCTGCAGGAGACTGGACCTATTGCCTTCTTGGCCTCCTCTCACGGGGTTCTGGATCTCGTTACTCGCATCTTACCTAATAATGGTGGCGATATCCAGATTCCCTTTGCAGGGGAGGCTTTTGAGGTGTGGTCGGTAATCTGCCCTGGCGCCTCACAACCCGACAAACCCGAAAGACAGCGTAGCTGGGACGAGCTGACTGCTCGTCGGCTTTTCTCGGACTTAGTCGAGGAATCTTCGGGTCCGGAATCAGCCCGCCTTCACGCCGCCGCTTAACCAGAGTCAGGCGCCTGGCTGCATGCCTTACCGTCACCGCATATGGGCACGCTGTTGGACAACGACTCGTTGAGAGTGGCCGCAGCTCTTAGGCTAGGGTGTCCGATTTGCGAGCCACATAAGTGCATCTGTGGCACCAAAGTGGAGGCAAATGGACACCACGGTCTGAGCTGTACACGATGTGCGGGTCGTCGTCCTCGTCACCACGCCTTGAATGAGATTATAAGGCGTGCCTTGGTCTCAGCGGAGGTGCCTTGCGTACTTGAGCCCCCAGGTTTGTCCAGGACGGACGGGAAGAGACCAGACGGTCTTACACTGACTCCTTGGCAGAAAGGTCGTTGCCTTATTTGGGACGCCACTTGCGTTTGCACTTTTGCTGCCTGCCATCTTGCCGGCACCCTGAGGTGCGCCGGTGCAGCAGCAGAGGCAGCGGCCCGAAGCAAGCGTGCCAAGTATTCTGCTTTGGAGTCGGTGTATGACTTTGTGCCTTTTGCCGTCGAAACTTCTGGTCCGTGGGGCTCAGAAGCCAAAAAACTCATCGCCGACATAGGTCAGAGACTTAGAGACAGGGGTGGTGATCCACGCTCAGGCTACTATCTGACGCAGCGAATATCGCTGGCCATCCAAAGGGGCAACGCGGCTAGCATCATGGGCACGTTCGGTCAGGGGGCATTGTGTTGGGGTCTTTTCGACTAGGCTACTGTTTGTAAGCTAATATAGGTGTTGTTTTGTTTTGTTTAGTTTTAAGTTGACTTTTTGACATTTGTATTAATTAATTGTATTGACATGAATAAAAGATTTTGATATTTTCAACATCACAATATAAATAAAAAAAAATACATACAAAAAAAACAACAGAATTTTTGGCTTACGATGGCACCATTTTTGGATTACTTCATAAAGTAATCATTTCATTGAAAAATCGGCACCTCATTTTATATGCCTACAATTGGATTTTTAAATGCAATTAATATTTACTGGAATATAAATTCAGTTAACGGGAAATGGTTGGACCAATTTTATTTCGGAAAACAAGTTCTCATGTAACATGTAGATAAAGCTTCGATTTTCCAATTAAAAAATGTAGTTTTGGTTTGTTTGTGTAGTGACTTTTTGAAGTTATTAAATCCGATTAAACACTTATAAAAATAGTTTGATATACCTAGATTGTTGCAGAAGGGTAATAGGGTAAAACTTTTCATAGTAAAGCATGAATAGGCAATGATTTTTTAGCAGTAAATGAAACGATTGTGATAGATAACATAACAGCTTTTTTCTATACCACCATCTAATAAAATAATGTTAAACGTAAAAAGTTTTCATTTTATCTGAGGTAAACTAAGTAGTGAATCACGTTGAAGGACATGTAGTACCACAAATAAGTACTTGAACCCTAAATTCAGGATTCATTTTCAAACATTAATTACTTTTTGTTTGCACAACTATCATTCACCACGATGAAACAATTTTGACGGACAAATACAACTTCAAAATTGTATTGTGATTGTTATTTTTGTTAATAAATGACGTTGGTACCATAATTTATAAAAAGCCCAAAAAAATGAACATACACAGCACTGGAAGAAATCCTTTCTTCGCGTAAAAATATCAAATTCTGCAGCTTGAAAACGGCAATTACGTACAGTGTACGAACTCGGAGGAATGAAGTCGTCAAAGCGAAGGAAAATTGCGAGACAGCACAAATAATGGCGGCCAAACAACACGGCAATAAAGATTTATTGCGCTGATTTTTTACGAACCGTAAACGGCCGTGTTTGTGTTAAGAGAGAAAGCGACAAGAAATGATGATAATGTCTTAATGCGTTAGTGGTCAAGACATAGTTGCTTAATGTGAAGGCTAGGATAGAACCGCGGTAGCCCAGTTGGTAGTGTCGTTCAAATCCTGCCTGCGTTGAAATCCTGTCTCGGGTTTTCATCGCTTTAGCTACATGCGATCTGTAAAGAATGGATAAGTCGCTAGGAATTAGTTGCTAAAACTATCCCATTAGATGGAGCCCTCCCACTTGATAGAAGTACAATCGAGACAGCTACTCGTTGCATTCGCTGCCGTATGACATTTGTATGGCGCTACCTTTCCCACGAGGTTTCAAACTCAAGTGAGAAAGGGAGCGCCATACAACTGTCGTACGGCTGCGAAAGCAGCGAGTGGCCGTCTCAACTATAACTGAAAACGTAAACTTAGTCTGGCCAGCCCCGAGGCAGAGCCTTTATTATTATTTTTTGTTCCGCCCAAGCCGTGTACCTATACATAAAACGTAAAATTGTCATAAAAAAATGAAAATTGCGTCATTCAATATTCCAATCCATTTTGTGTAATAATATGACTATCAATAAGTGATCTTTTTGTATCCCACTTTGAATAAACTATTTTGAGTTTAAGTTTGAGACATTATTTTCCGCTATGCTCTCATGACATGTTCCTCAGCATGAAACATACGAAAAAGTTAATGAACTGACAAGGGAGCCGGCGTCACCATAGTGATGATTTGAGACCGTGACGTAAGGGAAAATACAAAATACTCGCTTGTTAGAAGAAATTGCCAGCGCGACACATTATTTTTCCATTTTATTGAAATTTTACTTAACACTTTGACAACAAAGGAAATTATTTTCGTATCAAGAGAGGAAGTTTTGTATGCCGTTGTGTATTATTTAGTATCAAATGCAGCTATTTTTACATTATATATGACATTTACAGCTGTCAAATATGACCAATTGAAACGGTATTACTATACTTTACATTTTCTACTACTACTAGGCTTTACAGCATCTACATCGGACACAGTGCTACGATGCATAGCCACTGTAGCAAAATGCTACGATGCCTACGCCTTTGTAGCAAAATGCACATGTCGGAAACCGTAGCCATGTTTTGAAATCGTGTCTAACTCGATTTTTATAACTGTGCGCATGGAGCTGTCAAAATATATATATGAGTTTGACAGTCAAGTGACAGTTCTCCATAGTAATTTTGATAGCTCCATGCGCAGAGTTATATAAGTCGAGTTAAACTGGGTGTTACAAAACAACCAATAAAGCTGAAAGGAAGTCAAGGTACTCGTGAAACTGAACAACTTTCCCCATGGAACATGGGTCGAAATATGAAAAAAAAATTGGATTTCCCATACAAAATAACTCACTTAACACGTTGTATAAGGATTGATGTAAACTTATTATGCCTACCTTTTATGTGTAAAATTAGTATATAAGATGATCATTAAAAGGAGCAGATGTTGCTTGTAGTTATCGCCGGCTCATCAACCTACCCATCCAAGAGACGATCTGGTTTTCCAGTATTTGTATGAAAATCCAGTACAAGGTTGGTCCCTCGGATTTACAGGTTGTGCAGCTGGCAATAACACTTCGCTAAACAGAAATTGCAACAGTATTTAATAACGAATTTCCAACACATCTCGTCTGCCAAGTGATGCATACATTTAATATCCCCACAAATTCTCCAGTTATACTCCATCCACGAGTGGCACGAGTGGAGTAGAGTGCCCAAATGCATTCCCGGTGGTAATAAATGACGATTAACGTTCCCGACTGACTGGATGCTCTTCAGTACATAGAGAGAGGAGAGTTGTAGGACTAGGTAGGTACAGAATACATACATGCATACATAAATCATGGCTATTCCCCCTTGCAGGGCAGGCAGAGCGTCAACGGCTGTAAAAATACGGTCGTGATTCCCACGTCTAACGAATATTTTTGGGGGCCGTTTTAGCTATTGTCGTGTATCGCTATAGAAACAGGTCAGCCTGTCGCCTAAAATTGCAATAATTTGAAACCCTAGAATCCCTTAGTCGCTTCTTACGATACCCCCAGGAAAGAAATGGGATGATGCTACGGCATCACACGGCTTACAGTGCAGAATCTATAGGATTTGCTCTAGTGTCTAAACTGCTGTGTGATGTTGGCTTAGAATAGCATAACTCCAATTCTAACCAAGAGTGTTTTAAAAACGGGTTCGTCTTTCATTTTTGTCGTCGAGTTATCAAAATTTAGGGAATGGGCAGCAGCGCTCCTTGAATATAAAACATCTTCCAATGCGCTCGCCAATCCACGTACCAAGCGTGGTGAGTATGGCAAAACCCGCCGATATGGAAAACCCACGTCCAGCAGTGGTGTCTCATGGCAGTTAACGTAAGGTTATATGTAAACACTCATTGGTTTGGTTCTATCGCGGATTTTCAGATACGAGGATTCAAATCATCATCATCATCTTCCTGCCCTTATCCCAATTACTTGGGGTCGGCGCAACACGTTTTGTCGAGCACAAAATCGTGTTGCAAAGGATTTGGCTTAATTTTACGACCGGCCGCCTACCAGACGTCAACCCTCCTTGGGAATGCTTTTGTGGTGGATTAACCGCCTCCATACGGTTGGTCGTGGCTGTTTGGGTCGGGTTAATCCCTCGGTCACCTCTTACGATCCCCCACGGGAAGAGAGGGGGTGGTGCTATTCTACTCTGCTGGCACCACACGGCTACGCGGATTTAAATACGACATTCAAAAAATAGCAGTAATTAGAGTCACATGACGTCATCATCATCACATCACCTCAGCCCATAGCAGTCCACTGCTGGACATGGGTTTTACCCAAAATCTGCGACTACATTACACTATGGTGGGTTACGTCCCTTAATAATTTAAGATAAGTAAAAAAAAATGTTGAGTGTAATCAAAGGCTTTTTTACTTCTATTACTGAATTGTCAAATGGGGATTATCTAACAATTTTCCTTGAAATCTATACACATACCTAGTTACATACCTACATTAATACATAATTATTCTAAAGGTAAAAACACGTGACTTTCAGTTCAAATATATACCTAGAGAATTAATTAAGAAGTAATTAATTTGAACGAACAAAGTTCAATGTAAACATGCTTCTTCAATTAAAACTGTTTTATGAAGAAAACTTTTGTAAATTACAATTACCTTTGTCCTAAGAGTGGAGCAAAATAAAATATTAACTAGAAAATGTTTAATTAAAACTTGCTGCTAGATTTTCTATTATTACGAAATAAGTTTTAAAAACTTCAAAACACACGAATAAGGTTTTATACTATTGAAATGAAATCAATGTAAAATTAAGTTTCATCAATCACGACAAAATTAAAAATAAAATATATTGTTTAGGTTCACAAAAGAAATATTTACACACAATTCAGGTTTCTCTAACAAATGCGACCTAATATAGCTCATGTTTATACATATTTCATGCAAATACCTCCTCGTTCCTTCCACAAAAACATGACAGATTACCATGTTTTACTTGATACAAATAGCAGTGAGCTACTATTGAAATCAGGATGTCACTATAACTGAGTTTCAAGTCTAGGATAAGCAAATAAGTAGGTTATAAGATGTATCTATAAAACCTACCGCAATTAGTAGATCAATAAAATTAGCCCTATGAATCTTAGGGAAATATGGAATAGGTATATATACCCAGATCTGCAAGGGGTAAATAAATTTTCAATACTTTTACTTAAACTAAATATATTCTTAAGTATGCATTGCATATGTAATATTTACTCTCACGACCATTTTATTCTTTGTGACATTTTAAGGTAAGTAATTTTAGTATAAAATACTGCGACTTTTACATATTGCGATCTATGTTCCTTATGGAAAGTGGTTTATGGTTCACTTGTTAAAGTACTTATACAAATTGATCTATTTTTAGGCTCGAGAACCAGTAGTAGTTACCGCGACTTTCGGCGCGTTCTAAAAAAGGGCCTGTACAAAGGCCCCACACCTTTACGTGAGCCAATCTGTTTATTTCAGCCCTGGGAACGACACGTTTCTGATACTTACGAGTTTTTGACGTCGGCAAACATCAAAGCGAAAGAGGTCCAATCTTTGGAACCGTGAAGTAATTTCCGGGGTGTAATGTGTTCGGGGGCGGAAGATAAGGATATGATAATAGAGATCTGTGATTAACATGTGTAATTTATGCGAGCAAACATGACCTATAAAATTATCATGTAAGCAGCGTATCTCACTGTTTTTCTTGGCGATTCTGTATAACGATTTTATTTTTATCGAAATTTTGTACAGAACTAGAAGAAGGTATTACATTAACTATTGATGATGCTACTACAACTACTTTGTGAGTTGATTTGTATTACAATTTTGGGCGACAGGCTGATAACCTGTCACTATAGTGATATAAAGTCTTCCGAATGACTCTCAAACTTTTGTCAGACGTGGTTTAAATGGCCGTTTATTACAGCTACTCTGCCTACCCTGCCGCAGGGATATAGGCGTGATATACCTATGTTTATATGTTCTAACTATTGACTCTGTACTATTTGACGTAGTAGGTACTAAATCCAACTTGTTTGCATGGGTACAGTGCATGAATATATATTGATTCTTTACTATATTCCTTGCTATTGGAATTACATTTTAATCAACCGAGGCTAAACAACAAACAGACGCTTATGGAGATCCCTGAGCCTTAACCGAGCTATAGACACTTTATGCAAATCTTGGAACCTCCAGATAAGGCAGATTAAGGCGACTGCACCAAATTTGCATTGTAAAGGGGCACGCAGCATATGCGTAAACAGTGCCAATTGTGTTGTTACAAGGGACAGAGGCAAATTATGGAGATCCTGGCTAGAATACTGCAGGTTTGAATGTTGCAGCTAGTTTCCTTCTTGAAATCACAGAATATTGAATATTTGTGTAGTAAGCGATTGTGGAACCTGCAACTCAAAAATCTATTATTATTTTCAGACTCAATAACTTGTACCTCTATAACATTCTTTGTTCTGTTTACTTACAATGAACATGTATATCTAGCAAATCGTAATACTTAATATTAACAATTACCTTAATAACCAGTAGTTTTTTTATGAATAAGTCATGTGTTCATAAGGTGTATGGAACATTTTTTGCAGATATGATCCGACCATGTAACTAACCACTTTTCGTATGGAGCCTGTATTAGGAAACAAAAAAATTACAAATGATCAGGAATTTTGTGAAAGAGGAAGCATTTTTACCAACGTAGCCTTCATTGAAAATGCTGTTCAGTTTCATAGCCATACCTTACGGGATGTACATTACATCCTATTTTCTTACACATTCATCCATACCTACCCGATTGCAACATGCAGAGGTGTTGAACCTATTTATTTAATGTCCATTAAAATAATGGTCAAATCAGCTAAATACGTATCATTTATCAACAAACAATGCCTTTAAAGTGCGAAACACACAATGTTTGTCTACGCTTCGCATCAGCACTCGTATTATAGTCGGCTGGCGTCCAAGACTGCCAAATCGCGATGACTGCGCACTAAATGCCAAAACAACCAACCGATGCCAGACTGGGTGCCAGGGGCTAACGCGACACAGGGCGGTGCCAAATTGGTGCCAAATATTTGTGTGTTCTGGGCCTTAATGAGCTGTGTGGTGCCGTTGCAATGGTAGTTTGTTCTGGTCCTTATTAGAATGTTAATGTGTTTTGTCTGGGCGTGAGAGAGGAAAAAGTTGTGAAGTGTTGTTGTTTTGATTCCGTGTTCGGGACAGAAAACCGCAAAGCATAAGCGGCTGTAAAAATAGGTACAGTCATTATCGCCACGATTGACGAAAACTTGTGGGCTGTTTCAAAGAAATTGTGCATCAAAGTCAGTGGTCGTAAGCCTGTAGCCGAATATTGCATTACACTACACATGAAGTGTTCGAGTCATTGAGCCACTGAGCCGGGTTGATAATGGTAAGATGGCATCAAGGCATTTCTGATAGCACATTAAAAAACGTTTTCTTTTTCAGAATAAAAAGAAATTCAAGTACACAGTTGCATATACTTGTATGTACTTGCCATCTACAATAATTATCTAACTACAAAATCAGAATACGAATACTTTTTGAAGCATGAAACGATCAATCGTACGATATTCAAAATTCGCTGGCACCAGGACTCTTTTCACGCGGCGTTTCCGGAACCTCATACATCTCCATACGACATCAGTAATGTATGTGCATATTTCCAAAATATCGTAAGCAAATTAAGTCAGCATTATTCACCCCTCTGAATTGGTGCTAATAACCGAGGTTACCCTGGTTTCCCCTTTGAGGGGCGAGGGAAGGGGGATGTATTGAAAAATGAGTATTTTCATGAGACATTTTGGATTATGATAATGGATGGGACCACTGAATGGGTCTGGGATTTTGTGCAAGTTTTTTTATAGCTCGTTTTGTAGCGCTATATGAGATTAACTGAAAGTTTCAACTGGAATTTTAATTTCGTTTTTACTGATTGATTTACTTACCGACGAATACCTACTTACTTGGAAATCTTCAATGTATTTTTGTTAATCATAAATTCAGCTATGTTCCGCCATCTGCGGTATTATCGAATACCTCAAACACTGTCGAAAAATTATGAGAAAAACGAAACACCTTCCCCAATGTAAATTTAATTCATAGTACTAAAACTCATGTTTTACCTTTTAATACCTTTCTCCTCGGGGTTCATAATTATTTCAGCGAATTCCCTATAAACCGGACACTCCCGAGTCGGTGTCTGAAATTGACTACAAAACACTTTGTAACACAGTGTTGCTGCGAAAGCTGGCTGCAATTAATTACTGAAAACATTCAGAAACTTTGTTCCTCATTTCCTTTCACCTCGTCTTGGCCACAAACAAGTAAATTTTATGACTCTGCTAATATTAACCTAATCAAACTAAAACTTATTGCACCTTCTCAGATGGCGCGGATTATCTATGAATCAGCTAGTTGGAAATATGTTGCACATGATTAACTATAACATGTCAAATTAATATTATGTCATATCTTGCTTGCTGAATGCTGATGATTATCGAAAATTAATTCTGAAATGTCAAATTCCTGTTAGATCTTTATGAAGAGCGAAATAAAGTAAATCACACAAATCCAATGAAATGGATAAAAACAGAAAAAAATATGCAATAATATTATTGTTGCATATTTTTTATAATTATACGAAACGTGGTATAAGTACCAGTAGCACTAACTACACTTATAATAGGTAGATCTAATTTACTGGGTGTAGTTCATGAAAGACCAATATTATAATAAAACATTTAACACATAAATTGGTTTTAAATGCACTCACAGTGCTTGGGATACTCATTCAAACAATATCTCAGTTTTTAAAATATGACGTTTTGTGCCGTGGGTTGAAGTTTCGGCCGACGCCAACATTTTTTATTTTTTTAAATGAATAAATTCAGGCGTTGCTGATGGTACACCGTCAATGTATTTTATATCTGTGCTTCCGCTGTAATTTAGGAGTGCGATGTTTCAATTATATTGTAAACAAACCCTCCAAATGGAACAAGCAAAAACTTTCCAATTCGCATTTCAATAACATTTTGCCGTAACAAGTTTTTGTTCAATATGAATAAGTAATGATGACTTTCGACAATACACAGTTTGTAATAAATATAAGACATTATCATCGGAGGAAATAATTATTATCTTTTATAAATTAGCATGCAGCTTATTCAAAACTTTTGATGACTTTAATTTTAGCTAGTACCTAAACCATGTCATCACAGGTACCTACTTATCTATCTGTAACAACTGCATTCTCGGATCTATCTGCAAGAATTAGCCTGTTGAGAGGTTTACGAAATTTTCAAGTTGTTTGATTTTTGATTTCATACTGAGACAATTGAAATTCCGAGAATGAACTAGTATGCATGTAAATTGGGACCAAAAATGTAATGTGCCCACTTTCTATACCTTAACCTTTTCCTGCTTATAGCACGTGTGGTGTTTTTATTATTGTTCTAGCAACAAGCTTAATTCGCATAACGCAACAAACACAAACACAAACACACAATTCGTCCACAAAACAGCAGGCATGGCTTTGTTCATAAGCCGAACGTTGTGTCGAAACTAAGCGCTTTGGGGAACGGACTCCAATCTTCTTACTGGCTTTGTACAGCAATATTGCCGGCTTCAAGCTGCAAACCAAAGGCATGTGGTGAATACCTGCATTTACCAACAAGCTACAACTATTATTTCTTATAACTTTTCAGTAAAGACTAAATTTCATGTTAACGAGTTTAACGACTCATTACATTTGATTTATGATACCTAATCTTCTTCAGCGTGACGACAGTTTATCTGAACCCTGATGTCAGATTCTGTATCTTACCAACACACCTTGTAGGTAGGAATCTAACGTAAACAGTTGTGTAATGAAAAGCCTGCTTTTTAATTACAAACATTTATGCAAATAACTCTCACTCTTGTGTTAGTGCAAGACTATTTTTGAATATTAATCATAATCATATACAATTGTAGTAGGTTTGTTTCTAAAACAGTCAAGTACGTAAACAATAATTTACTGCGTTCTACGATCACAATTCTCGTTGCGAGTAAATCTTTTTCATTTTCACCACAGACCACAGCTAAAAAAACTATTTGTCCCACGTCCTGCGGCGATAATAGCACCGCAATAGCAATAAAAAAATCTGCTGCAAATCTCAAAATCCTCCCGACGACCAACTAGGCACGCCTTCGAAATTATTAAGCCTTTTGCGAAGTCCATGCTGCGACGACTTTTATGAAAAACCGACTGTAATCTAAAAGAATAGAGTACGTTTTCTAAACGAAGATTGGATGGACATACAGCTTTCTAGCTTTTGAATTTAGTGTTTACGATGTCACAGAATTTAACGCCGTAGGGCTTGATCTCAGAACAAAATTGTTCATAGAAATGTCTAGAATAAAAACAAATAACAAATGCTGTTCGTTTTCAGAGCTTATTTATTACACATTTTTTTTATTTCAATCACAACACTTTGAAATAAAAAAATATATTCCTAGAACACAAATTCTGCAGTGCGTAGGTAAGTTCCACGGGCGGCGTAGCATTCGTAGAACAAAGCTACAATAATAATTAATGATATAAGGTATCGTAGATCTGTAAACCGTATCGTGCGTGGCCACACTAATTTTTGCTTAAGAAACCTTATCATTTTATCATCTTTGTCCCTCTGTCTGCTTATTTGTCTGTTTATCTAATGATCTGTATGCCCTGCCATAGTAACATCATCTTCTCATATTACTTTTTTTTTCATTCATATTTAGTTCTGTAAAGCATAATAAAATCACTGACATGTACGGGCGCTTTTCTTCAGTCTCGGCGCACGGTTAGTTGCAATCTGACTGAGTATAATCCCGGGACTGTATGGGATTTAGCAGATCATTTCGACGCTGCTGCTGCTGTAGTTTGAGAAAAATATTGTGTCTGGTAAGAAAAAGTACAAGCTCACTGTCTGGTCTTAGCTTTTGTGGTTTTCTTTATACATGGTGTATGGGAATGCACTCCGAATACTGATAGAGCGTATTTAGATCATGAAACTGAACAACTTTCCATAAAAATATTTCAAGAGACGTAAAAAAATTATTTGTTTTCCCTTAGTAAAAGCATTCAGCTGATTGTGATTTGTATGGGAATTATGAGTTTTCTTTTTACATGCTGTTTATTTCAACATTTTTTTATTTCTTTTCCATTGGGTATCGATATTAATGATTGAATTAATAAAACAGATCTGATAGTAAATTAATACATAAATGTATTTACGTTTGCTAATGCTGTGTGTAGAGCACAAAGCACATAATTCCGTCAATGGTTTTCGCACCATGACAGGATTACCGGACACGTGACGATGGTGCTTGCCGCGATTCATAGGAGCTGACAAAATTGCTTCAGGAAAACTACTTACAGTAGTACCTGCTTCTTACTGATGACTTCTAAGTAAGCTGCACAGAATAGGCGACGTGATGCGCAACATGACATCTGTCATACAAGCGATCGTCAGCCGTATGAAAACGGTTTCATACTTCGCGATGTCGCACGTATCACGTATGGAGCACCTCGAGTTTTATTCCCGGCATGGGGAGGAGTTTGAAATATGTACGAGCCTAGAACCTACATAAAATATCATTGTGTACGAGCTGCTAAAGTGCAGTTTTTGTCTACATATACATTGCAGCCAAAAACAGTTTATTTTGGGTGTTGTAGAAGATTTGCTTTCAGTAATATTTAATTAGCATGCAAGTGAGTTAGAAGATTAGATAAATCTTAGTCCTACACTTAGATATTGATCGGATCTTGCGTTGATTTTAGGACCTGGTTTCGTTGTAACTTATGTGCTTGTTTAGGTACCTATCTATTGCGCCAACCAACCCAAAAGATTCGTCCTTCGAAATCTGGTTACACAATACACTAGTGCACTTTTGAAAAAGAGAAATTACCTCATTGTACCCATCACTTCAGCTTAAAATGGCGACCAAGTATACTTTATAGACCGGTAAGGAACTCTCTGGCTCCGCTAAAATTTTGCATCTGTACCACTCGATAGGACGTCGGACGCGCATTTGATTGATTTATTACAGTGTTTGTCTTCGACAATGCGGAGACGAACAATGTACATTGTTTCATCAGAACGGATCACGGGGTGATTAGTCTGCATGCTAAAATAGCAATTTGATCGCTCACGCTATACTTCGCTATACCTAATGCTAAGTACTTACAATCTACGTACAGAATATCAAGAATAGAATAGAATAAGATTTATTTGCATTTAATGTAGTTAATTAACATGGTGTTCATTCTTAAATATAAATAGTATCATACATATTTAAATTATGGTCAAACACGCACTTTTTTAAAATTATTTGGAATTTAGGATAGTCATTGTCAGAATAAAAACATTCATAGTAAGGTGTTTCATATTTTCAGGTAAATGATTATAAATTATCACACTCATCGCGAAACTGTTACTCATTATTTCTGTCCTCATTTTTGGCAGTACTAACCTCATGTTGGAAGTGGTTAATTTGATCATCCGTTCATATTTAATGCTGTGTGATTGATGTTAAAAGTTGGTTGAAGGACAACTTTCTCCAAGGTCAAAGTATCACAACTCAAAATGTTTGAAAATGCGGAGACGAACAATAAACATTTTTTCATCAGACGGGATCACAGGGTGATTATTCTGAATACCTACTGTTTAGATGAACGCATACATAGATCATAACCCAAATACATAATACTGTAAATGGGTTGCAAATTGTAACTAGTTTGAAATTTTGGAGATGAACTAGCCTAAAAACTAAAAACTTTTAGATACCCATTGAAATATTTTCTACACTGTTTTTATACTTAGAAATTCATATATTTTACAAGTGACTACATTGATCGATATTGAAAGAAAAGGAAGGATTTGCTCACTGGTAAAGATAATATTTATTCTATGGCAACATACTTTGTCATAATGTAAAATAACAAGTACAAGGTATTTTGACGACCTTAGTCGTTTCGTTACTCACACCCACAGCACAATATTCTTTCTCACTCCATGTTATTTCCATTTTGCACTACTTTCTTTTAATAAATTTGCGTACAAATTGTAACAAGAAAAACAAATCCTACACATTACCTACGTGTTAATTACGAAGTAGCACGTGCAAAGCTAATGAAGTAATTCTTTGTTCTCCTTATATTTTCTAGCATTTAATATAGATATTATATTTGATATATACTCATCCTGGTTATCCCAGTAGCTGTATGAAAAATCAGTATAAGTTGGTCTCAACAAAATAGTTTAAGAAAATAAACCTCTCAACTCTAAGTGCCAAATGTTTGTTATCTCTGTATCGCCAGTGCAGGGCATATAATTGCGGCCCCGGCTTAAGAGTTAATTTGGAATCGTTCCAAATTTTGCTTTTATCCGCAAATAAAAAGAGGAAATATACTTGGGGACCGCACTCAGGGAGCTACTGTTTTATTTTTCTGCTCGAGTTCTGTAGGAAAATGCAATTCAGTGGGCGCTGTATTTATTTGATTGCATTTGGCATTTTGTTGACAGGTTTTTAATGTACTATATTAGTAACCGTTATTCATGGTGCACTATTTTTAAACAAACTTAGTAAAAAGTGAATTTAGAAACGAAAAGCTTTTCATGAGTCACGGGAACCGCTGCTATTAGCATTTTAAGGAACTTAAAATATTTTTAACACATTTAATTACGCAATGCTTTATTGTTTATGGGATTTTATATTTTAAGTGTATTTGTCAAACCTAAAAATACTATTCGTCTTTTCCAGATAGAGCTGCAAACTACAAACAGAGCTTTGTCGTCAAATGTATTTTATAAAAGCTCCGAGAAAAGATAATTTCGGACACTCACACAATGACAGCCGATGTGACGCAGTGGTTAGTATGCCTGCCTGCCACGCAAAGGTTCCGGGTTCAATTCCCGGTGGGGTTACTCACAAAGTTGATATTTAACATAAATGTTTTACTATTTTGTAGACATTTTCCACAAGATAGTAATTATTGGAACACTTGGTGTTTTTAATCAAACACTAGATATTGATATTAACTTTTTTGGTTACAAAGTTAATACAAACGAAGCAAGCGGAAAAAATTCACGCCGCCAGCGGGATTCGAACCCACGTCTTCTGACAAGCCGGGTCAGACGTGTTAAGCCGCTACACCATGGCAGGCTCTGCCCGAGGCGACGAAATGATGATCCACTTGCTTCATTCATATTTCTCTGTCACTTGACTACTCACGGGTAGCTTGAGCGCCATCTATGACTTTGTAGTAGAACTATATAGTCACTCAACTGACAACATTACGTATGTACAAGTTGACGAGAGATGGAGCTTTTTCCGATTTGTAAATGTTTTACTATTTTGTAGACATTTTCCACAAGATAGTAATTATTGGAACACTTGGTGTTTTTAATCAAACACTAGATATTGATATTAACTTTTTTGGTTACAAAGTTAATACAAACGAAGCAAGCGGAAAAATTCACGCCGCCAGCGGATTCGAACCACGTCTTCTGACAAGCCGGGTCAGACGTGTTAAGCCGCTACACCATGGCAGGCTCTGCCCGAGGCGACGAAATGATGATCCACTTGCTTCATTCATATTTCTCTGTCACTTGACTACTCACGGGTAGCTTGAGCGCCATCTATGACTTTGTAGTAGAACTATATAGTCACTCAACTGACAACATTACGTATGTACAAGTTGACGAGAGATGGAGCTTTTTCCGATTTGTAAATGTGTTACTATTTTGTAGACCCGCTGGCGGCGTGAATTTTTTCCGCTTGCTTCGTTTGTATTAACTTTGTAACCAAAAAAGTTAATATCAATATCTAGTGTTTGATTAAAAACACCAAGTGTTCCAATAATTACTATCTTGTGGAAAATGTCTACAAAATAGTAAAACATTTACAAATCGGAAAAGCTCCATCTCTCGTCAACTTGTACATACGTAATGTTGTCAGTTGAGTGACTATATAGTTCTACTACAAAGTCATAGATGGCGCTCAAGCTACCCGTGAGTAGTCAAGTGACAGAGAAATATGAATGAAGCAAGTGGATCATCATTTTGTCGCTCGGCAGAGCCTGCCATGGTGTAGCGGCTTAACACGTCTGACCCGGCTTGTCAGAAGACGTGGGTTCGAATCCGCTGGCGGCGTGATTTTTTCCGCTTGCTTCGTTTGTATTAACTTTGTAACCAAAAAGTTAATATCAATATCTAGTGTTTGATTAAAAACACCAAGTGTTCCAATAATTACTATCTTGTGGAAAATGTCTACAAAATAGTAAAACATTTACAAATCGGAAAAAGCTCCATCTCTCGTCAACTTGTACATACGTAATGTTGTCAGTTGATTGACTATATAGTTCTACTACAAAGTCATAGATGGCGCTCAAGCTACCCGTGAGTAGTCAAGTGACAGAGAAATATGAATGAAGCAAGTGGATCATAATTTCGTCGCCTCGGGCAGAGCCTGCCATGGTGTAGCGGCTTAACACGTCTGACCCGGCTTGTCAGAAGACGTGGGTTCGAATCCCGCTGGCGGCGTGAATTTTTTCCGCTTGCTTCGTTTGTATTAACTTTGTAACCAAAAAAGTTAATTGATATTTAACACTTTGTGAATTTGTTCCCAGTCTGGTTAGGACATTGCAGGCTGAACCACCTGACTGTCCGCAAGTAAGATGGTTCCGTGCTTCGGATGGGCACGTTAAGCCGTCGGTCCCGGTTGCTGTCTATGATGGCGGTCGTTACACAACCATGTCAGAGGCCAGCTACTTGCAGTAGGCGGTTGAAAAACTCTGACACCAGGGTTCATCGGGTCGTTGAACGACTCTGTGTCCCACACGAAAAGAAGACTCACACAAATGCAAAATATATTTTAGTACACATTGATAGTTACAAAGCATATTTTTTTGCTTTGTACTAAATACTCTTTGTTCACTGTTAGCGCGTTTTTTCGCCAATAGCTAGAAACTTCCATAATGCTTTCACTGTCATTACAAAGTGCATCAGATTTGAGGCCCCATTTCGTGTTATTTGAATATGACGTCAAATCCGCGATTTGTAATTTGGTTAATTTCTATTTGGAATCCTTTAAATAAATTATGCGACAGTCGTCCACTATTCCAACTAAACTTACATTTCTCACTTTATTTGCTAAAACAACTTAATGAAACTGAAGAAAAACTAAATCAGACATTCGTATTCAAGAGCGCAGTAGAATTCAAATGAGTCGTAGTGAATACGAATTGCTAGTGTTTGAATAATGGTCCCGCAGCGAGCACAACTAGTTTATTGTCGTAGATATTGTAATTCTGTTTATTTTTTGTAGTAGTTTCTTAAAAAACCTTCTATTCGTAGACCTCGGTTACGACAAAGTAAAGTCGTAGCATATGGTATTGAGCTTTTCTTACTTTCTGACTTGCCTACTATTTGCAAATCTCAGCTACGACAATTTGATGCGGTGGTGGCAAGAGCTACACGTCCTTTAAAGGATTTCGTGAATGCCTTTCATAAAAAAACAGATTCGGCAAAACACGTTTCTGTCCGCAAAGCAAATTTTATTGGCGTACCTCGAATATTTTTTCGCGCCGTATTCTATTTTGTATGAGCAAGCTATATTTTTTCCGTTTGTGCGAAAACTTGCATACCTAAGATTCAGTGGATTCAGTGTGTTACAAAAAAGCGAGATATAATTGCTGAGCCGATAGAGCCTTAGATGCTGCATGAAATATATCTAGGTATAATTTTATACTTATTATGACTATTATTTTACGGAGCATTGTATTCTAGGGTTGAGTTTGACACAGTCATCGTAGTAATGCGGTATAACACCACGCCACAAGAATTACAGTGTTAGATAGTGTGTCCTGTTTACGACACCAACATACAGGGTCTCACTAAGCCTTTTTGACAAGGGTGTTATTATTTATAGGGCCCCGTAACTCAAGCCACTTAATTAGTAATCCCTTAGCGTCCTTGTGCAACAATGCGAATTATGAACAATAATTTTACCTAAATACCTAACACAAAAACGTGTGTTTACGCGTTGACAAATTTGAAACAAATGACGGGTGATCCTACGAAACCATTTGTTAATACAAAGATATTTCTTAATTTTTTCTTACCTATCAATTGACCCATTTGACAGAGAATGGTCTCTGGTTTGGTTCCCATCCAAGTCATAACTTGAAATAAACTTCAGTTTTATTCTGTTTATCAATTATTGATCTTTTTGCTTATTTCTGAGTCCATACACAGCAGTGCACTTTAGTGTAAATTTTTTGTAGGTAAAATCTTGTCCCTTAGAAATCATAATGGCGTGGGTATTGTTTGTAGGCAAAACTGTCGACTATTATTTTGGTTATTAAAAACACAAATTAATTATCTTGTTCGAAATATCTCTATAAATTAATACATCAGCGGAAACTATTCGGTTTCTCTTTATAAATTATGCAACAGTAATTAAAAGGACTTTAGCGAATCGCAAACATTTTGGTACACGTTTCTTTGGAGAGTTAATGATTTTGAACCTTATCATATAAATATTATGGTTCAAATTTATTTACCAATTTTGAGAATATAGTAAAAGCATGGTTTTGTTATTCAATTTTGTACTTTGACTCCAAAATAATAAGGGTGCTTTTCCTTTATCAAAATGTTGTATATCTAAAAGTTGTTTTCATTAAAGCCTCTGTCAAGAGCCTTTAAAGTTTAATTGAGTTGTGGATTTTGTAAACTTACGACTATCGGAAACTAACAAAGTGAATTAAGAAATTTCCTGTTTTCGGAGGATCGCTCTTTACAAGTTAAGGGATTTGCAGTTTGGAAACCACGAGAGTTACCAGTTCAAGTTTTATGAGCAAGTGTGTGTATCTAAAGTGACAGTTAATCAAGAAAATTGTTCGTGACACAAATAATTTATTACCAATCTAACTACTATTATTGGTAGTCTCTATTATCTACAAGAAATAGTCACATGATGTTTCATGTTACGCATATTTCGTGATATTGATCTTGTCACAGGCTTAAGTTTGTTCACATTCCCAAACACTGTGCTATACCGGGAGTAACAGAAAGGGTATAATAATCCGAAAGGAAGTCAAGGTACTCATGAAACTGAACAACTTTCCCCATGCAACATGGGTCGAAATATGACAAAAAATTTGGACCTCTCATACAAATTTGCCGATCAGCGGATTGATTTACTATGGGTGGTCCAAATTTTTTTCATATTTCGGCCCATGTTCCATAGGGAAAGTTGTGCAGTTTCATGAGTACCTTGACCTCCTTTCGGCTTGTTATACCCTTTCTGTTACTCCCGGTATAGTACAGCTGAAACCAAAATTCGGACACAGAAAGGATATAATCAAATCTAGGCCCCCCTCTAAGTAACGGCTAAGAATCTCATGAAATGTAAAAAAGATGATACGTTTTTTGGATCAAAATCTGAAATAAATCATCTTCAGGCGAAACGGGAATCACAATTTATGTTAAAAAGTATATTTTTGTGTTTTATTCCGGTCAAAATTCTGGTTCCTTGATTCTGCTGACATCTGTGACACAAACGTAAAGTAGGTACTAAGAGCAACTAAGAGGATATAAGGGTAAAATGGAGCAGTTTTTAGAACCCAGGATGCGTAAAAACAACTACAGCGCAGACAATCTCCTGTGTATGCCGAGTGATGCCGGCTTAGAACAGCATCACCCCAATTCTACCCGTGGGTGTCATAAAAAGCGACTAAGGGATACTCATCCAGGGAATGGGCAGCAGGGTTCCCTGTTAATGCACCATCATGCACTACGCTCGCCAATCCGCCTGCCAAGCATGGTAAGTATGGCAATACCCCCCGATAGGGGGAGGCCCATGTCCAGCAGTGGACCGTTGTGGCTGTTATGTTATGTTATAGCCGGGTTCGTACGTAAGACAAGCAACAAAAGCGACTACAACAACATTAATGATAGATTAATGATTAATGACATTTTTATGATTTATATGACTTTATTAAATAATAGTAATAAAAGGCCAGCTGCCACTGGCATTACAACGGCAAAAATATAACAGACCATGCCACAGGAACTGCAAAGGGTGATACGAATTCGTGTTTGGAAACTTCTTTCAACAATGTCTTTAAACTTCTGATCAGGGGTAGGTACCATTTTACCCCATCTACCCTGCAAGTATTACATACTCTTTGAAACGCTCATAGAGAATAAAACTTCTGCCATACTTCTGCATTTCCTCTTTGCTATTGTCATCAAGTTGTCATTTGGCAAAGGAAGTATACCACACACCCGCAACGTACTCGCCGTACGCGCTGAATAATGCGGATGGCCTCGCACACCTAGCCACAAGCACAGCCGCATTGAATAGAGTTGGTGTTGCCAAGAGAGTACTTTCCTCCCAATTTAATGTGTAATTTTGCCGTATGTGTGTATTTTTCGGAATTTTATTTCAAATAATAATTGCTGTCATTTTACGCCAAAGGCACGTTCAAGCAGCCAACTTTCGTAACTGCAGAATTTTTTCCGTGCACCACGCAGCTTACTTTTGTTCCCATATATCCAACTGATCACTTCTACAGTAGAACAGGTCGGAATATTTTCTACGTTCTATGTTCTACGGTGGAACAAAACTTTTGAACATATTACAGGTCCCGCTGTTTCAACTTTTAAAAAATATTATTGTTCAAGGAAGTAGAATGTGCAGAAAAGCAAAATGCCAATACGTCAAAGTAGCAAAATGTAAAATTGCTAGAATGTAAACGTAACAAAATGTAAAGAAGAAGCGGAAAACATTTTGTGCCAATGTCTTAATGTTAAGGTAACAGAATGTCAATTGAATTTAAAAGGATGGAATCTCAAATATTAAAATGTCAAATAAGCAAAATGTGAAAATGTCATTTGGTTATTCTTTAAGAGTGACATAGACTCCAAAACCTTCGAAACTTTAGTTAAGAAAAACTGGAACACGGACGGTGAACAGCAGACTTTACTGGGAGGTAATGTTGATGGGACAGTCTGGCAGCATTGACAAAAACTAAATCTTTTTAAATGGTTAGACTGTCCGCGTGCGCTCATGACGTCATCAGCATTATAGTCTATGATTAGCACTGGCTTAGATTAGACAGCCGATGTGGCGCAGTGGTTAGTATGCCTGCCTGCCACGCAAGGGTTCCGGGTTCAATTCCCGGTGGGGTCAATCACAAAGTTGATATTTATCACTTTGTGAATTTGTTCCCAGTCTGGTTAGGACATTGCAGGTTGAACCACCTGATTGTCCGCAAGTAAGATGGTTCCGTGCTTCGGATGGGCACGTTAAGCCGTCGGTCCCGGTTGCTGTCTATGATGGCGGTCGTTACACAACCATGTCAGAGGCCTGATACTTGTAGCAGCGGTTGAAAAACTCTGACACCAGGGTTCATCGGGTCGTTGAATGACTCGGTGTCCCACACGAAAAAGAGAAAAGAGCACTGGCTGGGGAATCCGTTCGGTTAGGCGCGTGCGGCTCGACAATATTTTCGAGGTTCCACAGATTTTCATACAAAGAATCCAAAATTCGGCGAGTGCGTTGTGGGTGTGCGGGTATAAATACTTTCACCTTATAACTCTTATCAAAATACTTAGTTAGGTTATGCCATTTTAGATTAAGAATTATTTTGCGTCGTTTCATCAGTTTCCCGTTAGATAATTAAAAACTAAGTATGCCACCATGATCTAGATAGCGTAAGAAATACATTACTACGAGTTTAATTACTAGCCATTTCGATTTAGGCCCCCATTTCGAGGGGCCTAACTTTGTATGGGCATATGATTATCATTTATCACCTTTGACGTAAAACTCGAACTTTTGAGCTGTAATTAGGTAATCAAAAAAAGGTTAAAAGGTGGTCAAAAAGTCACAACATATAAATCTCTTTTCAAATTAGCGCCTGCAACATGTCATCATCATCTTCCTGCCCTTATCCCAATTACTTGGGGTCGGCGCAACACGTTTTGTTGAACACAAAATTGTGTTGCAAAGGATTTGGCTTTATTTTACGACCGGCCGCCTACCAGACGTCAACCCTCCTTGGGAATGCTTTTGTGGTGGAATAACCGCCACCATACGGTTGGCCCTGGCTGTTTGGGTCGGGTTTATCCCTCGGTCGCCTCTTACGACCCCCACGGGAAGAGAGGGGGTGGTGCTATTCTACTCTGCCGGCACCACACGGCTTACATGCCTGCAACATGTCATTGACATGATAAAACATCATTGTGCACTTTTGCAGACGAATTTATTAGTAAAGTACTTACACATTTTGTTTATGAATCACAATTTAAAATGCAACATTCTTGAAATATTTCTGTTTAAACAAAACTCAGCAAGTTCACTAAAAAAGCAAAGTGTTATCGTCGTGTAGAATCTCATTAGTTCAGTTTAGTGTAAAATAATGCAGAAGCTAAACTCATAAAAACAGAGTTAAATCAACACGACTGCAAACTACATTTGCATGCTCATGTTTTAGTACAATAAAGTCACCAGTTTTATGTATGAATCTTCGCTGGTATGACAAAACATGCAAGAAGTTTTTTGCATATAAAGTTTTATTATTACTTTTTTTTTTCGAAATAGAAACGGAAGAAAGTGTTGTTATGATATATACCTTATACGACAAAAACTGTTGGTATTAAAGGTATGCCATAGATCATTACGAAATCCACATAATTTGAACATATAAAAATAATTGAATATGTATAATGATCTTCAGAATCCCTTATTTTATTTGTTAACATTCTATTCAATCAGATCTCTTCAACAACAAAAATATCACACACTCACTCAGTCGTCAAAATGCGATCACCAATTCACCATACTTACACCATTAATCAGAATTTATCTCGTAATTTCAACTCATCAATTCTTCAGTTTTCATAAGCTGAAACTACGACGCTCCATTCCATGCTTCCGCAATCGAAGAGTTCTAGAATAATATCACTCTTGTTTTCTTAATGTCGGTAAACTGAACTGGAACGTTTGGACAGCGAGCTTCCTAGAGGGCTGCACTTAGTAAATACTGCTAGTTTAGTTATGATGTTGAAATGGTTATTAAATTATGTTCATTGCTGTATAAAAAATCGTTCTTATCACTGCATAGTAAGCCCGACAAAAAGGAAGATAGGAAGAAGGAAGATTTTCAAAAATCATGTTATTTTAGTCTTAGTCATACGTGGTGTCAATAGCCATTTTAAACAGCCGGTTACGCTCTGCTTATCCCGCAAGGAATATAGGCGTGATTATGTATGTATGTACATATTTATGTAGCCTTAACCAAGATGTGGGTCATCCAACCTCAACGCGAGTAAGAAAAACTTTATCCACACACTTGGTGAAGAGGATCTAATATGCAGTTTTTCACATCTTAAACTACTTTCTAACCCGCAGTGTATTCAAAATTAATGTTCAGAAACTACAGTAAATCTCGGAAAACTTACATAATAAGACCCTAGGGCTAGATTTCATTTCACCACGAATCGTTATTAAAATTCTCCTAGCTTGCGAAAAGTTTTTGCGTTAAAAGGATTGGATATAAAAGCTCTACATTGTTTTTGTTAGGCTCTTTGGAGGGGAACTATTTTTATATAAATTGTGAAAACCGATGAAGGGTGAAAGTTTGATTTGAGAAATAGTATTTTTCGTCATCCTAATGCAAGCAGTACACCCAAAATGAAATATTTTTACATTAAATTTTGCCATTTAGTAAAACGTTTCCCGAATCATTTTCGCATTCATAGTTAGTCATACCTATCTATCTATTATGTATTTTTTTTTTACTTATAAAATAATTACGGATTTTTAAAAATATTGCTTTATCGTGTGTTGCCGGCTAAAAATAGCTTAAGGTATAGCTATATTATTCCCGAAGGTGCCGTAAGAAGCAACTAAAAGATTTGTTAGTTTATATGCGTATTGCACTGACAACTTGTCACTATGGTAATACATAGTCTTTTGAATGACTCTCAAACTTTTGTCATTGTAAATGGCCATTTTTACAGCCGTTTATGCTCTGCCTACCTTAAGATGTGATATAATTATGTAAGTATGTTACTTTTAAGTAGATAGCCAGCCGAGAATACCAACAAAAGCAGTTACATAGAGAAACATGCTTAATGATAACGTCATGGTTAGGTTGTAGTTCATATGCCACTAATGGAGGTAGTTATGTCGTGATTACGTCACAATTTGCGTCTAGTCTCAAATGAGAGGCCATGCTAAATTAATTAACACAGGTATACACGTGGCGAGCCAAACAATCATATAATTGAATACATTAACATCAGCTTAATTTACATTACAATTGGGTTGTAATTGCTACGCGCAGGTGTTATGTGACTGTTACCTATAAATTGGTGTGGAAAGGGAATTAAGTAACAAATTATATTTATTTATACAATTCTTTTGTTAAATTCTCGAAATGACAAATCAGGTATAGACCTGGAAAAGCCATTTGGTACTTAGTCTAGTAACTAACGTCACAGCTATTCGGATTGACCCATGAAGCTGAAAATCGGCATGTAGATACTTCTTGACCACCTGATCAAAATTAGACATGGAGCCCAGCGGGTTCCACCCCCCCTTAACCTTTACCATCCCCCTCCTTTACAAGGTGTAACTCTTGAAGTAATTGACTTGGAGGGTAGTTTTTATTTCGTATCGTGCGTAAAATCTCACTTAAAGCTTATTGTGCCTTCAAAATTACCCTTTACCCACGGGGCCCAAAATCCCGAAAAGTGGGGCCCGCTGGGCTCCATGTCTAATTTTGATCAGGAGGTCATGAAGTACCTACATGCCGATTTTCAGCTTCATGGGTCAATCCGAATAGTTATAACCAGCTATTGACGTTAGTTACTAGACTAACTGGCTGAAACCGCAACCGGAAAGCTAATAGGCGAATCGTATACATTATCGCATAAAATTGCGACTGTCAGAAGCCTCTGTCAGAAGTAATTTTATCCGATGCAGTGACATGTACTATCTTGCTTTCAGGGATTTTCTTAATTCCTTTCTAAATTCCCTACTAAATAAATTAACTATATTTTCCGACTGCGTTCAAATATAACTAGTTCTACGGTCTAAATAAAATTGTCATTTCACATTGCTGACCTTAAGGCCCAAGCTCCACGGTGTTAGACCTGAGACGTAGGTAAGATATGCGACTCAACGGCGCTTGAAACCGTCTCCATACAAAATGTATGAAATAGATGAGACAAAGCTACACACATGAGATAAGCTAAGCGCTTTGCATCGATGACGGCTGACGTTCACATGTCAGGCAGATATCATCTTACGTCTCATGCCTCACGTCTACTTTATATGATTTGCGCCTTACAAAAACACCAGCTCATAACACGACCTACTTCCATCCGCGAGGCCGTCACGTAAAAATTTCTTCATAACCTGAAACTTGCAAAACTCCCCAACAATGTAGATTATAATAACATGAACAGGGCCCGGAGAGGTCACGTTTAACTTTTATTAGTTCGCGACATGACCGCACACCAATTTTTTTTCTTGTTTTAAGTGTTCTTTGTAAGTTGATTACCTATTCTTTTGTTTTATAGGCATCTAGTTTATATATATAAGTCTATGATAGGCATTGAAATTTCCATTGACAAAGGCTGACGAAGGCCTTTGAACCTACTGTTAGGAGGACGACGCATGGTAAGGTCTCAAAATATTTTAGGGAATCGCAATGAATTGTATATTTTAACTAATTTTTTTTATGTGTTTAATGAAACGATTAGTTTGAAATAAATGTTTTAGTTTATATTAAGTACTTCATTGTCAGCGCAGACTTTCCATGTAACCGCAACCTTGTACAGTTTCAAAACGTAGGACTGAATACCAAATTTTAAAACCCTTCTCTCTCATGTTAGGTAAACAATTTTTGGGACAAGATATACTTGCTTAATTCGCAGGCTCGATTAGAACTGCGGAAGCCCAGTTGGTTAGGGCGTCGGCAGTACTGATGCCGAAGGTCGCAGGTTCAAATCCTGCCTGTGCTGCGTTGGAAAATTTTGCAAGTTTCCCAAAAATGTAGGACTCATAGGTAGCATAACAAACCATAGGTAGCACCAAATCTTAATTAAACCTAGTCAAACTTTTCAGATAATTATTTTCAACACAAACAAGCTCGTCTGAAAACTCATTCATTACCAATGAGGTGTTTTTCAAAAGTGTAAAAAAGCTGCAACGACGAACTACTTCCTTACTCGGGCGTCTTTTGTAAACACCGTTAATGGAAAATTTTAATTCCATTGCGGGTAGTTGTTTGTTATACGGATCGATCGAGTATTGGTAGCCATGATGAATTTCTTTACTTAATTTGAGAGAGAAAATATATTGAGCAATTTCGTGTTAAATAAACGTAAACGAGATTGTGTTTTTTTAATGTTTGTTGCTTAAAATATATTGGTTCCGTGTCGTGTGGTGCCCTGGTTTAGAATAGCATCACCCCATATCATACCCTTGGGTGTCTTAAGAAGCTGCTACGGGATTTGAGAGTTGATGTGTACTGATATTTTTGGCGATAGACTGACACTATGGTGATTCGCAGTCTTCTGAATAACTCTTAAACTTTTGTCAACTATTCTACCCGCCTGCCAAACTTACCTCGCCATTTTTTAATTTTACTTTTATTTATCCCCTCGAAAATCTAATATCATTACGCTCGTCGTCGACCACCTTTGTCACTTAAATCGTGCTTAAATCCAGTTTTGCAACCCTTTTACAAGCAAGAACCAAGACGAGCTTTAACGCGGTTTTTACACAAGACGCACTATTTTGCGTTTTTTTGGCGGACTAGTATTACCGACGCACGCGATATTTTGCTGGACGAGTATTACCAACTACAGGATTTGTATCAAATCGCATGTAAATCGCGAAGAACCGCACTGCAATGTCACTGGCTGCCAACGTGTAGCAGGTGTTAAAAAGGCTGTCGAATATCGCAAATTTAAGAAGAAACCCTTTTAGAACCAAGAACAAGATGAGTTATAATTCATCCACTAATGAAGACGTATAGGTATCGGGCGATTCGCCTCGCATAGCCCAGCACTGCAGTGTGCCTTCTGTCGTAGCTGTTAAAAACAGAAAAATGATGTAGCACGTGTACCAAAAATCTGTTTTTGAACCCTTTTAGAACCAAGAACCAAGACTAGCTTTAATTTATCCACTAATGAAGACGTCTAGGCATCGGGCGAGGCGAAGACAACGCGACGCGACGCAATTTCCGGTTTTTAGTTTCAAAGAGCCCGGCAGGGCGCCCGACTTCCGGTACCTTGTTGGTGATGTGCTACTTTTGGTTTCCGATTCTTTGATATGTGCTTAGAAATTTAATTTAAGCAGCATTTCCAGGGATATTTTATTTATATTAATTAAAAAATATATCAGTTTGACACACATACTACGCTGTTTTTTTTATTCAAATCCAACTCAAGTGATTTTTTCTTTATTACTGTATAGGTATCTATAGATTCACAAATTAGTCAAAAAAATTAAAGTTTTAGGTACACAAGCCTAATTTCCCAGAATAAACTTAGGTACCATGCTCCTAAAATGTAACAAAGAAAAAGAGGAAACTTAAAATAAGTAGAAGTAACTTAAACTTAAAATAAGTTAAGTTGCACTTACCAAGGCCTGAAAGAGTTGAACTTTGGCAGTCTCAGCTTTCCTGGTCATGTTGGAAAATATCGAATGATGATGCTGTTACTATCAAGGCGAGATAATAAATTAAAATAAGAAATTGAGAAAATGTCATGCATCGACTGGAATTCGAATCCGGGCCGCATTGGTCAACGCTCCACCGCTCTGCCACTGAGCTGTCGATGCACTGGTCAATGCATTCCAAATTTTTCAATAACTTGGATTCTCGCCTCCAAGCGACGACCTGGCGACATCTGTAGACCCTTGTGGCCCGTGTCCGCGACCCAGTCAATGCATAATTTTTTTTTCAACTTCTTATTTTAATGTATGAGAATAATATAGCACTGTATGTGAGTGCATTAAAATTACAATAAATACGAATTTCGATCTTATTCTAATACAAATTAAGTTTATGTCAAATGATTGGCATAAACTTTACGTGTGGGTCTCGCCTTAGAGTTCGTATTCAAATTTCCACGTATCGAGAACAGAGAGTAGCGCCCCGGGAGCCACTTTGACAAACACGGATGAGCCCGGGATTGTTCCGCTGTTTACACCCGGATCGCTCTCTGCCTACTATTTCAGGCAACATGTAGTAATTGTACGGAGTGAAATTAGACTGATCTGTCAACATGACAGTAGCAAACGCGAAGAACATAATTTCAACGAAATCAATCGCTTATAAAGCACAATTTGAAACTGAACAAAATTTTATCCAAATTAAGTATTTTCAGTAAAATTTTCTTGATGACAACTAACGCGACTTATTACTAGTCGTTGGTATCCGAATTACTACTCACACCTAGTCGTTGGTATCCAAATTTCCACGTATCGAGAACACAGAGTAGTGCCCCGGGAGCCACTTTGACAAACACGGATGAGCCCGGGATTGGTTCCGCTGTTTACACCCGGATTGCTCTCTGCCTACTATTTCAGGCAACATTTAGTAATTGTACTGAGTGAAATTAGACCTGATTTGTCAACACAGTAGCAAACGCAAAGATTAAAATTTCAACGAAAACAATATTTTTGAAAATGAACACTATTTAATCCTAATCAAGTATTTTTAGTCAAAGCTTGATGACGTTAATACAACAACCTAATCAACATTTATTAATAGTAGTTCGTACCCAAATTACTAGTCACACCTATTACTAGTTGTTGAGAACACAGAGTAGCACCCCGGGAGCCACTTTGACAAACACGGATGAGCCCGGGATTGGTTCCGCTGTTTACACCCGGATTGCTCTCTGCCTACTATTTCAGGCAACATGTAGTAATTGTACGGAGTGAAATTAGACCTGATCTGTCAACACAGTAGCGAACGCGAAGAACAAAATTTCCACAAAAACAATTGCTTATAGCACAGTTTGAAACTGAACAAAATTTAATACAAATCAATTATTTTTTGTCAAATTTGCTTGATGACTAACGTAAATCAACATACTACTAGTCGATTTTATCCAAATTACTAGTCACACCTATTACTAGTATTCGTATCTAAATTACTAGTCACACATAATTACTAGTCGTTCATATCTAAATTACTAGTCACACCTATTACTAGTCGTTCGTATCCAAATTTCCACGTATCGAGAACACAGAGTAGTGCCCCGGGAGCCACTTTGACAAACACGGATGAGCCCGGGATTGGTTAGACCTACCATTTTAGGCAACATGTAGGTAGTAATTGTACAGAGTAGGTAAATTATTTGTCTACACCGTTGCGAACGCAAAGAACGAAATTTCAACGAACAATCACTTATAAAAAACTGAATAACAGTATTTTCAGATAAATTTTCTTGATAAAAACTAACGTCAATCAACATTTTATTAGTACCTAGTTTTTATTTAACGTATCGAGAACACAGAGTAGTGCCCCGGGAGCCACTTTGACAAACACGGATGAGCCCGGGATTGGTTCCGCTGTTTACACCCGGATTGCTCTCTGCCTACTATTTCAGGCAACATGTAGTAATTGTACGGAGTGAAATTAGAAGACTTACGTATATCCAGGGTTTTGAAATATTTTGTATACTCAGGTACAGTATAAACATAGATAGATTGATTGAGGATTGTCGCTTTGCAAACGAAGGCTATATCGCACCAACGGAAGTTACGTGTGTACAGTGCCTAACTTTGTGCTGTAGTAGTAACTGATCAAAAGTCTGCGGGCAAAATATTACGATAATTCATTGACACTCTAAAAGGTACAGTCGCATCGTGAACGAGTAACAATCCCTACATCTGCCATTTTGCATACCTAGCTACAAATCAAAAATCGCAGAATTTTCCGCAACCCCAAACACGAAAGCCTTTTAATCCCACAGAACCCCAGAAAAATTGGCAATAATAATGCCAATATCTCTTTGTTTCCTATTCCAATGCAAAAGGAATCGATGTCCTGGGGCTATTGTCAAGATTATAGGCTAGGACCCCGGTTCCCGTTTTTAATAAATGAACCGCCGCGGGCGACGGGTTACACGATATTCCAGTGTTTGTTGGTGACTGTGATAGAAAATTGATATCCTTGTTTTTAGGATCGGTCCATGTACTTAGATAGTGCTGTCGGTATAAAAGTCTCTGGAAAAGAAGCTGAAAATAAAAGTTCAGTACCTACATCAGCAGTACTTTATGAGGAACCATCATAATAATGTTACAATACAAATACAAATCATTTATTTTCCATAAATTTATTTACAATAATAAGAACAAACACATAACATTATCATTACTAACAAAACATGGAATTAAAATTAACAATGGTTACTGTGATGGAAAAAAGGAGTGGCCACAGCGCAATGCTGGTTTTAAGCCCACCCACTGTCTATGTTAATACTTAAATACTAAAGACGGGTTGGCATTATTGTTATAAACTTACTAATTTTACTTTTAATTTGTGAATAATAAATGTTGTACATCACCAGCACATCAACCTACCGCTTTTCATACAAATACTTAGAAAAACCATTACAAGTTGATCCCTAACGTGGGAAGGTTGATTAAATTGGTAGGCGTTTTAAACTTTTATTGAAACACAAAAAAAAAACACAACAAAATAATATAAATAATCACAAAGAAACTGGTTACAAAATAATAAGAAACAGTTGGGTGAAGCCAATTTTTATCGCTCCAGCGAGTCAGGTGTTGCGCTTGGAGAGATACTGAAGCAAAGTAACTAAGGGATTCAAATCCGGGAACACTCAACTTACTTTTCTATGAAATGGAAACGAACACGAACAGTTTGAACTTGTTATCCTAATAATTGAATACGAAAGTAATAATGAAAACACAGTTTCGTGGAATTTAGTACAACAGAGAAGACTTGATAATAATAAAATCAATAATTATAAAGTATTTGCAATCACAAAACCGTTGGCTAAGTCTCAAGAAATTTTAAAATCGTGCCTTACTTTAGACACAAAAATTGATAATCATGTGATAATTTGTGTCGGTGAAAATGATTGTAATCCAACTCAATTATCCATAGAACTCGGCGCTACCCTTAAACATTTGGAAAAATCAAAAACACAAGTCACGGTTTTAAGTGTAAATAAAAATATGTTTTTAAATGAATGTAAACTAAATATTTTATTAGAGACCATTTGCAAAAACGCGACTAATTGTAAATTTATAAAGTGTTCTGACATTTTTATGAATCATTATAGTTATATTTCGTTTATGTCTAAAAAGATAAATCTCTTTATTGACTGTCTCGACTACGACAAAAAATACCTGTCATTTAAATTTAGAAAATCTCCAAAACAGGATGGCATTAATAATTGTTTTTCACAGCCAGTATGTTCTAAACAAAGTCTAACGAAAAGTGCAATCACTGAAACTCTACCGAAAAAAGGCACGATCCCATACTATTTTGTTAAGATCAATAAAAGTACGAAGGGAGAAAATGATGAATCAGAGTTTTTTCGTTCCGCAACAAAATAGAATGGGTTCAAGTCTACAACAACCTAGCTCATATAATATTGTCAGACTATTTCACCAAAATATACAAGGATTACTTTCGAAGCTACATTTGATAGAATTGTGCATTGATGACTTTACTGCAAAAAATAAAACTCTTGACGTATTGTGTTTTACTGAGAGTTTTATCAAGCAAGGTAGTGAAAAAAACATATTCTTAAAGGATTTTGCTGTGGCTTCATATTATAGTAGAGTAAAAAATAAACGTCGTGGTGTATGCATACTTTTACGAAAAGGTATTGATTTCAGGCCGCTTCCTATTTGTAGAGAGTTTGCTGATGATAGAGTTTTTGAATGTTGTGGTGTAGAAATTCCTTGTTTTAAATGCATAGTTCTATGTATTTACAGAATACCGGACAAGAATTTAGTAAATACATTCTTCAATCGATTAGAAGCAATTCTTTATAAGCTTACTTCTAACAGTAAAAAGAAAATCATTGTAGTTGGGGATTGGAACGTACACACGGAAACAGAAACCAAGGCTAAGCAAACCCTAATAACAATTTTGCATAACTTCAATTTAGAACTACATATTAATTCTCCAACTCGTGAAATGGCGTGTATTGACCATATCGCAAGCAACATTCCTGACGCTAGTGGCAGTGTCCATGATCTTCAACTTTCAGATCACAATACATGTCAAATCTTAGAATTCAATACAGAAACTGCAGTCATAAGACCTCAATACTGGTATATAAATAAAAGAAATTTTAGCAAAGAGAATGTTAACATTTTTATCAAAAGTTTAAAGGCTCTATCGTGGTCTGAAGTTTATAATGAAGAGGATCTGAATAGTGCTTTTAACTCATTTCATGACATGTTTCTCTTGCTCTACAATTTATGTTTTCCTGAAACCCGAATTAAAATCAATGCAAACATGACCAGACCCAAGTGGATAACTAAAGGTATCAAAATTTCTAGTAACGTGAAAAGAATGCTAAGGTTTAATTATTACCAGCACAAAACGTCATCCAACAAGAAGAGATATAAAAAATATAATGCATTACTGAGGACATGTGTTATTCACTCAAAAAGGCAAATTAACAATAAAATCATATCTAACTCCAAAAATAAATGTAGGGCTACATGGAACGTTATACAGAACAAACAGGATGCCACTAAAATTCTCTCTGAAATTGAATCAGTTAAAATCAATAACGTCACTTTAAATAATCGTGTAGAAATTGCGGAAGCTTTTAATTCATATTTTATTCAATTAACTAATAATAATAAAAATAATTATTCTAACAATAATAAAAATATTATCGGACAAGTTGGAAGCAGTTTGTTTCTTAGCCCTTGCACAGAGGAGGAGATTGTAAAAGTTGTAAAGTCCTTAAATAATACTCCATCTGTAGGTTTTGACGGAATTTCTACATATATTCTAAAAACATGCATTAGATCAGATCGTTAGTGTACTAACCTATTTAATCAACCTTTCTTTTACACAAGGTTGCTTTCCAGAGAGGTTAAAGAGCTCTATAGTGAAACCGTTACATAAAAAAGGTCCGAAAGACTGCATGGGCAACTATAGACCTATCACATTAGTTCCTATAATGTCTAAGATATTTGAGAAGGTTTTTCACAAAAGGCTTGTTGACTTCCTTGATAAACACAGCTCTATTACTAAGGAACAACATGGCTTTCAAAAGCACAAGTCGACTACCCTTGCTGGTTATACCTTAATGCAGAGAGTAACTGAATACTTAGATAAGAAAGTGCCTGTAATAGTTATATTCCTTGATATGACGCGAGCATTCGATTATGTAGAGCATAGTATACTGTTGCAAAAGTGTGAAAGATACGGAATACGCGGATTGGCATTGGACTGGGTCAAAAACTACCTAAGCGATCATTTGCAATGTGTTGAAATTTGTGGAGTTAACCAGGAAAAGGAAGCCATTTCTGAAAGATCCACTTTTCAATATAAATAAAGTTGGTGTTCCGCAAGGATCTGTCTTGGGACCATTATTATTCTTACTTTATATTAATGACATACCTAACGTTACTACAAATCAAATAATACTATTTGCTGATGACATTTCTATTATTATACCCGACAGTGACATAAATAATTCTTTTATAAATAATATTAACGCTACAATGACTTCAATAAATAATTGGTTAATTGAAAATCAACTACAAATTAACGTTTCAAAAACAACATTCATACAATTATGTAATTACAAAACAAAAAAGATTGATATAAATATACAATGCAATTCAGAAAATATTCAGCGGGCACATACAACCAAATTTTTAGGTATCATATTAGATGAATATCGCTCATGGAAATCGCATATCCAGTCTGTATGCAATAAATTAGACAGGTTCGTATATGCCCTGAGAAACCTCAGAAAAGTAGCTGGAGAAGAATCTGCCTTATTAGCCTATCATAGCCGTTGCCTCGGTTTTGAGGTATGGACTAATAATCTGGGGAAGCTCTACTAATGTAAGAGACGTATTCTTACTTCAAAAAAAGTGCATTCGAGCCTTATGTGGTGTAGGCCCTATCGAACATTGTCGTCCATTGTTTCGCCGACTGGGTATTCTAACCTTGACAGGAATGTACATTTTAGAAATAGGCACATTTGTCAGAAATAATCCTAGTTTTTTCGAATATGTTACTCAAAATGCCAGACTACGGTATAGAGATATCACACAATTGAAAATGCCATCCTGTAGGACCGCCTTATTCAGAAAAAATTGTTACATGATGACTATAAAAATCTACAATAAGGTGCCATCACAGTTCAGGCAGCTTCCTAATAGGTATTTTTTGTCCAAATTTCGACGATGGCTTGTCCAGAAATGTTATTATGACATAAGTGAATTCCTAAATGATAATGACATTGAATCGTATATTTTGTAATAATATTTTTTTAATATATTTTGCAAATTAATCAATTTTCGTATTGTGATGTGACATATCTGAATAATTAATATCTTTGATCTAATATACAGTCATGAATGAAGTTTCTAATTTAATAATGTTAATAATTTGTTTATAATTTTGCATGCCATGCACTGGCGCATCACGCATGTACTGAAATATTGTAAGTTATTATAAATACTTATTGTTAGATCGTTTTGTTAACCGTGTGTGCAAGCTAATAAAATATTTCTAAAAAAAAATTCTTCGTTTCGTTCAAATTGTTTGAACACACACAATTATGACATGAACGGAAGTTGTCATATCTCATGCAACGCAAAATAACAAGAAAAATTAAGATTTGTCATATTTATTTTATGGGCGTATCAACATTTTAAGATTATTTAGACGCGCAAACATTCCTTATCTTCGAAGTTAAATCAAATCAGCCATGAATGAATGCTTAAGAGTGAATTAAGGAATGCTTTTGAAATTGATCAAAATACGTACTTCAGTAAGCAAATCAATTAACTGATCGGCGATTTTGTATGGGAGGTCCAAATTTTTTTTTCATATTTCAACCCATGTTTCATGGGGAATGTTCAGTTTCATGACTACCTTGACCTCCTTTCGGCTTGTTAAACCCTTTCTGTTACTCCCTGTATATACAGGTACACTTCGAACTAATACAACTTAGAGAGCCAATTACTATTACTAGGTTTCAACAATATATGCATTTCTGAGAAAAAAGTCAAAAGTTCGAACTGTTCGTATCGGTACAATAAACGCAATTTTATTATGCGGTCTCTTTTTAACGCAATATCGAGTATTTCGAGTAGATTCTTTTGAAATTTCTTCGAGTGTATAATTTTGCGTTCATTCCATTTACTTTCTGCTTAATGAAATTTTCGATACAGCTCTGCCGGTTCGAGAGGTTTTAAATAAATGATTTTGAGTTGTATATTAATGACCATTTTGGTAATTTATTCAATAATTAGTGAATATTGATGGAATTTTGACTACTTTAGGCTTAATATTTGAATTCGCGATACTTATTAATTTTATGTAGAGCAGATTTATTGGTTCAAGATTTTTATAATTTAGATTGCATAGACTAATATGAACCATTTTGCTGCCACCTTTCAAATCTCACTTTATTGATTTTCCTACACTAAACATCATACTTTGTTTCATAAAAAATAAATATCTAGGTAGGTACCAATCATAAGTTACAACCATATTATTATACACCATGTTAGCTATCTGAAATACTTATAGGGTGCATTCAGCATCTGCAGACCATGAAACTAAACATCTTATTCTATAAGAAAATATTTTAGGAGACGTAAAAGTATTTTTCTCGATCAGCTGTCTGCATTTAGCTACAAATGGGAAGTAAAAGTATTTTTACGTCTCTTGAAATATTTTATTTTGGAAAATTGGTCAGTTTCATGGTCCGTATGCACCCTACATACATCGCTTACATGTAGGTGACTAGGTTCGAAACTCATGTCTTTGTAGAACTTCTGCTAATACGATAAAAAAGAGCGCACATATTCTGAATTTCCCGCAAGGTTTTCTTTGTGAGTTGGTAAATGCTAATGTTCGGATAAGCCGACGGAACTTTTCAAACTTCTGTGCCATCAAACTATTGTTAAACAACCCCTTAGGGTTCCTTCGTAACGCAAGAATGGATTTAAAAAGATAATGTATGAGATACTTGCAGTTTTAAATGGCAGGTACGTATCTATCTACCCACCAGCAGTGCCGGGTAACATTTAGAAAAATATACCTACCCTAAACAGCTAGGTTTTAATGTAAAGTAATGCTGTTCTATATACATAATAAACTTTTTGTGTGTACGTATATTTGATCAAGAATACCACCAACACACGACTTTTGATAAGACACGAAGCAATCGTAGAATTTCACATAATTAACCTATGACAACTTGTGGAAAAAAAATACTTACGTCATTTTCTAACAATCCAAAATCCGTGACGACGGATTTATGTACGCAGATGTATATTTTTGACAATTTTTTTTTTGTATTTCTTATAATAAATTGTGTTGCAATAGGAATGTAAATAGCATTGGAGACAAAGTTCTGAACCACAGGCAAAACAATTCAGACAGGACAACAAACAGACTCTAACCTAAGTGGAGGAGAATGGAGGAAGGCTTTCAAGCAAAGTGGGCGCCTATATCCTGGTAAATAAATACTCTTTACCATAGTATAGATAGCTAAATAATTCAAGCTTCTCCTTGGGCTAAATCCAGATGAATGTATGCTAATATTTATGTTTCGGGAGTAGGTAGGTGTGTGCTGCTTTTGTGTGTTAGTAGCAAACGTCGCAAATTTCGTCAGGGGGCCATATCTTTTGATCATATCACATGTTTTATCTGTAAAAAGTAATGCAAAGGCGTTAATTAAAGTAACTAGGAGTCTCTTCTCGTATAGTACAGTTCTTAAATCCCATCCTATACAATTGAGAGCAAGTCCATAAAGTAACCAATAAACCTATAACTTTGATTGTCATTTAGTTCGCCTGTTATCGTGTTTGATTTTAAATAATCCGACTAAAAATTAAGTTGGTACCCATTTGGTGTTTCTACAGAAATCAAAAAATTCAGAAACAAATTTCGGACGGATCGTCGGTGTTTTCTTAAAGTTCTCGAACGGAGTTTAAAATAAACTTTGCACTCGCTTTCTTAAATGACTGTGTTGAAATAAATGGAAACGTTCATAATTTGTTTTCCCGGGATGGTGCCATGAATAATTAAAACTTGGAAATTAATAGAACGCTTCTGTATAGTTGATTTTGTACGATGACGGCTGAGCGAGCGAATGGAGGTTTGATTTTATTTTATTATTCAAAAACAGTACGGCAACGCAAATGTACCTGTGTTTCTAACATAAACAGACATGCTTACTTAATCAAATATGGGTCTTAATTATTTAACAAACGAATTAGGTACTTAAATTAATTGAGAATCCTAATTATTTTATTATTCAGCGCTTATAAACTTTCATATTTCTGCTTGAGGAGTGTGTAGTATATCTTAAATCACTAGTTTTTTTAAAGAATACTGCTGCTAGTTTTATTATGCGAAAAGTAAACATTTTGTTTATTTTCGAAGAATTTTTATAAAATGGCACTCGAAATGTCGCGATTCAAATTCTCAATAAAAGTTTTAATGAACCAACTTTTTCTAAGATCTAATAAAATAGTTTTTACAATATAAACCACTAACAAAACTTCTGTTTACCACAAAATATTCTGTCTTTGTATTGTGTAATATTTTTCCAGTAATTTCACCTGTCATTTCCATGTGACCGGAAGTCGTTAGCGTCGTCGCGGCGGCAACTTCCGGTGGCTGACGGCATAATAGCTGTACAAGCTTCGTAAAGGTTTTTAAATAAAATATTAAGCTAGTAGGTGGGGGCAGACACGTTAAGCGTTTTCAGGTGTCGATGCGTACATGATAATTATACTAATAACCCACAAAAAAACACCCTTCGTAGGAGTTGTAACTTCGAATAATTTTTCGGTACCTCGAGCTTGATTCGAGCCTTTAGGCACGAAAAGTCCACTTTCCTAAAATGTCTTTTTCCCAAAATTACTACTTTCCTACAATTACTACTATTCATCGACAATAAGATCAGTGTCATTATTTTTTACTATGAATTAGGTAAGTAGAAAGGTCAAAAGAGTTTACAAAAATCGGTTTTGAAAAACCAATACCTATAGAACGATGACCAGTCATCATCGTGCTGTGAAACAACCAACATGCACTTAACTATACATGATTTCCCAAAAGTTCGATTAACGATTAACCCTACAATGCTTGGACTAGTGTGGACCGTGACAATGCATGATTTTGTGACTTACCAAATATACACACGTACAAAAATCAAAAGAAAGAAGTAGCGTCAACTCAAGATTTTCGCACTGAAATATAAACTAAATACTTAGTTTCTACAGTACGGCCGTACGGATACGCTATATTTGACAGCTGTCAAAATCATATTGATGCTATGACATAAGGTCTATTTTACTTTATTGACATGTCATCTAGTATGAGTTTGACAGCTGTCAAATGTGGCCATTTAAGGGAAATTTTTGATACAAGATCTAATTTACTTTCTGTCTTGATTGTTTGACCCACTAGTAATTATTTTGCAGATGTGTCATTTGTCTATGTAGGGGTGCTCAGTATACCTACCCACGCGATATAATTATACCTGAGCACACAATTACTGCATTAACTCGGGCCGGTGTCAGATGACAGAACAAACAGTAGGTTTAGGGTCCCGAGGTCCGGGGCCCCTGGAGAGGTTATGAAGGGTCCGACAGTGATTCATCAATTGGGGCCCCCTTGTTTACAGATGCCACCTTGACTTGTGATATAGAGTTGTCACACACCCGCTAAATGCTTTTGTGGGTTATATGTATAAAGGATATTTACGATAGATAATGTAGGTAGATCCATACAAGTTACGTGCTTGTGTTATGAAACCAATTATGTCTTGATCAACTTGTGCTAGAGACAGTAGCTAATCAGTGTACTCAGACAAGTGTTTGTATGAAAACTTTGACCAAGAGCACTGAGACGCTACTCTACACGTTATGATACACTTTCTTAATTCAGCCGGTTACGGATGAGCCGCCCAGGTAGGGTAGAGGTATCGCTAGTACTTCTTCTTCTTCTTCTTCTTCTTATCGTATCAATGTAGTTGTTCCCAAGTCAATATGTACAAAATATCAAACCAGTAACTGCCAGTGCTTGGCTACAGCTACCGCTGCTGGGTTGGCCGCATTGAGGTCCGCCTGTGTGCAAGCAACTGGGAGGCTTGGGCAGACAAGCAGGTGGGACATCGTCTGTATGTCCTAGTATGTATCGCTAGTACTGATAACCAAAGTTGCAGGTTTAAGTCTGCCTTGGATATAAAACTTTTACAAAATTTCTAAAACTTCACACGTTCCGTGTTATCAAAAAATTGCTGTAAGGGACATGTAACTAAATAAGTGTTCTCTTCAGAATATGCAAAGATAAAGAAGTTACAAGAAATCTTGTGGGTTTTGTATCATGTTGTAAAGTAGCTGCTTAAAAGGCCAAGCATATATTAATAATGCTAATGAAATACTTCAGCACACAATTATAAGAAAATTGGCGCTTTTTAGGATTCGCGCATAAATGTATGAGTGCATAAGTTTTTTATGAAAAATATGAAGCAATTTTCAAAGTCCAATATTTCAGCGCTTTCTTTCTACTCACGCAGAATGTTTTCACGCAAAACATTTTATAAGAAAACTGCGGAAGCCTTTGCCAATAGGGTTGCCGATTGTTTCAAATCGGTCAGCTTTGTATATGGATCCCACTGCACTTAGATAAGGTTCATCTTCATACCGAATCCTCGTATTTTAGATATCTGGTGTAAATGACATGAAGAGTTATAAGATACCGCAAGTAAAAACACAAAGGTACGACAAACCCCGACGCTGTCATTTGGTTTTCTTTGTTTGTTAGTATCTCGGAAACTACTAAATCAATATAAAAAATAACCGTAATTAGCTGCGTTATTATGTCTGAGTAACAAAAACTATCTTTTCGCGTGGGAAAACAACTATTGCCACTGAAAAATGAGTAGCAGTGGGTGATAGGCTGCAGTTTTTAATAAATTAGTAATTTTATACAACAATCTACTAGTTGCTCGAATCTTTGGCAGGATAATGCGCGTTCACACTGAGGAGACTATTTGGGCGTTCCCTTGGAAAATAGCGAGAGATCTGTGTGTCGCACGACAAAAAATTCGGACGTGTCAACGCGGTCGGAGTGAATTTTGAGTTTACTTGATGGAAATCGACTATAAGCCTTCTTTCATCATGTCGTTCTTTTCCAGGTTTATACGTGCAGCAGCCCTATTCGCCAACACGAACGTGGACGATTTTATTCACGTGACAAAATGTGAAGCAATACACATTTTATTTCCCGCTTTTGTATGCCTGCGCCGGAATGCTTGGTGCTTGGCATTCCGCTATGGTAGTGCAGAAATCGCCAAATGCATTAGGATCTTGCAGGTATATTTAAAGCTGGTGGGTGTGTTATTCTTCTATGTTAACTCATAATTTTTGGCTAGATAAATAAGCTAGAATTCAACGTGAAACTAATTTTGACGACTCAGGTGCGGGAGTAGTAAAAATTGTGACACGTCGATTAGTGAGGACGATCTGAAACAGAATTGATTTACCTACCTAAATTACCTAGACAAATCATGCTAATTATTTTCCTGGCAGAAATAGTTTTAGCGAAAACTTTTCTCTCATAAAAAAGCTACAATAAAATCAATAAACACGATTGCATCGCATCTCAACAAAACGTACAAAATACAACTCAGCAAGTTAACTCAACAATTTGCAAGTAAATCCACAACTAAGTGCAAAGTCAGAGCTCTGGTCACCTATTCCACTAAGTGCTAAACTTAAATAACCTAGTACCTACTAGTACGAAGTGTGTTATTCTTTACTGTACAGTTTTTTATACTCAGACCCTCGACTCACAATTGCTGTAATAATAATGAATACTTTGTAACAAAATAGGTAGTGGGTAGTCCCGAGTCCCGACGCACTGTAACCACTAGTAACCTATTTTAAGTAAATAAATATGAATAGCAAAAGAAACAATCTATGTACCTATCTACACACTTCCTACTTACTAGAAAACTTCACATCTACAATAAGAATCCGTTGCGTGGTTTTGAAGAAATTACAACTTTTCCTTTGCTGTGACGGAAAAAACACTGAATAGGTATTTTTACCCAAATTTTTTGCAACTCATAATTATTTTAGCTGTCTGACCACTTTCTTCTGGTGTGAAAAACGACTAAACTTAAAATAATATGTACTTAGTTAGTAGACACTTACTTACTTTCTTGACTTTCACCAAGTACGGGAAAGAGTTGAAACGCAGCGGAATTTTAAATCAAAGGCGAAGTGAGATTGGATTTACTTTGGAACTGAATTGCATTGCACGTACAATATTCAATGTTTTCTTAGAAGTTGGTTCGCTGATGGAACGACCACGAACTCTACTTGAAAGCAATTTAAAATCAATTAGCACATCATACATACAGGGCTTACATACATACCAGGGTTTATATACATACAGAGTTTACATACATGCAGGATTTAAATACATAAAAAGTTTACCAGAGCAGAGGGACACACGCCAAAGTCTTTGAATGTGAAATTGATCCAATGGGGAAAGTCGTTCAGTCCCTTGGTCTGATCATGCCTGCAAGTTTTTGATACGCCGTCCTTTGCACCCGATATAGGCAAGAAACTGCGCGTAAGCAATGAATCTACTTTTGATAAAACTCAGGTAGGGTAGGTGACTATGTTGAAATGGTTTATTCTTTTTATCCAATTATAATTCTATCTACTACAGAATCGCACTTAACGAAGCTATTGAATCAAAAAACATTCACGAACGCCCCGAAAAATTGTTTCAACAGATTTTTCCTAAACAAACTAACAAATAGGGATGCGTATTTTGAAAACCCAACCGTTTGTCAAACGAAATTCCCATAGGATTTAATTTGTCGCGTATTTACATAATAAATGAACGCCTCCGCTTCGCAGCGGTGTAATCCGCCTTAAACCGCTTAAAACCGCTTTTATCCATCATTGAGAGCGACTTGATTCTCGATTGGGACACAATTTGCATGTTATTTCGTGTTAAATCGAATAGTTGAGGAGTTTGCCTGTAATTTGGTAATCTTATGCTTTGCATTGCTAATAGGTGCCTTTCTTAAAGATTAGTGTTACTCTTGTATGTAGATATCACATCCTGTATTAGACATTGTAACTGCATGTTACCACTTGGAAGGCATCTTTTTGAAACATTTTCGCGTGGGAAAGTTTGCCATCACGTTCTTTAACATAAATCCATTCACACACACACACACACACACATACACATACCTATTCTTCGTACATACCTAATCTTATGCTTTGCATTCTTAATAGTTGCCTTTCTTACAGATTAGTGTTAGTCCTGTAGATAGTAGATATCACGGGAAATTATGACTGCATGTTATTTAGGAAGCATCTTTCTGAGACAAATTCATTTGCGTGTGCAGGTTTGCTATGGATATTTTCACGTTCCTTATCATAAAGCCATGCACACATACATATACCATACCTACCTATTCTTCGTGGAATACAACACAGACTTAATCAAGCGAAATTGTTTTAAAAATAGGTTTCCTGTAGAGTCATCGTGTTACTTTTTTTCTGTCCCACTTTTTCTATAACACGGTGCTCTAGGCACGCTCTAGGTATTTCAAACACCTGCACTCTCTGTAATTATTTTTTTCTTGTTTCATAGTAAAATCTCCTCTAAAACACAGTTTTGTCTGCAAATCCCGCGTTAATATTTCAACAAAACACACCGGTATAATCTAGTTGTGTCATACATAATAAAAGCTAGTTTAGTGAAACTTGGTTATAGTTTTAGTGCTTTTCATACACACCGTAGGTTTTTACGAACAGAGACGGTATACCTATGCGTTTGGGGTGAGAGAATGTTTTTGTGTTTGTGCGAACCTTAGTTGCTAATTATCTCCGAAACCACTGGTCATATTTTGATGCGGTGTTTAGTGATGGATTAGGATTTCATTGGTGTATGTTCTTAGGTAGATAGGTTTTATACAAACAACTCACCAGGGGTAGCTGCAGTAAACTGTCGTGGGCTTTTTAAAATTATGTGACAATACAAAGTAAACCTGCACATCATGGCCATGACACATGATGCTGCATCGAATTGCCAAGCATTATGACTATGGCTCATATCAAAAATTGCAAATGGCATCGCAACGCAAGTACAGTTATCTTTCAGTCAAAAACTGAGCAAGGAAGTCTACCTTCCTAGACGGGACGGAGAATCCGCGTTGCTCGAAGCACTCAAAATCATTATGGGTCTTTGTCCAACTAACTAATTCCGCTGGCTCAGCTTCCCGAAATGGATCTTGGCCTCCGAAACAAGCCTTCGCCACTGATCCTTGTCCGGAGTGTTGGACGCATGACTTTTTTCTATGTGTTACTACTAAGCATTTATGTATGGCCAATGGTAAGCTTTTCTTTCCTGCCAGGCGGTCAAATACCGCAGTACCAATAGTGCAGTAGGTATGTGTGGAAACCACCGTAGTGAAACTTGGTTATAATGTTAGTGTTTCTCTGCTATGCTCTCGGTAAGCACAAAGGTGTTGTTTAAAGCCGGATGATTTAATTTGCTAATTAGCTGCTAGCCTTCGCACGGGACTTGAATGCAAAATGCATCTTCTGTATTTAAAGCACTGTTCTTTTCCTTTGCAAAACAAATACATAAATCTAAAAACATACACATATTCTAAATATTATGAAACATGACGTATGACGTAATACCTATGCTTTCAACAAATATCACTGGATTACTTCACCTACTTTCCTACACTACATACTCATTTATAATTGTTCGATAACATAATTTATACCTATAATACTTACCTACGTAGATAACAAAGTTATGTTGTCAGAGGTGTTTTTGAATCAGTAGAAATCCAATTCGTATACGCAAGACTGCAACGGATGGTATAACCACTCTCGTCGTATATAGAATATCACATTTTAAATATAACAATTAGTGTATGCCAAAGGTACCTTTGTGTGATTATGATTAGATAAGAGTAGTATTGTGAGATGCATCTATATAGGGTGTATTTTTATTAGTGGCGGATCCGTTAAGGGTGTGTTCTCTCAATGAAACTGAACAACTTTCCCCAAGGAACATAAGTCGAAATATGAAAAAAAAATTTGGCCCTCCCATACAAATTGACCCGGCCGGCCAACACACTTAGTATGGAAAGACCAAAATTTTTTTTCGTATTTGGACCTATGTTCCTTGGGGAAAGTTGTTCAGTTTCATTGACAGAACACACCCTTAACGGATCCGCCACTAATAAAAATACACCCTATATATACCAGTGATGATATGCAGTAAAAAAAAAAACATTGATATTACATTCATAATTCGAAAATACGCCTCCTGGCCGCCGTCCATGTTTTTAGGGTTTCGTAGTCTACTAGAAACCCTTATAGTTTCGTCATGTCTGTCTGTCTGTCTGTCTGTCTGTCTGTCTGTCTGTCTGTCTGTCTGTCTGTATGCCGCGCCCTCATATCTTCGTCAGTTTTAGAGCTATTAACATGAAATTTGGTGAGAAGATAGATCGTGTTGACCCAAATATAGCAATGTTAAGAAAAAAATATTTTAAATGTTTTTTGGACCCCCTCCCATACAAGTGAAAGGGTGGCAAAAACATTTTTTTTCTTCTGTAATATTAATTAGGGTATCGTTGAATAGGTCTTTTAAAACTAAGATGAGGTTTCTTTGAAACAAAGTCACTTAAATGTTTCAGTCACGAGATATTTGCTTTTAAAAAGGGCGTTTTTGACCCATAATTTGTTCCAGCTGTAACTTCTAAAGTATAAACGCTAAAAATTTGAAACAATTATGGAATATAGCTTACTATCTGAAGTTACAATGAAAACTATAACGGATATTGTACCCTGAAAGGTTTCAGAAAAAATTGAGTTTTTCTATTTGCCGTTGGTCATCATACTGCTGCTAACAAACCAGCAACAAAATTAAGTTTGTAATGCTGAAAAACCTGATATTTAAACGTTGACTACGAAACCCTATTTGTGGGCGTGTCTGACACGCTCTTGGCCGGTTTTTTATCCGTCTTCTACGAACAATATTTACGTACAATGAATCAGCAATGACGTCATAACGAGGATACCGTACGTTCTTTTCGCCGCTTGCAAACATGACTCGTTAGCTCAGTAGGTGAGAGCGCCGATATAAACAAATGCTTGACCATCGGAGGGCGGAGGTTCAAATCCTTCACGAGTCGATTTTGTTTCTTTTTCCCTTTGCTGTTTTATTTTTAAAAAGGATGTTTTTGTGTAAATTATTTTGTGTAATTTCATTTTTCAACTTTAGTAGATTTTACTGTTAATAGTTGGCGAAATTGGATTGGGAAAGAAACTGAAAAGGGGCTCGAAATAAAAATATAAATCTTTTCCCAAACACTGGCGACCAACTTCCAAGGTGTTTCATTCACTCACAGTCACAGGAAACCTTGCTGCCCATTCCCTGGATTCTTTCCTTATTTCCCTATAAGGTACGTGTAGCTTTTTCCACAAGTAGAAAATGAGTGTTTCTTGGCTTGACGCCAGCTAAAGTACCTGCAACTTAGAAAATTAGCTTGAAAACTCGCTAATCAAAAATGTAAGCCAATTTCCAAACAAATAATTTCCCACCACACCCTTCCGATAGTTGCCGATAGCAAGTTCAATCGGGCGACCGAGACAAAAATCGACGCATAATGCGAGAAACACACGTGACGTCCGTTTGTGCGTTATTTTTGTACAGCGTAACGCATGCGTTAGGACAAAACTAATTTCGACCTTATTCCCATGCAAACACGGTTTAATGTCAAACGGTTTGAGAGACAGGTCCGTCGACGCAGCGTTGTGCGATGCGCACATGTCTGTCAAACTGTTTGACATACAATGATACACCCCATACACCTTGTTTGTATAATGTTCTAGCCTTCGAGCAACGTCCCGTTCTGGCCCGTGTTCTAGCGGATATCTCTGTCAAACTGTTTGACATAAACCGTGTTTGTTTGAAAATAAGGCAGTAAATCGCATTTTCCTAAAGCATGCGATAGCGCTGCGATAAAATAACGCACAAATAGACATTAAGTATGTTTTCCGCCGATCCCGTTCCTCGAATAGTTTTATTCATTTCAGTAGATTTAACGGGTGAGAGGGTCGCAAATTGCGCCGCTCGCTCGGAGGGCGGCAATCGATTGTGCTGCCATCTGTTGGCAAAATAATGACTCCGTCTGGTATGCCGCCTCCTTCACTGAGCTGGGGATATATGGCGGAATTTCAGATCTCATATGGTTTTAGTGAGAATCTATCTATCAAGAACTTTACGGAACGGGACGAAAGATGCGCGTTGCTCGAAGATTAATAAATAGATAAGTACGTTATTCTCAAAAACTATTACCAGGATAATTAAAGGTTATGGGCTTTACCCAAGCTTTACAACATTTTTTTTTATAAGTATGAAGTTATTTTTATACACCTCTTTTGTGGGGTAGGTAAGGCCCAACTTTATGGGTTCAGCTCATATCAGTTTATTGAGACATTCGATGATTTGATGCTGATGTGAATAGTCTTTCAAATCCTGCACAAACAAATTAAACTTATTTCAAAATTGTACGTTTTTCCACCAAACGATCCATAAATGGAAGCACACTTGAAAACAATACAAATACAAAAATCTTATTCTTTTATTCATCTTCTTTCTAACGTTTTACTATACAAAACACCACAAAAGGCCAAATGCAGGCCATAATGAAACTATTTATCTTTTCGACGCCGATCGGTGGCTGTGGGCCGATTTCAGTCCACCCTTCATGATATGGGGATATGGGTTGGAGAAAACACTGAAGTAGATACAATTGTTTCTTTTACCCACTGAAATGTGAGAATTCAGGCTACACTTCAGTATCGTGTAGCTAAATGTTCGCAAAAAGTATTTATCATAAAGTAAATTGCACGATTGTTCGTTTAAATTGTACTATCGGCAGCAAACCCACTGACTCGTTTAAGGGACTAACTTATACTAGTTACCTATTCATACAAATACTAAGAAAAAACAATTTAAGATAAACCTGATGTGAAGGTGGATTTGCTGGCGACAGTACCGCAGACAGTTATATTACCAAACCATCTATCAGAATTTGAAAGTTGTGTCTTGTACCTAACGCGGACGTTTGCAAAAGCCAGAGAAATAAGAGCCAGAAACTTTGTGGATTATAAAAGCCCCAATATACTCAATGTTGCATTTGTGATGGACCGCATGCCGCCCAGCAAGCCATTTTCTATGAACCTTAAGGTGACTTGACTACCACCTACTGGCGCCTTAATAAGAACGTCACAAACCCCCGTGCGGTGATCGCGTCAACGTGAACTAAAACTTGGTTCAACTTGGCGCTAATGGAGTCGGGTTGCGTCGAGCGATTACAGTCCCGGCCTGATGAAGACGGGAACTAGACGAACTCAATTATGGCCGCGATGAGGCTCCAGTGACGCCATGTTTTGGAAGATTGCTTCCAAACCGAAGCGAAGATTGTAAATTTAGAGAGGTATAAGTATACGTAACAACGTTAAAATAGGGAGTAGCTCAAATAACTTGCTTATTTCAGAAATCGGCGCGTTTTGCGAACGCTCTCAAGGCAAGGCCATCAATTTTAGTCGGTTTAGCTCATCTCACATTTCATATCGACATCAGGGTTTAAGCAAAACTGACGGCAAGGTAAATTTAGTACACAATAGTGTGTGACTGGCCATACTCTGCAATTTGTAATTTGAATATAAAAAAGCACCTCTGGCGTTAGGTATACAATTTTTGGAAAATTCGCAAAATCGGCAATTTGTAGGTCACGATCAAATCAATTTGGTATTCACACAATGGCAAACATCTAATTGCTCCTCAGTCAATCTCTTTCGATTAACTTTATGGCGACCTCCACCTACTGGAGCCTTAATAAGAACGTCACAGACCCCCCGTGCGGTGATCGCGTCAACGTGAACTAAAACTTGGTTCAACTTGGCGTTAATGGAGTCGGGTTGCGTCGAGCGATTACAGTCCCGGCCTGATGAAGACGGGAACTAGACGAACTCAATTATGGCCGCGATGAGGCTCCTGTGACGCCATGTTTTGGAAGATTGCTTTCAAACCGAAGCGAAGATTGTAAATTTAAAGTGGGTACCTATACATAAAATCGTTATAATAGGCATGGGGTAAGAATAATTGTAGGTTGTTATTACTCACATGTGTAAGCTTTAGCAATCATAAAGTATTACACGATTCGTATCAAAATCAGGGCTCAAGTGAAACTGATAGTAAGATCCATTAATTACATACTCATAAGTGTTCACACGATGGTGAACGGCTCATTCCTGCACAGCAAGCCACTTGCTAAACTTAAGTTGACTACCTAGTACCTACTGGTGCCTAAATAAGAACGTCACAAGCCCCCCGTGCAGTGATCGCGTCAACGTGAACTAAAACTTGGTTTAACTTGGCGCTAATGGAGTCGGGTTGCGTCGAGCGATTACAGTCCCGGCCTGATGAAGACGGGAACTAGACGAACTCAATTATGGCCGCGATGAGGCTCCAGTGACGCCATGTTTTGGAAGATTGCTTCCAAACCGAAGCCAAGATTGGAAGTTTAGAGTTGGTAGATATAAGGTAGTTTTTTAGTATTTTTTGTATAGGTAACAAACTTGAACTGCAGGGGGAATAATCTACCTTTAGTTGTTATAATTCATCACACGATACGTATTGAAATTAGGGCTCAAGCAAAACTGACATCAAGATCCATTTATTAATTACACAATAGTGTTTGATTAGCTATACTTCGCAATTGGCAATTGTCTGTTACGATACGTCTAATCAATCTGATATTCATACAATGATAAACGGCTCATTACTGCCCAGCCAACCTTTTGCGATGAACCTTAAGGTGACTACCGCCTACTGGCTCCTTAATAAGAACGTCACAACCCCCCCGTGCGGTGATCGCGTCAACGTGAACTAAAACTTGGTTTAACTTGGCGCTAATGGAGTCGGGTTGCGTCGAGCGATTACAGTCCCGGCCTGATGAAGACGGGAACTAGACGAACTCAATTATGGCCGCGATGAGGCTCCAGTGACGCCATGTTTTGGAAGATTGCTTCCATACCGAAGCGAAGATTGGAAGTTTAGGTAGGAAACAGTCTAAGGCAAGAGGTAAAATCTACTTTTGGGTTGTTATAGCTCAAATTTTTGAAACTATTAAATTATGAATTTGGCGTAAAATTTAACAATTATAATGAGTCTTGTAGCTTTTATAAATAATTACCTTTGTCATCTAGACGAGAGTTATCAGACCAAACATTTTTGTATAAGATAGTAAATAATAGTGTTGATTGTTCTGACCTCATGAACAATATTTTTCTTTCTGTACCCAATATAAAATTAATTTAAGGCATAAATGCTTGTTTTACAGTGAGTTCAGTGATTTTAATGATAATGACCTTAAGGTGACTACCGCCTACTGGCGCCTTAATAAGAACGAACGTCACAAACCCCCCGTGCGGTGATCGCGTCAACGTGAACTAAATTTTGGTTTAACTTGTCGTTAATGGAGTCGGGTTGCGTCGAGCGATTATAGTCCCGGCCTGATGAGGACGGGAACTAGACGAACTCAATTATGGCCGCGATCAGTCTCCTGTGACGCCATGTTTTGGAAGATTGCTTCCAAACCGAAGCGAAGATTATTAGTAAAATCGTTATAATAGGCATAGGGTAAGAATAATTGTAGGTTGTTATTACTCACATGTGTAAGCTTTAGCAATCATAAATAAAGTATTACACGATCCGTATCAAAATCAGAGCTCAAGCTAAACTGATAGTAAGATCCGTTAAGTACATACACATAAGTATTCACACGATGGTGAACGGCTCATTCCTGCCCAGCAAGTCACTTGCTATGTACCTTAAGGTGACTACCGCCTACTGGCGCCTTAATAAGAACGTCACAAACCCCCGTGCGGTGATCGCGTCAACGTGAACTAAAACTTGGTTTGAGTCGGGTTGCGTCGAGCGATTACAGTCCCGGCCTGATGAAGACGGGAACTAGACGAACTCAATTATGGCCGCGATGAGGCTCCTGTGACGCCATGTTTTGGAAGATTGCTTCCAAACCGAAGCGAAGATTGGTAGTTTAGAGAGGTATAAGTAGAAAACAGCCTTAAAATGAGGCAAGGGGTTTTTGGGTTGTTATAGCTCGTCACAAGATCTGTGTCGAAATCAGGGCTCAAGCAAATTAAATTCAATAGGTACCTGGTTATCACCGTTCCGGTATCTTTAAAATAGCAGTTCCAAAAACCCGATACGAAAATACCAGTTTGTTCCAGTCGACCATAGTTTTGGAAGATTGCTTCCAAACCGAAGCGAAGAATGGAAGTTTGAAGTTAAACAACGCTGAAATAGGTGAGGTTAAGAAATATTTTTGGATTCTTAAAGTTCAACAGACTAGAGCGGGAGCAAGACTGGCAGCGACTTATGGTAGGTTTGAGCTCACATCCGTTTAGATATCCCAACTGGTAAAGTAATATTAGTCTTATGCGCGTAGCATAACAACCAGTCCAAAGCACAAACTGTGCTGTGCTGTGTGGTGGCCTAAAATCCAGCCTGAGCTTGAACCTACAAATAATTTCTCCTATATTTTATCTACCGTCAATAAAGTATTAGACATTAACTGACACTGAAAAAGATCTAGTTGCCAATTTATTCTCCAGTCAAATCTATTACCTCAATGTTCTCAAATCAAAACAAAGGCACGCCCTGAAAACGAAAAGCTAGTTGATTAATTTACGCGCGCCCTACATTCTGTAATGAGTTGTCGCAAATGAGTCAAATTGTTCCAAATGAATCCCTACATGGGACGTTAACTAGTAACTCGAACTCAATTATGTATGTAAAACGATGGGGATGACGTCAGGAAATTGGATCTAAATCTCGGAAGATCTGACCCAATTGCTTGGATTCTGTCCTACATCTTTAACACAACATTAAAGTTTTGCTCGCATTTCTAACGCATGACGGCATGACACGTGATATAACGCTTATCTTAGCCCCAAGCTCCACAGAGAGGACATAGGACATGCCCTACGACGCTTGACGTTTGATATCGCGACGCTTTGGCGACGCTTGAAACGGTTTCCATATAAAATGTATGAAAACGTATTGACAAAGGCACACACAAGCGTCGCCAAAGCGTCGCAACTATGACAGCTAGCGTCAAAAATTAAGAAGAATGTTTGACGATTACTTGTCTGTCAACTGTCTTTCTTACGTCCTATGCCCTTCGTCTTTTTGGTGGAGTTTGCGCCTTATGTACCTTCACTGTTTGAAAATGTGGACACGTTACGATATAACGTCACAAGTTAGGTTATGTGTTTTTGTGTTCTTCTGTAAAGTAGATGATTTAGTTCAGGTCGAAATACCAAAAAAAAAAAATGATCTCTCTTAGAATATGACTCGCTCTGCTGGTACAATTTGTATGGGGGCCCAAATTTTTTCTTTATTTTTCGACCAATGTTCCTTGGGGAAAGTGGTTCAGTTTCATGGGCTGGTTCACCCCTTAAAATATTTGCAGTTGATTTTTTATTTTATTCGTCGCGAATTTTATTTTATTTTAAACAGGTAAGAATGATTGATGCCTTATTTTATACACACATTCAAAGAATCAGACTATGTATGTGTGAGTGGAATCAGAACCTTAAAATCACCTATGCTAGTACTTGATAAATTTTCCCAGTACAAATCTCATTATTCGTTAGTAAATAACTGTATAATAAAATTATTCCAACCAGTATGAACCTGCCTACTTTCTATATTTATTTACATAGAACAAACATAGACTCGCATTACGAACCCTCCCCTCACGGCCCTCGGGGTAGTCCGGTAAATAATTAAAAACCAATCACGGACACCTTTCAAAAAGCCAGCCACTAATACTGAGTGTTACACCCGTGATCGGATCTGTTTTCAGGTGTGGTGCGACTGCCAGCGGTTGCACACATTTGGTTACAATAGTGAAAAGCGGCTCCACTTTTCAAAAAGCCAGTCACTAATACTGAATGTTACACACGTGGTCGGATCTGCCTTAAGGTGTGGTGCGACTGCTAGCGGTTGCACACGTTGGATTATAATAGTGAAAAGCGGCTCTACTTTGCAAATAGTCAGCCACTAATACTGAATGTAACACCCGTGATAGGATCTATTTCAGGTATGGTGCGACTGCCAGCGGTTGCATGTTTTTGACAAGATTAGTGTAAATCTGAAAGCCAGCTACTAATACAGAGTGTTACACCTGCGACCGGATATATACCCAGGAATCGTGCTCTGCTAGCGGTAAACCTTCTAAACTTTCACGACCAACTGAGCCTATGCAACTGGATAAAAATATTGAACGACCAACGACCCATTAAGCCCTGGTGTTTGAATTATTTAGGCTTTTTTTAGAATGTTCTTGGTGTTTCTGGCTGCCTGGCGGATTGTCAACAGACAAAAGCAAAAATCTTTTAAATGTGAGAAGAAGGTGCTTCTTAACTATTGGTTGATGCCTATCTATAACTTGGAATATATTGGACAAAAAGTAAAACAAAAAAATAAAGGATTGGCAGCCCAATTTTTTCCACCTGTAGCTGCAAGTGACACCCCACCCTTAATCCTAATTGGATATAGAGCAGCGGGAGCAGTCTACACACGTAATTGAAACACCAACATTGGACTGCGTTGTCTACGCTACGCTTATGTAATTACATATGTATCTATGTAATACCAGATAAAATAGAAATACGTTACTTTTATTTAATTACAAATATTTTAAGGGTGTGTTCTACTTGCAAAACAACAACTTTTATCATAAGAAAACAAATTAGGCCTCCCACTTGTATAGAAGGTTCTTTTTCATATTTCGAAAAGAGTTTATAAAAAAAGTTGTTCAGTTTTGTGAGTAGAACACGCTATTGAACTAATTGTACTTTAATAAAAGGGAACTTATATACACATACACAAAATATCACGCATATATCCCGTGCGGGATAGACAGAACGTAAACGGCAGTAAAAACAGCCATTTACACCACATCTGAAAAACGTTTGTGTTATTTAGAAAACAGGTTATCAGCCCGTTGCCTAAAATTGCAATAGGTACACATCAACTCTCAAATCCCTTAGTCGCATCTTACGACACACCCCTGAAAGATATGTGGTAATACTATTCTAAGCCGGCACCACACGGCACGGCACAAAGGTACGTATGTATGTATCAGATATAATGTAAATGTAGGTTTTATTATAGGTATCCTGTAGGTCATTAGGTTGTTACCTATACCATCAGAAACACGTCATAATCATAGAGCAGACGTTGTGGTTCTCTTGATGATAAAATTATATTGTTGGAAGTGGCTTTATATTCTTTTTTCTTTAGGTGTATAGTAGGTATATTTAGGGTCTATTTTGAGCAAGTTTTCCTAAGTAAGTTTTCTATTAATTTTAGCCACCATAGAATAGTTTCTGGGCCGGTTGCAATACTTTTCAATGTTGAAATCTAAATGAAATACAACGAATAAACGCAGAATTCATTTAGAACTTTTTTAAAATAAATACATCTAATCTGGCACAAAAATCGTACCCTTCAAAATTGGGAAGAAAATTTATCACGTAGAAATTATTGGAGGTCAGTGAACTGAAACCCCCGTCGTGTTTGCAATTTTCACAAACGACCCCCGTTTTGAGTAATTAGTGACAATCAAAAGAATTTCCTACGTTTCTTGTAGTTTTGGATGTTATTGAATGTCGTATTCGGTAAAATATTAAATAAGTTGTATAGAAAATTTTGCAGCATTTTCCAAATTTTTATCGTTTGTAAAATTCTCAGAATGTGTCTCTAGTGATAGGAAGTAAATACGGGATAATACGAAATACCACCCAAAAAGGTTTACTTTTAATACACTTGTTGTTTAATAAAATAATATAAATGTCATAAAAGCAGCGTATAGAAAGAAAACTTTTCATATCACTATCAAAACTTTCCATGTATCTCTAGACCAGTAGGGCAATTTAGGAAAAGTAGCCTAATTATTGCAATTGGGGGCACAGAGGAAAAAACACAGGGAACGGGGATAAACATTTAAAAGGTACGACGGCATTAAATCGTCATTAAGGAGCTGGGTTGGTCGAACACAAGGAATTACTTAATTAGGTACCGCAACTTAATTTTGTTCGAATTAAGATCTACTGAGTTTAGTCGAATATATTTTGTTTTAAAAGCACCTCTGAGGACAGAAAATAGTTAAAATTAGCCAATAAGGCTTCATATAGGCCTACATAGCAAAAAATAAAAACATTATACCTAGGTACAATCCGTATTGCGTACGAAATAACTGCACTTCTCAGATGACTACCAGAACTGGTACGTTACTAAATGCATCACCCCACACTTCATCTCGGCAACCGTCCTGCAAGCATGGTGGGTGGTTATACATACAGCTTTAGGGGAGGCAATTGTGTCAATGGCAAACTCACGTGCCCACACTGTGCACGGGAGTTTACTGCCAAAATAGGCTACAATAGCCACCTGCAAGCGCATCAGCGTCGACTTGATCAGGAGTAGAAGTGGTCGCCATGGCCGAAACCGGACGGAAAGATCATCATCATTGTGGCTATTGATCGATTGACTCTTAACACCAGAATTCATGGATTGCTGGACGATTCGGTGTTCCACATGAAAAGAAAGAAAGATTCATTGATAGGTATGCTTAAAATAGAAATCAAGAACTATGAACATAATAAACATGATATTAGGGTAAAGTACGGATAGATGCGCCGTTGGGATAGTTGCGCAGGTTTCGAAAACACTATGTTCTAGTGAATTTCAGCACTATTGCTTATTAAAACATAGTAGTCTTCCTCCTGAAAGCCCAAGTACCACGTTAATTATTAGAGTAATTGCACAATTTACGCCAGTTTAAGCAAAAATCTTCGGTAGCGTGGTCAAACCGGGCGTCGAAATTATTTTAGCACATTTTGTTTTTCGGGTATCTTTTCTCACGATTGTAGAATCGCTCACATTTTTATTTCCTCATTTGCACTACTTTATAAAGTATGTGCCCATTTATTAATTATTCCAAAATATTAAATCATTATTTTTTTAATTAAATGCGCAACTATCCGTACCAAAAAGGATATTTGCGCAGGTTTTTTGGACGGATAGTTGCGCTTTGGGGGATAGTTGCGCAGATTGATATTTTTGTTTATTTTAGTATGTTGCAGGCTTCTAAATTACAGTCTAGATATTGACGTTGTTCAACATACATTTTTATGCTACCTACGCGTTGATACAATTTTTTTACTGAAATAATGACTTAGCACTCAATAACTTTAGAAATAGTAATAATATTAGGGTTCGGAGGCTTATTCGATTTTTAAAATAAGTATTTAATCAAATTAACTTCAAATTGGTTTGATATAAATAAAGTACAAATTTCATAGTAAGTCACCTAGGTAATCTTCAAAGCGCAAGTATCCCCCCATGATTTTTTAGTGCTGCGCAACTATCCGTGCGGGTGCGCGACTATCCCTTTTTCAAGAGGTCAAATAAAACTGGATTTACAACAAAACAATAAAAATTAAATTCATGAATTAGGGCTTTAATGAAAGATTAAAGATCAATCCTTTAATCTGTAAAGATAGTTTTGTAAATAAGTTCTTAATAATTGAGTTATAGAGCATTTTCCAAAAGGTGCGCATCTATCCGTACTTTACCCTAGTTACCATGTGAGTTTCAAAATACTCAAATGAACGAAAATCGTTTTTGCTTTGCTCGGTAACAGTAAATTAGGCTAAGATCGTAATTAGAGCCAAATTACCTTCATTTACCTATTTCCTTCCAAGAATTTACGTTTACAAATTTATACGTTTACATTTTGTGTTTATACCTACAGCTGTTACCAACCTTTCAAAGAAAGATAGACGTAAAAATAACAGTTATTTTCTTGTACCTAGATTTTTGAGTACTTACGGTCATTCGAGTACATATGGCAGTGCATTACTTTGCATGACGTAATGCATTTTTTTTACGAGCGTGTAATCCCACCCGTCATACCTTTGTGAAAACATTGCACGTTTTTTTTACAAAAGTATTATGTATATTGCATTATTATTTAAAAGTTGTTTTCTTGACAAAATGTTAAAATTCTATTTGGAACTGTAAACCAAACTTATCCGTTTCAAGCAATTTTTATTTAATGTGTTTGGTATAGATAATCTTATCTTATCAGTACGTAACACAAGTATGATACCTACTTGTAACAGTTTTATTCTGTAGGGAAAAGAGAGAGTGTAAGTACCTATTACCTACTGTTATTTTTACTGTTCCAGACTTCACATCATCACAGCACTGTTTAAATAACACAAATTAACAGGAGGGAAGCGATGTCAAATTGATGTTTAATTAACTCATTGCCTGATTTCTGTCGCTTTAGATCAAAGAACTTTGATGTTCCCGGGGTCAGGCTTTTCATGGCCCAGCGGGATCCGAAAGGTTAACGTAATAATTTCAGGTTAAACGTCAGACGAGTGGCGCCTCCAAACGGGAAAATTACTGAATATTTACGCTCTACATAATATTAAACCAAATAAATAATATTAAACTAAATAGGTACGTAAAATTTCATGTCTCCTTTAGGCGCTTGACACACCATAACGTTCGTTCCGACGTTATTTTTGCGGTGCATAGCACATGCGTTGGGACACTACTAATTTCGGCCTAATTCTCATACAAATCATATTTGTATATATTTGAAATATGGTTCATGTCAAAATATTTGACAAATGCTTCCATCGACACAGCGTTGTGCGATATTTTTGCGCTAACGGATGAAATCACATAAACCGGATTTGTATGAAAATAAGGGAAAAACACATATTTTCCAATCAGTAAATAACGCTGCGCGAAAATAAACTGACGGAATACAAACGGACGTTATGTGTGTAAAGCGCCTTAGTATCATAATATCATAAAGTGCATTTATCTACACTCATTTCGTAATATTCGTTTTACAGAATCGAAAGCAGGTACGTAATGACCTGCATTAAGAAATATGCAGCCTTAAAAAATAATTTCCATACTAAAGGCAATAATCAAATCTAGGCCCCCCTCTCGGTAACGGCTAAGAATCTCATGAAATGTAAAAAAGATGATACGTTTTTTGGATCAAAATCTTATATTAATCATCTTCAGACGAAACGGGAATCACAATTTATGTTAAAAAGTATATTTTTGTGTTTTATTCCGGTCAATATTCTGGTTCCTTGATTCTGCTGACATCTGTGACACAAACATAAAGTAGGTACTAAGAGCAACTAAGAGGAAATAAGGGTAAAATGGAGCAGTTTTTAGAACCCAGGATGCGTAAAAACAACTACAGCGCAGACAATCTCCTGTGTATGCCGAGTGATGCCGGCTTAAAATAGCATCATCCCAATTCTACCCGTGGGTGTCGAAAAAACCGACTAAGGGATACTCATCCAGGTAATGGGCAGCAGCGTTCCCTGTTAATGCACCATCATGCACTGCGCTCGCCAATCCGCCTGCCAAGCGTGGTGAGTATGGCAATACCCCCCGATAGGGGGAGGCCCATGTCCAGCAGTGGACTGTTGTGGTTGTTATGTTATGTTATGTTATGTTATGTTATGTTATGTTATGTTATGTTATGTTATGTTATGTTATGCTATGCTATGCTATGCTACGCTACGCTACGCTACGCTACGCTACGCTACGCTACGCTACGCTATGCTATGCTATGCTATGCTATGCTATGCTATGCTATGCTATGCTATGCTATGCTATGCTATGCTATGCTATGCTATGCTATGCTATGCTATGCTATGCTATGCTATGCTATGTTATGTTATGTTATGTTATGTTATGTTATGTTAGGTTAGGTTAGGATAGGTTAGGATAGGTTAGGTTATGTTATGTTATGTTATGTTATGTTATGTTATGTTATGTTAGGTTAGGTTAGGTTAGGTTAGGTTAGGTTAGGTTATGTTATGTTATGTTATGTTATGTTATGTTATGTTATGTTATGTTATGTTATGTTATGTTATGTTATGTTATGTTATGTTATGTTATGTTATGTTATGTTATGTTATGTTATGTTATGTTATGTTATGTTATGTTATGTTATGTTATGTTATGTTATGTTATGTTATGTTATGTTATGTTATGTTATATTATGTTATGTTATGTTATGTTATGTTATGTTATGTTATGCTATGTTATGTTCTGTTATGTTATGTTATGTTATGTTATGTTATGTTATGTTATGTTATATTATATTATGTTATGTTATGTTATGTTATGTTATGTTATGTTATGTTATATTATGTTATGTTATGTTATGTTATGTTATGTTATGTTATGTTATGTTATGTTATGTTATATTATGTTATGTTATGTTATGTTATGTTATGTTATATTATGTTATGTTATGTTATGTTATGTTATGTTATGTTATGTTATGTTATGTTATATTATGTTATGTTATGTTATGTTATGTTATGTTATGTTATGTTATGTTATGTTATGTTATGTTATGTTATGTTATGTTATGTTATGTTATGTTATGTTATGTTATGTTATGTTATGTTATGTTATGTTATGTTACGTTATGTTACGTTACGTTACGTTACGTTACGTTACGTTACGTTACGTTATGTTATGTTATGTTATAGCCGGGTTTGTACGTAAGACTAGCAACAAAATCGACTACAGCAACAACATTGATAGATTAATGATTAATATACTTGCAGACTTTATTAAATAAATAATAATAATAGGCAAGCTGCCACTGGCATTACAACGGCAAAAATGTAACAGACCATGCCACAGGATCTGCATAGGGTGATACGAATTCGTATTAGGAGACTTCTTTTGCAATGTCTTTTAAACTTTTGATCAGGGGTAGGTACCATTTTACCCCATCTACCCTGCAAGTATTACATACTCTTTGAAACTCTCATAGAGAATAAAACTTCTGCTTACTTCTGCATTTCTTCTTTTCCTATTGTCATCAAATTGTCATTTAGCAAAAGGAAGTATACTCGCACACCCGCAACGTACTCGCCGTACGCGCTGTATAATGCGGATGACCTCGCACACCTAACCGCAAGCACAGCCGCATCGAATAGAATTGGTGTTGCCAAGAGAGTACTTTTCTCCCAATTTAATGGGTAATTTTGCCGTATGTGTGTATTTTTCGGAAATTTATTTCAACTAATAATTGCTGTCATTTTACGCCAGAGGCACGTTCAAGCAGCCAACTTTCGTAACTGCAGAACTTTCTCCGTGCACCACGCAGCTTCCCTTTGTTCCCATATGTCCAACTGATCACTTCTACAATAGAACAGGTCGGAATATTTTCTACGTTCTTTGTTCTACGGTGGAACAAAACTTTTGAACATATTACAGGTCCCGCTGTTTCAACTTTTAAAAAATATTATTGTTCAAGGAAGTAGAATGTGCAGAAAGGCAAAATGCCAATATGTCAAAGTAGCAAAATGTAAAATTGCTAGAATGTAAACGTAACAAAATGCAAAAAAGAAGCAGAAAACATTTTTTCCCAATGTCCAAATGTAAAGGTAACAGAATGTCAATTGAATTTAAAAGGACGGAATCTCAAATATTAAAATTAAAGTGGCAAATGTCAAATAAACAAAATGTGAAAATGTCATTTGGTTATTCTTTAAGAGTGACATAGACTCCAAAAACTTCGAAACTTTCGAAAAAAAAAACTGGAACACGGACGGTGAACAGCAGACTTTACTGGGAGGCAATGTTAATGGGACAGTCTGGCAGCATTGACAAAAACTGAATCTTTTTAAATGGTTACACTGTCCGCGTGCGCTGATGACGTCATCAGCATTATAGTCTATGATTAGCACTGGCTGGGGAATCCGTTCGGTTAGGCGCGTGCGGCTCGGCAATATTTTCGAGGTTCCACAGATTTTCATACAAAGAATCCAAAATTCGGCGAGTGCGTTGTGGGTGTGCGGGTATAAATACTTTCACCTAATAACTCGTATCAAAATTCTTAGTTAGGTAATGCCATTTTAGGTTAAGAATTATTTTGCGTCGTTCCATCAGTTTACGGTTAGATAATTAAAAACTAAGTATGCCACCATGATCTAGATAGTGTAAGAAATACATTACTACGAGTTTAATTACTAGCCATTTCGATTTTCGAGGGCAATTCGAGGGGCCTAACCTCGTATGGGCATATGATTATCACCTTTGAATCGTTATGGAACGTAATGTCTAGTATTTGAAAAAAAACTAAACGAATATGCCGTTTTTTTATTTCCTGAGCCAACAGTAGGTAAGTCAAATAAAAAAAAACAAATGTCACCCGGGCGGAACGACACTTGAAATTAAAAGGACTTATTTATTATTAAATCTTTGCTTCAAATCATTTTTCGAATAAAAATTTACCGATAAATGCTTTTTAATTTTAAAAGTTGTTCAGTTTTTATTAGATTCCATTTTAACGTTTAGTTAAAAAGTTACTTACCTGTGTACAAAAGTCGTTCAGTTGGTGGTTTAGTAGATAAGTAGGCTTGCAATCGCCATAGTGCAGTGCGGAGTCCTGCGGAGGTTTGAATTATTTTTCATAGTTTTTCTTGTAGAGTGTAGATGAAATAGTGTATGCAACTGCAGATAATTTTAAAAGAAAATATTCAAACTTTATGCATTCAACATTTTACTTCATACAATTCTGTCCTTAGAAGCTGGGACATTCTTCTTAAATGGTAGTTCGACACTTTAACTGCCGCAGGTAGTTTCATTTGTTATTAGAATAAGTATACAACAAGAAGTTACAGGCTTAATTACTCTTCTGACGCTGTTGTACCTTATAGAGTGACATGCACGTCAATTTTGGGAATGTTGAGTTACGTTACAATCTAAAAATTATGATCAAAAACATGATTTTCATAATATAGTTCAGTGTCGTAAGGGCCGCTATAGAGCTTTTCACGAAGCCCATACAATTTTCCCTGCCAGACGTCTCGGAGCGTCATTTTGCGAAAAACATGGGGATGTTTGAATATTTTTTACAATGATATTATGAATAAAAATAAATATATTTTTCTGCAATTAGATTAAGTACATCTTCTTAAATAACATATATTTTTTTTAAATCTTTACTACTGTTATTTTTTCATACAGAAGCCGTTATAATGGCGCATTATTTTGCAAAAAAACGTATATAAAAACGTGGTATTATTCTATATTTCTGAATAAAATTGTAAAATGTTCACTGTAGACTTTGTTCTCAAATATATACTCTATTTTTTTGTATAATTGATATTTTTTTACAGTGAACCAAAACTCTAAAACTCACGCTTGATTTGAGGTCTTTTCCTGAATTTTGGTTTTGTCGCTTTAGATATCGCTGTTTGTAACAGGTTTAAAACTAAAATGTTAATATTTACATTGTACATTTTTTAGATGAAAATATGCTTGATTAAATGTTCAAGTAACATATTATTTTTACATAACGGTTTTCGAGAAACTCGCATGTTTATAAAGCCAATATTTGCAAATTTGCTAGAAAAAATTGAATGCGGTCTTAATAATTATTCACTTTTTGCTTACAAAGTTAATACAAATAATTATGTATAATCGGGTCGTTGAACGATTCGGTGTCCCACACGAAAAAAAAATTATGTACGTTTTAGGCGCTTTAGAATAAAACGGGAATCGTCAGCTACACTTCAAGCAGCAGTTTCCCAGTTAAAATTACACATAAACTTCATTATGTCCGTTTTAATAAGACTTGGTAGAATTTTATCTCCTTAAAAGCTTTTAAATAGTTTTCATTTAATAGGAACTGCTTGAAACTTTGCAAAAAGTTATATTTTAGAGCCACTGTGGCATAGTTTTATGGTTTAAACTTTTATCATACAGGTTAAAAAGAGATTAGCATTTTTTGTCTTAGAAATATTATTGTGTTTTGTACGAGTTTTATTTGATTATATCTATCACGTTCTTAGTAAAGAACTTATTACTTACAAGAGTTTGAATGCGTTAAACCTAATGGGCCTAACCACAAAAAGCTTTGGACCAGTAAAACGTATGTGTAGCGTTTTCTTTTTTATTGTAAAGTTTTATTTTATACACGCATGTAACACTTGTCTAACTTTTTTGTGGTAAGGCCCAATGCATTCAAAAAGTATAACTGCTTGTGTAGAACGTACTCTTCATATACTTTTCCATTCCTGCCAAGCAAATACATATTTTTTTTAGGTAGGGAGGTACTATTTTAACCTCCTAGCTTAAGCAAATAATTGAGTCTAGTCTCGCTCTGGACAAAACAAAAGAATTAGCTCTTCAGTAATCGACATAATCTTGTTTACAGGCAGAATCTACTCTAACTTGTACACTTTAGAGTTTTCGATAGAGTGTTGGTTTCATAATAGGTTTGTTTACGAGAAGTTGGTTAAAGTTTAATTGAATCCGCTATAGGACCGGCCCGAGAATGAACCCACGTCCCTAAGGTTGATAAAAAAGAAGATGTACCTACCTCCGTCAATTTAATTAGGTTAGCACAAATATGTAGAGAGCGTGTGCTCTACTCACTAAACTGAACAACATTTATTAGAAACTTAACTTCACAAAATGGAAAAGAAAATTATATGTCCCATACTAAATGACACATAAAGTGTAAACACTTATAAATGGGAAGTCCAAAGATTTTTTTATATTTCGATGAAAAGTTTTTAACAAAAGTTGTTCAGATTTGTTAGTTCACACCTATAAGAGATTTGTACTTTTTTAAGACGGTGCACTTTAAAGAGCGCTAGATCTTCGTGGATAAGATTTGTCTTTACTTATTTTCCTTTTAACCATAGGTTTTATTTATTATCCAGTAAACCAAAAAGTTATTGCTTGTTTAAGTAACTACTTGTCAAACAGCAAAGCTCATACAGCCTCAAATGATGGTTGACTGTACTCCGTCTTTGATTTTCTGTGGTCTGATCCTGCACCCACTAAACCACTGATGGAAAATTAACGATTTGGCTAGGTTACTAGTTGTTTACACGTCTTCGCAATTTCGCTGAATGTCGACTCTATCTAATTGTAATGGTCCTAGCTGGGGGATGAAGTTGAGGGTGAGAATAAATAGGGTACGTTATGGGTAGCCAAGACACTTAAATATAATATTTCATTTCAAATTCAGTTATTGAAGAAAATCTGAATGAATATTATAATCACTCTTGATTTTGCATTTTCTGCCCTGGTTGGTTATGTATTTTGTCAAACATATAAGTCACGATGCATACTTCGAACTATGTTGTACCTAGCATATTGTTTTTGTGTTTACTACAGTGTCAAAGCTCTTCTGCTTCGAAAAAAGCTTTCGTAGCAACGCGTAGCAATATACTACGACGCGACGTAGCAACTGATATTCTAATCTGGAATTTACTCTTATAATATAACTAATTCGATTTCTAAAGTGAATGTAATACACGTCAAAATTATTCAAATTGCTTGCTGATCTGTGAAAACGCGGCTGTACCCCACTGTCTTGACGTGAATATCCATCAAGATCGAGAGGTACCCCGGGGTGGGTCGCCTTACCAATAAAATTAATATTATTGGGAGAGAAACACAAGAAGGTTGTGCTCAAAACGGCGCTTAGCAACGTTTGATCTTGAAATGTTGGGGCGTTTTGTTAGTGTGTGGCTATGAAGTACGAAAACGTTGAATAAAGATAGGTTTTAAAATTGTACAGGTATTGGACAAAAACATAGAATAGTTCATCAAATGGTGAGAGTTTCAAACGCGGGATTTTAGCACGTGTACGAAATATGACAACTTTTGTCGAAAACCGTTGATTTCAAAATAAATATTTGATGTCAAATAAAATCTTGAAATTCATGTCTTAATATGCCAATTTAATTTTAGAGGTTAACTTGGCGTAAATAGAAAATTTATTTCCAAAATGTCACATTTCATGTGCCAAATATTTCTGCAAATGAGTTTTAATAGGTATTCCATTTTTCCGCTTATAAATCAGTTAATGTGTTATGTGTGACCGTGAAAGTTTAAAATAGTTGATAATTCAGGTATTTCTTGGCTCCACATTACAATTTGATATTGTCCTTTGTCCCGAAACACCTTAGCAACGTTTAGGTCCTACTGACTACAATAACAGTATTTGATGACGACTGTTGGATCAATCAAATAATTGTAATGTAAGTAATTGCTAGATTATTGTGAGCTTTGTGTTTGATATTGATGTAAATAAAACAATGTTTTTAAAAAATACGGGTGGAATACAAACCTGCGACTTTCGCTATCAACTAGTCTCTATCCATTGGGTTACCATCCATAGAAGTGTCGTTTTATATATCTACGAAACTGTATAGGTACGGTCAATGTTCATATTTTCGTTAATCTCACGTGGCAGTGTTGATTCTTATTGCGAGAATTACCAGTTTTTTAGCAGGTTTGTTGTTAAGCAGATATTTTTAGTATTTTGTTATACCGGGAGTAACAGAAAGGGTATAACAAGCCGAAAGGAGGTCAAGGTACTCATGAAACTGAACAACTTTCCCCATGGAACATGGGACGAAATACGAAAAAAAAAATTTGGCCCTCCCATAGTAAATCAATCTTCTGATCGGAGATTTTGTATGGGAGGTCTTAATTTTTTTTTTCATATTTCGGCCCATGTTCCATGGGGAAAGTTGTTCAGTTTCATCAGCACCTTAATCTCCTTTCGGCTTGTTATATATACCCTTTCTGTTATTCCCGGTAATTCAGCTACGCGATTTTAAGTTTGTCTTTTCTTTATCAAGGCGAAGAAATGCAGTAGCTAAAATTACAGCTTGAATTAAGTCTTTCAAAACTAATTCTCCAATCTACTACCTAGTAGTAACCGAGTAGAGTTCAATAAACCGTATTAGTTCTATCGGTTGGAAAATCGCTATTTACGCTCTCAATGAATTCCTTTTTTAGGGTTCCGTACCCAAAGCATCAAACGTTACGTTACGGGACCTTGTAACTAAGATTTCACTGTATTTCTGTCCATCCGTCTGCCACTAGACTGTATTTCATAAAGAGATTTCGTGTTTATTTAGCCACTAAAACAATAAATATTTATGGTGATAATAGAAAAGTAAAGGAATTCCCATGCAAAAACATTCTGATTCTATCTGCATGATATAATTGTAAGAAAGTTGTATTGTATCTAATGAATAGTAATAGTAAGATGCTGAAATTTTTTAATAAGTTTTACTCCTGACACTAGTATATAAAATTTTAAATACCGAAAACTTAAACTAACTTACTCTACTGACTCAGCGACCCAAAGAGGATCTTAGCCTACGAAACGAGCTCTCTCCACGGATCCCTGTCCTGCGCGATCCCCTGCCGAAAACTTATACTTATTTTTATACGTGAAGGTAAGGAATCCTTCTAGTGTGAGTCTGACTCGCCACTTGGACGTTTTTTTTATCTTTTTAAGTTTAGTATTGCTCTCGTAAATTTTACTATCGGCTGTACAAACCGACTGGCCCTCGTAAAGGCTGCATTGCTCGTTTTGTTTGACGTTAAATTTATAACCGCCATAGCGTGGCGGCAGTGGATTATAGCTACAAATTGGTAGGGCTTTTGTTAGCTTTCGTTTTATGAATGGAGTTAATGAAAAATGTAAATGAATATTTATGCTTAGGAGGTTTATTTCTATTTTCGGTTCATGGTAATGAAGGTGTGGGTTTGTTTACTCTCCATTTTTGTGTACATTTATAATGGTTCTTTTTTTATCATTTCGCATTTTTTTTACAAAATTTACAACAACGCAAAAAAAAATGTATTAGCTACGATTCTTTGCTAAGAAGTCAATTTGTGAACGGAAAATACCTACGATAGCAATGTTTTTGACATGAAAATTTGTTTAACAGAAGGTCGTTTGTTAAATAAGTTTTGCTGTAAAATAATACAAATCTAAATTACAAAACACAAATTTTCCTCCAAGGAAGCTTCCGAGTAAGGGGACGGGGGTCATTGCCCCCTACGACTGCACATCTTACAATTTATGACCGGACGGCCGCCAGCTATCAATCCCGTTTAGCATGTAATAGCATGGGGTATTTGTCACCCGCCACCGTTAGTTGCCATCAAGAGCCCAGATTGAAGGAAAAAGCTATACTTTTTTAAGGTTCTTATAGAAGAAACTTTGAGGAATAGGAAATATATTTATATAGTACGTTCCTTTTGTGTTATCTTCGTAATTATATCGTATGTTACGTCGTAATGCTACATATAATCTGCCGAAAGCTGAAGTTTACCGTAGGTACTTGCTTAAAATAAAACGATTGAAAATATAAATCAAAAAGTATGAGTAATTTTAATTTTCTAAAGTATTTGACTTTAGAAAATTAGGGCAGATTTGGGGTGGTGAGATTCTACTCTGCCGACACCACACGGCTAACTCTGCCGACACCACACGGCTACGACTGCACATCTTACAATTTATGACCGGACGGCCGCCAGCTATCAATCCCGTTTAGCATGTAATGGCACGGGGTATTTGTCACCCGGTCACCCGCCACCGTTAGTTCCCATCAAGAGACCAGATTGAAGGGTACAGCTATTCTTTTAGGGTTCTTATAGAAGGAACTTTGAGAAGTAGTAAAGATTTTTATATAGTACGTTAGTTTTTGTGTAAACTTCGTATGTTACGTCGTAACGCTACATTTAATCTGCCGAAAGCTGAAGTTTTCCGTAGGTACTTGCTTAAAATAAAACGATTGAAAATATAAATCAAAAAGTATGAGTAATTTTAATTTTCTAAAGTATTTGACTTTAGAAAATTAGGGCAGATTTGGGGTAGTGAGATTCTACTCTGCCGACACCACACGGCTAACTCTGCCGACACCACACGGCTACGACCTGCACATCTTACAATTTATGACCGGACGGCCGCCAGCTATCAATCCCGTTTAGCATGTAATAGCACGGGGTATTTGTCACCCGCCACCGTTAGTTGCCATCAAGAGCACAGATTGAAGGGTACAGCTATTCTTTTAGGGTTCTTATATATAAATTTTGAGGAGTAGAAAAGATATTTATACAGGGTGTTAGGGACGGTGTACCGAAAACTTTGCAGGCATGATCAGACCATCAAACTGAACAACTTTTACTATGGAGCCAATGGTGGGAAACGAAAGAAAATTTCCGACCTCCCATACAAAATTCACGATCAGCTGACTGACTTTGTATGGGAAGTCGGAATTTTTTTTACGTTTCCCACCATTGGCTCCATAGTAAAAGTTATTCAGTTTCATGGTCTGAGCACGCCTGCACAGTTTTCGTTACACCGTCCCTAACACCCCGTATAGTACGTTAGTGTTCGTGTAAACTTCGTAATTATATCGTATGTTACGCCGTAATGCTACATATAATCTGCCGAAAGCTGAAGTTTTCTGTAGGTACTTGCTTAAAATAAAACGATTGAAAATATAAATCAAAAAGTATGAGTAATTTTAATTTTCTAAAGTGAAATGCATGACTCCTAACTAACAAGCTGAAACGAAAACAAAAATCAAGCTGTTATCAATTTAGCACACAAAGAATAGTGGAAAAGGCCAACGGTAAAAACAAAATTGATCAACAAAAACAAAAAGCGCGCAACAAAAACGAGGACTGTTCGAAATTTAAAAGGCACAAAGAAACTAAAAGCTGCACATGTTGCCTGGGTGCCTTTTGAGAGGCACTACGGCCCGACCGGAAGCTCTGTGCAAAAGCTCTCGCTCTCTTTCATATCCGGTAGCTTTCAAACCAAAATTATTTTGCGAAGCCTTTTCCCAGGAAACAGGTGAGGTTTTTGTTTAAATTCGTTATTGCACTGTGAGCACAATGTGTGCATGAAATAGAATTAATTAATGTAGAAGTAGGTGTAGAAAATTCATGAAAATTTTAAATTTTATTTGTGATCAATGATCGTTTGCGAAATGTTAAAAATTACTTTGTGCAGTGCAGTAGATAATGATTGCAGCTATAATGTCAAAACACAAATTATTGTTTTGTAACTACGATAAAACGCAACCTTATTTCTTGCATGATAGCACGCTGTAGGTATACCAAGAATACCAACTACCTAAAAGATGATCTTATTATAATCAATCAACAATCAATCATTTATTGGTAGTTGATATCACATACAAAAACATGAGAAACTTTCTTTGCCTTTTCGCGAAATCTTTTCTTCACAAAAGCTAAGTTGATTTAAAACTTTGAATCAGTTAACTTGTAGCTAGGTATAATATCTGTTTAACTTGCTGAGTTTTCGCTCAAGTTGAGTCAAAACAACTAAAGTAAACAAACAGAACAAAGCACAAAATGAAACGTTTAATGGAGATTCACAGCGTTCAGTGGCGTCACCACTACGTGAAAATTACAATTTAAGATTTAAATTTTCAAAATTGTTGTTGAATGCCCATAGTTCCTAAGTTTTATTCATATACGTGGCACAGGTACTTAAGACTTCGGTTTTTTTCTATGTCGATACAGCCCATCAAACTATTTGGAGAAACGACCTTGAATTCGCAGAAACAAAAAATATGTCTCTTTGGTGGTGCGGAGCGGGACGACGCATTCCCCGAACACCTCGCGTGATGGCCATGGACGTATAAAAGGGCGGACAGAGTCGCGCTAATAAAACCTCTGTGTAGCCCCAAGTCAGCCAGTTGGCTGTACGTACAAGAACGCACGCACACATTCACACCAAACCCAGCCATTCCGAACGCAAACGTCAGCCTACCCTACCGATTTTTGCAAAATAAACAAAAATAAAACATCATGTCGTGCGTTGTAAAAATTTGAAAAAACAGCAGAGATCAAAGGAATAAAAGTTCGGGAATCACGTTTCACAGGTAAATTAATAATTTGATTACTCATTTTCATGTTTTAAATTATTTAAATTAGCCTCCAACTGAGGGCTGGTGTTGCCATTATTCACGTTATAAATTTCCCTAAAGTATAGGTAATTATTGGGTGGGTGGGTTCAAAAAATTCGGTTTCACCACATCTTAAAATTAGAAAACGAGACAAGAATTTCTCAAAGCAAAAGAACGTATTATAAAAACTTACTCAACATATGGGATGTAAGTCGTAAATAGAACAATTCAATATAATCGTATTAATAACTGTGTTTTATTGGTAAAAAGAATCCTAACATGGCAACCCTAATTCACTCACACAAGTTTATCCGCCGCCATTACGGTTATTCAGTTTTGACATAACTGGCATTCTGTCCGCCCTTTTATACGTCCATGGTGATGGCCAAGAAGTTTAGCGGTTACTGTTATACCTATTATAAATTGAATATACTTTACCACTGTATCAACAAGTAGAAATGTGATAGTAACTTTAAAGGGCAGAGCACACTGCCTGCGTATACAGCTCGTCTGCGTGCATGTGATCTCGCGCGTGACTTTTGTAACGTATGGTAGCGTTTGCATTGAGGCAGTTGTGCACACAAGCAATGTACCATCTCATACAGTCATAGTCACATTCAATACAACAGGTACGCGCGCGATTACGTTCAAGCATACGAGCTGCATACGCAGGTGGTGTACTCGGCCCTTAAACGTGAGACTAGCAGGCCTTTATTTACTTTTAAGTAATTGTGGCGCTACGTGACATGGTTGGTTATCTCCCTCGTTTCTAGTTATTTTAGTAAAGGGATACACAAACATCGTCTTTAATTACTTTTATATATACACGAGATATTAAGGTTGTACCCTGAGTCACGCGTGCCCCAAGCACTGTCTCAGAAAATATGTTTCTTGGTACTTTTACGTACTATATCCAGCACGTCAACCTACCCATTAAACAGACCAACTTATAATGCTTGTTTTTCAATATAAATAAGAATAAACAGTACAAACTGATTCCTTAAATGTAATTTTACCTTTTAATGTACCTACTGGCGATAGTATGGAGTACGCGCGGTAAGCCAACTTGCTCGTTTCGCAAACCAGCGCGATTCGCCAACTCGCTATCTGCCTACTTGTGTACATACCCTGTCTGAACACAGTTTTTATTTTCTCTGGAACCTGTAGATAACACTGATAGTAGCTTTCATTCCGACAAAGAATTCGACGACTTGGGATATCATCACAGATAGTGACGGATGGCGAAATCAGGAGATCGTGCCTTATGGCGTACCATGGGGTAGGCCTACCTACGTCCAGCAGTGGACTACTAAGGACTGAGGTGATGTGATAGTGAACTGAACTATATGCGTAGAAATAAGAATTCGTACTTTACTTTACACTTTTAATATTATACTTACTTTAGGAAGTAAAACACAATAGCTAAAAACTCTAGCTACTTTCAACTCTACTCGTAAATTCCGTGGTACCCACGTAAGCCATTTTTATGTGTGGTCACCAACGTGGTCACACCATAGCGCAGGAAAATTACTTCCAGAAAGAGACTACTTTATGTCGTCCACCTTTATGAGCATCGTAGATCTCATAGCTTAGTTTATGTGGTACTATCAGGCAACACGTCGACCTACTATTTAAGAGACCTAGATATACTGGTTTCTATACTTTTACTAGTTAAACGTTACCAGTATAAGTTGATCCCTTAGAGGCGTGGGTTGATTTATCAAGCGTGGTGAGGTGAGTGTTGGTGATGGATTATAAAGAGGTAGATATACCTAGGTCTAAACATTTGTATTAAACAAGGAAGGTACCTTTTAAATTATAAATAGAGTTTGTATTCGTCCGGAAATATAAATTGTGTTGAACAAGAATATTTTAAAAATATATGCCCGCTAGTCGCTCATTCAATCATTGTGAACAATAGTTGAAAATTCACACAGCGAAAAACGCTAACTTTTTTATACTAAATTGCTTTGTCAAACGAACTATGTTTCACAATCAATATAATCAGATTTCGCTGTAGATTCATTTTTTGCTGTCTGAAACACAATTTTTAGTGTATTTTAGAATCTCTATTGTATGAAATTTTTATTCTGACAGGAAGCAAAAAAGAATGCATTAAAACACAGCCGGTAGTACTAAATCCTCAGCGTGTGGGTTCTAAAAGCCTAATCTTACAAGCTTTCACGACGACAGAAGGATTAACTTAATTTGTTACATGCACAGTGCACAAAATTTCTTTTTTCTTTTTTGCAGTATTCGTCTACCTGTTACTTACTTCTTTAAATCTTTGCATTTGAATCAAAGTTGAAAGTAAGTTTTCTTAGGTCATCATCATTATTTATAACACGTAGGTGTTCATTCATGATTTTATGAAATAAAACACCTGATTAAATGAAAAAATAATGATTATTGTGGTTAATTTATTATGTTGCCAAATAGTAAAAATCGATGGATGTAATTTTGTCGTATAATTTTTAATTGTACTTATTTCGTTATCAAAGATATTTGAATTCGTATGAAAAAAATCTCATAGTTCACATTATGTGTTGCGTTACGTACTAACAAGAGTTCTTACTTCTTTTTTGACTTAAGTTCATTGAAATAGAATTTCACTGTTTCTTGCGTTTTACTATCCAAGGTTCTCTCCACAGCTAGTTTAAGCTCTGCTTCTGTTACTAATTTTAGTATTGGTTCTCTGACTGATTTCTTCGTGGCGATGCGAGCAAAGGATGGTATTTTGTCGAATTTCTTGATAAACTTCTTGCATTTTTCTACTGCTTCATCTTTATCAATTGCTGATTCGTCGACGAGCCCAATCTGAGATAAAATATAATTTATTGTGGTGACGTATGTAGATGATTATTTACTTACAGCTATAAATATTGTACCTAGTTGACTTTTATTGACATAATAAAAAATTCTAAATAGGAAAACTTGGTAGAGAAATACTTACATACCTACTTAAATGGTTTAAACAGTAAATACCTATTTTATGATAGTAGGAAATATAATTGGTCAATAAAAAATTTAATACCATATTTAAGGTAAATTTGAGTAGGTAATGGAATCAAATTCTTTTATTAGAGTGAAGCGTCGTTATTAATTTTCCTTCAATCAAGAGTAGAAACGAACGACACGTGGGTTAACGATCTAATAAGTACATAATTTTCACAAAACTTACCTTTAATGCTTCGAAATTACATATTACAAGTGTGGGTGCCAGTTCAGCATGCCTAACTAGACGACATTGTAAGTCTCACAAACTCAACCACCCACTTAAGTGCTACAAATCCTATGATAATGCATCAGCGCCGACATGATCAGGAGAAGTGGTCGCCATGGCCGAAACCGGCCGGAGAAATCATCATGATAATGTCTTTGATTCAAACCTTGCATAATCTCCAATTAAAGCTTTTTTACCTTTAAAGCTTCATCAGTAGTGTACATATCAGAAGTAGTAAGTGCCAGTTCAGCTTTCCTCGAAGACATCGCTAGTTTCGCTGACTCCACTACCCACTTAGGTGGTATGATTACTATGATGATGTACCTGATTTCAATCTGGCACAATCCCCAAAAGTATTTTTACCTTTAAAGCTTCATCAGTAGTGTGCATATCAGAAGAGGTAAGTGCCAGTTCAGCTCGCCTCGAAGACATCGCTAGTCTCAGACTCAACTACCCACTGCTTGCTAAGAATCCTATGATGACCTACTTGATCCAATCTTCTTGCACAGGCTCTAAAAGCATTTTTACCTTTAATGCTTCATCAGTAGTATACAAATCAGAAGTGGTAAGCGCCAGTTCAGCGCGCCTCGAAGACATCGCTAGTCTTGTAGACTCCACTACCCACTTAGGTGGTATGATTCCTATGATGGTGTCGTTAATACCAATCTTCTTGTTCTGCACCATGACCCGGTATTCGCAGGACAAGGCTAGGACACAGCCACCTGCTGGTGAGTGGCCCTGAAAATAAACATACCTTTAAACGAGCAAGCTACTTTTTTCTTTTTGCTTATTTCTTTTTTTGCGAGCTCGGAAACGGATACAATTTACTCGGAATTTCATGACTAGGCGTTTTCATTTTCCAAAAATCGTTACTTTTCTATTTTCGGATTTACTTACAAATTAACAATGCCATCTGTTGAAAAACCGAAGAATCTCGGTTAACCAGGCACTAATAATGTAGGTATTTAAACAATATTTTTACTTCGCCGACTCTGCCGCACCTCAATTTACTCTGTATCAAAAAAGGTATCGTTTCCGCACAAATTGTTACTAACCCTATGCACAGATGGGTTTCTAAGTTTGTTACCATACATTTTTTCTTAATACTTAGTTACTAAGATTAGGGAATAGAAGGGAAAGAGACCCTTCTGTGGGACTTACATTAATAGCAGCAGTGGAAATGAAATCAGATCCAAAAACTTTAGACCACACATCTTGTAATGCTCTCCATTGTGCTGTCAACCTTTCTATTTGAGGATCAACCGCCTCGTTTATGTCAAAACCAGCGGAAAACACGTTAGGAAATGCCTGAAAGCAGAAAATAGAAGGTAGACAATCAAAATTGAATTGAGAATTTTGGCAAATAATGTCTTAATTATGAAACAGTAGAAAGAAAAAATACAGCAACGACTTTTGACTCATCGTGTTGATGCGCTATAACCACTCAGCTGTTGTGTGTTTTATTAATCAAAACACTTATTTGTTAGGCACAGTTTTTTGTTGCTATCTAAAATATATTACACCATACTTGTGGTACTTGGTTGCGAATGAATCAGTAGAGAGAGTAATATCTTGATAGTCTTACCGATGTCAACACCATTCCTTTTATTTTATCCCTCGCTACTTCATCCAGACGCAGGTTCAAATCTTGTAGTAGTTCCAAATTCAAACTATTCACCGGAGACCTCTGCATAGTTAGAGTGCAAATTCCATCATTGTCAACTGCAAGGTCTACTAGAGCACCAGGTCCGGCAGAATAACATCTTCTATTTGACCTTACACTTCTAATAGTAGCTTGTGCAATGTGACGCAGCGGAATCATTTTTATTTATATATTTTATTTATTAATATTTGCCCAAGCTCAAACACATCTATTAATTGTTTCACAAAACAGTCTAATAACATTCGTTTTATCTTCTATGTTAAAACATCACGTTATTCACAGACAAAACCATTAATGCGTACTATCTCCTTTGATAACAGTTTACAACTAAGATTTGATAACGTTTTGAAGAGTAATATAATATCACCGCTGGTAAATAGATAACCAACCGGATTGTAAGATATGCCCAAATAAAGGTCATCAAATATGAATTAAACCCTATTTATTTTTTATAAAACCTTTCTTTAACAACAACAATTATGCTTCTCACTTGCTTATTTTTTGTAAAGCTTAGATAGGATTTACTTCACTAGCAAAATGTATTACCAACTGCTTAGAGAAAGAGACAGAATTTCAACGTGAATTACTGACTCTCAAAGCGTTGAGGTGGAAGTAAATCGCCGTATCAAACGGAAATTTGTCAAAAACATGACCCCCCGCCAATTCAGCTCAATTAATAATTTGCAGCTCTCCCGCTCGAACATATGTTAGTCTGTATATAGTTATTTCTCTCCTGTACCCTTGTTTGAGGAGCCCCGTCGAGATGGAATATTGCCACTTTGTCGCGCCGCTCCCGCAGGCGATGCAAGCGAAAATTGCAATATTTTCTCACGTTGACTTTTATACGGAAAGTATGGAAATTTTAAAAGTTTTATGCGCCTGAGAATGGGGCGGGATAGTGGACTGGCACTTCTCGGAAAGCAAGCGTTAAACTATCGTAATCAGGGCTTCATACATTCACAAAGGAAAACTCTGCATGCAAGGTGCTTGAAAAATCCAGCAAGCTCGTGAATTCTTTGTGGAAAGATCTAGGTGTGTTTTATATGTTATGATAAAATATGTAGTACTCGCTGAAAGTGTGACAAAATTCTGTAACTATGCCATTCACCTACTGTTATAACTAGTGGTTAAACAAAGTTAAACTTAGTTTGTTTTGGGGCATACCTAATGTAATGGTAAATAAATGGCCACTGAGGAGTGGCCTTGCCATTAATACTGCCCATAGTGTCTAGTGTTGTGTGTTTCGTAGTTTTTTAAGTATCGATGTTTTTAAGTTTAATTAAAAAATGGTGAAGACAGTATTCAAAGGTGCAAAACTTCCAAAGTCATTCAGTTTGCTTATAATCTAAAGAATAACTAGTTTAAGAAGAACCTTTATAAACATATACTTATTTCATGTCAAAAATACAATCTAATACTTACACATAAATACAAATTAAAAATAAACTTAACTAAAAACACCACCCCAGGACAACCCCGGCCCAAAGGTGCCCATTACACTACTGGCATTACCACGCTGTATTGCAATGGACAACCTTTGGACCAGGAATGAGCCAGAGCGAGGGTCCATACCTTTTTCTCTCATCCGCCGTCCTAACTGTCTCACAAAGGCTTTTGCCTCCGCACACCAGCTCCCAGCTGTTTCAACCGCTAGAGGGACGAACTCGTACCCTTGGGCGAGATCGGCGTACTTCGTCCTCTTTTTTGTGGCTGCAGATTCGGCGGCCGCCCCTGCTGCCTGAATTGTCTGGCCAAGATGACAAGCGGCGAAGGTACTGACACAGGTCGCGTCCCAAAGCAAGCATCTGCCTTTCTAAATGTATTTTCTAGAGGTGTTCTTGCCTGTATCCTCATTGCAACTATATTTTCATATGACTATTCCTTTTAAATAAACTTTTACCGTCTGTTTCTTTTAAATATGTTTTCTCAGTGCGGATGTGAAAAAAGGAGCTAGGTATACATTATAATATTCTGTGGCTAAACAAATTAGATTCAGGACATAAGAGAGTCAAGATAGACTCTTGGATGCAAATCTGCGAGGCATCGCCTTCACGAGTTTTTTGCGATATCTCTTGTGAGTTTTGTCTTCGACGATAACTACTTGTACCCATAGCAGGTTAACCCTTGATTAATTAGTCAACATTTTAAGCTAACTAAGTTAAATAGATTATAAAATCCGTGAGTGTTTTATCGACATTGCATGCACAAAAAAAATACAAACACTCTTGTTGACCCCAGCCCTAGCTTACTGATTTAGTATCCGTGACTGCCGAAAACTTTGCCCGCTGAGAGCGTGATATGTGACACGTGTAGTTTTTTATACCCACGATATGTTTCTGTCCGTTAAAAATAAAATAAAAATAAAAATAGCCTTTATTTCTACTACAACAATATAACTAAACTAACTAAATACAATAAGTGCTCTAATATAATAAAAAAATAAAAAGTATGTATCTATTTACTATTAATTGCTTATATTACTTAAAAAAAACTAATTTTCTTCTGTAGTAGTCGCCTCTTTGGCGTAGGCCTCCCCTAATTTTTTCCACTCCTCTCTATTTCGTGCTTTTTGCATCCAGTTTGGTCCACCAATTTGGTTCAATACATCTCTCCATCTTTTCCTAGGTCTTCCTTTCTTCCTTTTGCTCTCCCTTGGTATCCATTCTGTCAAGCGCTTTGTCCATCTATGGTTGCACAGCCTGCAGATGTGCCCAGCCCATTGCCATTTTAGTAATCTTACTCTTTTCTTTACATCCATAATATTTGTTTTATTTCTTATTTTATAGTTTTTTACTTTATCTGACAGTTTCAATCCTAGCATGCTCCTTTCCATTTTACGCTGGCAGACTGCAATTGTTTTTTCATCTTCTTTTCTTAGTGCCCATGTTTGACAACCATATGTTAAGCAAGGTAATATTGCCATTTCGTAGACTTTTTTCTTGGTATGAATATTTATTTTGCTATTTTTCATAATTTCTTTTAATCCCCAATATTTTTTCCAAGCTAGAGCTACCCTTCTTTGAATTTCTTTTTCTGTATTACATTGAAACGATACCATTTGTCCGAGATATATGTATTCTTTAACGTACTCTATTTTTTCTGTCTCTACAATAATATCTTGAGGTATGCCATTCGTTAAAATTTTTGTTTTGCTCGTGTTAAGTCTTAGTCCTACTTTATGACTTTCGGTTGCAAGTTCTCTCACCATGGTCGCGAGTTCTGTCGCACTTTCAGCGAATATCACAATATCATCAGCGAAGCGTAGGTGGCTCAGTAGTTCTCCGTCGATTTTTATTCCCTTTCCTTCCCAATTCAAACGTCTGAAAACTGATTCGAGTACCGCTGAAAATATTTTCGGGGACAACGGATCTCCCTGTCTTACTCCTTTTTGTATAGAAAATTCCGGGCCTTCTCTCTCTAAACGTACTTTCGCTTGACAATGTGTATATAAGTAAGATAATATTTCTATATACTTTGCGTTGATGCCTTGTTGTGCTAAAGACGTCCAAATAGCTTCAAAGTGTAAAGAATCAAAGGCTTTCATATAATCTATGAAACACATGAAAAGTGTTCTCTGATATTCATTAACTTTCTCTATTAACTGTGTTACTACCTGTAGATGGTCGATGGTAGAGTATGTCTTCCGAAAGCCTGCTTGTTCCCGTGGTTGGTTTTCGTCCAATAGGTTGGTTATTCTGTTTAATATAATTTTTGCGAAGATTTTGTATAAATTTGTCATGAGACTAATTGGCCTGTAGTTTCCTAGATCACTTCTATCTCCTTTTTTATGCAATAATATAATGGTTGATTTTGACCACTGTTCTGGTGTTATACCTGTTCTCAATATATTATTAAATAACATTTGCAGAGGTCTTATAAGTGAAGGAGAGAGTGATTTTAGCACTTCATTTGCAATGTTGTCATTTCCCGGAGTTTTGTCGTTTTTCTGGGATTTAATAGCGAACTCTATCTCTGATCCAAGAATGCTTGGTGGTTCTGTGTCTGTTTTTGTTATGCTGTATGTGCTATAAGTAGAGCTGTTTGCATTATCGTAGAGTTGTTTATAGAAAAGAGTTGCTTCGTTTATTATATCAGGACGTCTTGATTGCATAATTCCCTGTTTATTTTTAATTTTTTCAGTCCATTCTGATTTATCGCTTAACTCTTTGTAAGCCTTACGCAAAGCTCCTGTTTTGTTTATAAATTTTTCGAAGGTTTCTTGTCGCGTTAATTTCTTTTGTTGCTCTATATTTCTGTTTATTTCTTTGCTTATTTTTGTTATATCCGACTTTACCTTTTTTGTTCTTTTTAATTTGTATAACTCTTTTCTTTGCTCTAGTAGGTTTTTTGTTTCTTGGTTGATAGACTGTTGTTTGTTATTATTTTTCTTAGGTATAAGTTTAAGGAATTCTTTTAATTCAAACTCTAACTTGTCATATTGGCATTGTACTCCAATAGATGTATTCATAGCATTAAGGAATTTACTTTCCCAAAATTCGGCGCTATCTCCTGATACTGTCGGGAGTTGTCGAGTATAATTGACGGGTTTTATTTTTGGTCTAGCAGGTTTTGAGTTTAAGGATAATCTGCACCTTATCATTCTGTGGTCTGTAAAGAAGTTCAGACTTTTGATTATATCAAAGCTTTTGATATTTTGATATTTTTTGGCTTATTTGTCAGTATGTAGTCAATTTCATTGAACTGCTTTCCATTAGGAGAACGCCATGTCCATTTTTTGTGTGGTTTGCACTGAAACATGCTGTTTATGATGTAGTAGTTTTTTTCAAGGGTGAATTCGGCCAGTTACACAGAGTAAAATGTAGGCTGAACGAACAGTATTTAAAAAGTTTTTGTACAGTTACTGGAGTAATTTACGGCGATGGAGAAACTGTGAAAAAATAAAGCGGTCTTTACCGAGGTACATGTAAAAGTACCCAGTTTCAAGTTTCAAGTTTCAAGAATTTATTGGTAAAAATAAATTTTACAAGTCAAATGTACTTAAATATTCGAAATGTCCCTAAATATTCCATTTTATATCTATAGGTACTTAAATATTTCATTTTCCATAATTATAAATTAATAATATTTGGTTTATAAATTAATAGTTTGTTTTTTCTATGGTTAGGTTGACCCAATCTCATCGAAGAATTCTTTGAGATCAAAACAAGCCATATTTTGTAGTTTTATTTTTAGTTGTGAAGTAAATACCTTGTCACTGTCCACATTTTTTAATTTATCAGAAGTTTGTCGGAAGTACGAAATTTTGTATATGGAAATAAGATATCGAAAAAATTTGTCTGAAATGACTGCCGGCAGCTTTTGTTACTAAAGATACCGCAATAGACAAATGATTGCATCGCTGTGCTCAGTAGATTGAGTCGGCGTACTTGTGAAAATGCGGAAATCAAAACCTGACAGAACCGGAATATCTTTTTACAATTTACTTTAAAATGCACTTCAAGCTATCAAAATTCATAGTTTGAAGATCATTGTTTTCATGGTGTCTGTGGATAGTGCTCGATCTACCGAGCGTAGTGTAGCAATCATTTATTTAAGGTTACCGTTAACACCGCTTCAAGATGTTCATCAATTCGAAAAATTTGATGGCAGTTGCGATGCTCCAGTGGCAGACTAGTTAGAGCTATGAACGGTACTCTACAGTTTCGGTATTAATTCCCGCTACAGCCAACATTCTTCGGATTTACCTGGATTACAGAAGAAAGGGTTTATAAATGGCGGCCCGAGGGCATGCTTTCCCACTTGCAATAAGGTTTTTTACATACGCCAGGCGTTCATGCTTTCTTCCTCCCACTTATGGAATCGCCGCCATTTATAAACTCTTTCTTCTGTGAACCAGGTAGTATTAAAATATTTTCTTCTCAAATAAAACTCGTACATATTGTAAAATAACGTTTTATTTTCGTTCCTCATAATTGTCTTTGAAGCAATTATCGATTATATACGTACAGTCACTTACAATTATTTAAACAGTTACTTATATTTAGACACATTTAACATATAAATAACATACAATCACATTCATCTGGCACTCTTTGTCATATTTTAATGAAATACCTATTTGTGTATAATAATGTTTTTGATGCATCCATTTTATGTGAAGCACTAGATGTATATTTTGCCTCTATAACATATTATATGAATGCGCAGGATGCGGACAACAATGTCGCCAATTTGGTATCCATTCTTTATTTGCGAAAGTTATAGGTACTTGATGATAAGTGTAGGTATCATGATTAAGTCAAATGGATGCATTAAAAATATTTTTTTACAGTGATTATTTCATTGATCTGATCACAATGCAATGACTGACAATTCATATTTTTATTCTAGTTTTAAGTTGCGTATATTTTTGCGTACCTATGTGTAAGATTGCATTATGTATTGCTCTCATCTAATCTGTAGTGTTTGGGTTTGTATCGTAATTGGATTGCAATTGAAAATTCTATGTGGAGATTAAAGAGACTATAGAGATTGGTTGATAAAAGGGTAGCTAACAGTAGTAAGAAAGAATTGTTAATCATGTTGCTTTGTCGTTTAAGCTGGCTATAAATATCTTTATTACATTTTCTTCAAAATTTTGCAATGGTAAACGACGTCTCGTTTGAGATTGCGGTTATGAACCTTAATATAAGAACATCGAGACACAATAGTTAAAAGTTTACGAATATTAGCTTAAGTATACTTACGAAGAAAGCGCAACGCATAGAAATATTTTTACGATAAAATTAAAATGGTCTCTAAATCGCATTTTAATGCCTAAGAGGTAACCACCCTGTGTCATCCATAACGCGTTAAATTCATATACAAATAGCATTCATAGATTAGACTAAATATGAATAAAAACCATTTTATTGAGGTAACTGATCATTGAGAAAAGGATAACCATAACTTGTAGGTATATTTAAAAGTAATATTACTTATAGGTATATATAAGTAATATTACTTACTTACGGAAGATAAATTGATGTCGTTTCTCATACGACTAATTGTACTATGTCATAAATTAAAATATTTTTATTTATTTTTCAATTACAAACATGAGATAGAACAGTTAGTCGTGCGAGAGACGAAGTTGCATGAGATAACAGAAGTTTTATTTAGTAAACCTAATAACAAGCTACAAGAACAATGACAACATGTCAAATACTGAAGAAATGGGACAAGGCTTAAATATGAACAAGAAATTAAAAAAAAAACACGGTTATTTCACTTACAGAGTGCGCTTTAGAAATACAACAGAATTTCGAAGCACGTAAATGTATCGGGAATAGGAAAAGCAAATACTAGTACATGCAGAAATGCACAAAACTGTTTCACAAACGCGTCAATGCTTATGCAAGCATGCAACGCACGCATCCATGCGGCGCAGCCATGCGTGACGACATTGTTTCCTATAGAGGTACAATATGCATTCCTTTTTCTTTGATGTCGCTTCTGCGATTTCGGAGCTTGTTATTTATGACATAATTTAGTGAAATTTTTAGAGTTTAAAAAGTTTCACTTCGTTTAGATTTGGTAAACAGTCGAGGGACAAAAGTAGACATGTAGGCCCTGTACGCACATCGATATTTTTCGCGGGATTTTGTTCTGGCAATTTTATAACACAATTATCTAATCGTATGCAAATATCTTCACATACGGTAAAAAAAGTCATTCTATGCAAAATGAAGGTGAATTAAAATCGCGAGACTTACAAATCGCTTTACGAACAGGGCCTTAATCTTTTATCAAATCTAAACAAGTGAATCATCATAATGAGTATAATACAAGATCAGTGACTATTATTCGTTTTAAAATGTTACTTTTAATGACGAATTTTCCTTCTTTAAATGTTTAATAATTAATATTTATTACGTTGCACAATAAGACACTTACCTATAATTTAATTTTCACATAATTTATTATGTATTTGAATAAATGTATTATTTTCTATGTATAATTGTGGTATAATAGACAAATATATTTTTCGTGTATTTTCACTAAACGTAGCTGCAAGGATTTCCAAAACTTTACTTTATTTTCTTCTTAATAAAATGGCAAAAGCTGTACAAGACCATCAAAACTTATCCTTTCCGAAGTAGGTGTTCTAAACTTAGAATCGTATTATGACTACAAAACTTTCGTTTCATTCAAAGGACGCGTGAACTTGCATGCGATACCCTTCAGTTCTACACGTCAAATTACTGTCAATTCTGATTAGCTAATAGGTATTTGAAAAACCGTCGTAACTACGTAGCGAAGAAAATCACGAACTAACTACAGTTTTGGTGTTTGATCCTTAAGCCGGCCTGGACGGACTATTTAGTCCTCAGGAACACTATACTATAGTCCGTCAAGTTCGTGCGCGACCTTCCTGCGGGGTACAGACGGTGGAGGGGCGAGGAAGCACGTCATTTTAATATGACGTGCGGCGAGGATGCGCGCTTCTCCCTTCCCCGCTACACCCCCCGCTACCCGCTGACATCTCCCTCCCCAACGTCTGTCACCCCTAGGGAGGGTCGCGCACGAACTGGACGGACTATAGTTTATAATACTAATTTATGATGTATAGTCACATTATTATAATAACATCAATATTATTTTAGAAGTTGCCGACCTATCGATAGTAGAGATGAGAAAAATATTTATCAATTTCTTCTATCGAGAGTTCCGCGACTTAAAAATTATAATTCTACTAAATGGCTTTTCAGCCTCAATGAAAAATTAAATTCCTTTTGCATCGATTTCGTCAATATTTACAGCCTTACGAATACTTTGGTTCTAAATTATGACTATTTATTTACAATAAATGCATGAAAGTATTGGCAGATTGCTATTACAATGAATTTCAAAGAAGTATGTGATACTTACTTGGTGAATGGTGATACGCTGTCTGAAATTAGTCTGGAATAATACGCAAACCTCGTTCTTGAAGATATCTACCAATTTTATTTTTATAATATTTTTCCAGTAGAAACTTATGAAGTACGTCTCTTATTATTTACTTCCTACTTATTTACTGCTGAAGATTTTGAGTATTTCTGTTGAAGTGAATCACATTCATTTATTAAAAATATACAGTCTACACATATATCTAGCGATTCTTAAATTGGTAAGTACTTCTAATTTTCGTACCGTATTAACTTATTACTTTCTTAATTAAAGTACCTAATAAATAATATTACATACATAAAACAAAATATTATAAAATTAATTCTGCTTTTTGGTAGGCACTTTGGTAATTATGAAAGATTTTATTTCTCGTTTTGTATTCTCAAGAAAACTAGAATCAGAATGATAAGATAATTATAGTAGTTTTACTGAATGGAACTGTCAAAGTAAAATGAAATAATTCATGTACTTATTAAAAATACCCCTGAATCATGAAGACTTTGTCAAATTGATTTATGTACTAACAAGATTATTTCTTTGTAGTTTTATCTAAATTGAAAAATACCTAAGTATAAGTCGCTTGGAGGCGAGCAGCAAGAGATTGAAGTTTGGCACGCATCGATCGGTGCTTCGATAGCTCTGTGGCAGAGCGTTGGGGCGTAGACCTATGCGGCCCGGGTTCGTGCCCCGGTCGATGCATGACATTTTTCAATTTCATATTTTCTTTTTTGTAAATCTAGAGCTTCTTCTAGAGCTTAAATGTAAGTACTGAGAGCTTGCCGGAAATCGTGCAGAGCTGCTAGAAGTTGAGGAGCTGTGGGTCGAGTAGATGGAGACAGAGTCCAACACCAAGACATAAGCCCATACCTGGTGGAGAGATTGTTTAATTGGATTTATTTTTATATTTGATTTTTTAACATTCTTCTTCTTATTTAAGAGCTTATTGCTCTTGTCGGTGGAGTAACCGCCAGTTATCTCTGTCTTGCACCTTTTCCTTGACCTCCTTATACGACTTGACCATTAACATTAACTAATCCTTATTAAGTTAAACACTACCTAATGATTTTGCAACTTCCTCCTTGAAATCGGTTACTAAAAGACCAAGTGACATTCATTATATAACAGGATGGGTAATATTATTGGGCACAGCACATGTTGCCCAGTTGGGAGATAAGTGAGCAACAACCCAAAACTTCTCGTTTTTGCTGATATTTCGATTTTTTTATGGTAATTTTCCACTTCTATATTAAGTAGATAAACTTCCGTAATTGATCTTCTAACTGGTCTATTACCACTTGGTGAACCCAGTCCACATTAAAACCATTTTCTCACTTGGCACTAGTATACTCCCCACATTCCTAGATACATTTTCCTAATTTGATACGGCTGAACAACTTAAGAAAAGCTAGCTGAAACTTTTTATTTTCCACTCTATCTTAAAGAAAATATCTCGAAGACTAACAACAAGCGCCGGCTGTGTTAGTTCTGTATCCCCCAACTTATAATGATGCGAGAAAGTCAAACGTGAAGTCGAAGTAGGTCGAAACTAGTTCGCGAAGAATATTTTTATCTTCTGCTAAGGAAGGATAGAGGATACTATTGTTGCGTTGGGAAAATTCAATGTAGACATCAACGAAGACACTGTAGTTAATTAAAGTACCTACTATGCCTAGCCTTGATGAAATAATAAGTAAGTATAAACAAAATACAAATTGAAAATGTATTTAATGAGCTGGGTCTCACACGTACTGCAATTACTTGTGTTAGTTTTCAAATAACATGCGTGTTGCCGCATTGACTCCTTGCGGCCAGATTAGTACCTTTATCTACCACAATAAACCCACAACATAGTGCGGCACAGGTTTTTGATCACCTTGGTTTCATGTCACAAAATTCATAAAGCAAAAATCTTGCAGACTTTCAATAACTTATACAATTCATCTGTTCTCATCTCATTCTAGTTCAGCCAACGGGCTCGCTTCAAGAGTTGCAAGCTCCTAAAGAGTTGCTCAAAGTGACCACTGTATGGAAGGAATCATCCAGTCAAATACCTACAATTCATCTGGACAATCATGCGGCTGGCTGGTCTGTAGTACCCACTGAAGATGGGTCCCACATCAGTTGCATCCAAATCCGTAAACTGACTTGTTCCGTGGGATGCTAGTTCCCAAATAATTACTCAAAATGACCACTATTTGAACTGAACCACGTAGAAAAGTACTTACAATTCATCTGGACAATTATGCGGCTGAGCGGGTCTGTATCCTCCACTGAGGAAGGCTCCCACATCTGCTGCATCTAGTTCAGCTAACGGGCTCGCTCCAAGAGTCGCTAGTTCCCACAGAGTTACTCCAAGTGACCACTGCATGAAAAGAAAACAAAGTAAATGAACACATATAAAGTAGTATGTTAGAACATTGTCTGCTAGTTTCACATCACATCAGCCTATTGCAGTCCACTGCAGGATTTAGGACGTAGGCTTCTTACAGAGTACGCCACACCACAAGACACGATCTCCCGTTTTCTCCAACCCGTAGCTACCAATCGCCGTCTTTAAGTATGTATGTCCATCTGGCCGGAGGGCGTCCAACACTACGCTTTCTAATGCATTAGATTCATCAACTTTTATCAATATTTAACGTTTTCTAATGAAACTATAACTTAGTAGTTGTAGTATAGGTAGAGGTTCTGCAACAGTGTATCCGGGGTCATATTCAGTTGTTTCTTTGGCAGTGATTCTCTCCAGAAAACAGGTTGCGCGACATTCCATTTTCTGTCAGCTTCAGCTGTAGTGTGTTATCCGCAGTCAACCATTAAAAGATTTCTTCAACAGACTAGCAGAAATGCCCCTACGGATACCTAAACTTACTTTTTCCTGGTCACAAAAGCTCCAGCCATTGAGTGCTCTGCATAATCATGTCTGTAATATTAAACTATCCCTTACCACATCCGAAGACGTAGTATAGAGTAGGGTTTTCTACCCGGGTACCCGGGTCCGGGTATACCCGGGTATTCCAGTCTTTTGGTACCCGGGTACAAACGACGGGCGTACCCGGGTACCCGAGAAAGAGAGATCCCACCCAAAACATAAATGTGAAAGGCTGCCAAGTTCGATAATATTGGAATGCTTCGCCTATAAAAGAAGTGAGATATAAATAAGTACCAAGTTCCATACACAGACCTCAGTTAAAAATAGTTACAGGAATGCACACTTGATTTTTCGCAGTTTGGAAATAAGCGGAACAAGTTTCCAAACTGCGGAAAATCAAGTGTGCATTCCTGTAACTATTTTTAACTGAGGTCTGTGTATGGAACTTGGTACTTATTTATATCTCACTTCTTTTATAGGCGAAGCATTCCAATATTATCGAACTTGGCAGCCTTTCACATTTATGTTTTGGGTGGGATTTCATTTATTTTTGTAAGGTTTATTTTCTTTTTTTTCTTATGATTAAGTTAGGTAAGGAAATATCTCATTTATACTTTACTTTGACTAAATACAAACCATCGTAACGAATTTTAGGTCGGTACGACGATTGGAAGATATAGATAAATTTTTTGTTTTAGTTCCTTAGGGGTAGGTATGAATTTACACCTTCATTATTTTTAAAACCGACTCACACTTGGCCATTTTCAGATTTTTTCCTTTACCTTGACCTAAAGACCTACCTCCATGCCGAATTTCAAGTCGAAACGACCATTGGAAGTGGTCTAGGTTTTTGATGAGTGAGTCAGTCAGTCAGTCAATCAGTCAGTCAGTGAGTGTATAGTAAAAATAGCGATTTTCTGACGTCAATATCTCAAGACCTACAATAGGTACATTAATGAAATTTTGTATTTTAGATAAGTAAGTAGATCTCGACAGATACTAGAAATTTCATATGCGTAGATAAAATAGATTTTGAGTTATAGGTGGGTCGAACTTGGCCCGAAATGGTTCGTGTAATATAACCCACGGCCGGTGTGTCGCTTTTTTTGCTCGAACTTAGCGGACACACTGCCGTGTGTCTAGATAAATAGACTGATTTAATACAAACAAAAGAGAGAAAAGATTAAAGGGTATCATTTTCAAAAATATTATTCGTTTTAATAAGTTGTTTTATACATCTGTAAGCTCATGTGAGCTTGTATATATAGACTTACAGTCGGGGCCAAAAGAGCATACCTAGTTGGGATTTTTAGTTCTATGGCAAGAAATTTAACGCCATCTTGCTGTTATTAATAGTATCACCTCTGTAACTGCATAGACACATTTTGATAGGTACTAATTATATCTCTAGATGGCGCTGCAATCAGTTCCCAATTGAAAAAAATAAGTTCTTATTTATTCTAACCGTTCACCCGGAGATACTTAATATGGCAAATTTTAGTACGGTTAACAATTTGGTATCTCACACAACACGTTTTCGTTATGGTTTTGATTTTGCCAATCATAAAAAGCAGTGGTCCAGGTAAGATACGAACCCAGACCTCATCAGATTAAAAGCGTCAACCTATAACCGCTGGGCTATGTCTGCTTAGTGACTCATGTTGAAAAAGTCAATATAATAAGCCGATTCATCGTCAGCACTGCCGTAAGTCTTGCAAAATATGACCGTAGGTAGAGCTAAAAGAGGGTAGTATAGTATAATTATCATACGGTTCGAGCTCAAATTTATTATTTATTATTTTGGTGTATAAAGACATTGTAAGAATCATTTGGTTGTGTTTATAATCTAACAACGTTGGTTGTTTACAATAACGAATTATTTGTGCAATATCAGTGCTTCTTGACAATAAGAAATAGTTGCATTTCACAGCAAATATAAACATTGTTCGGAAATATCTAAATGCTAAGAATAACGGTAAGTGAAGTGAATACAGTTTAATTTTTGTTTCGAATCAATAAATAGTATAACAAACGGTTAAATTTTAACAAACATTTTGTTTTAGATCGACACTATGAAACTATAAGTCTAAGTTCCAAAACCCACAAAATATATCGCTGTATGCTTTGGTGATCATTGCCTGGGAGAATTTAGTGCTTTTAATAATATCCAGTTGCACTGAAGGCGTCATATTCACCAATCATAGGTCGTCAAGGAGTTGACGTGAAAATGATTTAGTAGCTTTGACCACTGGTTATAAATCACAACGAAAACTTATGGAACTTGAAGGTCTCAAGATGTTATAAGAGAAATAAGAAGACAGAAGAAATATTGAAGACAGGGAAATATTTGTGATTTCAATATTAATAAATAACTGGTTTTATCAATGAATGCAAGGCGTAATTACCCAACGGTTTATTAATTTTAAAGTATTTCGGGCATTTATTATAAACAGATATTACTTTATTGCATACTAAGATAAATTTTGTATATTTATTTATTTCTATAATATAAAGCTTCCTGCACACTATACTGACGGCCAAGTTATAAAGCGCATAACACCTTTGCGCGAGGCGCCCGTGCTGCCGTCTATCGCTCATTTGTTACTCGTATCGTATTGTTATTAAAAATGCTTTGGATCTTCCGTCAGCACAGTGTGTAGGAACCTTAATTTGCTGTTGCTAAGAAAAGCAGGTTACGTTTCAATCCTCTTTTCAAATATTATTGAAAACGAATACTTAAGCGTTAACCTGCTATCGAAAAATATATATTTATAACTGGATTTTGTTATTATTTAATATTACTTAGGATAATAAGAAAAAAATAATCAGTATCTCTGTTTTGTTTTCATTATAAGAAAATAAATTTCTTAAGAAAGTAGACATTATGTTTTATTAGTCATTTATAAAATATTACTTATTTTTATTTATTAATAAAAATATATTAAATTATCCATTTAAAATAAAAAAAACTATTTTAAATAGCTTAAAATAGTTGTATACAGTGTAAGGATTTGAACCCAGTTATACGCGCTCAGAAGGCACTGTGTATAACCGTTACACCACGCAGTCATTGAAGTGTCATGTGAAATAGTGAGTAGAGTAATGATAGAAAACCTGTAGTGATTGACAAATGGAATTTGTATTTTGTTGCTGCTGACAGTATTAATGGAACTAATGCCATCTCATTTACATTTTACGAACTACCACGGTTGAGGAACATGAGCTACTTCACAGGATTATGAACCTTACGGTAGGTATGCTCTTATGATCGCGAGTGTACATTGTAATTTTATTTAGGAAAATATTTGTAGAGGTATTATTTTCTATGGCACTCTTGCAGGTTTTTTTTGAGGAGTTTGCTCAAAAAGTACGTGTACAATTATAAGCATTCTTTCACCTTAATAATGATAGGTTATCTACTTATTCTAGAGTTATGTGGGGTAGATACTTTTACCACCAAGAATTATTTCAGTTCATCGGGTCGTTGAACGACTCGGTGTCCCACACGAAAAGAAAGAGACCAAGAATTATCTTATTAAAACTGTTAGAAACGAGTAAAACCGACAGCTGTAATGAAAAGTGAGTCTGAGTGTATTTATGTACCTATTTTGTTTGAATTAAATTTATAAATTAATCTCACTTTTTGAACCTGAATGTTAGGTGCTTGTACTATATTTTATCTGAAAGGTAGCAATTTTAAAAGGAGCTAACTTTTGGATCTGTTTTCTTTGTAACCTAACAATTTATACTTAAAAAAGTAATACCCGGGTATTTGAAAAAATCGTACCCGATACCCGGGTATCAAAATTGGTCGGGTATTCGAAAACCCTAGTATAGAGGTTCTGAAGTAACGTCTCCGGAGCCATCCACTTGACTGGGCGGTTCTCGTTGTCTCCCAGGCAGTGGTACTCCTCAGGAAAGAGGTCGCGAGACAGTCCATTGTCTGACAGCTCCAGCCATTGCTTCACATCAGGTCTCACAGTTCACTGCTACACGTAGGCCTCTTCTACGGTACGCCATGAGGCACGATCTCCTTTTTTTGCAGTCACTATTAGCCACCCTCTTCGAGTCTTCGGTTCATCGCGCCGAAGCTTTAGCTATAGCTTCTCATCCATAGTCCATCATTTAAAAGAGGTTTCTCAACAGGCTAGCAGAAATGCTCCTCTGGATACCTTAACTACTTTTTCTCAGGGTTAAGAACTGCTAGCCATTGAGTAACCGGCATCATCTTATCTGCAAATGAAACTATCCCTTACCACATCTGAAGACGTAGTATACAGGTTCTGAAGTAGCGTCTCCGGCGCCATCCACTTGACTGGGCGGTTCTCGTTGTCTCCCAGGCAGTGGTACTCCTCAGGGAAGAGGTCGCGAGACAGTCCGTTGTCTGTCAGCTTCAGCACTTGCTTCACATCAGGTCTCACAGTTCACTGCTAGACGTAGGCCTCTTCTACGGTACGCCATGAGGCACGATCTCCTTTTTTTGCAGTCACTATTAGCCGCCCTCTTCGAGTCTTCGGTTCATCGAGCCGAAGCTTTAGCTATAGTTTCTCATCCGTAGTCCATCATTTAAAAGAGGTTTCTCAACAGACTAGCAGAAATGCTCCTCTGGATACCTTAACTACTTTTTCTCAGGGTAAAGAACTGCTAGCCATTGAGTAACCGGCATCATCTTATCTGCAAATAAAAGTATCTCTTACCACATCTGAAGACGTAGTATACAGGTTCTGAAGTAGCGTCTCCGGCGCCATCCACTTGACTGGGCGGTTCTCGTTGTCTCCCAGGCAGTGGTACTCCTCAGGAAAGAGGTCGCGGGACAGTCCGTTGTCCGACAGCTTTAGTCGAAGCTTCTCATCAACACTAAAGGCAAAAAAACGAAGGATTGATTGCAATATTATACGAAATGATATTGCAAGTGGATCAGCGAGTAAAGTTGGGCCCGTGGGTGTCCCACGCAAAGAGAAAACAAAAGAGACTCCATTAAACTAAACTGTAAAAAGGAAATGTAAACCTCTTCTTGATACAAAGTTATTCAGGCTCTGAGAATTTTAATTTCAAATGTCCGTAATATATTTTTTTAATACTTTTTGACAGACTTGTTCAGTTTCATGGTCTGATTCACTCCGTGACAGTAATTGAAGCCATTTTTTGTAAATGAGAACCCATTGAAAACGATGCTTAAAATTATGTCCGCATTAATTTTGTATATTTAATATTGTTACATCATAATAATATCATATTTGTTTTTGGTAAGTAGGTATATGGAAATTTCAATATATGGGTCGAGTAAATTGGTGGAATATAACCAATTACAAGTTATTTATTGTGACAGCCTAATTTCCCTTGTGTTAGCTGAGAATTTATGTACGGTAATGGATATTTAAACAAAGTTTAGGCACTGGAGAACCTATTCATAGGTATAGTAGGCACAGTTCTTTTAAACGTATTCTATAAGTATTTCTTATAATTATAATTTGGCTAGTTATGGTTATTTTAGCTTATGTTTGAAAACGGACTTTCACGATAGTTTGTGTAGAAATACACTTTCGTATTAACTATTGTAATGCGTAATACAATGATTTGTTTGAAAATGACTTAAAAAATCGCGCATATCAAATTGAGCTAATTGGATAATACAAAAATCTTTGATATCCTATTTCATATTAGTTCACACAACTGGGTATTACTTTAGTACATCGCTCAACTGAGTTCATCAAATGATGTAGGTTTACCATGCAGTTATTAAAAAAAAGTACAGAGTAAACTACTACCTTCATCTTCTTCTACTTACACACAATTCCTAGCAGCAACATCAGCGTGCACTATCCTCTGCACGTGCAAGTACGCGAGTCCGCCACTTGAGCACCTAACTCCACCAGCTCCCTGGTAGCTGGATAACCAGTATTAACCAGTATAGAGTGAATCTTCATCTACTTCTACTTACACACAATTCCTGGCAGCAACATCAGCGTGCACTATCATCTGCACGTGCAACTTAAACACCCAACTCCACCAGCTCCTGGTAGCTGGATAACCAGTATTAACCGGCATAGAGTGGATTTCCATCTACTTCTACTTACACACAATTCCTAGCAGCAACATCAGCGTGGACTATCCTCTGCACGTGCAAGTACGCGAGACCGCACGCCACTTGAGCACCCAACTCCACCAGCTCCCTGGTAGCTGGATAACCAGTATTAACCAGTATAGAGTGAATCTTCATCTACTTCTACTTACACACAATTCCTAGCAGCAACATCAGCGTGGACTCCACCAGCTCCCTGGTAGCTGGATAACCAGTATTAACCAGTATAGAGTGAGTCTTCTTCTTCTACTTACACACAATTCCTAGCAGCAACATCAGCATGGACTCCACCAGCTCCCTGGTAGCTGGATAACCAGTATTAACCAGTATAGAGTGAATCTTCATCTACTTCTACTTACACACAATTCCTAGCAGCAACATCAGCGTGCACTATCCTCTGCACGTGCAAGTACGCGAGACCGCACGCCACTTGAGCACCCAACTCCACCAGCTCCCTGGTAGCTGGATAACCAGTATACTAGAGGGTATCTTCATGTTCTTCTACTTACACACAATTCCTGGCAGCAACATCAGCGTGCACTATCCTCTGCACGTGCAAGTATGCCAGGCCACATGCCACTTGAGCACCTAGCTCCACCAGTTCCCTGGTGGCTGGTGCCGCTTGGTGACCCAGGCGACATGAGGTCAGGAACCTGTTGAAATCAGAACTCAATATTAGAAAAGGAAAAGTCAGTGATAGACAGAAGGATGAAGTGGGATAGACATTGGGGGTTTAGAACGGCTAACGGATTAAATAGAAGTACTGTGGACACTTAAAGTAGTGTTGATGAGGAATCTGTGAAGTAGTGTTGAAGAGGAAGCGACAAGCACAAATATGGAGGATGCGGATGAGGATAAGGATGAGAATTTATTTATTCAAGAGGATGCAGATGAGGAAGATGAAGAAAAAGTTGTTGCGAGAGATTTAAAATGAAAAAGAGAGACAGTGAAAGATCAATTCAGTTCAGATTGTGTGCATGATTTATAAAGAAAAACACTCTTGGAAATATATGAGGAAGCGGAAGTGGAAGAGGAATTTTAAAATATATTTTATATGGAAGCATAACTTCCATGTATGAGGATGCGGAAGAGAAACCTTATCAACACTAATTTCAAGCCGCGAATGTAATTCACTTATCAAAATTTAAAATATATAAAGGCAGGAGAAGAGCTTGTCATGGAGGTCAAGCATCGAAAAGTGCAAATGACCTCTTTTTAAAAGGTGGACAGATGATCTAGTAAGGGTACGAGCAGCCGTTGCATGCAGTAAGCCCAAAATACCTATTGGATTGTGAATGCGCCTGGGGGTGTCTTTAGAATGTCTTTACTGGCAGTGCAGATCTCCTAGCTGTTGATAATAAAACAATGAACTTACCTCTTAAGATTAGAAGAATGTGAAACACAGCAATATACTAGTAGCGGCTTTCTAGCTTCTTCTGCACAAGCTGCCATAGGCGTCAATACGTTATTATGAGATAACCCACAAAACCTAAGGCCTTCAGCAACTAAGAGGGCTGCTTGCATAGCTGAGGCTGCGTCTGAAATAAATACAACTTGATTTAGCATTCTGAAATTACTTACAATACGATTGTGCCCTTTTGAGGTCTGATATAGGTTACGTGTGGAATCGGACTTTTTCCAGAATAGGAACAATTAGTGCTTCTCTTACTTAATAGACTTTAAACTTGCTGCTGTGTTTCGTTCTTTAATAGGAATGCCAGTGTGTTTTTTGGGCTACTGGGTAAGGTCGCTTTTCTTCAAGTCTGCTTCAGTCTTATCTTTGATACTTTAATTTGACCAGTCTAGCGTCAAAAGCGAAACCATACTAAAAAATTTAAGTAATTAAGAATTGGTGAAAGGATTTCAACTATACCTGAAACAGTCTTCACAATGACTTCTTCATAAGTGTCGCCCCTTTTGAAGACTCCTTTATAAACCCTCCCGAAGGTGCCTTCATGAACGAGGATCTCCAAACGAATGTTGGACCTTGGAGTGTTGAGGTGGCGGAGCTGCTCGGCTGGATCCGTGATGCGGTCTTTCGTGATAGTTTGCTGTGAGGAAGAAAAAAATATTTGATGAGGGCTTTCGGCATACATAACAGAGGGTATACATCACAATGTCGTGTGCTGCCGGGTCAGAATAGCATCACCCGAATTCTGCTCGTGGATGTCGTAAAGAGTGACTAAGGGATAATAATCCAGGGAATGGGCAACAGCGGTCCCTGTAGGTAAATGTAAGTGGTCAGTATGGCAATGCCTTCCGACAGTCGGAGGCCCATGTCCGTCCAGCCGTGGAGTGTTGTGGCTGGAAGTAAAATGTTTAAAAAAAATCTAGATTATTTGAAAAATTATACTTTTCTCGGACTTTTGAGACACATAAAAAGAAGGGCTGAGCCCAAGTAGGTCACTCTCACCACTTAAGTATTATTCTGAGCTACTGCTATGGCTGTTCAAAGCGCATAATTAAAACTATCATTTATAGACCTACTTCGTTTCGTGAAGCATCTATAAATAAATTTATATATAAGTCTATGAAATAAATACAACATAAATACATGAAGTCAGGAAGAAACATCATCAGCAAACTCTTAGAAAGTATAATTGAATATTCTATTCATCCTGTCCATCCATCTGCAATGAAACAGTTGCCAGGTGCAGTACATAATTGCATTGAGCGATGCAAGCGAGCGTCCTTGTTAATCGAGTCAGCTCCAATTCTGTGGAAGCCGTTTGCAGGTGAAATAGAATATTTTAGGTGGCTCTCATTCGTGGGTAGGTAGGTCGTGTGGTGCTGGCTTAGAATAGCATCACCCTATATTTTTCCCGTGCGTGTCACAGGAAGCGACTGAGGGATTTGAGAGTTGATTATGTATTGCAATTTAACCTGTCGCTATGGTGATACGCAGTCTTCTGAATTACTGTTCTGATACTTTTGTCAGACGTGATGTAAATGTCCGTCTATTACATCCGTTTACGCTCTGCCTACCACCCAAGGGATATAGGCTTGAAATAAGTAAATTGATGAATTAAAAAAATAGTCAGCAGTTCCTTTAAAGACTACACTTTGCAGTTCGTTCGTCAATTCGCATGCCAAATAGTGAGTACTAGCTGTTACCCGCAGCTTCGCCCGCGTACTCATAGGGATTTATTAATAAGTTGCGTATTCTTAACGACACATCATAAGGCGAACAACTGGGAAGGTACTAAAATCACTATTCACCGATATGCAGACAACATTACGTTGAAATGGTTGATTTCAATTTAATTCAATTTATTCACTTCCTTGAAAGAATAGAAAGGATAAAACCCTGGCACTAAGTCTCTAGCTCTCTCCCTTGAAAATGAATTAAATTGTGGTACCTTGCTGCTACCGACAACAATACACACTATTGCAAAAAAAAAATGAGGCGTTAGAATAATCCTTGAGTTATTTGGCAACATCAAACTCATGATTACTGTTAAAGTCGATGGCAAACGGTCGCAGTGTAGTTAGGTGGTCAAATCAAATACGCTGAGCGCTCTATGTCGTCAAAGACTCGCCTCGGTCTCGGTCCCTGACTCGATCTCGATCTCCGTCTTGTTCTTCGTTTAGGAGCCGGTCTCGGTCACGGTCTCAGTCTTCGTTAGTATACAATCATTCCTATATGTTTCGGTATTGGTCACGGTCTCCGTCCTGGTCTTGGTCAAGGCCTCAGTCCTGGTCCTGATATTCTTCTCCATTTCCCGATGCCGCTATCCCTCTCCCTTTCCCTCTCCCTGTTTTACCCCCTTAGGAGTTGAACTTCGAATTATCCTTTCTTAGCAGATACCGACACTGCCTAAACAATCCGCATGCAAAATTTCAAGCTTCTAGCCCTAAAAGTTTGGCCTTTTTAGCATTGCATAACTTTCATCCCCTATTTTGACATCTTGGGGCATAATTTTTGAAAACTTTTGAATATAATGATTTCTAGTATACATCAGAAACAAGTGTGCCAAATTTCAAGTTTGTGGCTCTAAGGGTCCGGCCGGCACGTTAACATCAAACTTTCATCCCCTATTTACCCCCTTTGGGGTTGAATTTTGGAAAACGCCAAAACACGTTTTTAATATTTTTTAAAGACCTTCCATAGTACGAAATTTGTCATATATTTATCAAAAGAATAAAAAGTTCCATACAAACTTTCATCCCCTCTTTTACCTCCTTAGGGGTTGAATTTCAAAAAATCCTTTCTTTGTAGATACCTGCGTATTCTAAAGAATACGCATGCTAAACTTCAAAATTTCTAGTAGTAAGTAGGGTTTGGCCTTTTCAACGTTGCATAATTTCATCCCCTATTTTGACACCCCGGGGTATGATTTTTGAAAACTTTTGAATATAATGATATCTTATGTACATCAGAAATAAGTGTGCCAAATTTCAAGACTGTGGCTCTAAGGGTCCGGCCGGCACATTAATATCAAATTTTCATCCCCTTTTTACCCCCTTAGGGGTTGAATTTTGAAAAACGCCAAAACACGTTTTAAATAATTTTCAAAGATCTTCCATAATACGAAATTTTAGCCAAATATTTATCAAAAGAATAAAAAGTTCCATACAAACTTTCATCCCCTCTTTTACCCCTATAGGGGTTGATTTCGAAAAATACTTTTTTAGTGGATTTCTACGTTGTGTAAAAAATACGCATGCATAATTTCAAGCTTTTAGCCCTAATGGTTTAGCGTTTTTAGCATTGCATAACTTTCATCCCCTATTTTGACACCCCGGAGTCCGATTTTTGAAAACTTTTGAATATAATGATATCTTCCATTCAGCAGAAAAAAGTGTGTCAAATTTCAAGTCTGTGGCTCTAAGGGTCCGGCCGGCGCGTTAATATCAAACTTTCATCCCCCTTTTTACACGCTTGGGGGTTGAATTTTGGAAAACGCTAAAACACGTCTTTAATTATTTTCAAAGATCTTTCATTGTACGAAAGTTCAGCCAAATATATCAAAAGAATAAAAAGTTTCATACAAACTTTCATCCCCTGATTTACCCCTTAAGGGGTTGAATTTCGAAAAATACTTTTGTATCGGATGCCTACGTTGTTCAAAGAATACGCATGCCAAATTTCACGCTTCTAGCTCTAAGGGTTTGGCCTTTCCAGCATTGCATAACTTTCATCCCCTATTTTGACACCCCGGGGTATGATTATTGAAAACTTTTAAATACATACAATACATACTATACATCAGAAAAAAGTGTGCCAAATTTCAAGTCTGTGGCTCTAAGGGTCCGGCCGGCACGTTAATATCAAACTTTCATCCCCCTTTTTACCCCCTTAGAGGTTGAATTTTGGAAAACGCCAATACACTTCTTTAATTATTTTCAAAGATCTTCCATCGAACGAAATTTCAGCCAAATATATCAAAAGAATAAAAAGTTTAATACAAACTTTCATCTCCTGTTTTACCCCTTTAGGGGTTGAATTTCGAAAAATCCTTTCTTAGTGGATGCCTACAATGTTTAAAGAATACGCATGCTAAATTTCACGCTTCTAGCTCTAAAGGTTTAGCCTGTGCGTTGATCTATGACCTATCCCCTTTGCCTTTTTTATATATAGATAAGATAGTTTTCTTCAGTATCATGCCAAATTTGTACATTGACGGATAGGTACAGCAAACATGATGCCACCCTGCCGATCCCACGCCTACAATTTTCCACAAGCAATAATAGGAAATACGTCCTTCAATATTGATACACACAGTCCCATTGAAACAAGCAGCAGCGTAAACAAATGAAAGTATCGCGCTCAAAGATTCTATTAGTTAAAGTTTACATTCAAGAAAGGGGGTCTCATTTTGTTTGACTACAAACAAAGTCAGCCCCTTGTCTCTGCAACTTGTGAGTTGTAAACGAGAATGAGGAACTCTGTCTGTTAGACGAGCTCAGAGCAATTGAATGGTTACAGAGAAAACTCTAAGAAAACCAAAGTGAAGCCTTGAAAAACTCGTTGCAAGATTTGTTGATCGTGAATTGCAAACGTACCGCATTATGTTACAAAGTGTACCTAAACTCTTTTCATTTAAACATGCATCTACTCGTATCAAAATATTCGATAAGTGTGATAACCACTTAAATACATGTACTATAGAATAGCATAGCTTTCTCGTTAGTGGCGAAGATATAGTTGCTTAATTCGCAGGCTAGTAGAACCAGTTTGTAGTGGTGTTGGAAGCCCAGTTAGCAGTGATATTAGCAGTACAAATACCGAAAGGTTCAAATCCTGCCTGCGGTAGAAAAATTTGCAAGTTTTTTAAAAATTGTATGCAGTACACGGGAAGTATCTTAAAATTTGGTATTCAGCTTTCTCTGATTGTGACAAGTTTATCATAACTTCATTTTTTCTGTGTACGGTTTCATCTGAAACTTTCCCTTGATCAGAGTAGACTAGACGCTGTTTGCAGAGCGAGGCTTCCTCAATGAGGTGTCGGTAGGATTCAATAGGTTTCATTCAATTTGTTGCGAGGGGTTCATCTTTTCATATAGTAAGCGAGTGCATTTGTTTATAGTAGTACCACGGCCCCGCGCGACGTTTCCCTAATAGTACCTAGTACTCCTTTATGTGTGTTTTCATATTATACTGAAAGTTATGTGAGTGCTAAATGAACGAGCAGAATGGTACTACATTTACATATACATTCTTCCAAATCTAAATTTCTTTTAGGTTAACTCTATCTAGGTACTGTACAATATAGCTTGAAGTAGGAATAAATCATACAATATGCGAAATAACTTTTATTTGTACGTGACATCACGGCCGTTTATGCTCTGCTTATCCCGTCCAAGGGATAAAGGTTCAAAAAGCACAACTAGTTTGTGATTTGGTAGAATAGAACATTTTAATTTGGTCAAAAATATCTTTATTTCTTTTTAAATATTTTTTTGTTTATAGACTTTTTTTACAGCATCAAAGTATAAATTTGGCCTTAACAAATCATCGTTTCCTTATTTACATCTTAAAGGTTCGTTAACGCGGCTCCCCCGCTAAGGCTCACTAATTCATATTTCCTGAAGACTCCAACCGAGCGATAAATTTACGGACAAAGGGGGTTGCAAATTAAAAACTCTGCTCAGTGCCAAGCCCAATAAACGTGGATATAGTTTGAATTTACTGGAAGAGACTAACGAGACACAAAAAACGGAATAGGGAAAAATCTCATACGAAAAGAAAATACACGAGGGTGTATTGGTTGGTAACTACATCGTACACTTGAAAATACAATTTAAATAATTTGGATAAAATAAGTTGAAGTGATGCCGGCTTAGAATAGCATCACCCCAATTCTACCCGTGGGTTTCGTAAAAAGTGACTAAGGGATATCCATCCAGGGAATGGGCAGCAGCGTTCCCTGTAAATGTAACATCTTGGCACTGCGCTCGCCAATCCGCCTGCAAAGCGTGGTGAGTATGGCAATATCGGGGGGATACGGGGAGGCCCATGTCCAGCAGTGGACTTTTGTGGCTGTTATGATTATGGTAAGTTGAAATTTAAGCATTTTTTAAACTATCAAGTACTACCTACTCGCGTTTGGAAAACTTTGCAAATTAGTGATGTCAACTAAATTTCTGAACACATTCAGCGAGATTGTAAATTAAGATTAGAGTAGCTTTACACCCCTACCAAGACACCAAGGCAAGGAGATCGCTAATTGTGTTACGTTTGTATCACTTGCGGGGACGACTCCTAGCGTTCCCTTCCCTCCTAGTACCTCGCCTTAAATTGCGCCTTAATGAAGTAAAGATCATGTAGGCCTAAGTTTAGATTGTTACAATTTATTACTAGATTTAAGTTGTTACACTTACCTACTTAATTTTCTTTTAAACTTGTTTACTGTTTAAATTTCTTAGAATGCTGTGTGCGCCTGTAATTGTCTTTTAAATCAGTGATTTAATGCTAATATAACTTAAGCTCATTGTATGTTAGATTTAAAGGATGTTGGCGTGCCTATTTGTAATAAAATAAAAAATAAAATAAAATAAAATCCCATTCTATGCACATTTGGTCCGGCGTAAATGTTGAAAAGGGACTAATAGTAAATGAGATTTCCTTGTCGCATCTAGAACGCTTGTACCTAAATAATCGCCGGTCAAAAATTTTGCCGCATAAAGCATGTGGAATTTATAGAGACTAACTGCATGAATACATACATACGCAGCAGATTTTGTCACGTCTAGTAGCTTTACATCTCTACCAAGACACCGAGAGCGCAAGGAGATCGCTAATTGTGTTACGTTTGTATCACCTGCAGGGACGACTCCTAGTATTCCCTTCCCTCCTGGTACCTCGCCTTAAATTGCGACTTAATGAGGTAAAGATCCTATTCTATGCACATTTCGTCTGGTAGAACGAAGAAAAGGGGCTAGTTAATAAAATTCTCATAGGGTGATTAAGTTCAGTTTCGACTGTATACAAAAGATACAGCTACTCTCTTCGAGTTTCTCTATTTTGTTCTTGATTTTGTTACATATTTAGTTTTGAAAAAGAAACATATGAAGATTTTTTTTGTTATCACATACTTTTCCGCTTAGTTTTTTTTCTTCGGTCTAGTAACGAATGAAATTTCAGAATACTAATTATATTTATTGTAGTACAAATTCAATTATTATATTTTGAATTACGAAATAAGCATGTAAATAAAAATAAAGGAAATGAGTTTTAAATACATGAAATGCTGGGTAATACTTTCTAGTAATAGAAATATGACACGATGAATAGATCTCTAAAAAAACTCTCATTTATCTACGACAAAGTTACGCAGGATAAGTAGGTTATTGAAAAGTTACATTTGCGTGATCACTTGCCTAGTTTACTTTAATAAATGGTACTTATCGTCTTCAAACTTGTGCAAAGAATTAACCTGACACGCCATATTAACGGAACTTGCTTTGAAAAGGTTCCTTCCTTTATGAACTTGTATGAAAAACCAGTATAAGTTTGTCCCTTAAATGAGTAGGTGGATTTGCTGGTGATAGTACAGAGAAAAATACAGACAGAAAATTAGTTTTAATATGAATCATTTTCAAACTCGAAGGCGGGGTAATATTGCCTAGTAATAGGAATATAAATATGACACGATAAATAGATCTCCAAAAACACTGTCATTTATCTACGACAAAGTTACTGGATGGATAAGTATTTGCGTGATCACTTGCCTAGTTGACTTTAATAAATGGTATCGTCTTCAAACTTGTGCAAAGAATTGACCTGACACGCCATGCTTTAAGAAATCTTTAGTACTAAAGGAACTTGCTTTGAAAAGGTTCCTTCCTTTATGAACTTGTATGAAAAAACCAGTATATGTTTGTCCCTTAAATAAGTAGGTGGATTTGCTGGTGATAGTACAGAGAAAAATACAGGAAATAAGTTGATGAATCATCTTTAAACTCGAAGGCGGGGTAATATTGATAAGTAATAGGAGTATAAATATGACACGATAAATAGATTTCCAATAAAAACACTGTAATTTATCTACGACAAAGTTACTGGTTAAGTGGGTTATTGAAAACTTACATTTGCGTGATCAGTTGCCTGGTTGACTTTAATAAATGGTATCGTCTTCAAACTTGTGCATAGAATTGACCTGACACGCCATGCTTTAAAGGATCTTTAGTATTAACGGAACTTAAAACATTCATGAGTTATTTATTGCTTGAAATATCTAGGTTACTGCAGTGACATAAAATACAAATGCATTTGCATTAAGTATTTATACATACATTCATCATTCCTCATTCCCTTGTGGGGTAGGCAGAATGTTAACCGCCCTAAAATCATTGTCGTTATCGCAACATTCTACAAATATTTGAGGACTGTTTCCGAAAATCGTGTAGCCTGCCTGTCGCCTAAAGATTCTGCAATACATAAGCCCATGAGTCCCTCAGTCGCCTTTTGCGACATCCGCGGGAAAGAAATGGGTTGATGCTTATCTAAGCCGGCATTATACGGCTGCATAAGTATATCAAATATTAATGCAGTTGTTGGCATAGGTCGGTAGAAATACATCTATTTTTCCTTCCGAACTTCTTTAATAGAGGAGTTTCTACTGCAAGTCAACTCTTAGTATCCTACAATCCCACATTTGATCATCACATACCACAAATGGGGTCATTAACCTACCACGTAGACGGGTCATTAAAATGTTACATTGTTACACTCAGCTATTCCGCATGTGGGATTGCTTGGCCAAAGATCACCGGAAACCACGTAATGTGGGCTAATTTATCTGCGGTTGCGAGCGGAAGTGCGTTTGTGGGACAAGGTGCAAGATTAAACGATTTAATTCTGTTCCTGATGGTAAGGCTTTAGATATGCCAAGTCACACATGTGAGTAGGTTTCCCACCCGAACTTATCGATGCCTTGACCCAACCACGACAACTAGGCAGAAAGTTCTTAGCAAAAAGCAAAAAAATAAAAGTAATACGTTTCACAAGGAACTTTCACAGTCCACAGTGATTTTATAAATCTCAATTTATCTCTTCTCTAATCTGGTATTAATCTCATTAATACCAGCAATACTCAACTGTCATTCTTTTGTCACTGCGATTTCCTATACTTAAAATATTAGCAGAATACGAAACTACCAAAACCAACCAACTGGCATGCCATCGGTACGCAACTGAAAGGATTTTTAATGGCTGACTTCGGCCCCCTGTGCATGTGTAAGAAGTCTAATACATAAAGAGTTGCATAAGAACACGATTTTTTTTTACCTTAAATCTTAAGTATGCAAAAGAAACAAAACTATTCTCTCAATGGCGTGGTAAACTAAATCCACCCTGACAAGAACCTTATCTTTAAACCGTATCTAGGCACACTCGTTCTGTGCCAAACTGTGCCAATGTTTTTAAGGCCTCGTTTCGTTACATGTGGGATGTAGGATTTCACAAAACGCCCGGACGGAGAATATTTATCGTTTTTGAAGCCGAAACTAATTCTCTGCAAAATACTGCGCGTGGCTATTTATTTTGTTAAGCTAGTCGCGGGAAAACGTACTGGTGTACGGTGGACAAATTATTTCGCTGGCGGGTTAGTGGTGTGGAAAAAACTAATGTTGTCGGTTATTTTGTGGGTTGAATTTTGGCTTAATGTCGTGGTTTTCACAATAATGTTTAAATAATGTTGTGGATTATTTGTTCATTGGGAGAGAAAGCACGAAACATTATTAGCTTTTTGGCTGGGACAGGACATGTAAACCTATCAATAGGGTAATATTGAAACATTTAGGTATAAACTTCAAACGCTCTTACCTGTGAAACATGTGTAAGATTGGAAGCTGCGTAGTAAGACACTCTGGACTCTGGTTTGGCATAAACGTGCTCTCCGATGTGCGTCGTCGCGTAAGGTGACGGCGATCTTCGACTCCCTAGGGTAAAAAAATTACAATGATTACTAACTATAGATATTTTGTATTTTTGTATTCAATTGATTCTGAATTAAGGAGAGAAAATTGGTCCAAATCACAAACACGCCAGTTCTTTGCTTTCAATTCTTGTCTAGTTGAAAATGATTACAAGTATAGATAGGTAAAACCCATTGTAAATTGTTGAAGATAAGGGTAAGCGCTAAAGATAAGAAGAAGAAGATAAAGGTAAAAGTTTATAATGTTGAAAATGTATTCAAATTTCTCTACGTCCGATATCATGATAGACAAGTTATAATTTTTCACATTATAGAGGATTATTTTTCAGACATAGCTCTTTGTTGAGTTCATTGTATTGTCTATGGAAGAAAGTTTTTACTTACCAAAAGGGAATTTGTGTAAGCTGGCGATTGTAGCGTAGGATCCTGTTGAGCTGGGCGGTCTACCGATGGTATCCAATCGCAGGAGGACGTTCTGGTGGCTCCCGTATGCTGCTGTTGTATATGACGTGCTGGAGGACAAAGAAAATAACTTTTTAACATTGGTTTCGAAATAATTGCGTCTAGGCCTACCTAAGTCAAATTATATCAAGATAAAACGGATGACAGCAGCTCGGAAAGGTTGTGCTAAGCAAGATTCAGTTTCCGGAATTGGCCAGAAAATGGAAATTCATCTTTATATCATGTGACGTAGGCAACTGCTTAGATGGGCCCATGGAATATTAAAATTAGATGCAGATTTTCGGATCATTCGAAAATGTCATCAAAGCTTATCCGCAGGGATTGTCCGCATGTATGCATACATCTGGAATTGTATAATTCAACTACCATACCATAATATTCAAGTAATCAGTAAGAATGCGTATTTATATTGGAAGCCATTTTTCTGCTTAACAAACTCAGTGCTCGAAGTCCTTAATTTAATTTCACTTCCTGTATTCTGAGTGTAAACCCAGCAAATACATCGATCCTACAACCACGGCATTTCAGAAATACCACAGCCATTGACGTTTCGATATTGAAATGCCGAAACTACAATTAGGCGGTACTTTATTGTCTAGCAATCGAACCGCGGGGCAGGCGATCCATCAAACATGTCAGAAAGACAAGGGTCGTCGAGGGGTGAGGTTTGGGTGCTGGTGACTGCTGTAAGTCGTAAGCGTCAGCGATGGCCGATGACAAACAGTGCTTTAAAAGCAAAATTAAAATAATTTTTACATACTGTCATTAGGTAAGCCATTTAAGATGGTTCTACATTATTGTCTAGCAATCGAACCGCGGGGCAGGCGATCCATCAAACATGTCAGATAGACAAGGGTCGCCGAGGGGTGAGGTTTGGGTGCTGGTGACTGTAGTAAGTTATAGGATTCAGCGATCAGGAACAGTGTATCAAAGGCAGTTTTAAAAGCTGACAGAATGGCCTCAAGTAGGTTACCCATTTAAGGTGGTTCCCTATGTCAGAGTTTTTCAACCGTTGCGTAACGACCACCGATAACCTCCTAGATTGAAGCACAGAATGCATTACTTTTCGTCGCGAATTTCAAGAATCCACTCTGATTTTGTTCCATCGGTAAATTTTTACTCTGTTAGATGGTAAAAATATTTTGAGCCGACACCATAAAGAAATTTTTATCTCCGTTTTCTTATTACTTGTACTAAAAGGGTGTTAGGTCAGGTTTTATTTTGAGTTCAATCGATTTCTGCATAAGATTAATACTTGCGATAGTAGACGCTTCAGTATTTCGAAAGTTGACTCAGCGTTCATTCAAAGGATCATGCCGTGGATTAGGCCCACTACCCCCGCCGCCCCCATTTCAGTCATTTAGGAACCCTTACTTTAAAATCTTGAAATACGCACCGTACCATAAATTCGCATTTTATGAAAAGTTAATATGATTTGTGCGGTCCTTTGCTCTCAACAACAACGGGCTATCCTGAGGGAGAAATTAGAAGAAAATAAAAGTAATATTATTCTCCCAAGATCTTCTTCATTTCCCGTGTCATAAAAACATCCGCTCGATTTGACTTCTTTCTCAGTCAAAGTCTGAGTAACGTCATCATATGGAGGTCTGATGTCAAATCATTACCATTTTTCTCGCGAGAAGAATTTATGAATAAGATTTTAAATGTTATAATATTAGGGACTCTTCAAAATAATCTTTTTCTGAAGCTGGTATGAAATATCAGCGTCAAAATAAGTCTGTGAAAGATGTCACGTCAGTTCGTGACTTGTTCGTGACTGACATGTTATTTTTATATTGACAATCTAAAGCCAAATTATTTTTCAGAAAAATACAATAGTAAGTAAACTGTCTGTTTATTTGAAGATAATATTGGTTGGTTGGCGCAATTGATCGACCAGATCCATCATAATTTCTCCTGCCTGAACACGGTGAAAGTCTTTGGAACGGACTAACTGTAAGTGCACTTTTGATGTAATTCTGAGGCCTGCTAGCAGTAGGTAGTAGGCGGCTTAAAAACTCTGACACCAGGGTTAATTGGGTCCTTCGTCGACTCGGTGTCCCACTCGAAAAGAAGAAGAAGATGGGATTTCAAGCTGGAGTATACTGAACTAAATCTGCTTGTAAAAATAAAATCATACAGCAAAAGGATTTGGCTATGTTTTATGGCCGGCCGCCCGTCTGAAGTCAACCCTCTTTGGGAATAGGTACTACTACTGTAGGTGGTATCATCGCGGCCATGCGGTTGACCAAGGGTTGACCATAGTCGATAGATATTCAATCGAGGTCCATAACTCTGCGTTGCGTTTTACGAATCACCCTGAGGTGGACTAGGGGTGGCAGTATTATTAGACGCTACCACACGGACTTTTCCCTTTCAATTAATTAATTATTGCTTGTCTTTAAGGTATCCTGATTGGAGCGAGTGAGCTGGTTTTGTTGGTTGCTGGCCAGCAGGGAGGTGCAAAGAAGGGCACTGCAGCAAGACCGTAGCAGAGGTATATCCTCGAAAAAATATATGAAATTAATTTGTAAGGACGAATATAACATACAAATGTGTTACAACAATCCTTATTGTATTTGTATATACTTGCTTGTTATTATTATAATAAAAAAACTAGAAAAAACATGTTTTATTTCTATTACCAATGTGCGAGTCGACAAAGTACCCGATAAGTAGGTCAACAAGGTTTTAATAAGAAGTTTCAAAGTAAAGAAAAACAGAAAGCGCCATCTTATGGTTTAGATAGTAAAATATCAGATGGAATAGAGACTAGATCAAAGACTAGATTAGAGCACCTTTTTCTTCGCGTAGCGCCATCTATGGGTTCTTCACGTAACTAAAATTATTCCGCCATCTTCGACATACAAAACTTATTTCTGTACTTTTAGCATTACTTCTAAACTAAATTATCCAAGATCTCCTTCAGCCTAGATCTTTTATTTTAAACAGTGCAATTAGATAATTAGTTAAGTTATTGTTAAAGTATTGTGTCTTCATGGTACGCTAACGTTTGGATGCGTTAAACATGATACTGGTTTGTATGGCAAAAAATCAAGATCCTTTGGATTACTTACTTAACCACTAAACTAGATAGATACATAATTTTTCTTTATAATAAAATAACCTTCAACTGCAAATATTACCTTCGCAAAAGAGACGCCTACACAATTTAAACACATCTATGACGTCAGAGGAAATAATAATTCTCTAAATCAAAATTTTACCGTTACGAGAGTTCCGCATTATGAGCATTAAGCGACCCGGAAACAGATCCTTGGTATATTTTCCATCTAAAATTTTTACTCAAATTTCGTTAAAACTCAATCAAAAGTTTTTATGATCCAATTGGAATATTTGTTTTCCTCTTTAAGCGCCTGTTCAAGAGTCAACAAAGAAATTAGATTTGAACTGAAAACTGAATCTTAAATTTCGTCGAGGAATATCATATTTTTCCCTCGTTTTATTTATTTTTGCTGCCAATCTCCAGTTTTTCGAGATTTATTTTTTTAATTAGGTCAGAACTTGGGTCGCGGGAAAAAATCCTTGCGTTTATTTTTCTTTTCATTCCCACTTGCAGATTATTTAGATTTTCGCCTTTTTCCCAAAGCAGAAGTTGCCAAAATTAGTAAGCTCGTTCGTTTATGCGAGGTCCCTTGTTGTTACAAATGCTTTTGTTCATAATTAACTCAAATAAATTGGAAAGCCAGTTTATTTCATTGCTCATTTTCAGTTCACCAACTTTTGATATTGGCAAGCGCTTAATTTCATGAATATACATATTTAGTTTAGAAGTTTGGTTAAAGTGTATTTATATCTAAGTGTATTTAGACTAAGGGATAGTTATCCAGGGAATGGGCAGCAGCGTTCCCTGTCAATGCAACATCAACAGCATGCGCCTGCCCAGCGTGGTGAGTATGGCAATACCCCCCGATAGGGGGAGGCCCATGTCCAGCAGTGGACTGTTGTGGCTGTTATGGTTATAGTATGGTATTTATATCTCTAAATCCTTTCAGAAAATAGTAAATCTTTCAGCTTATTTGTTATTCACTGTGTGAACTGGATCCAACTTATAGTTGAACAACTAGCAATTATTTGAAATAGTCTGAACTTTCTTTTCTAAACTTTATGAAGTGAGCTACTGACTCAGTTAGTATGTTACTTACTTAGAGTAAATAGTAAGCAAGCTATAGAGTGCGCCTAAAAAGTTAGAACAGTTGGCAGTAGTCTGCATACAACCTCTCTGTCTATCAGTAGCAAAACGGCAGTGACAACATTATTGAACCTCAATAAATTCTCGAATTGAGAGAAAGCACGAAATGTAATATAGCAGAGTATAGGGCCATAGATAAACAAGTAAAACGCAGTATCCGTAAAGATATAAGAGATCATAATACAAACTTGGTTCAGATAGCTCTCGAACAAAACAAATCTGTTAGAGTAGCTAGGCAACTCATCTCAAGGGGTAAGACATGGATAACGTCTATGAAAGATGAAAACAATATTATACATAGTGTGTGGTGTTAGGTATCTGACTCCATTGGTGGTGGTGATGAAAATGCAGCTTGGTGTTCTTGTAAGTATTTTAATGAAGATATCGTAATTTCACTGTCAATTTTGACGATTTTAAGTAAGTAGATGTGTCTTGATCAATAGATGGAATGAATATGGCGGCGAACGCCCCGCGCCCGCGCACCGCACACCGCCCGCCGTGGTCCTTGCATATTAGGCTCCAACAGATTCCCCCCCCTCGAAGACCATGGGATTTCGAGGAGATGATTCTTCTTCTGGCCTCTCTGATGGAAGAGGACAGAGGTTTCTAACTGCACGACGTACGATGCCCTTCGATGTCATGACATCCGCCATACGCGCGATGCCGTCTGCTCCAGGGTAAAGCTGATGTATACGACCCATTCGCCATTTGAGTGGTGGTAGATTTGGTTCCTTCAGGATGACCATATCGCCTTGAAGTAGCTTGCCTTTGTTCAAGCGCCATTTGGATCGCTCTTGTAGTTCAGAGAGAAACTCGTTGCGCCATCTCTCCCAGAAATGTTGACGCATTTGCTCAATTTGCTGGAATCTGTCGAGTCTTGTGGTTTTGACATCAGTCAGTCTCGGTGATGGTAACGAGGTTAGAGGTCTCCCGATTAAGAAGTGCCCTGGAGTTAAAGGAAGAAGGTCGGTAGGATCCGATGAAAGAGGAGTTAAGGGTCTCGAGTTGAGAATTGATTCGATCTGCACGAACAGCGTCGATAGCTCCTCGTATGTTAAGTGAGTACCACTACCTATTGTTCTGTAGAAGTGATGTTTAGCAGATTTGACACCTGCCTCCCAAAGCCCACCGAAGTGGGGTGAGTAAGCCGGCGAGAATTTAAAAGTAATGCCTTCGGCGGCGGCGTAAGAAGAGATGGATTCTTTGCATGATTCTATGAACGTACGGAGTTCATTATTTGCGCCCACAAAATTTCGACCATTGTCGCAGTGAATCTCTCTTGGCTTTCCTCTCCGCGAAATAAGACGTCTCAAACACAAAATAAACGCATCAGTGCTGAGGTCGGATGCAACTTCGAGATGCAATGCTCGTGCTAAAACAAACGAAGACGCAAAGGTAAGCTTTGATAATTCGACATCCGCGTCCTAAACGGTCTCTAATAGAAAACGGCCCAGCCATATCGCAGCCACAAACTTGAAAAGGGTAATTGGGCGTCACGCGAGATAATGGTAAATTACCCATTACAGGATTTACAGTCTTTGCCTTCATGATCCTACACAGCCTGCAGTTATTTACAATGCTTCTAGCCAGACGACGGCCACTGACGGGCCAGTAAGTTTGACGAATGTTAGCGAGGAGTAACTGCGGACCACCGTGAAGAAGCTTCTTGTGCTCATGTGCAAGTAATAACTTTGTGAATGTATGGTTTGAATCGAGAAGAATAGGATGCTTTCGGCTGAAGGCCTCCGAAGCTCTTTGGATTCGTCCACCTAATCGAAGGAAGTCATCTTCTCCAATGAAAGGATGAAGGGAAAGCAACCGTGACCGCGAAGGTAAGGATTTTTTATTTTTAATAAGGTTTATTTCATGCTCAAAACATTCAGCTTGATGCTCTTTGATTAAATGATTTAATGAAGCTTCGAGTTCATCAGCTGTTAAGATGCCGGTTCGTTTTGAAATTTTATGTTTTAAGTTATGAATGAATCGCAGTACGTATGCTGTTGAACGTAACAGGATAGTGAACTTTGAATGTTTCTGAAAATTTACCGTACTGCTGAGGTAAGTCTCTTTAGAATTAGGTGCAGCGAATGCTTTGATGTTAGGATTAGAATTAGCATTTTGATGTGTAATCTTAGTTTTTGTTTCAGGTAAATCATTAATGGGTTTGATATTAGCTGGCCAATCAGACTCGTTTTCAAGTAAAAATGAAGGTCCCTGCCACCAAATCGAGGCTTTGTGAATGAGCTTCGGGTCAAGACCGCGAGAAGCAAGGTCAGCCGGATTATCAATACCTGGGACATGGCGCCAGGTGCCATAAGACGTCAGCTGCTGAATTTCAGCGACTCGATTTGAGACGAATGTTTTCAGGTCACGAGCCTGAGAAGACAACCAACCAAGAACAACGGAAGAGTCAGTCCAGTAAAATTGTTTCGAAATGTCTAGTCGAAGTGCTTTGACGACTTTGGATGCTAGACGTGCTGCTAATAAAGCACCACAGAGTTCCAAGCGTGGAATCGTCTGTGGTTTTACTTGAGCAACCTTGGCTTTGTCCACTGAACGCAAGTAGATGCAAGCTGCGAATGCATTTTGCGAAGCGTCACAAAACGCATGGAGCTCGATGTCATCCGGTTCTTTGCTGAGGACGCACCTGGGTATTTGAAGAGAAGATAGATTGTTCAACCCTGAAACAAAGTTCAACCACATTTTCTCTGTGTCAGAAGGAATAGTATCGTCCCAGTCCAGTTTTGTTAGCCATAGTTGCTGAAGAACCATTTTTGGAATGATTGTGCAAAGGCTTAGCAAACCCAGGGGATCGAAGAGTTTTGCAGAGTTGGACAATATTGTTCTTTTCGTTGCTACAGAAGGAGACTGAAAGTCTGTTGGAAATATCAAGACGTCAGCGGCTGGATCCCACTTGAGACCCAGTGCACTGGATTGTGAAGTAAAATCCAAGTCTTTGGGTATGAGGGTACTTGGATTATTTTCAAAAATAGAAGGCACATTTGTGCGAAACTTTCGTAATGGAAAGCATGCGGAATGAAGAATTTCAGTAACTGAAGTAATGATGCGACTCAGTTCTGATTTAGAGTTGCTTCCTGAAAGAAAGTCGTCGACGTAAAAATCGGATTTAATTAGCTGAGCTATGGTTTCGTCCGGGCATTCCTTTGACAATTGAAGCAAGCAACGTGTGCTAAGAAAAGGAGCAGAAGCTGTGCCATAGGTAACTGTGTTCAACTGGAATATTTTTATAGGAAGATCAACGCTATCGCGCCACAGTATCATCTGAAAAGGGCGATGCTGCTGTTGAACCAGTACCTGACGGTACATCTTCTCCACGTCTGCTGACACAACATACTGATGTTGCCTAAACCTTAAAAGGATGGAAAAGAGATCGTCCTGAACAACTGGACCCACGTATTGGATGTCGTTCAGCGATTTGCCTGAAGACGTTTCAGCTGCTGCGTCGAATACCACTCTGGTTTTAGTTGTCTCGCTGTTCTCTCTGATGACAGCATGATGAGGTAAGATGCAACCACGTGATGATGGATTCGTGACTTCACTCATATGCCCCAAGTCCTGATACTCTTGCATGAACTGAGTATAGTCATGAGCAAGCTTTGGATTCTTCTTCATTCTTTTTTCTAATTGAAATAACCTTCTTTCAGCCTGATGATAAGAATCCCCCAGGACATCTGGTGATTCATGAAGAGGAATTTGCACATTAAACCTACCATCTTCATCGCGGTAAGTGGTTTCGTTGAAGAGCTTCTCGCAATAATGCTCATTGAAAGAGGGAGCCTTTTCTGAGGGTATTTCCTCTAGCTCGAAGAATTTGGACAACTGTTGTTGAATGTTTTTGCTGAAATTGCAAAATGATCGATTAGACGGTGGAGATGTGACGTAATATTCCCACCCCAATGGACCTGCAACGATCCACCCAAGTTGAGTTTCGATTAGGTAAGGCTTGTTTGGTCCCAGTTTGAATTTATTCATACCAATCAAGTCCCATACGACATCGACACCAAGAAGCATATCAACTTGAGAAGGACAGATGAATTGAGGATCAGCAAGTTGAATATTTTGAGGAATGTCTAAGTCGTTTACTCGAATTCTCATTTGAGGAACCTCGTCCGTAATAAGAGGAACTATGAAACATTGGACGGATGTCGAATACGAAGTATAAGAAGACTTTATTGCAACATCGCAATGTTCTGTAATATTGATGACGGCATTGTTAAGACCGAAGACGGATCGAGGTGGATTTTTGGTTTTGATTAAACCGATTTTAGCCGCAGCTTTTTCGGTTATAAAAGAAGACTGGCTGCAAGGGTCCAGTAGTGCACGTAGAGTAAAAGATTTGCCATTGTTTGTCACCTTGATCAAAGCCGTAGAAAGAAGAGCCTGACCCTGGGCGACAGCAGACATACTCACGACGCAAGAAGCATCCACAGCTACCCCAGCAGGTTGATTCGCTCCAGAGGATGGCGTTTCAACATTCGCAGAGCTCCCTGAAGATGCATTGACAAAAGAAGAGGAAGCATGGTCCACGTTCTGCTGTGGGGTTTGCGGAGTAGACATATTGTCATTTAAAGAAGATTGTTTATGAATTAAGGTATTATGTTTCCTTTTACAAATGCGGCAGCCACCCAGACCACACTGGGAAGCTCTGTGCCCCCCCCTTAGACAATTCGCGCAAATTTGCCACTGAGATATCTTTGCAATGCGTTCATCTACGGGCAAAGATTTGAATCTGTGACATTCGTACAATTTATGATTTTGTTTGCAATTTAAACAAGTACCATGTGTTACGGAATTGATGGCGGGAGATGAAGATGAAGTAAATGATTTTGATTTTATTAAACTGTGACGTTTATCTTGTTTTTCAGCTTTGCTTACATGTACCGTTTCCAATACAGTCGCCCGTTGACGAAGAAAATCGAAAAAGTCTTTTAATGTTGTTGATTTTAATGTGCTCCTAAATTGCTCCCAATCTCGCGCAGTTTTTGGATCTAATTTAGCAGAAGCCATGAAAATAATTAATGAATCCCAGTGCTGTGTAGGCTCACCAAGTGAATTCAACGCGCTCAGGTTTTTAGATATTGAATCAACTAAATTGCGTAAATCCTTTTCCGACTCCCTCGACATATTTTCCAAGGAAAATAGGCACTTGATATGTTCATTTATTAAAAGACGCTTATTGTCGTACCTATCGCAGAGAAGGGACCAAGCGACTGAATAATTGTCAGATGTAACGGTTACAGAATCTATGACTGATTTAGCTGAACCTTCCAAGTATGATTTTAGGTAATGAAATTTACTCACGTCATCTAGACTATCACTGTTATGGACTAGAGACATGTACATGTTGCGAAATTCCAACCATTTATTGCTACGATGATGAACAACAGTTGATGCTGAGGAGGCGGAACCACTATCAGAAGTCCTACGGGAATGATTTTCATAATTTTGAAGTAATTCTTGCGCTTGAGCGACCAAACTGAAATACCTATTTTCGAATTCCTCCCTCTCAGTTAATTGAACATCCTCGTTCGCATCCAAAGATTCAATTTTGCTTTGTGTTTCCTCAAAAGTAAAATTCAAGTCTTGTATTTTACTAAGTCTCAAAGTTAACTCATGAAATTGCGTTTTAGTTAGTTTTGTATCCAGTAGCGGATTTAAGAATTTTTGAAATAAAGTAAGGCGTGCTTTTAAACGTCCCCTTTCGGCGATAAAATTTGCTAACTCGGTCATATTGAAAGCGCAAACAATAATCTAATAAATACGATCGTAAAAGTGTAATCAATACGTTAAATTAGGTAAATGCAAAGAATACAACCTTGTTTACACCGCACGAAATTCCACAAGTGTCGAACAGTAGGCTTTTATCCTTATCAGTACCGTTATCCCGGCCGCCGGTAGGTATACTCGCAGTACAGCTGATCCGATGCGATTTACGGCACAGTTATTGATAGAAAATGCACTTTTATTCTATGATAATTCTCGCCGGTTTTCCCACGGAATATAATGGAATTGGCAGCAGAAAAAAGGACGATTGATTAAATTGTAATTACTATAGTGTATGCCTAATGGAAAACTTTGAGAAAGTAAGGAAATTTCCTAGGAAATACTATGGAAAACGTGGAAATAGTGTAAAAGTCACTTACGTGTAGGTAGATAGGGACACCGGACACGCCCATGTATTTGCTACGTAAAATAAGACGTAATTACACACTATTTCTGTCATCTAGTAAGTAGTAATCTGAGGAAATATAATGAAATTAGGACTTGAACACCGAAAATATCGTAAATATGACGAAATTTACTTCGATTATAAAAATGTTGTAGGTAAGTTGTAAACTCGCATTTAACGGCGTGAGTTAACCTTAACAACGAGAATTAAATCGACGCAATTAGCACAAATCGAATGAAATTCTTATAGAAAATGATGGAAAATGGATAGGAATGGGCGTACTTCCCTTGATTTCGGATTGTTTCACCTCTTTCTTCGAGAAGTAACGTCTTCCAGCGTAGTCCAAAACCTCGTCGGGTTCTCCAAACTTTGTGTGGTGTTAGGTATCTGACTCCATTGGTGGTGGTGATGAAAATGCAGCTTGGTGTTCTTGTAAGTATTTTAATGAAGATATCGTAATTTCACTGACAGTTTTGACGATTTTAAGTAAGTAGATGTGTCTTGATCAATAGATGGAATGAATATGGCGGCGAACGCCCCGCGCCCGCGCACCGCACACCGCCCGCCGTGGTCCTTGCATATTAGGCTCCAACACATAGAAATAGGGAAAAGATTCTCAACATCTGCACAAGGTTTTATGAGAATTTATACTCAGACCCATTAAACTCAAACGACGACCTACCCACAGAGTATTCTTGTGGTGATTCTATCTCTCCCATAACGGAACGTGAAGAGCAAAAAGCTTTAAGAAGCATGAAATACAACAAATCTCCAGGCGGAGATGGAATCACCACAGAAGCACTGAAAATCGGAGAGCCAGTCTTACTCCCCCGCCTTACGAAACTGTTTAATCAGATATTACAAACCGGTAATATACCGAATGATTTCTGTCATTCCAATATCGTTCTCCTTTACAAAAAGGGGGACAAGAATGATATAGGGAATTACCGGCCCATAAGTTTAATCTCGCATGTTTATAAAACTTTTATTAAAGTCATAGAGAGGCGGATTGCAGGTGAATTAGACCGACATCAACTTCCAGATCAAGCTGGTTTCCGGCCTGGCTTCTCTACGACAGACCACTTACACACTTTAAACCAAACCATACAAAAGTTTAATGAATATAACAAACCCCTATACATAACCCCGGCTTTTATAGACTACGCGAAAGCGTTCGATAGCATCAACCATTCGGCAATATTTACGGCACTGGAATCCCAAAACATCAACTCCACATATATAAATCTACTAAAGAGAATTTACAGTCACAGCACAGCTACTATTCAAATGCAGACATCAGGAGCCTCGTTTAAAATCCGTCGAGGGGTAAAACAGGGTGACCCGCTTTCCCCTAAACTTTTCACGTCAGCGTTGGAGGAAATATTCAAGACACTCTCACAATCGTGGTCATCTAAGGGCATAAACGTCGGCGACAAAAAGTTAACAAACCTCCGTTTTGCGGACGACATTGTCCTGTTCTCCACTTCAGCCGTGGAACTCGAGACCATGCTACAAGAGCTAAGCGTGGCAAGCCTTGAAGTTGGACTTAAAATGAACATGACAGAGACCCAACTCATGTGCAACAGTACTAAACGAAGGGTGGAACTAGGCGGGCAGATAATACACTATGTTAACGAGTACACATACTTGGGCCAGATAGCATCCTTCGATAACAGGCAGGACAAAGAAGTTGAAAGACGCATCCAAAACGCCTGGAAGAGCTTCTGGTCCATGAAGGAGCTTATGAAGGGTGACCTTCCGTTGACACTGAAGCGTAAACTCGTTGACATGTGTATTCTGCCCGTCCTGACGTACGGCGCACAAACATGGTCTTCGACTGAAGCACAAAAGTCCAAACTCAAGGTTTGCCAACGCGCCATGGAGCGCAGCATATTGGGTGTTAAGAGGATCGATCGGATTAGAAACACAACCCTGCGCTCCAAAACGGGCAATAGATGTTGGCAAAAAATCTGCGAAACTTAAGTGGGACTGGGCGGGACATGTCTGCCGCATGGATAGGGACCGATGGGCCAAAATAACAACAGAGTGGGTGCCACAAGATGGTCGCCGTCGTCGTGGCCGGCCTCGCCGAAGATGGAGAGACGACTTGGAAGTCTTCCTCCAAAACTGGCAGCTGGAGGCCCAAGATCGAGACGGGTGGCGCGAGAGAGGGGAGGCCTTTGCCCTGCAGTGGGACACCGAACAGGCTACGTAAAAAAAAAAAAAAAAATTCTCAGACAGTTGACGTCGCTATATATGGAGCAACTGCTTACGTTTTTACAGTCCGGCGAGGGATGATACGCTTACTCTATAGCTTGTTTGTAAATACTCTAAGGGTACTTACAAACAGCAAGTATAATTACCACTTCATGTAGCTGAACTACTGAGAAACTCCTTTAAAAGAGCATTTTCTGTGCAAAGAGCTCCCTAGAGGTAAGACGTGCCATCATTTTCGTGAGCACTCCGCTGCGTCATATCTGAACTTTGAGATGGCTCACTGGGTGCTAAAGTTATATTCTGTTTTAATACTAGTTCTGTTTATTCTATATGACACTACTTTATACTGCACTGTAAAAATAAGTAGTGCAGTAAAAGTTTTGCTTGGATTTTGCTCTTTTTAGTTTTATTCGTTATGTTCTGTGACAAAGGATTTGCTCCAAATATTTGCGCATTCATATTAGGTGCGCAGGATGTCAAAAATATACTTAGGCATGCATACTGGTATCTAGGTAAAACGCGTCTTCAAACGATATATCTGTTTTAATAAAAAATATATGTTAGTATTTAGTTTGGATCAATTCTGCTAAAGTTACTGAATAGAATCATGGTGCATGGCCACTGTCACACCGGTTTAGCGTGAAAACCACACCCACCACTACCAGCAGAGCACCGCTGCCACTGCTGCCCACTGCAGAATACAACATCTTGCCAGAAATATTCTAAAACTTACTGTATAGAATCATGGTGCCTCGCCTTGCTGCCTCGCCGGTAGAGAGTGCCATCTGCCCCCGCCGCTGCCAGCAGAGCCAATGCCGCAGTTGCACAGCCCCCCGCAGCATACAGAACCCCGCCAGATATTCTTGACGCGTCTCCTGCTAAGCGTGCAGTCTCGTTGAAACTTACTGTATAGAATCATGGTGCCTCGCCTTACTGCCTCGCCGGTAGAGAGTGCCAGCTGCGCCCGCCGCTGTCAGCAATGCCAGTGCCGCAGCTGCACCCCGCCAGACATTCTTGACGTATCTTCTGCTAAACATGCCGTCTTATTCGCACTTACTGTATAGAGTCATGGTGCCTGGCTTTGCTGCCTCGCCGGTAGAGAGTGCCAGCCGCTCCTGCTGCTGCCAGCAAAGCCAACGCTGCTGCTGCACAGCCCCCTGCAGCATACAACACCCCGCCAGACATCCTGATACATCCTTCTCTAAAAGCTTTGTGTCTCTAAACTTACTGTATAGAGTCATGATGCCTGGCCTTACTGCCACGCCGGTAGAGCATGCCAGCTGCTGCGCTCGCCGCTGCCAGCAAAGCCAACGCTGCTGCTGCACAGCCCCCTGCAGCATACAGCACCCCGCCAGACATTCTTGACGCATCTCCTGCTAAGCGTGATGTCTTATTTACACTTACTGTATAGAGTCATGGTGCCTCGCCTTGCTGCCTCGCCGGTAGAGAGTGCCAGCTGCTCCCGCCGCTGCCAGCAAAGCCAACGCTGCCGCTGCACAACCCCCCGCAGCATACAGTACCCCGCCAGACATTCTTGACGCATCCCCTGCTAAGCGTGCTGTCTCGTTCGCTATTACTATTGTTGACATTCCTGGGAACAAACAGTGTTCTTTAGAATTTTGCTTTTGAATAACTGAACATAGTAAAAAATATGGAACATAATAAATATCACAATGTGTTGCTTTGAATACCTATGCAAAATCAAAGTTTGAGATTCGCAATAAGAATATGGATGAAGATGAAGCATTCGAAACATTACTTAAATTGAGTCTAAAGAATGGACTGCTATAACGTTCTAATTTTATCAAAACCCGTTCCATTTATGGTTTTAGCTCTCAAAACACAACTGCATATATCGAAATAACCTTGGTAACAGGGCAATAAAGCAGTGATGGTCCACTCCACTATACCAAAATCTCGACGTATGGCTATAAAGTTAAAAACGTCAGTCTATCTGTGCACTCAGGATGAATCATGGCAGACTGAGCGCAAACAAGAGTATACTTTTAAAAGTGTTTGCTCGGCGAAATCCCTCCCGCATCCATGAACCTAATGATATTAGATGAATCCCACTAAATGAAATATTAGGGGTAATAGAAAAACTTTTTGCGAAAACAGGGGAGAGATGGGGTAATAGGAATATAATGAGACAGGTAGGGTTTGAACGTCTTATTAAATAAGTTGGCTGCTTTCAAGCGTGTTGGGTAAAAGATTATTCCACTTCTTCTGTTAAATAATTGCAACACGATGTTCTGAATATATTAAATGACCCGTAATCTATTTACCTATTAATCCATGTATAGATGAAAGTAAAATTTTAATGAGACTTTTAAATCTGAGAACGAGAAAAATAATTCATTTTCATTTTTTTAAAGTAAAGTACCTATGCGATCATTGTTGTAACTGTTAATTTAAATCGACTCTGCCATGTTCTGAGATTTTCATTCATCCGAGTAAGTAAGAGGATTCTTCACTAACTCAACACAAAAAGTAATAAAATTATATTGTAAACTGCCAAAGTGGATTTTAACGCGTGTAAAAAGACCGAAGAAAATTCCAAGTCAAATAAAAGTACAATAGAACAATCGATACTTCCGTGTAAACACATTAAAATGAGGGGAGCGATGTTACCCCTGTCGCCCCTTTGCAGATGCCTACCTACGTCTTTTTAAGGGATGCCTGGGATATCGAAAAATCACTATTTGGAAATACAGTAATATTATCTATTTTGTAAGTAACAAGTAAATTACAGCATATAGTAGGTAAGATCGCTTAAGTGAGAGTTCCCGTTTTTTCCCGAGTTTGGCCCCGCCTTGGAAACGAATCTTTAGGCTATTCTTTAGCTATTCCGAGCCGGGGCCTTTTTGTTATTTTGTAATAACTCAAAACTGGTAAGTGCTATAAATGAACATTGTATAGAAGAAATGTTACGCGTAAATTTCTGCACAACCTGCTCTAATAACTTTTTGATAATCTAATAGTTTGCGAAAAACGCTTTAATACATGGCAGTTTTTCTAAAAACTCACCAAATCTAAAATATGAATTAAGTAGTGAAGTTGGGGATTAAGAATTACTTACTTTGTGGGTAGACCTTGCTACGGTATCCTGACTGATACTTAGTAACAAGCTTTCTGCCCAGGGGTTTTACCCGCTAATATAATTTCAAGTAAACAAGCAAATTTTTTGCCAATTTACACCCTGAGTTTTACCACCTTATGAGATGATTTTCTTAAATTCCTTTCCTGGTGTTAATTCACCCAACCAAAATAACCTCTGCGCAAAATTTCAAGAACCTAGGTCCAGTGGTATTGCCTGTGCATAGATTTACAATTTGTAAAAAAAATATTAAATTTGTTCGTAGTTGCCACATTTTTATTTTTTTGCATTCCCTTGAGGCTGTTCTTTAATAATTCTGACCCAAGGTCCTGTTAGGATAGCAAGAAAGAACAAAATGTGGCAACAACGAACAAACTCTACTTTTTTCATACAAATTGTATACCACGCACAGGCAATACTACTGGACCTAGGACCCTGAAATTTTGCACAGAGGTTATTTAAATAATCTTAATTAATATCAAGAAAGGATTCCAAAAAATTCATCACCTAAGAAGGTAAAACAGAGGACGAAAATTTGTATAAAATTAACTTGTTTACTTCAAAATATATCAGCGGGTAAAACCGCTGGGCGGAAAGCTTGTTACTAAATATCAGGCAGGATATTGTAGCATGGTCTACCCACACAGCGAGTGACTCTTAATCCCCAACTTCACTACTTACTTTATACTTTCTAATTTGTGAGTTTTCAGCAAAAACTGCCATGTTGTGCTACGTTTTTCTCGCAAACTATTGGATTATGAAAAAGTTATTGATAACATTCATATGCAGAAATTTACGCTTAACATATCTTCCATACAATAGTTATTTGTAGCTCTTACCATTTTTGAATTGTTACAAAATAACAAAATTTTGCCCAGTGAAAAATTTTTGAAACGGTTGCCATTTTTTTTTTGTAAGTAGGCCAGCAAAGTCCCGGTTCGGCATAGGTAAAGAATAGCCTAAAGATTAGTTTCCAAAGCGGAACCGACCTGGAACACGCACGGGAACTCCCAAAATTTTTTTGTATAGAAATTCTAACCTACTAATAGTGCGACGGGGATTATGGCTTTCCTACGTTTCAATTATTATCTATTTGCATAATATATATATTGTTGTTCTTAATCGTAAAAGCTAATTTACGATTCAATTATTTTAGTCCTTATTAACTATATTAGTAACTTTATTATGCTTATCTATATATTATACCTAAAACATATTTTAGTCACGCCTACCACGCCATTTTGATTTTAAGATATATTTTTATACCTACACCACAGATAATATAATATACTATACACGAATAACGAACCGTGATCATTTTTATTTGACTGACTTAAAGTTGGCGAGTCATTATATAGGTAACAGGTACAAGAAATATCTCGTAAAAATTCATGGCTAGCGACATGGAACATCCCTAGCCCATCTTTATGTCGTCATCCCTACAAAATATCCTGTTGCTCAAGTCTCTACATGCTAATAAAGAGGGAGTGATTTGTGAAGCACACCATTGTTATTTGTAAGGCTTTGACGAAAAGTTCTCCTGAAATTGTAGGCTTTTATTTGGGTATGCGTCTTGATTATTGTTTTTGGATAAAACTTTGTACATAATAAGTAGGAATCAGATTTTCGTATTTTGTTGCCTTAGCTCAACGATATGGTGTATGTAGTTGGTGTGTTAGTACCGCGTTTACCTACGACATAATTGATATTTACCTATGGCTTTGAGGGTATTACATAAGTCATAATAGATATTTATTATAATAGATATCTACACTAATATAATAAAGAGGAAAACTTTGTTTGTTTTTTTGTTTGTTTGTTTTTTTGTATTTTTTTTTTTTTTTATCTATGATGGGCTTACTCTTGACCCCAATCTTACCCTAGAGCAGAGATGGGATCTACGGTGGAGCGAGCTTGCCCAGAAGATGCCTATTCACTCTAGACTTAAAGAGATTCAGGTTATATGCACTCGGAAATACAGACGCAGGCAGGGAATTCCATTCTTTAGCAGTGCGCATAATGAAAGATGATTTGAAGCGCTTAGTGCGTAATGTGGGTATATCAACTAAGAACGGATGGTAGCCGGCCGTGCGTCTGGATGTCCGATGGAAGAAAGGAGACGGTGGTATGAGCTCATGCAGCTCACGCGCACACTCTCCGAAGTACAATCTGTAGAAGACCGATAGGCAAGCAACCTTGCGGCGGTGAGCCAGGCTGTGAAGCTTGGTCGCCACCAGTTTTTTATCACCTATTAATCTCTTGGCTCTGCGTTCCACCGAATCCAGTGCAGCAAGTTGGTATTTAGCCGAGCCATCCCAAAGGTGACAGCAGTACTCCATGCAAGATCGGACTTGAGCTTTATAAAGAGTTAGAAGCTGTTCAGGCGTGAAGTACCGCTTGACTTTATTCAGGACGCCCAACTTTCTAGCTGCAATTTGAGCCTTGACTCGATGGTGGTGCCGAAGTTGAGGTCAGAGGAAAGCTCCATGCCAAGGAGTTGAAGAGTGTTGGTCACTGGAACAGATGTACCCCGAAAAGTAGGAGAAAAGGTGAAAGGACTCCTTTTGCGGAGAAAAGACACGCCTGCGTTTTTGAAGCATTGAAGCTGACGAGATTGTCATCGCCCCACTGGGAGACGTTACTTAACGTCAGGCTCGTACGCTCAATCATAGCCTTTCTCAATCTTTGGATTTCATCACCACTGGCTCCTGCGCCGGACAGATATTTCTCGGTGACAGTACTGTCATCTGCGTACCCAACAATTCCTGAAGATAGAAGGTCATTGATGTGCAGCAGGAAAAGCGTCGCGGAGTACAGACCCTGAGGAACTCCGGCGTCAATAGCCTTGAGGTCAGAGGAGCAGCCGTCTATGACCACTCGGATCGACCGTTCACTCAGGAAGTCAGCCACCCAGCTACAGAAGCCAGTGGGTATGCCGTACGCTGGAAGCTTGCTCAACAGACTCGCATGCCACACCCTATCGAAGGCCTTTGAAATGTCCAGCGACACTGCTATTGCTTCGCCGTGGTTTTCAATGGCCTCGCCCCAGCAATGCGTTACGTACACTAGAAGATCTCCCGTGGAACGCCCTCGGCGGAAGCCATATTGACAATCACTGAGAAGATCATTGTCTTCGAGGTACGAAAGCAGTTTGCAGTTCAGAACTCTTTCCATAACCTTACAGAGTACGGAAGTGATGGCGATCGGTCGATAGTTGCTAGGGTCGGCACGGCTACCCTTCTTGGGCACAGGTTGCACATTGGCAAGCTTCCAAGATTTTGGTACAATTTTTGACACAGGCGGTACAAGCGTGTCAGTACAGGAGACAACTCAGGCGCACAATACCTCAACAATCTTGCTGGTATGCCATCAGGACCACTGGCCTTGTTTACGTCCAGACTGCGAAGGGCTCTACGGACCTCTTTATTGTGCACTGTGACCTCAGACATCAAAGAATCACAGTGAGGTAAGGTGGGTGGATATTTCGAGCCAGCGTCTATACGAGAGTTGCTCGCAAACAGATCGGCAAATAAATTTGCTTTCTCTGCCGCGGTGTGGGCAAGCGACCCATCAGGTTTCTGCATTGGAGGTAGTGAGGGACGGCAGAAGTTGGATTCGACTGATTTCGAAAGGGACCAGAACTGCTTACTACCCGGTGGGTATGATGCAAGCTTTGCCCCAATACGGCTAATATGGTCGAACCTAGCTTTTCGTAGCACCCGTTTGCAATACCTGGCGGCGGCATTATATGCTCTCTTCTTTGCTCGCACTCTTCTCGCTCGCACTTTTCGATCACGAGCTTTTACCCAAGCTTGGTAAGCTGACTGTTTACGAGCCTCAGCTCGAGCACAGTCCGCATTGAACCAAGGTTGGGCTTTATAACCGAGCGGGATATCGGAGAAAGGAATGAAATATTCCATTCCCTGCCGGATTACAGCTGTGATCGCATCAGCGACGTATGAGGGGTCTTCCGAAGAGAAACACATTTGCCGCCACGGGTATGAAGCAAAGAAAGCACGCATCTCGTCCCAGTCTGCTGACTCGTATCGCCATACTCTCCTCGTGCCTCTAGGGGTGTAATCCGGAGGAGAGCAGATGGACACGGATTTCACCACACAGTGGTCGGATGATCCCAGCGGAGCCGAGACCGAAACCGAATGTCTGTGCGGATCAGTTGTCAGCAGAAGGTCCAGGCAATTGGGTGTGTGGTCTGTGATATCTGGTATTCGCGTCGCTTGTTCCACCAGCTGGGTGAGATCTAGCGCCAATGCTAGTTTACGCGCCTCTCGCCCAGCATGGTCAGTTTTCTGGTATGGGAACAGCCACTCTTTATGGTGAGCATTGAAGTCCCCCAGAAAAACAAGCTCTGCTGTTGGATATCGCTGAATTGCTGTGTCTGCCGTCTCAGAGAGGTACTCCATGAGTCTAGTCGTCTCCTGATCTCCGCTGTGCGAACGATAAACACTGGCGTAGAGAGTTTTCTCTACTCCAGTGTCAACCAAAAGCCACAGCTTGGGAAACCCTGAATTCTCAAAGCCACGGAGACGCTTACAGCAAACGTCATCGCGAACATACACACAGACCCCTGCAAGAGTGTAACCAGGGTAGTTGAGGTATGCCACGTCCAACGGTGTTGCTATCTGCGTCTCCGTTAAGAAGAATAAGTGCGGCTTCTCGGTCTCCAGGTGGTGATGGACCGGGTCTAGGTTTGTGTGTAGACCTCGGATGTTCGTGAGGTGCACTTTGAGTGGGAGGAAGTGTTGCCGTTGGTCAAACTTTTCTTCTTTTTAGCTTTTTATGTTTTAAGAGTTTTTGTGGGGGAAAGAAAAGATAGTCGAGGCGCTGCTTAGAAACCCTACTCGTACCATTCGGTTCAACTGATCAGAGAGGGAACTCGCTTGGAGACTGCGGGGACGCCCGAGCCCCCCCGATAACACTCCACCGGGTCCTCCCATCCAGCCGCCAACTGGCACGGTGGAGTATACCGGGATTTTTCGCAGTTGGCGGGGCAGCCTTTGCGCGTGGCTAGCGCGCAAGTCGGGCCCCCTACTGACTGCGGTCGGCCAACGGCTGAGACCGTGCCTCGGATCCCGCTACCCTCCAAAACGAGTTACCGGATACAGCATCACCTAAAGACAAAGACCGGTTCCGGCAGCGCAACTGACTACATTGCTACCCCCCAATGGCACTGGCAGTCCCGCACACCGACGGAACACAGCAAGGCTGTTTGGCGCCGGACTCCGGCAGGATGGTGGTCGCGAGCCAGGCGGCCCCTTTCAGGGCCTACCACCGCTTTTGGGATCTTCAGCCGCCAACACATATTGTGAGGACGTTGCCCGGGTTGGACCGCTAGGAGGTAGACCCCAACCACCCCAAATGTATGTATGTAATCGATAAACTCCGAAACTACTGGACCAATTTCGAAAATTCTTTCACCTTTGACGGGCCGCTTCTGCTGGCAAATGGTCACGAGGGTCTGGAGTACCTGATGTAGACCACCAGCATCCCATATAAACTATAAGAGATACGGTAAAAGCCTCAAAGTAAAAGTTATTCAGCATGACGGGCCGCTTCTGCTGGCACATGGTCACGAGGGTCTGAAGTATCTGATGTAGACCACCAGCATCCCATATAAACAATAAGAGATACGGCAATGGCTTCAAAGTAAAAGTTACTCAGCATGACGGGCCGCTTCTGCTCGCACATTTACCTCTGCTGGATCGGAGTAATGGACTTTTTACTACGGGCAAAGATCCAATTTCTACGGGCAAACAGGTAAGTAGCAGCGGGTGAAACCGCTGGGCGGGCTGCTAGTTTATTATATAGTGAAAAGTTGAAAAATATTTAATAAAATTTGGTCCAAGAGTGTCCCGCAATACAATTCAATTCATTTAAAAAAAAGCTAAGTAGAAAACAATACATTACCCATATAAAATTCAATAGATTTAGGTGCGTTGTTTATGTTTAAAAAATAATAAAGCAAGGACATTTTTGTAATGTTTTGTTACCAAGTGAAAAAAGCCAATTGATTTCAACGAGTTGCTCTCATTAATATAAAGTGAGTAGGTAGGTAAAATACCCAAGGACAAAAAAATAAGATAAATTTGCTGAAATATAACATCGGAATATTCTGTGTTATGAGAGAGAACTGAATACAGAGAAAGTTATTTTGAATACGTAGTGAAAGAATTCCAGAATATAATTTTCATTTGTATAAAACACCAACCCCTCGGACTATGAGTGCCTACTCCTGTAACAAGTGCCGATAGACTGAGAATTTATAGTTATTATTATTGCCCTAGACGGGGAAAGTGTTCGGGATGCCTCCGTTAGTGCTTCCAAATTATCGATAGTTTTCATTCAAAAACCCACGATATGGCAATAGTACGTGGGGCAGGACAGAAGTGTTCCATGGTCTAAGGAGTTACACCACATTCAAATTCGTTACTCTTCAGACCTTTTGTCCTGCCCCACGTGCCCTAATACCTGCACGCTTGCTGAACTCATGAAAGCCACAGAAATGCTGTCCGGGTGGCTTAATTTTGGGCATACAACATAATCTAAATTTGCCATCGACATGATAATAAGAAGAAGATGGCAATAAAATCGATAGTGTAAAATGTAGCAATAGTACCGATATATAGTATCATTTCGCTGTAGAGCTACCGATGATAGTATCCGTATCAGTTTGCTTTTGTATTGAAACGATACTATCGATGGTATTTAACTTTTATGAATTTACGTTTTGTATATTTTTTTCTACTTTTCGAAAGTATTGCAACATTTTAAGCTATCGCTACTATCAATTTTTGAACGAAAGCGTAAATTATCGATAAGCTAACGATAGACAAACTATAGCCCACTTTCGAGTGACAACACTAGTTAAGGATGCCTCCACTGGTTTTATATGGCTTTAGTGCACCAATTGCTTGTTGTAAAATGATTTGTTGAAGGGGAACGATGGTGCAACTTTCACAGCTTTTTCTATTGCGCTTATTACGGTTTAGGGCAGTTTTATTCAAATAGCTGTTATTTATGCTGTCCTGTTCTTTTGTGGGATGAAAGTTTTATATAATGTTGGTTTTATAAAAAGTTGGCTCTGTCTATTTCAAAGCTCCTGAGACAAAATACACTGCGTCAACTCGGGTTAGTTATTGCTTGTTATGATATCAATGTTTTTTGACGGCTTCAACAGTCTTCAACAATTTTGCCATCTTAATGTCATCTTTTTAAAACAAAATCTTTAAGTTCTAAAGCCTTAGTCCAAATTTTTTTTCGTAAGAATACCCTAGACACACTTTTAACTTTTTTGTTGTAAAGCCCTAAAATTTCCTTCACCTTTGAAATTGAGTACCTATTTTTCGCGATTTTCCTCAGACAATAAAATATCCCAAGTACACTTTAAAAATTATTGTACATAACTAAAGCAGGTACATAATATCGAAGCACCTTGGCGCAATAAATCTCCCGCTGGCATATTTTTAATCAATCACGCCTGTCCGCCCCGGCTACCGTGTGTGTATCCTTTAACCTGATATGAGCCGATGGAATACATTTATAAGACTTTGTTATGGATACGGACCATTAACGTGGGCGACGAGCGTTGGCATTGAAAGGCAGTATGTACAAAACATTAAAAGACATCCTGCAAATTCGCAGAAAGCACTTCGCTTCTACATTTTGAATGCGAACTGCTAAAGAGTGGAATTCACTGCCTGCGGATCTGTTTCCGGAACGTTACAACCTGGGTCTTTTCAAGGCAAGAGTAAATAGGCATTATCTGGGCGAGCATGTTCCATTCCATCGTCGCCTGCATCGTCACTGTACAGGTGAGATTGCGGACAAATGCTTACCTATTTTTTATATAAAAAAAGAGTTATTTACAACCACGTCAGAAGTCTACATTACTGTTAACTTAGTACCTGGGCGATAAAAAGTTATAACACTAAGGTCTGTATAGTTGTACGTCGACTTATACCAGACGACCAAATATGAAAATAGGACATATTACAAACAAACCTTTAAGACAGATCTTGTTTCTCTTGAAGAGCAGCTTGACATCCTTGTGAGCTCGATCAGGTGAGGAGATGTTCAGCTGCATCGTCACCAGGATTTCAGCGCTCCTCGAGCCTGTGCATGGCAGTCGGACCCTGGGAAGGAAACCAGATGTTAGTTTATAAAACACTAGAACAGACTTCTGATTATTTTCGTAGCTCAATTAAATACTGTAAGGATTTCATAATTTAATATGTTATCTAAACGTTGAGATGCGGCGGTAGTGCATCCCGGTTGGAATTTCCTATGAGAAAATAATGGGTTAAAAAAAGCTGTATCAAGTCCAAACTGTACTCTGGTATTATTTATCCTAGTTATCACAAAAATTTACTTAATTGATTTAATACAACAAAACATCAAATTGAGTACTTGCTAACTTTAATTTTCACAAGTGAAAATAAGAAATAGATAAAATGACATGCATCGACCGGGGATCGAACCCGGGCCGCATGGGTAAACGCCCCACCGCTCTGCCACTGAGCTATCGATGCACGGCCGATGAACGCCAAATTATCTATCTCTTGATGCTCGTCTCCAAGCGACGATCCAGCGACATCTGTAGAAAGTATTTAGAACTTACTACATGGTTAGTCCACATTATGAGTGGAATTCAAACCATATGATGAAGCTTGCTTAATCAATCTATTGGGATTGTAATGCACTCACAGTGCTATATTATTCTCACAAGTGAAAATAAGAAATAGATAAAATGACATGCATCGACCGGGGATCGAACCCGGGCCGCATGGGTAAACGCCCCACCGCTCTGCCACTGAGCTATCGATGCACGGCCGATGAACGCCAAATTATCTATCTCTTGAACTTTAATTTTAACTCCAGAAGATACAATTTGCACAAGGCATTTCCTAAATACCAGGTGACATGTATCTTTTACGAACTTTACACCGTAACAACATTACATCAGTGATGTGTTTACCCACTTACTAAATCAACTAGAAAACGACTCCATAAAGTTAGGTAGCTTTAAACATGGGTTGATAGTACTTATCTGTCTACTAAAGTTTATGGTCTGTAAATCAGAGGTACGTGGGCGTACCGATGGTAACTAAATCTTTGCAGCTATTTTCACCTCAAGCTGTAAGTTATAGCGCTTAGAACAGCTTAGGAACTTAGAGCTAGACTCAGTGAATAAGTCTTCTGGATCTCTGAATTAATGGTGCGAGCTGGTATAGCGAAAGTCAAATTACTATAGTAACAGTTATAACTAGATCTTAAATTTGTTTGCATCGGAGGTTTTTTTTTGTACTACTAGGCATGACAGGTGGATTAATTTTGTTGGTGCAGTATTGTTTTCTGTCATTCATTGAGGAACGATACCAGCTGCCTAGTAGTACTTAAAAAATGGTTGAAGGTGTTTGTTTTGTAGCCATTCGATCACGGAACTTTACACTATCATCAGTAGATCTTCCAATAGATCTTCTCAATTAAGTACACAATTTTGAGTGTTATGAGGGACCTGTATCTTTAACGAACTTTATACCGTAACAACCACTTACTAAATCAACTAGAAAACGACTCCATAAAGTTAGGTAGCTTTAAACATGAGTTGATAGAACTTATCTGTCTACTGAAGTTTATGGTCTGTAAATCAGAGGAACGTGGGCGTACCGATGGTAACTAAATCTTTGCAGCTATTTTCACCTCAAGCTGTAAGTTATAGCGCTTAGAACAGCTTAGGAACTTAGAGCTAGATTCAGTGAATAAGTCTGCTGGATCTCTGAATTAATGGCGCGAGTATAGCGAAAATCAACTTAACATATTAACAGCCATACGTCGAAGGATTATTTTAATGGTAAATAATATTTTCCTTACATGCACGTAAGTACGGTGAGTATAACTGTCCTTTTGCTGGACGTACAAAAAACATGTAGACCATGTTTTAAAACATCAGCCTCATCCGGCAAGCCTTTTAGCAACAATTTTGATTATATCCATGAAAATCCCGTGAAATACCTTTTGTAAAAACCTCCCATGTTAGGTAGGTATTATAAGTATACAAATTTGAAAAACTTTGAAAAAATTAGGTAGCTAGAATTTAACTAGCTGCTACTAATTATTATTAGAGGAGTCAAGTTAGAGTATAGATGACGAAGGTTGTTAGTTCATATCCAGCCTTCAGTAAAAAATAATAATAATAATAATAATCTGAAATAGGTAGCAACTGGATGGCAAAAACGGGAGATCGTGCCTTATGGCGTTCCCTGGGGGAGGCCTACGTCCAGCAGTGGACTGCAATAGGCTGAAATAGAATAGAGTAGGTACCACCTGTAGGGTCATGGTATGACAGAACTATCATTTTCTAATTTAAACAGGTTTCTTTTTCCTAGGTTTTTGTAGGTGTCTTACCGAAATGTCTGCAGCGTGGTAGGCACAAAGCCTCGTTCCGAGATGTTGACCTGCGGCGGCAGCATCGCGCCCCGGCTCTCGTAGTCTATCCCCATCACGTACGGCAGCTGAAACAACATAATCATTTTGAGGGAAATTATATCTCTACAACCGAATTAAGAGGTAGCAAGGTCTACGGCGTAGAGAATTGCTACGTCGTAGCAGGCGTAGTGACGAACGCCTTCTCAATATTTTTTACTAGCTGCCCGTCAGCGGTTTCACCCGCTGCAACCTATTATTCCGCGGGAAAAAAGCATTATTCGCCAAGAGATGTCGCTGTTAGTTTTCGGCGAAAACGTTTAAAACGCGAATCGGCTCAGTCACGCCACCTATTTCAAAAATATTGGAAAATGCGTGATCCCGTGGGAATGAGACATTTTTCCGTGGTAAAAAAGTATCCTATGTGTTATTCCAGATGCCCTTTTATATTTCTGCAAAGTTTCATGTCAATCTAATCAGCCGTTTTTGCGTGATGTCGTAACAAACACACACACAAACATCCGCCTTTATAATATTAGTAGGAATAGGATAGGATTAGTAGGATAGGATTCCAAGTTCGAACTAACTTGCATTTCCTACGTTATATTAAGCCAAATCCTTTGTAACACGATTTTGTGTCCAACAAAACGTGTTGCGCCAACTTCAAGTAATTGGGATAAGGACAGGAAGATGATGAGGATAGTGAAATACAAGATATTATAAATGATGTTATTGTATAAATATGACAACTTGCGCCAAAGTCTTTTATGTCATTATCATTGTTCTAATTATTCGAAATTCCGTGACTGTTTTTTTTTTTATTCGACACAGTGTATTTTTTACGACAGTGATATTCATTTTCAATTATCTACTTCCCTTCCATTAAATATCATGTCGAACATGTATGTTCATACTGAGATGCTATTAAAATATGCATTGTTTGAATGAATGATGCAAACTCACGTTGTTTTAAACTCATTCATAATGTTTCTCCAACACTTAATTTACTTATGTTTGTTTTAGGTCAGATTTAATTCAACACAATGATGCGAATAAATTGAGTTTTGTTTGGTATTCACCGGGGCATTTATTTATAATTCGCTGGCGACAAACTCGCTTGAATGCGTTCGTATCTACTCGGCTCAGATTCCGCTCGGCCCAGGTTCAATCCGGCCCGAAAAAATTGCCTGGCGATAAGGCATCTCAGGCATATAATGACAATGATGAAGTGGGTATTATACAAAGAAAGCAGGAAAGGTCAATTTAAAAAATACTATTCACATTTTTTTTATCACTTAACGATGTGTAACGAAAATTCAATTTGAATTATGACTAAGAAAGCAGGACAGGTCAATTTAAAAAATACTCTTCACATTTTTTTTATCACTTAACGATGTGTAACGAAAATTTAATTTACATTATGACTCACTTAATTAACAAAAATATTAATCTGCAACTATCACTACATTCACGCTCATTTATAAGAAAAGTGGGGTAAAAAGTTTTCACGTGTGACTTTAAGGTTGTGATTTTCTACACAGTCCTCATTTTTTTTTACAAATTAATATCATCGAAGAAAAAGTTGGTTATTTGACTTATTTAAATTAGTACCCAGCTAAATTTCTATAGCACTGTGCATCGAGTTTTTTTATGTTGGGGTCCCAGTGGAGCCTGGGCCCAGTGTATACAAAATATACGAACTCGCTTCAATTTAGTCTGAAAACGGTTTAATTTTGTGAGACAAAAGAGCGGTTTTAGTCCTCGTTTTGCAGGGAAAATAAAGTGTAGAAGAATAACAGTTTGTACACAAAACCCGCTAATTGGTTTTGCTATAGATAAATAGGATAATGTTTCATTTTAGGATGATGCTACCCTTTTTTTAAATTAGTCTCTTCATAATTCTCGACATTAGAAGTCGGTTCTTTGTTGTTATATCCAACACCAATTTATTTGTCGCTTTTAGGATTTTTGCACTCACAATACAATATTTATTTTAAGTAAATGAAAGAACCCAACAGCAGCCAGCCACAGTCACAATTTTTCAAATTTCTATATCTATTCATTTGAATACTTACCAAATTTTAAAACACTTCTCGTGTTAGGTAAACAATTTTGGAAGTTTTCCAAAATCTATTCATTTATGTTTGTTTTTCTGTTTTATCACTTAATGGGTACATAATTTCCTAGAATGGTTAGGTAATACATAGTTGGCAGGTAGCTACAGCCTAGCTAGTATCTTGTCTCTATAACTTAAGACTTTGTAACTAATAGCAAGTGGCTTAGGGCGTACACGCCTTAGCTAAAACATAAACTAAGCTTATCGTACATTATTATATAAAGTTACGGATATAGGTAGGTATCTAAAGCTCAGCAAGATTTATAGCTGTAGGTAAACTTGAACTTGTAAGTAGCTTTCGAATAATGGAGAGGTTTGGAAATTCTACCCACGATTAACTAGAGACCCATTTATTGCCCAAAATTGGAGATTATTAAGATTTCTCCTCTTACGAAGCATTCTTTAAGAACAAAATAATAATCTTAAAATATTAAGAGATAATTTACTTTCAAACCGTATTAATTACCAAACTACCAGGCGCCTGTAATACAAGTTTGTCAATTCGAACCGATCGATGGGTACAAACAGACCACTAATATTGGATAAATAAGTATATCATTGTATCTAACTAGCCAAAATCATGACCAGTATCTACTCTTACTTATATTCAATATAAATATAATTATTTACTATTATGTTTTGTACCAACACAAGACTATCTTTAAGTAACTTTTATAAAATATTCTTTCAAATAAAATGGAAAATGATTCTTATTCCTTTCATTTTAGCTTGACTAGACACCGGACGTGCCAGACAAGAATAAAATGCCAAGATAGGTATTGAACTTAGAGCAGGCAATACCCAGAAGTGAATTACCGTGCTTAGAATGCTTAAGCTGGCAGCTAAGTTGAGGATTTGAAAAGGCTGTAATACTTCACTATTTAGTCTATATACTATTTTCTATGAAAATAAGATATTTTAAAGTAAATTTTAATGGAGATAATATGGATGGAGAAAAAGAGTAGAAGTTGCAAAACAAATTTGATATCGTTAAGACAGTTTCAAAGTTAATTTTGTTAATTTACATGAATATTCTGCCATCTATGATAAAGTCTTATTAAATCCTGCCTTAGTGTAGCATTATTTTTATTTATATATGTCGCAGTACGATGGCAGAATCAGGTTTTTGGCCAAAAACCTAGGTTTTTGGCCAAAAACCGGCATATGACAGAATCGTAGACTTCGTTCGGCCATCGTCCTAAGCTGATCCAGGTTTTTGGCCAAAAACCTAGGATTTTGGCCAAAAAACTAGGATTTTGGCCGAAATCCTAGATTTGTTTAGTATTATGGCTTTTTTTCATTACGGCGGAACTTCTTCGTCTTCGAGTGGTACACCAAGTCGCCCAACGACCCGATGAACCCTGGTGTTAGAGTTTTTAAACCGCCTACTGCAAGGAGCAGGCCTCTGACAAGGTCGTGTAACGACCGCCGTCTATAAGTGATCATAAAGAGCAATCGGGACCGACGGCTTAACGTGCCCGTGTAGTTCGGGCATACACAATACAATACAATACAAATATGCTTTATTGTACAAGAAACAAAATATAAAAAACAATGTAACAAATGAAAAGACAAAGTACAACACAGGCGGCCTTATTGCTAGGGTAGCAATTTCTTCCAGGCAACCTTTGGGTAGGATTATGCGAAGATAGAAAGGCAGGAGGTAGCATTGGACGTTCTAGAGGGTGGGAGGTAGCGTCAGACGCTCTGGAGGGCGTGGGTACCGTTGGACACTCTGGAGGATGTAAGATGACGGGCGTTGGATTTTCTGGGAGTCCGACGGTACCTCCTGGTCTCCAGGGCGTCCAACGCTACCACCAATCCTCTAGAGCGTTCAGTGGTACGTCCTGGTGTTATGGTGTCTGATGCTCCCCCCTGCCCTTCAGGGAATCCGAGGCAATCTTGCTGTCTGGTGTTACCCCCCGTCCTTCAGGGTGTCCATTTACGGTGTCCAAGTCTACCCTCATAATATCAGAGGGAGGTGCATAAAGCACCTCTCCACTCCTCGTTCCCCCGAACCACACAGGCACTGTAAGCCGTCGGTCCCGATTGCTCTAGACGGTGGTCGTTACACAACCATGTTAGAGGCCTGCTACTTGCAGTAGGCGGTTGAAAACTCTGATACCAAGGTCCAACGGCTCGTTGGGTGACTTGGTGTACCACTCGAAGACGAAGAAGTTCACCCGAAATGCAAAAAAAGCCATAATACCCATAATACTAAACAAATCTAGGATTTCGGCCAAAATCCTAGTTTTTTGGCCAAAATCCTAGGTTTTTGGCCAAAAACCTGGATCGGCTTAGGACGATGGTCGAACGAAGTCTACCATTCTGCCATATGCCGGCTTTTGGCCAAAAACCTAGGTTTTTGGCCAAAAACCTGATTCTGCCATCGTACTGCGACATATACATTATTCTGGCTGCTATGCGTATAATTATGGCACAGTGATAGTACGTGATAGTTGGCAAATTCATGATGCCTACTGTTATATCGTCAACGTACCTATATTACAAAAATCGGCGTTAACGCAGAATATGAAAGCGCGGTATCTATGCAAATAATGTAAACAACTTTATTGTAATACCTTGGGATTTTTTTCGTACTTACAGGTCGTCTTCCAAGGGACTGCCACATTAACTCTAGGTCAGCTATATGCGCAGGCACAGGTACTATAAAACCTGTGGCGTAGGTGTTGACCACTCCCTCTCTCACGTAGTACAGTTCTGCACCTTAACCAGCCGTCAAAGCTCTGCGTACCAAGGTATGATGACATATTATTGAGACAGCTTCCATGTAATAAGTAGGGCATTTTTGGTAATTACAGGTCGTCTCCCAAGCGACTGCCACATGTACTCTAGGTCAGCTATATGCGCAGGCACTGGCACTATGAAGCCTGTTGCGTAGGTGTTGACAACGCCCTCTCTGACGTAGTACAGTTCTGCATCTAGACCTTAACCAGCCGTCAAAGCTCTGCGTACCCCGCAAAGTATGAAGGCATATTACTGATACAGCTTTCTTGTAATAAGTAGGGCGCTTTTGGTACTTACAGGTCGTCTCCCAAGCGACTGCCACATGTACTCTAGGTCAGCTATATGCGCAGGCACTGGCACTATGAAGCCTGTTGCGTAGGTGTTGACAACGCCCTCTCTGACGTAGTACAGTTCTGCATCTAGACCTTAACCAGCCGTCAAAGCTCTGCGTACCCCGCAAGGTATGAAGGCATATTATTGAGACAGCTTTAATGTAATAAGTTGGAGATTTTTGATACTTACAGGTCGTCTGCCAAGGGACTGCCACATGAACTCTAGGTCAGCTATATGCGCAGGCACAGGTACTATGAAGCCGGTTGCGTAGGTGTTGACAACGCCCTCTCTTACGTAGTACAGTTCTGCATCTAGACCTGCAACAATAAAATAAAGCATTCAAAATACAGGCCTACTAAAATGGCGATCACATATTTTTCTGTGGTAGGTATGTCTTGTTCCCAAATGTAAACCTATTGTTCAACAAAAATCAATTAACAAGTAAATATTATTTTTACCAGCAACGGATTTATGAAACATGTTTTCATCGCCATTAATAAAATTCACCCAAAGTACTCCGATATAACAATTTATTAAAATTACCAATAAAATAAATCAGACAATTTTGACGCATTTTTTAATTTACCCCTAAGTAAACTTTATTTCGTTTAAATAACTTAAAACTACCTTTCCATTAAACATTACCACCTCATCAATATTGCAGACGCATCCAGCTAAAAAATCTTATTATTCTAATTTTCTTATTGCGAATGGATGCGTCGGTAGTGAAGTGAGTGCCGCCCCATCGCAAGTTCGATTCCCGGGGGGTGCACTGTCAAATTATCCAACTAACTCTATTTGCTTAGCCGATGCATTTGGAGGTACATGCCTACAAAGTGCAGTTTTTGGGGTGGGACAGGTTTTTATGCGACGTGAAAGTTTGACACTGACGTATTGTTTTGCGTTTTTTGTAGGGTATTTTCATTTATTTTTAAGAGCTTATTTAAAATTTTCTCTACAATAAAACGCAAGTTCAGGCAATATTAATTTCAAAATAGGCATTAATACCGATTAAAATCTTCAGAAAAAATCTCAATATCTACCTCCGAAAATGCATACAAGTATGTGTATTATTTTATGACTTGTTACTACTCTATTACCTCCGTTAAATCAAAGTTTTGGCTTATGTAATGCAACAACATTTATTTTAAATAGGAATTTCATTGAATTGCCTATGAAACAAGATAACACAAATATAAATCGCTACGGCGTAGCCCTCAGTTTGCTACGAGACGCCATGGAGGCCATATTTCTATTTTCCGTCTGAACAAGATGAATAAATATCTAATTTTGTCCTATGAATGACCTAAGAGCGTTGAACCCTAAAATGGCATATCATCCAATCAGCCCTCATTGAGGAGTGGTAAAGCGGATGTGACAGCCTGGACCGGATTCCATGAAACTTTTCATAGAGAGTGAAAGCGCCAATCATGGAGATCTAGAGGATGTTTTGTAACCATTACTGCTTATGCCCTGACGGCACAGCGAATTTTATTCGCATTCCATGATTTTATTATCGCGCGATAAATAAATGAAATTTTATACGCAAAATTTCTTAGTCAGTCGTCGGTGCAGAAACTTGTATAAGATTCAGTGTATTTCAAAAAGCGGGTAAAAATTCGCGTCAATATAAAATCACAGTACGGACAGGGTCTAATTCTATGTTCTAAACTTTTAAATTGTTAAACTTATTAGATTTTAATTTATTATACAACACACGATGTAAAGAGAAATTATCATACTATTCGATTCCAAGATTATTACAAAAAAAAATGCAAAGAAAGCGATGCCAGCACATTTGATCCCTAAACAATTTACACCATGCCCAGCAATGAACGACAAAGTACCTTTGCCGATCGCACCATCAAACGCATCTCAGATGTACGGTTGAATATGAAGTGGCACTTTGCACAATAAATGAATCACTACCCCTATTTTGGCACCCTCCAGACGCCCTGTGTCGCCCGTAGCTACTTGCAGAGTTAATGCGTCCCTCTACGCAGGGTGGGAGGAAATATAGTAGGTATAAACTGCATTATTCTGTATGGATGAATGGGCTCGTGAAAATGATTATTGTTTTGAAACAAATAGGGAGGTCAAGGAAATGGCGGGAAATAGAGATACCTGGCGGTAACTCCACCGATATGAGCAGTGTGCACTTAAATATAAAAAAAGGTACTTATTGACTTCTCATTTAAAAGTTCTCAATCGCCTAAAATTAAATTTATTTTTCAAATGTTATTCAGTAGGTGGTGTAACTTTAGGTGATTGTTTATGCACTATTTGAAGGAAATTTAGTAATTTTTTGAGCTTCTTGTATTGATATTATGTTAGGGGTAAAATACGTAAACAAGATGGACAATTGGCATTGTACTTTACATATTTGGGAATTGACAATTTATGTAGTAGACATGTCAAATAAAATACCTAAGTTCTTATTTTACGATTAACTACGAGCCCTATACCAAATTAGAAAAAGATATTATTACATTTTACGGAAAACCTGCAGTAACGATGTTTAGGTGTAATTCAAATTTAATTGTGGTAATTAAGATAGCGTAAATTATGACAACATCGCAAAATTTTTTGAATGCCTAATCAAACCATCTGGAATTCCGCAACATCATATGTTTATTATCTCAGACTAGAGAATGTGTCTTTTTCCTACAATTATGCATTTCCTTTGATCCAGCGCTGTCATAATTATTAAAAGACACTAATGACAGAATACGCGACAGCCTGCAGCTATGCCTTTGTGATAATTATACAAAGGTGGTGGAGTAGACGTGATTACAAGCACTGTATGTAGATGATAATGAGGTACATTGTATGTTTTATACCACTTGATATTCTCTGTAATTGATTTATATTTTTTTCCGTGTGATGCCGGCTTAGAATAGCATCACCCCAATTCTATCCGTGGATGTCGAGAAAAGCGACTAGGGAATAATCATCCAGGGAATGGGCAGCAGCGTTCTTTGTCAATGCAACATCTTTTACTGCGCTCGCCAATCCGCCTGCCAAGCGTGGTGAGTATGGCTATACCCTCCGATAGGGGGAGGCTCATGTCCATCAGTGGACTTTTGTGGCTGTTATGGTTATGGATCTATGTTTTAATAGTAATTTATACCTGCAATTAATTTCTTAAGTCTTGAATAAAAGTGTGGTGTACTTCTTTGGTTCTAAGATAGACTTTAGAGATTTTTATTTTTGCAGACTCTTTGGGTAAAAAATGGCCAGCTGAGAATAAGAGGCCGCCATAAAATCTTTTTCAGTCTATCCCAGTAACTATGACATAATTTTAATTTTCCACAGTATTTAAAAATATTATATAGGTTGTACAACTAAATGAACCACCCGTCACAGGTGTCTTTAGACACTTACTGGGTTTGGACTCAGCCTCCATGTACTATTTTCATGTATGTTTGCCTAATTTAAGTGCAAAATTTATTCAAATATTTACATTAAAATTAGAAAGAGATAATTAATTAGTTATCTAAACTTAAAACCTTATACCTAACTAATCAAAAAGTCCACCCCGAAGCGTACCTGGTTCGAAGGTGCCCATCACGCCCGCGGCGTTTTGGTTTTAAGTTTGCCTAATAAACATTTTTCATTTGTTCATTTTCATTTTTCAAATGAAATACTTCCTTTTTTACCATAAAGATGAAACAAATGTACCTTCCCAGAAACGTTTCAAATTATGTAACACAATTTCCTCGAGCTTTTACGCAAAATTAAATAGGTACTTTCCTACTAGAAGTCAGTGACCCGGCTCCTATCTTACGAACCGTGACAGAAGCCCCCGAGACTCAAGTTGACTCGACTAAGGCCAGAGTTCATATTTCAGAGAATTATCAGGTTCGTGCCTCAAGGGATTCAGAAATTTTAGACCTTCTATGTTGGATATTATCTGCTAGGTATTCTATTTAAGAATAAAACATAATAGCCCGAGCGGCGACTGGTCTCATCCATACCTCACAAAAGAATAGAATAATTTAGCTATGTACGGGTAGAGGAGCTCGAGTACTTCGGATTGGTCGTGGTCTGCCGCGGCGCAGCTTGGCACGTTTGGCGGAGTAGCTAAAAGTTTGCCCTCTGAAAAAAGTTAAAAATATCTCATCGAAGAATAGAATGAGACATGGCTGTAGCGATAGGAGCAGTTTAGTAAAGCTTATAAATCTTGGTCTGCCGGCTGCTATCTTGGCACGTTTGGCGGAGTAGCTAAAAGTATGCCCTCTTAAAAAAGTAAAAAATATCTCATCGAACATTTTCTTCATCTAGACATTGAGAGATTACAGCTCTGTAAATCTCACTTCTATACACCGACAAATTTTCATTTTATTGACGGGGCCCACTCCCTAATAAACAAAGTCAGGGTCCTTTAAAATTGAAATTTACTGAGAGTGAAAAGTGATCGCATCGGAGAAACTACCGGACTGAGCTCAGGCAGACCAAGGGATATGTGTTCAGCTTTAAATAATCTATTATTACAACTTAGTTTCATTCTGTTATTCGAAGGAATAAAAATTTCTCAAAAAAAAGTAAAAGTGGTCGTATCTGGAAAACTGCCAGGCTGTGGTCAGGCAGACCAGTATTTTTCTAGGCAGACTTAAGCAAGCTATCGGTACGACATATTTTTATTCTTTTATTCGAAGAGATAAAATTTTTACTAAAAAAAGTAAAAGTGGTCGGACCGGGAAAACTGCCAGGCTGTGGCCAGGCAGACCAGTATATATGTAGGCAGACTAAAGCAAGCTATCGATACGATATATTTTCATTCTATTCTTCGATGAGATATTTTTTACTTTTTTAAGAGGGCATACTTTTAGCTACTCCGCCAAACGTGCCAAGATAGCAGCCGGCAGACCAAGATTTATAAGCTTTACTAAACTGCTCCTATCGCTACAGCCATGTCTCATTCTATTCTTCGATGAGATATTTTTAACTTTTTTCAGAGGGCAAACTTTTAGCTACTCCGCCAAACGTGCCAAGCTGCGCCGCGGCAGACCACGACCAATCCGAAGTACTCGAGCTCCTCTACCCGTACATAGCTAAATTATTCTATTCTTTTGTGAGGTATGGATGAGACCAGTCGCCGCTCGGGCTATAACGTATGACGCATTTAATTGTTTGAATATAACATCAAAGATTTGCCATCAAGACATCATATGTTTCTTTGTCATCTAAAATTTTACGTACGTTTAAACTTCTGAACTAGGTACATGTTTTTGATACTTATTTCATAGGTAAAAGTTACCTTTTACTAATTTCGTGAAAGTAGCCTGCCTTGCTAACGATAATCTCAGGGTCTAAATGACCTTAACCATAATAAATGAGACTAAAATGCCTATTCGCAATAATAATCCCATTCTAAAACAATTTCAGTAAGTACTTTAAGCGCTTTTTAGCGGTATCAAATGGCATCAAATGAGCATGTTGATAAAATGTGTTCAGAAATATAATGTTATGGTTATTTCAATAGTAAAATTAAGAGAATCATTTACATGGATAATGCCAAATAAGGTCCGGCGTTCGCGAGTTGATAGGCTCTAGGCTTATAGGCGCGCGACAAAATGAATAAAAAATTGAAAATAATTTCAATGATGATTGGTATAACCATTGACTTTCAAAAATAGCATGATCGAAACTTATTAGAACAAGCGGCGTTGTCTTCTACAGCCTACGGTCATTTCAGAAAACTACATTGTAGCGTAAAATTTTTACTGCGATTTTAAAATTAATGTGATTATATTACCCTACAATCTTGGGTGTAATTGACATCTCCTTAGAAAGGAGCTTTCCTTTAAATGGTCCTTAGAATTTTGTGGGCTGAATAAAGGTTTTTAGATGGTAATGTGATGGCGTTCAAGAGAAGTGCTTTCAACGCTGACCCAAAAAGGAAATTGGTGATTTTGAGAACATAATTTTGAAGGAGTTGGTTTGTTTTAGCTCTCCTAGAAACTCAATTAGTAGTTACTGTTAATTAACTACGTAATTATATGTCACAATACCTGTTTTCTGACCTTGTAACGATGTACCTACCAAGAAAACTAAATTTGTACTTATTTTTTTAAGAAGTTAGAAAAATAAAAATATTGTATGGTATTCTATTATTTATTCCTCAACAAAAAGCTTTTCAAAATTATGTGAATTTTCCGCGAACGGGTGAAGAAAACTTTTGATAAAGCATGATTTTCAAATTTTCTACGACTGCTTGCTAAAACTGCACGTTTCAAACGAAACACGCGACATGCCTTGCAAAATGAAGAAACACAGAAATGCCAGCTGTACCGTTTCTCTTCATACAGGAACTTTGCATTATTTACTGCGAATTCCGAAAACGACTAAATGAAAATTAAGTACCCATTCATACATAAGTGGATATGTTTGTTACAGAATGTGGTAACAGTGATATAAGTATTACGTGAATTGTGTTTCTGTAAGTGTCTTATTTCACGGAGTTTATTTACCTAAGTCTTACCATAAGCGCATTACACACTAGTTTGCGTGAAAAGCAGATTAGACAACATAAGCACATAGAAGTAGATAACTACTAACTTCAAGTATAGCTTTAAGTGTGTCAGTTAAGTTATGAAATGAAATCAAATATTTTTTTGTAAATATCTGCTCGTATTAAGCGTTGCCCCAAGATTGCCCCGAAGAAACAGACATAAAATATTCTTCCGAAGTACTTAGGTAAATGGTTTCAGTAATCACGTAATTTTTAATCCAACTCGTTAAGAATTTCATAAAATTTGTAAATAAGCATCCAGCTAGTAAGTTTCAATGCAAATATCATAATAACCTACCTACTTGCCGTTTCTTAATGAATGTAGGTTCAAGGAAAATACCAACTTTAATTACAAGACACAGCTCCCGAATATTACAAAACGTAATTTAGGGCCACAAAAAAGCGTCCTCGCCTCTCGCAATAAATATGTAATAATTTTATGTGTATTCATAAGAGTCATCATAAACTTTCCTTTCTGTGTCGCATAGCGGAACTCCTTGCAAGATAAAGCTTTTATTACTTCGCCTTATTTATTCTAGTTAAGTTCCTCGCATTTATTAAAATGGCGATAAAGGTGATATTTATTGTCTCTCTGGTCGGCTGTGATCACGCGAGCGACAAACATTTCGGTTTGAAGGTGTTTTTAAAAGCTTGCTCGGTGTTGTTCTCAGAATTAACTGTTTTTCGTTAGCATTAATTCGCTTTGATCAAGGCTACGCCTTTTCAAATAGCCAAAAAATGGTGTTTAGAAAAGAAAGAAACTTTGAAAGAATGGAAAAGGCTGACATTATATGAATAAAGTTATGTAAGGTTAGCACTTTAGCAGGTACGTACGTCGCCAGCAAATCTACCTATCCACTAAAGGGACCAACTTGTGCCAGTTTCTAATGCAAATATTAAGAAAAACCCGTTTAAATTGATCCCTCAAATAGGCTGGCAGATTTGCTAGCGATTGTACGTACCATATAATTTGAATATGTTTTCGAATAACTTTGCCATCATTTTTAACACGTTCAAAGGTACGTTAGTTCACGTACATTTTTCCTTCTCTGTTCATCTACCTGATGTCAGACAAGACGTGGAGGAAACTATTTTATGATTAACTTTCCCGTTTTTTACGGAAAAGGGTTCCCAATATCTTCCGGATAGTTTGAGACGAAAGAACCCTTGACTCAGTACGTAAACGGAATTTATGCCGCCTTTTCGAAGTTCCGTTATCGCACCCATAAATTTGAGTTTGTTTTTGGCCTCATTTTGTTGAAATTTCACCAGAATTTCAGCTAAATTTCGCCCACTTGTTAAAAAAATTGTTATTTCTTATAGCGGAAAGTGACTTGCGAAGTAGCTGTTGATGTTGACTCGGGTCTTTTGAAGCGATATTTTAAAATAAATGTTTTAAGTTTGATAAACGGCTCTTTCGGTTCGGGAATTAACGGTTTCCACCTTTGATAAGGACAAAGTTGAGTGAACATAATAAATGATCTTTTAGGAGATTATTACGCAAGTCTACAATGAATTCTACATTTCTAAAGATTTATGTGATTTCTACTTCCCTAGGCTTAGATTTTATCAATAATCGAATTTGAAATCGGAGATTGAGTGCCGAGAAAAGAGATTTGTTCATATCAGAGAATAGCTTGTTTTCTATCACCAGATAAGGAACTGCTTTGCTGGATAAACAGATTAATTACCCTGTGTCATAATGTGTCAAGAAAATAAAAAGTTCCGTATTCTCCCATTTTTTTTTTCAAAATCAGTCATCATTAATCACACTGAAGCAATGACAAAAATAAATAAATTACCTAGCTTTACACACACACACACTTTCCAAAAACGTAATTAAAAAAAACATACAAAAATATTCCACACAAAAAAAATACGTAAGTAATTCAAGGCGAGGTTTGTGGGTAATAAAGCTGCTTCAGTTCAAGGCCTCATTGTTGGCGTGAACATCGGCACTAAAAGGGTTAAATTAAGCCTCTTACTGCAGTAAGTATCATAATCTACGTTAATTACGCTTTCAATTGTACCTAGAGGTCTCGAAGTAACGAATTCACTAGTAAAATATGAAATAATTTATTTATCTTCGCGCAGGACTGGGGTCAGTGGAGAGAGCTCGTTTCGGAGGCCAAGATCCTCTTTAGGTCGCTGAGTAAGCGGATATAGTTAGTTATACAGGTGCGAAAAAATGCATACCTAGAGTTAAAAAAATGTAAACCCCTAAGTATACTATTGTTTTACCAGGTCACCTGAAATTAGGACAACCGTGCACATCGATTCATAGAAGGAAAAATCGTATTATACTGAGGGACAGCTGATATAAAATCCGCTGACTTTGTCTGAAAAAATATCCAATTACCATTTTTCTCTTTGAAACTTTTTCGCTTGTTAAATAGACATCTCATTACTTGACAATTCGTCCAAGTAAATAGAAAGTTTAATATTATAAACCAAATAATAATAAATATCAAACATGACCGCGTCGCAGGTGGCGTGACGAGTTAGATGCTTTTAGCAAAGACTGGCACCTGGAGGCCCTAAGCAGAACGGGATGGAAGGAGAAGAGGGAGGCCTTTGCCCAGCAGTGGGACAATTTATAGGCTTATCAAGATCAAGATCAAGAAGATCAAACATGTAGATACTTATAAAAATGGTAATATGAAACTTCGACATGTACGCACATTCGGGGAAAAGACGTATTACAGGGCGGCCCAGATATAAAATAAAGCCTCCGTTTTTCCCGTTGAAACGAATTCACTCGATAGATAGACGTCTCACTTCGTGATAAGTCATGCACCTACCTAGTATGATAGCTAAATAATGGTAAATATTAATCTTATAGATAGGTAGTTACATATAACAATAAATTATGGCATGGTCATGTAAAACTACGACATCCACGCACATTTGGATCCAGTCGTATCGGACGGCGGCGTTGATATAAAATCCGCTGAATTTGTCTAAAAAATATCCAATTTCCATTTTTCTCTTTGAAACTCGTTTCGCTCGTTAGATAGACATCTCATTACCTGACAATCGGGCTCGTTAAAATTTATGTTTTTAATTATGGGCCTTGTGCAAAAATGCCTTTGATAACTTTTACATCGTTATCTTCTAATTGAGTTACCGCGACGGTTCAACACCTCGGCCCTTTCAAAGTTTTTTTTTTAATAAAGTTATACCTTGAGGTACCTACATAGATACGTATTTTTTCATTTCAGGTGTAGCCCTTCTTATATATTTTATTATATTATGTGTTGATAGTCAACTTATCCTGTTTGAAATGCATTTGTTTTAGAATATCATTTTCTTCTCCATTTCATCAAATAAATTTGACATACCTATCCGTTGTGTATTTATGACGATTATGTATTTATTTTCCGTATGATGTCGGCTTAGAATAGCACCACCCCGATTCTAATTGTGGGTCATCCAGGGAACGGGCAGAAGCGTTCCTTGAAATATCTTGAACTGCGCTCGCCAGTCCGCCTGCCAAGCGTAGTGAGTAATGGCAGTACCCTCCAGTAGGGTGAGGCCCATGTTCAACAATGGACTGTTAAGGCATGGTATGGTGTATTTACTTCGATTTTTTTTTTCATTTTGTACCTATCACTCTGCAAAGCGTTGGTTTTGAGTAAGTAAATTTTGTCCAGATAATAAATTGCTTTTTTACAAAATTGATCTTCAAAAAACAATTTTTGCAGACCTGTTATTTTTATTTATCTACTTATTTTATTTTGTCTATTGGAGATGGCAAATTATTACTCATTTCAAGTGTGCACTATTTACATCTTAAAAAATCACTTTATTATTTTATGCTACCTTTGCTTAAACTGCATAGGTACAATAAGTACACCACTAAAGCAAAGATCACACGTGACGTTGGTTGTTGCGCTATTTGGGCGTTACGTATACCTATAGCGCAAAAATAACGCACAAGTCGGACTTTACCTGAAATTTTCACCTTATAGGTATCCTCAAAGTTTCATGTTACAGCTTGGTCTTCGTGACTTGTCTTTAATTTGTGTATGAAGCCTGTCAAGAGCGTCGTACACCGACATTTGTTCCTATGAATTTTTCATAGACTCTAAAGTAGCTATTTGTGCCAAGACAGTCAGGCGATAATGGATGGGTACATTATTTTTAATGAGTCGTTGGTTTAGTTGGACTAATAATTTAATTGAAGCTGTCTTGGTGAAATATTCACAGCGTCAGATTTGTGTCAACTTTAATTTATTTGGTTTGATAAATGTTGGAATAAAAATGCTTAACTTTTTGCATTGTGATGTACGTCAAACGCGCCGGACGGTGTACCGAAAACTTTCCAAGTATAATTTGAACCACGGAATTGAACAGATTTATTCAAGGAGCATATTTTAATTTTATTTTTAAAGAAAGACACGTCATCTATAGAAAATATACGAGCACCTGACTGATTCTCTATTATAGCTTTTTGTCACTTTCCTCAATTTCCTAAGGGAAAATTTTCTATTCCTCAGTTTAGTGCCTACAAAGTGTTTTTCCCATACATTTAGTTCATTGGTGTAATCACACAAAACATGGTAGTAGTTTAATATCCTATCACACAATTTTCTCATCGATTTGAAGGCAAGAGGTGGAGTCGGTAGTTTCAAAGCAATTTGTCATGTCATTCGTTCTATCACATTTATAGCCACGAGGTGTCTATTATGTTACTTCACATTGTAGTAGGTAGGTACGTATAACTAGGTATATCTACATATTCATAACCTGAAGTAAAAGTTTATGTACTATTGCCAGTAAATCTACCTTCCCATTTCCATACGAATACTAAGAAAAAAATGTGTAAGTTCATCCCTTAAATGGGTAGGTGGATTTGCTGGTGATTGTACATTATTCATGCTCCTTAACAGCAAAATCAATCTATTGACATAGACAAAGCTACGTAGCTTAAAAAAGTTACCAAAGTAACTGAATTTTAGGTATTAAATCTAAAAAGATATCAGGCGAAACAAAACCTTTACTTTCATGACAACAACAAAATAAAACATCTGAGTAACAATCTGATCAGTGAAGCTTGAGAAGATAATTTCCTTTTGTACATGAAGCAACAAGTATATGAAAGTGATCTGGAGTATCGGGCGGTAACGAAATATGGAGTTATTGATCCAAAATAACGTTGTCGAGTATGTTACATTATTGAATAAGGACATGATAAAATGAGCTAAATATACTCTGACTTAGGTACGTATAAGCTAGATGAATGCTGATCATTATTCTCTTTAGAAGTTGTTCTGTTCAAAAACTCAATGGATTTAAAGGATTTTTGAAAAGATGAATACCCTGTTTTCTGTTTTCTAAATAATAATACATAAATAAAAATTGATTTTGAGTCGACAACATATATCTGAATTTACACGATTATCGAGAATTTTATAAAATTCTAACGATGCTGACAGGCAAAATCTTGGGCAAAATATACAATAGGCCCTGCCATTTTTCGTCACCAACCTGTTGCCAAAGAATACTAACTATAGCTAACCGCTCTGTTGCCTAGCTACCACCTAGCTTCTGATTAAGAACTTTTTAGTCCATGGTCCCTTTTCTTTTTTTATTAAGAATGGACCTTTACCCGTTTAGGGTAATTCAGCCACAGTCAGTATCATAGGATTCCAGCGCTGCTGCGTCGGACGGTAAGAGGCTCCAGCAGCAAGATGATAGTGTCTTCTACAGGAACCAGCGACATCCTCTTGATAGCTAAAGTTATAGGCCTTAACGAGATCTACATGACAGGTGTCAGCTGTCATACTAAAAAGTTTATATCGGAAACTATGCATGCTAGACTATTGGTTTCTTTGGGAAAGTTGTAGGCCTTAACGAGATTTACATGACAGGTGTCAGCAGTCATACTAAAAAGTCGTTAATATCGGAAACTATGCGTGCTAGACTATTAGTTTCTTTAGGAAAGTTTTAGGCCTATACGAGATCTACATGACAGGTGTCAGCTGTCATACTAAAAAGTCGTTTATATCGGAAACTATGCGTGCTAGACTATTAGTTTCTTTGAGAAAGTTGTAGGACTTAATGAGATCTATATGACAGGTGTCAGCTGTCATACTAAAAAGTCGTTCATATCGGAAATTATGCGTGCTAGACTATTAGTTTCTTTAGGAAAGTTTTAGGCCTATATGAGATCTACATGACAGGTGTCAGCTGTCATACTAAAAAGTCGTTTATATCGGAAACTATGCGTGCTAGACTGTTAGTTTCTTTGAGAAAGTTGTAGGACTTAACGAGATCTATATGACAGGTGTCAGCTGTCATACTAAAAAGTCGTTTATATCGGAAACTATGCGTGCTAGACTATTGGTTTCTTTGGGAAAGTTGTAGGCCTTAACGAGATCTACATGACAGGTGTCAGCTGTCATATTAGAAAGTCATTTATATCGGAAACTATGCATGGTAGACTATTGGTTTCTTTGGGAAAGTTGTAGGCCTTAACGAGATCTACATGACAGGTGTCAGCTGTCATACTAAAAAGTCGTTTATATCGGAAACTATGCATGCTAGACTATTAGTTTCTTTGAGAAAGTTGTAGGCCTTAACAAGATCTAAATGACGGGTGTCAGTTGTCATACTAAAAAGTCGTTTACATCGCAAACTATGCATGCAAGACTATTGGTTTCTTTGGGAAAGTTGTAGGCCTTAACGAGATCTACATGACAGGTGTCAGCTGTCATATTAAAAAGTCATTTATATCGGAAACTATGCATGGTAGACTATTGATTTCTTTGGGAAAGTTGTAGACCTTAACGAGATCTACATGACAGATGTCAGCAGTAATACTAAAAAGTCGTTTATATCGCAAACTATGCGTGCTAGACTATTTGTTTCTTTGGGAAAGTTGTAGGCCTTAACGAGATCCACGTGACAGGTGTCAGCTATCATACTAAAAAGTCATTTATATCGGAAACTATGCGTGCTAGACTATTGGTTTTTTTGGGAAAGTTGTAGGCCTTAACGAGATTTACATGACAGGTCTCAGCTGTCATACTAAAAAGAATAGGCTGCATAATTCTCTGTGAATACATCACCTTGAACTGCGCTCGCCAATCCGCCTGCCAAGCGTAGTGAGTATGGCAAATACCCCCCTAATAAGGGAAGGCCTATATCTAGCTGTGTACTGTTGCGGCTGTCATAGTACAGCATGTTTTATTGCATCATATAAAGTAAGGGCGATTTACAAACAAAATGGTAAAATTACAAATAAGATGTGGGAGTCAAATAAGGACATCAAGTTCGAGAAATACCTATAAGCTTCCATGTAGCGGCGCCGTATGTGTGCGTGAGTGAGTTTTTGAGCGTTTGTATGAAATTTCTTTACTGCCAAAGAAGCTATATATTTACTGTGATCGAGATAGCGTTCTGTCGAGATAGGGTTTCGTCGATTTCCCGCTATACACTCCTGCTTTGCCTTCAATAATTTAGAGAATTACGCAAGTACCTACATTTAGCACCTACATAACGAGTTTCATTTCACCCGAGCGAAGCCGGGTTTTCCTCTAGTTAATATAATAATCAGATTAGGTGCATCAAAGATTTTTCATGCGATTTTCTGTCATATCTCATTACAACAATATTTTCCGCAACTAATTATTTATGTCAGGTGAGTTCACCTTACCTGTAAGAAACCGCAATGCTTTTCTAGAATCATTTATGGTATTAAAATTTAAATCTTTTAATACCATAAATGTTTCACCACATCTTTATAAAACATGACGTTTTTTATAAGAAGATGCGTAATTCCGTACGCGTCTACCCCATTTGTAAACAAGCAATAATTCCATCACGCACGAGCACTTTGGTTCCACTTTACAAGGGGGCGATACAGACCGTTAAAGTATGAGGCGGACTACATAGCTCTTATTTCGTAGGCATAAGAACTTTATTTGTAAAATAATAGATGCTGACGTTTTGTGTCGGATTGTACAGTTTTCACACGTCGACACCCATTGAACAATGCTCTCCATAGGTGTAAAAAGTTCTAAAACTAAAGGTGCTTACGTTTTTTTCGCTTTTCTCATAATACTATCCACTCTTTTTCTCTTTTTAATTTTTTCTCTGTTTGGAAAATACATTGCAGGTTGAACCGTCGCATTATCTGTAAGAAACATGTAATGGTTTTGTGCTTCGAAGGAATTGGAGTTCCAGTTGCTGTCTGCCTATGCTGTTTACTTAGTTGATGGTCGAAACTACCACGGCCACTCGCTGCGCTCGCCGACGTATGAAAGTGGTATGGCACTCTCTTTTCCACTTGGCGGTAAACTCAAGTGAGAAAGAGAGCGCCATACGTCTTTCATATTGGTGGCCTGTAATGAAGCCAGTGGCAATCTCAACTAGTAATCTAGAAGGCTGTGGTAAATCTGCGACACCAGAGTTCGTCGGGTCATTTGTCGACACGAAGTCCCACCCGACAGAATAAAAAGATCCTCTCTACCTAACTACAGTTAAGTCGTTAGGATTTATAATACAAAACTATACAAGAAAGAAAATCTTGCAGGGAATGTACGACGCAGTGAAAGCATTCAATTTTCTGCAAGCTTAGACTAGCTTACGTTGTTGCTATAACTTGAGCACAATGTCTAGGATGTCTGGTACTTTTACAATTAAGTTGTTGTTACAATTAAGTAGAGTCGCTTCATCAATACATACCTAGTATGAAATGAGGTAGTTTTTTGAATTAGAATTCGCTAACTCCTCCGTAACGTATTTTGATGATAATGGGTTTTCGTAGATAGAGTGATTCAAGAACTACGTTTATACGAATAACACATACCGAGAAAACGCCTTTTCCGCGGAAAAATGGGTTGTAGCGGGGTAAAATAAAAATGTTAAAATCATGGGTGTAGAAGCGATACAAACCGGAAGTAGAATGTTATATAAACCGCACAACTGACTTTCTCAACACGGCATAGATATGCGAACTTGAAACTATTATGTTTGTAGAATGTTATCGTCTAAGTGTCAATAGTACAGCATAAGAAAATCCTCTTAAAAAAATACAATTCCTCGAAAAGACAACATCTTCCATGAATTTACTTCAACCGCCTGAATTCTGTTGTGGTCCACCACACTTTATAAGAGAATCTCCTATTACCGTCAAGGCGACAACTTGAAAATTGCTCCATAGCTTGGACATTTAATTTCAGTCCTCAGTAATTGTGAGGGTGGGTTGACAAACGACTTTGTATGGCACAACCCTAATGGTTGCGCTTTCGTCTCTACTCTACTTAGACGTACATTGCTGCTTCTGTACGACTTGTGTATCACAGTTCTGGATGATAAAAAGTAATGGACACTGAACAGGGTTGAAGCGTAAGTTAAGGGGTTGTGTCCTATGTAACACCAGATGGTTCCCACGGAACCCTTTGTCTAAGCTATTTATGGAGATGGAAAACACAGATTTACGGAGCGTTAGCTGTCCCTGTGTACAGTCAATTTGTCGTGAAAATTTCGAGTAGGTATGTTGTTTATTTGGGCTGTGAAAAGTTGCTAAGGTTACTTATCTGTTCATATTCACAAAAAATAACTTAGTACGAAAAAACACCGCTTTTTCAAAAGTTTTCACGAACTTTTATGATTTGTTCAGTACCTAATCTCTGTAATTTGTCATCATACCTATCTTTGACTAAAACAGCCCAAAACCAATAAAAAGCCTTTTGACAGTAATTCTACTAACAATTTATTTATTTTATTTCATACAAACAACACCGATAAAAATAAAAAGCTTTAAAATTTTCGCACAGTGTGCGGGCATAATAAATCGTGGGCCAAAAAAGCGAAACCCAGTGATAACTCGTAATGTCCAATCAAATGGTCCCACTGGTCCGAAACGGGAATTCCCGCCAAAAATGATAACCTCGTTGAAATATGCATTTTACGTCCTATCCCGTCCACTGTGCGTCCTCCGGGCATGCTTATCAGATTATCTGGCTGTCATTTGTTTAATTGCCCATTTGCCAGAGTGTTTTGTGTAGTTAATTTTTTATACATTGGGTAAAATTTTACTAGTGACCGATAACGAAAACTCAGAACTGGCTGGTGATAAGGAATAACTTTCCCCAAGGAACATAGGTCGAAATACGAAAAAAAAAATTACCACCCATAGGAACTCAAATCACCTGATCGGCAATTTTGTGTGGGAGGTCCAAAATTTTTTTTCGTATTTTGACCTATGTTCCTTGGAGAAAGTTGTTCCTTATCACCAGCCGATTCTGAGTTTTCGCTATCGGTCACTCACTAGTAAAATTTCACCCCATATTTGCCGAACGTATTATGCCGAAGGATAAGGTCTTGTCTGACGAAACGTGGACTTAGGATGTATTATCTAGAGATGCTAGGAAATGTATGCTAATAAATAAAATAGTCATGTATTGTCTATTGTAGAGTGTCATTAAATATTAAAGTAGGTATCTTATTGAATAAAATATTTTTACAGTTGTGCAAAAAGTGTCGACAAGTTCTGAAAGTAATTTAAATTAAAATTACATTATCTAAGCGTCAAAATTCGTTACCGGCAATGCTTTGTCTTAGATCTACAGGGAGTAACAAAAAGAGAGTAAGTAACAAGGCAAAAGGAGGTTAAGGTACTCATTAAACTAAACAAATTTCCTCGTGGAACATCATGGGTTGAAATAAGACAAATTTTGGACCTCCCCTAATAAATCAATCAGCTGTTCGACGATTTTATATGGGAGTTCTAAATTTTGTTATAGGTACGCTTTTTGTCACTCCTCACTATTTATAATTTGCCTCAAGTCACAATGTACTTGAAGCGGTTGAAGAATGCAAGGCACTGAACATCAGTAGACAGTGGAAAATTCTCAGTAACTCATTTATTACACGGCTCTGGCTGTTAGTTATGAATGGGAATGCGGAGTCATGCTGTGGCCTCGATGTGGGCATATGAGAGGGAATAAAGCATGCGTGTGAGCTGTTTTCCAGTTAAAATATATGGGGCGTAGTACGTTATAACATTGTTTGAAATAAACGTAGATACAAAGGCAAAGAGTAGGTTTTCTACTTCGAAAACCTTATTTTAGAAGTTTTAGGACATTATTTTTGTGGAGTAGGAGCAGTAGGTAACGTAATTATATGCATAATATAGGTACATAAATTAAAAGTAGGTACAGAATCTACAGATAGCTAGCTAGATAAACGGTTATAAGATTATTGTTGGCACCAATACGTACCTATGTTAAAAAAACTTGACATTACACTCTCTCTATTTCAAAGTGGTACCCTAAACAAAATCAACGCACATTCAACACTAGGTAATTTGTAGGTACCTAAATCTACAATTAATGTACATAAAAACAACCTCTATCACCCTGTCTAAAATCACAACCAAATTAGGTGAAAAACACCTCCCCTTATGACATGATAACTCTTCAAAAAGTCTCAGTCTACCCCAAACTGGTGGGTGGTTCAGTAACTATGGGTCCGTTAGCTTTTATTGATATTATCCTCCGTTTAGGGAAGGAAGTAGTAATACGTTCCGTTCACGCGTCGTTTGTGTACCCCTCAACAAATGGCTTATTTCCTAGCTAATGCGGGGAAATTTACTGCAGCCTGGTTTTAGTGGGATATGGTAGCAAGTTAGAGATGATTGTAGGAGTGATAGAACCTTTTCACACTTTTTGTTGGCTAGAGTCTTGTAAATCTGGCGTTGAAATTGAAACTTGAGATTTTTATATTTTTACTCTCCCAAAGGAAGACTCACCACCCGCTATAGTTTTAGGGGAATCGTGTACCAACGGCATATGTTTGTATATAGAATATGATACCAACAACAAATTGTCTGTTAAAATAAACACGTAGCCGAAAATAAATCACCCCTTCACCTCACACGGCGTACTAATCACAATAAATTACTAAAACTCCCTCTACCTGACAAACGCACGATCGTATTACCCATTAATTTTCAGTCTTCAGCCAGGCCAATTTGTTCCGTCCATCCCGTACTACGCACCCTCTCAATCATACACCGTGATGTATTACCATCGGTTCAAAACTCGCTCGAAAATATATCACTTCTCTCGGAACTTGTCTGAAGAATGACAGGCATCCCGTCCAATTAAAATGTAACTCGAAGCCGGGTAAATCGCCGGACATTAGTACCGTTGCGGTCGGAGGTGCGAAGCGGTTTGTGTATTTTGCGGCCAGAAGTATCAAGTTGCCGTTTTGGTGACTAAAGGGCTGAGGTAAGGTGAGCTCAGTCAGTATTGATTGTTCGATATTTGAAAAACTTCAAAGAGTACGCCGAAAGCAGACAAATTTCATCAAAAAACAAGATAAAAACTAAAAATTTCAAAAATATAGTGCATGAGCATCAATTGAATACTTTTTTGATATCTAGTTTAAAAAAGACTTATGAGTAGGCACCTAGACATGTCATGAGGATGAAATCCCTACCCTATCCTAGTAGTTTGATTGAGAAAACTACAGCTGAAGGCAAAGATAGCATTCCTGTGCCTTTATCCAGAAATGCGATGTAATCCTGTTGTAATGAAATAAAAGCACAATATTAAGACTTATTTCGTGTGAATGTTTGTATTTTTATCTATATACAAATATCTACATACATATATCACGGCTATATCCCTTGCGGGGTATACTTACAGAAAAGGCAATTATCCCTCCAACTGTATGCATCGACGCGTCTAGTCTACTCTATTCTGGTTAAAATCAAATGGGCCCTACCACAATGAATTCCCACTTGCTACGTTGAATGCGTAGTCTGATTAAGAAACTATCAAATGGTAATAAAGCATAATATTTAGACTTTATTAGAAACACGACGTAAAGGTAGGTTATTGCAGTGTTATAGGTAATGATAAAGGATCATGCCCACTCAAGTATGGATGTTCATCCATTGCTTGCCTCACTACTTGCTGGCCCCGCATCAAAGCCAAAGTTAAAAAAATTAATAGTCTAATTATTACTTAACATTTTGTTACTGATAATAATTTAATTATGAGTACGAGTATTATGACAGAAGTTCTGAAGTTATTGAATGTTAAAGTTGGGTATCGAAAGAGATAAAATTGCTGGAGTTTGGCTGTACGAGTATATCAAGAATTCTAAATTCGTTATAGTTAGTTATACCGAAGTAAGCAGTGTATAAAAGGTTCACACCACAGTAAAATCTTTGTTAAAAATACCTAGCGGTAGAAAGACCTTTCAAAATTAAGTTAGTTTCCCTGTTTTGTACAACCATTGCCGTAGCTATTCTACATTAAAATTGAGGATATTACATATTGCTTTAATTTTCAGTTTGATGCGAGACAATTTCTAAGACCTGAAATAGTCATTCTCCTTTAATAAAGACGTAATGTTGATGATTATTAATGGCTTATTTCGGGTTAGGTACTGTTTGTCTAAGTCTCTAGTTGATAGCTTATAACTCAATTCCCGAAAAGCTATAGTCCGACAACTTCGTGCGCGACCTCCCTGCGGGGTACAGATGGTAGGGGGGCGAGGAAGCACGTCATTTTAATATGACGTGCGGCGCGGATGCGCGCCTATCCCTTCCCCGCTACACCTCCCGCTACCCGCTGACATCTCCCTCCCCAACGTCTGTCACCCCTAGGGAAGGTCGCGCACGAACTTGACGGACTATACAAAAAAGTTAATTAATTATCCCTCCTACTGTATGCATCAGCGCGTCCACCCTATTCTGATTAACTCCAATTCCAGTGTATAACTTAATAAAAGCACAATACTTAGACTTATAAAGGACTTATTCCGTGTTAATATTTGTCTAAATCCCTAGTTAATAGGTGATAACTACATTGGCGAAATCCAACAAAAGAAGGCAATTATCCCTCCTACTGTATGCATCGGCGCGTCCATCCTATTCTTGTTTATTCCAATTCCAGTGTAAAACTTAATATAGCCACAATATTAGGCTTATTAGGGGTTATTTGATATTAATGTTTGTCTAAATCTCTAGTTAATAACTGCTAACTACATTGGCGAAATCCAACAAAAGAAGGCAATTATCCCTCCTACTGTATGCATCGGCGCATCTACCCTATTCTGATTTATTCCAATTCCAGTGTATAACTTAATATAGGCACAATATTTAGGCTTATTAAGAGCTTATTTCGGGATAATGTTTGTCTAAATCACCTAGTTAATAGCTCATAACGACATTTGCGAAAACCTACGAAAGAAGGCAATTATTATCCCGCCTACTGTATGCATCGGCCCATCGGTCCATCCTATTCGAATTTATTCCAATTCCAATGTAAAACTTAATATAGTCACAATACTTAGACTTATTAAGGCCTTATTCCGTGTTAATATTTGTCTAAATCCCTAGTTAATAGCTGATAACTACATTGGCGAAATCCAACAAAAGAAGGCAATTATCCCTCCTACTGTATGCATCGACGCGTCTACCCTATTCTGGCGGGGCGCGATAAGGCCCACACCAAATTGATGTTTGAACTGTCATTAAGGGTTGACGTCCATTGGTATGTCTAAAACTGCGTGAAAAATTATTATGAGGAGTTTATTTTGGTCTATCAGTGAAAAAACTGGGTGACAAATTACGTGCGGTGCTTTTACTGAATTACCTGTGTTGGAGGTACAAAATTAGGACTCTTCTTTTATTTCTAGTTGCATTCCTTATTCTGGCAGGGCGCGATAAGGCCCCCACAAAATTGATGTTTGAACTCGTTAAGGGTTGACGTCCAATTGTTCTGTGTATGCGAAAAATGGGTGAAAATTATTGACCGTGTAGTGCTTTTTACTGTACCTATTACTTGTGATGGAGTTAGAAAATGAGGACAGACATGCGTGTTCCTGTGAATTCTTTTATTTCTACTTGGGCAGTAATATTATGGCATGTATTTAACCGAGCCTTTATTTTGACCTACAGTCGCAGGTATCTAAATTGCTTCTTAATAACTGACCCATTTGACATGTGTTCTACAAAATAAGCTTTCAGTTTATCAGTTATAATCAAACGAAAATATCAATGCCCTACCCCACAATACAAAAACGCGAGATTGTGTGTGTACTTTTATTATTTGTGCAGCAAAGTGTAGCTCGCCCCTTATTCCTCACCCGGCAGATGTCACTATAGTCCATTATTTTTGACACACACGACTGTCATTTGTCGTTCGCTTGATTTATTTTGTCGTGTGCCGCGGTGGACTCTAATCGAATGAGGTATTAAGTTTGTTGACCTTACTTGTGTTAGGTTATATTTATTGTGTTATAATTGGTTTAAATTGTTATTGTTTTTTGACGAGGTTCCCGTGGTGAGACAAATTGAAGGAGTGACTCTCTACTAAGTTGGTAGTCGACTCTTTTGATGAATTATGTGATGAAAGTTTTGGTGAAATCTCATAAGCAGTTTCAAAGAGAGTAATAGAATTAAACCAGATTCCCTAACTGTTTTGAGTGCATTTTAAGTCCAAATATTTTTATTTTTTTGAATTAATAATAATAATCTACTAATTAATTGGAATGTCACGAAGCAATGGTCTTTTTATTGCATTTCGTGAAATCTGGGTTAATACTAAACCAGATATATTGATTCAAAATATTCGCAGCACTTACAAATCTTGCATAATCTTTTGTAGTGTTGCGAAAAAACGTGTTTTAAGATACCATTACCATGGGTACCATTTTATACTGATTTCTACCCCATGTAGGAGATAACAAAGTTCAGTATTCATAATATTATGTATCATTTATAAGTAGATAATCTCATAATATATACGGGTGTTTTCCTGTATGGTAATATATAATGCTGATATTTCAAGACAAAAACACGACACATTTGCCATTATACGCCACATATCCTCATATCGGTGACACTATCAAAACACCATCCAAATACAATGTCAGAGGCTGTGACGTCAGCGGCCCCTTCAAGATCAAAAATGTAATTATCTTCCCTCGATCTACCCTCAACCATTTATATTTGTTCTACAAATTCGACGTATTTCGGGTGCGCAATTGAGAGGGTGTGCATTGTTGCAGACGATACGATGGTGAAATATCGGATTGGTATAGGTAGAAAGCGCGCGATCTGAATGCACCCACGAGTTAAAACTGTTTTTGTTTCCAAATGAAATCAGATCGCGCCAGATGTTCCTTCTTTAGATACTTATTGCAGGTAAAATCAGAGATGTTCAACGTTTTTTTATTGTCATTAAAAGTTCCCGATGAATTGACGACCTCCTTTGGTTTTTTTGCGTCGATTAAAATGATGTAAAGTGTTGTAAATACTAAAATAAATTTGTTGTTTTCCCATCTTCATTATTTCGATTTTATTACATTTACTTATTGTACAGATTACTCTACTGTGCCAATAAGTTCCAGTTTAATTCAAAAAACTTCCTTAAATCTTGTTTAAGTTAAATAATATTGAGTGCACCGTTATAATCAATGATAGTATCAATGTTTTTTTTTAATACACAATGCAATGTAGATATTAGACACGTGTCACTTATATATGACGTGACCCTTGCCACCGTGTATAATGGAATCAAACATTCAAGTACTCCACCTACAACTAGTTTATTACTTTAGGGAGCATATCCCAATCGGGATCTTATTAGAGATAAAAGAAACTTGCCGTCGTGCAATGCATACAGAATATTTTGGTATCATAGTCACCGCACGATATTGCGGTTTTTTGACAGCCAGCCAATAAATAGTCTTTGACAGAAAGAACAAGGATAACAACTCATATTTATGTTTTAATTTAAAACGTATTTTTTTTAGTATTACCATGCCAAAACGTCGAGGGTTCACAAGCTTTTGATATTTAAAAAAGTGAGTTGCCGTGTGATGCCGGCTTAGTATAGCATCACCCCAATTCTAGCCGTAGGTGTCGTACAAGGCGTCTGGGAGATGGATCCAGGAAATGGGCAGCAGATTTCCCTACGAGCGCAACACCTTCCACTGCGCTCGTCAATCCGCCTGTCAAGCTTAGTGAGTATTTCAACTCCTAATTTGGGGAAGCCCACGTCCAGCAGAGGACTGTTGTGGCTGTAGTAGTAGAGTAGGTTTAAAACGATAAACGTCATTAGTACTAGACGGTCAAAAACCGCAAAGTCGTGCGGCAAATGTGACATGCATTTTCCTCGATTGAGTCACCAGACTCGTCATAAGATAAATGGAAATATAAAAATAATGGCAACTGCATGATGGAATGACAGACATGGCCGTTTGCCGTCGTGATAATATTTATGCGTATCACCCTCTCTATGTTGTGGGTGTAGTTATTTTTATTTGTGATTGTGAGTTTATTCGTATCACAGCTGTTGTGCTGAATGCGGAAATGGTGTCTTGATAAAAAAAAAATGAGCTCTTATTTTGCGTTTCCATATTATTTCATAATTCAACATGTTCAAGTTGGTATGTAAAGAGGGCAAGACGTCACAAGTATTTGAACCCGATGTTACTGAACGACCTTAATATGATTTTATACAATGGAGATACACGAGTACATACACAAATACACGACGTTAGCAATTTTAAATATGTTTAAAATGTCAATGAATACGCTAGTTCATTTATCGCTAATTATTTCAAAATCAGTCATATTTTACAGGTTTAAAATCATTCAGTAAACCAACAAACCTCTTCGCTTTTCTCAACAAAAGACCACCATATTAGCATAAAGTACTTGTCTATCAAAACGGAGTACCGACAAAAATCTCTGAGCCGACAATTTTCTGCATCCACGGTCGACCAAATTCGAATTTGCATAAAGATCTGAACTAGCCTCGGGCGAGGAGAAAATTGCCTTTAAGAAAACTCTACTTAGGGGAGTTAGGAGACTCTAGGCAACCAGAAAAGTTGCTTTTTCAGAAGTGTTAAAATTTTTAGCTTTTGTGGAAAAGTAAGATTTCATAGACGACCAACCTGATTATCCCTGGAGTCACAGATTTTCAATCATCTGCTTGGAAATATCTGATGGCACCGGCGAAAAAAAGCGAGTGTAGGTAAGGTAAGTAAAAATTGCCTTGAAAAAATCTCTACTTAGAGGACAGAAAATCTGAATTTCATAGGAGTGATAAAACTGTAAGTTTTTGTATGAGAATAAAATGCGTTCATTCATATTTCATAGAAGACGGGCGTTTCAGTGTTCTCCCTCTCCTTCTTTTGTGTGGGATACCGAGTCACCGAACGACCTTATGAACCCTGGTGTCCGAGTTTTACGGACGCGTACTACAAGTAGCAGGCAGACCTCTGACAGGATTGTGTGGTGATCTTTTCAGAGTTTATAAATCATCTACATAGTGAATTCTGGAAGCAGTTAATAAATCAAGTGTATTTCGCGTAAGTATATCAAAGGTCTAAACTAGGCTCCGGTCAGCCTTTCAAAAAACTTTACTTATTTAGGAGATTTTAATGCTACATAAAGGTTGAATTTTAGAGGGGGTGTCGTTACTGTAAGCTTTTATCGGAAGATTAGATAAATATCGTGGAAAGTAGAGGGATGTAGAGTCGATGATCGATCCTATGAGGATGAAAATGGTATTTTATCTGAAATAAATATTATCTAACTGTCCATTCGTTGAACAATCTTCTTACGTAATAATTTTGCCAGCAATGTACAGTACACAATATAATAATAGTAGATTAATATTACTTATGTAAGTACCTACTTAAAACTTTGTTTAAAATTAACAAACTTCCGGACTTACGCAAGCTTACAAATTATTATAATGTCTACAACTTAACCCAACACCGTTTTTAATTAATTCATCAACTCCTCCAAACTTCCTTTATTAGCCACAAGCACCGCAGCAAACTTGTATTAAGTTTGGCAAATTTCCGAAAATACCGATCTCAATATCTTAGCAACTAGTATAAGGGCACTTAAATTAGTTTCTAATCGAATAATCTTACCTAGCAATTTCATTACTTCTGCCTGACTGATGAGGACGTTGAGATGGCCCGTTGCCAGTGGCAACAGCCATATCCAAGCGATAACAAGTCTTTTTAGAGCCATCTTCACTTCACTCGTCAATCATTTTCGATTTTCACTTTCCAGTTCGGATGAGTCATTTTTATAGGTAAAAAATTGGTACACTACCTATGTCGTATCCATTGTCTATTTAGCAAGTTCTATTTAAAAAAATAAAATTGAAACGTCATTTCAAATACAAAACAAAAGTACCTAAAAAGTAATTCAAAAACAGAACACGCCGCGAAAACAAAAACCTGGCACACACAACACAACAAAAAAAGAAACAATTTAAAAACAAAACTCTACAATTCAAATCTGGAATACGCGCCGAACCGAATACGTGAAAGCAGACGGGGTGCGTTCAAAAATGTTCCCTCGACGGAAGCTTCCCAGGCGCGATGCCGCGTCGCACTGCCGCCCGGCGAACCACGCGCCAACAAGTTACTTGCGGACATGCGCGGGATGGGCTCCGTACGAGACGAACATGCACATTTTTGCATGCATGGATGAACCTGCTCATCCACTGAAATTGAGGCTCTGCCTGGCTGATATCGAAATTATAATATTATGGAAGCAGCGTGAAGGTAAGGTAGGTTGGCACTAGTTTTCACTTGAATCGATTTGATTTTAAAATTCATATTAGTTTCTTGAGTGAACACGATGGAAAGCTACCGAAAAAACTATTTTCTGAAATCGTGCAAGTGCGAAAAAAGTGAGAATTACTTTCTAGGATGGATTTCTTCATTCATAATGCATGTAGTTGTCACTATCGGATGGAAATTAATGATGGTTGGATTAAAGTGTCTTGTGACACAAGACGAATGATTCGCCGACGTCATAGAGCTTAAACTGGAGTCGTTTTTGCCCGACCTTCTACCTACATATTCCTACGTACTAACGCCTACGTTTTTGATAAAAATATACTAGACTACACTGATTAGGAATTAAATAAAATTGAACTTTTATTTCATAGATGAATTAAAATATACATAAAAGAACCTTTCTGTTTATGTCACACTATTCTAAGCCCACTCTCACTCACTCGACTGACTCAATTGACTCAACATCAAAATTGACTCAACTGTCACAACTAACTCAACTAGTACCTACCTATCGTAACGTCTATTATAAAATCTTCTTTTTCTGTATCAGTACGGTTTGGTACTTACCTATTTATCAGCAAAATCCGAATTAACTAAAATTAATCAAAATTAAATTGGAATGTTGGATGATGGAACCTAGGTGCTCTACTACATCACAGAATATAGTAAACAGCAGGTAAAATCAAAGTGTGTATATTTAAAAGGCTTTTATTGAGCATGGCGGGTGTTTTACGGGGGAATTAATCGAGTTTGTCTCGAGGGACTCCCGGTGCTGCATTAGGCTCGATGAAGGTACTGCTACTAATACAATTACTACGCCTTTTGACCCGCTAAAAGGTTAGTCTGGAGTTTTTGAAATAAATATATTGCATCCATGTTAAGCTAGGAACATCAAATACTACTTTTTTGTTAGTTCCTTTACAAAAAAAAGGTAGATTTTATTATAATTATGGTAGGGACTTTGGAGAGTGTCTAAGTATATAAAAATGTTGCGTTTCTAACCAGTACTTAAAATGTTGCAGCTACGATAGTATGGAATTTTTGGCCATTGACCATCAAAAACTACCTTTTTGTTACTTCCTAACAAAAACTATGGTAGGAAGTTTGGAGAGTATCTATAGAAAAAAATATACAACGTGTTACAAAACAACCCATAAAAACTCCCATACAAATGGAGTTAATTCTGTACGGGAGGTTTTGTAACACCCAGTATAGTGTTTCTTACTAGTATTTAAATGTCGTAGCTACGATGGTATGGCATTTTCGGCCATTGGCCATTAGCTTACAAGTAAAACCGTAGACAAATCGTTCGACTTAAGGTAGGTATGTCTTGATCTAACTGACATATAGGTACTACACCACCACAGGTTCTTAGTCTAGTAACTAACGTCACAGCTATTCGGATTGACCCATGAAGCTGAAAATCGGCATGTAGGTACTTCTCGACCTCCTAATCAAAATTAGATATGGAGCCCAGCGGGCACCACCCTCCTTTACCTTTCACCACCCCCCCCCTACTTTATAAGGCGTAACTTTTGAAGTAATTGACTTGGAGGGTAGTGTTTATTTCATACCGTGCGTAACATCTCACTTGAAGCTTATTGTGCCCTAAAAAATACCTTTTAGGCCCCTCGGGGGGCCCAAAAGCCCTAAAAGTGGGGTGTCCCGTTCTTATATGAGATTTTCTTATTTTCAAGCTATCGACTCCCAACAGGTATCAAAAGTTGCGTTATTAGACACAGATTGCAAAAAACCTAATATATCTTTAAATAATATTTATCTTTAGGGCTCCATCGATCGTTAAAGTGTTGTGACTACGTAACCAACATATTATTTAATTATAATGTTCGGCAAAGCCCTAAAGATAAATATTATTTAAAGATATTTAAAGTTTTTTGCAATCTGTGTCTAATTCCGCAACTTTTGATACCGCTTGGGAATCGATAGCCTGAAAATAAGAAAATCTCATACAAGGACGGGACACCCCACTTTTGGGGCTTTTGGCCCCCCCGGGGGGCCTATAGGGTAATTTTAAGGGCACAGTAAGCTTCAAGTGAGATGTCACGCACGATATGAACGAAAAACTACCCTCCAAGTCAATTACTTCAAAAGTTGCGCCTTGTAAAGGAGGGGGGGCGGTAAAAGGTTAAGGGGGGGGGTGTCTAATTTTGATCAGGAGGTGAAGCATGCCGATTTTCAGCTTCATGGGTCAATCCGAATAGTTATAACCAGCTATTGACGTTAGTTACTAGACTATCTAGGCATTTGAAGTTGTCAGTTGCACAAAAATGTTGTACGAATAGCAAAAAAGTTCATTATATATGCAGGCGTGTTTTTAATTTTTTATTTTTTGTTAAAAATGTAACTACATCTTACTGTATGATAATTTGTCAAATGTCAATAAGGTCGAAAATTGCTTGCACCACGACGAAAAACAAATAGGTCTCGGTGTCTTCATCGACCTCAGAAAGGCGTTTGACACTGTGAGTCACCCTAAACTTCTAAAAAAGTTGCACGACATAGGTATCGCTGGCAAGGCTTTTGATATCTTTAGGTCGTACCTAACAAATCGATACCAAGTAGTTAAAATTGGTCAGAGTCAAAGTAACCTACAACATATAACCTACGGAGTCCCCCAAGGTTCAATATTAGGACCGCTCCTGTTTCTTATTTACATAAATAACATCAACGCATTAAGTATTCATGGAGACATCAGCCTATACGCAGACGACACTTGTCTGTTTTACTTTGGAGACAGTATCGTGCCGATCATCAAAAATGCACAATCAGATCTGGACCTTCTAAATGTGTGGTTTCAAAGTAATTTACTATCAATTAATGTAAGCAAAACAAGTTTCATCATCTTTGCCGCAAAAAATAAAAAGATTACAGACTTTCCACCCTTGCGTATAAACAATCAAGCATTAGAGCAAAAAACTAGCGAAAAATATCTGGGCCTAGTTCTTGATTCTGCATTGTCTTGGAAACCACACATTGAAAAAATTCGGACAAAACTACGATCGCTTACAGGTGCACTCAAAAGTTGTGGTAAATGCCTTCCCAAAAAAGTCCGCTATATTATCTACAACTCACTCATAAAACCACACTTGGAATATCTAGTTGAAATTTGGGGATCAGCGGCCAAAACAAATCTACTACCTTTACAAAGAACACAAAACAAACTTATCAAAATATTATTTAAATTGGATTTTTCTACACCCACTAACAAACTATATAAAGACACAAAAATAATGAATATCAAACAAACTTATACATATAATACATGTATACTGATAAGAAAAATTTTGAATAAAGATATCCACACCCAAATATCGTTTACAAAAAAATTACAAGTTCAAAAGAGACTGCTTCGGAATGCTAACAGCCTAGTACTGAGAAAACCACGAACTAATTACGGTAAAACTAATCTACTGTATGAGGGTGCTCAGATATATAATAAAATTCCCAATGACATAAAAGACACTAAATCTATGCTTACATTCAAAAGACTACTGAAAGCATACATTGCTAAAAAATAGGTATTTCGTAATTCCAAAATTGCATCAAACTAAATAATTAAAAAATAATAACCTATATCATTTGCTACATACCTATAACTACAATGCCTAAAAATAAAATGGTCAAATAAATAATATGTTAAACTTAAATCACACTCATAGGCACGAAATGCATTGTTATGTTTTCTATTTACAAAAATATAACCATAAAACGTTATGTAAGAGAAATCTAATAAACTAAACCAACCCAATAATATGGCAATATCACAACACGTATATTACTACTAAAGCCACTTCCTGCCGATCTTATCCGTGGTCGGGCAAGGCCGGTTTTTGTTTACCGAACTTAGTTGCATAGCAGGACGTACTTACCCTGCTGCGCGTTTAGCTAAGGATTGATACCTGTTTACGAACACTTTCTTATGCTACCTACAATACAACGAAAACAGATTGTTTACTTTATTCTTAACTAGTTATTCTTAATATCAATTTTGATCGTACTTACCTACTTTGATTATCTTTAGATTAAGTAATTTTTGAAAGAAACTACAAACTTTGCATGCTTGCTATAAATTTAATACTTTATTACTTAATGTTATTTAAGTTTCTCGAGTAAGTGAGTGTAACTCTTTTTTGAGAAATAAAATTCTTAAACCATAAACCATAAACCATATTTATTGACTCTACTACCGATTTCAAAGCAAAAAAAGTGGTGGTTGGCGATTTTGAACCTTATTGACAATTTTCAAAATGTCTTGGATTTTTAAAATGGTCAAGTCATTTTGTGACCAAAAAGGCTTGATTAAGTTCGACATATTCGGAATATACTTAAAGTTTTCTTAGATTGCAAATTATTTGTACTTTCAAGTAAGTTTTTGGTTCATTTCCAAGTTTCATGAGCAATTAGAAGAATTTTGTATTCTAATTTTAATTAAATTTCCGACTGAAAACATACTTTTATCATCTGGACAATACGGTTTCAAAAGTGGTATTAATCTATGTAACTTTCTTCAGTTACATAGTCCCTCAAGAGGGTCATTATTTTTTTGCCATCGCTACCGCACATTCAAGTTTTAGGCTCTTTTTCCACTATTCCGATCCGGTACACGATAATTTCCAATCCGGTTTAGAAATCTATTAAATACTATACTCGCTTTTCCGAGTATCCGGGTATCCGGATTTTATCGAAACGGTAATTTCCCGAACAATTGGTATTGTACAAAAATTATGCATGCTTTAAAACAATTGTACATTCTACCATGTCGTCCGTCCGAGTTCGAGTCCGTCGAGATAATGAAACTTTACTGTCCGTTTTTTACCGGATAGGTGCGAAAGCGGTGACCGGTATTCCGGTATTTTTCGGATCGCTACATCTGATATCCGGTCACGGATCGGAGTAGTGGAAAAAGGGCCTTATGATTATGTCAAAAATCTTCAAAAACGTTGTCCAAATCGTAAATCGGTAGGTACCGGTTTATAGACACAATAAACCGGTAGATTTGGAAGATTCATATTTTAACCAAATAATACGCTTGGTTTAATCCAAATTGTTATTTAGTCCATCTAATATTTTACTTCAAAACACCGCAGATTAGGAAATGCAATTGAAAAATATTCTTTTATTTTTTTGCATAGTAATAAGTGTAAAGACATGGATAATGCAATCTTTATGCCAGACATCTCTTTTTAATTATTTTTTTGTAACTTGAATAATTTGTGTTACAATCGGTAGAAGAGGGTTGAAACCGGTACTACCGATTTTCGGATTAGCTCCGCGAAAACTGCATCGCTACTCTTTTGTTTCCATTGTTCAACTAAGCGTGGTCAAGCTGTACTCTAGTACTTATAGTAATAGTAATAGGTACTCCTGTAGTAGGTGGTAAAGAAACTCTGACAGAAACTTGCCCCACACAAAGGGGGAGAGAGAAAGTATAGTAATAAATCATATTCCGGCAAACACCGCAATAAATATAACCTCGTATATTATATATTACCTACGAGTATAATTTAATTGCCAAATATGAAATTTTATTATGTACTTCATTGATCTCCATAATTTATTTTGTTATCGCTTCACCTCACAGACCGGACGTGCTGCGGAAGTACCGCCGTTTACTTAGCTAAGTATCCGTTTATTAACGTACTCCATCCATCAGTGTCCGTTCGCGATTACTTATACATTCTCCACTGGGCTAATCTCCAACAACATGTGCCGGGAATATACCGCTCCAATGCGCCGTTTTGATGGATTAAACTTGTTCGAATGGAAGGAATGCAAAGCGATGTATGTGGAAACGAGAATTATAATACGCTTGAGCCACACATGGGATCAACATATATTGGTGTTTCTTATCATATCTTAAAATAACCGCTATAAGTTGATCACTCAAATTTGTATCTCGAATTACTTCTGAAAAATTAAACGTAAATAGATGAAACGTTGCCGTGTGATGCCGGCTTAGAATAGCATCACCCCAATTCAACCCGTGGGTGTCGTAAAAACCGACTAAGGGATATTCATCCAGGGAATGGGCAGCAGCGTTCTCTGTAAATGCATCATCTTACACTGCGCTCGCCAATCCGCCTGCCAAGCGTGGTGAGTATGGCAATACCCCCCGATAGGGGGAGGCCCATGTCCAGCAGTGGACTGTTGTGGCTGTTATAGTAGTAGTAGATGAAACGTAATAGCTCTTTGGCTAGATGGACCGATGACTTATGACTTTATGAGAGGAGCTGGGAGCGACTGGATAATGAAAACATGGGATAGGGGTTGTGGTTTACCCTGAGGGACGTCCAGCAGTGGACTGCTATGGGCTGATGTGAATGTGATAAAATTCATAGCTCCAAAAACAGCATCATTGTTTGTGTCGTATCCATAACTGAACACAAAATTACGGAGACTCAAGAGACTTATGAATGCAAAATGTTTATAAAACTTCGTCTCGTCGTCCTAAACATCATCTGGCTCGGCCGTGGCGCGCTCTGGCGGTAAATGCAGCAAACTCGCGCGGGCGTGAAAATATGCGCGCTTAAGAAACTTTACACTTTACTTCCTGTAGTCGTTTTTTAAAGCTCGAGATTCCCTGAATCACTAGAGAGAGATGTTGCTTTTAAGCGGTTTTTGATTGTAAGTTTTTTTTTTGTTTACCTTGACAACGATAATAGTTATAGTTAGCTTCTCAGATCTTTCATGATTTGTTCTCTGAAAAGAGACAGAACATCGTGTAGGCTATCACTCATTAGCCCTATTAAAGTAGTGTTTCTTTTTCTTTTCAGACGAAGAACGCTATTTGATTCAGGTTTTCTTAGCCGTCTTATATTGAGCACCTCTATCTATCTGAGGCAAAGATCTGAGGTCACAAGTCAACTATTTTTAAACAAATGGTTTTGCATAGTTACATTTTATCTTGTGTAGGTTAGGGTAAGAATTTTATCATTATTATTTTTTTCATATTTACTACCTGCGTTGGATGTACACCTACGTTACGTTACGTACTCAAAATTGCGCACCAGAATGTAGTATCAGTTTTTTTAAACAATGTATTTTATCCATTTCTCTCAGCTCCTCACTCAACATTTTCCAACTACAGCAAAGCAACACAACATCCGGCAACATCCTCGAGCTATCCGCCGAGATTATCATAAAACATTACAAACAACCCGTCCAATATTGTAAGAGATCGCTAAATGTTTGCCGAGCGCGGGTAAATATCCGGCGATGTTGCAAAGTAAGTAAACCCACGAGTAAGATACAGTCGAATCTGGCAAGTAGAGGGTACGGTGGTATTACACAGTTTTAAGAGCAATCCTTAGAGCCAAGTTTAGATGCAAATGTATTGCCCTGTTTTTTTTTTCGAATAATGCATGTAGGGCTACAATTCTTTTTTTATAAGGCATATAATTATATTTTTTTAATAGTTACTAGATTTCTTTTATAATTACTAGTTCCTTTAAATGACAATCAACCGGCCCATCTTTCATAAAACGAGTCATCAAACAAGGAGACCCACTGTCACCAAGGCTCTTTACAAGTGCACTTAAGGAAGTGTTTAGGAAACTGGTCACTACTTGGGAGCGGAAGGGAATTGTGTCGTTGGCAACCGCATGCAATTCGACAAACCTCCGTTACGCCTAAGACCTATAATTTTTACTTATTAAAAATGTTCGTCATAGTAATGTGGCCCGAACTCCTAATACACAATTATCTTTTATACAATTTAAAATAATTTTCCCTTTTTAAACCCTCATTGGAAAATACCTCATAAAAAATAAACATCGACAAAGAAACGGGACGAGATGAGAAAACACAACGAAGATGGAGTAAATGCAAATTTTATGAATTTTAAACCAGTTCAACTCCGCTGGGTTCACTCAGATTTCACGTAGATATCTTCTATATTAGATGTGCTAGCTTTCTGAGTTGTTGTAATAGTTTTTTTTTTATTTTAGTCTATATGTGTGGAATAAAGTGCCCATATATACCTTGTACCTATTTTTTAAACTTGGAATGAAGTTCATTGACGCCTCATGTAGGCACCCCAAGAGCTATCTCCCTGATTTGTGCCTCATGTAAGTCAGTTACGGTCAGTTTGAAAGAAAGAAAGAAAATTTTATTGTATGAGAGTTCAATGAACTAATTATTTATCAATTTTAGTATTTGCGATTGCTGGAAATTTCGAAAATGTCAGACTAATAAATTTTTCTATGACCAGATGTTAACCAATACTGTGCAACTCATATACTCTACTGTAGGTACAGACGGCTATATGAGTTATCTGACCCCCCTTACAAAATTGGTAGGTTCGTAGGTAATTTCGTTCTTACTGCTATTGTAACAAAGAATATAATGAATTGCGGGTATAAGAGTGGTTTGAATTAAGAAATAAACAGAAGAGGGCGCCACTGAACCATGAGTAATGCTTGCTTATAGCATGGACGGATAATACATCTTATGTTGTGAATATACGGGTGATATTAACCTAGCATACTTGTTCACAAATGGTAAGTCTATAAAGTATCCCTTAATTTCACAAGTTTTGAGCATGTTAATGTGGTGTAGTGGTCAGAGTAGTGGACTACTTGCGGAGAGGAAAATAGTGAACTGACACCATGGTTCGATACTCACCACGATTGCTTGATTTTAGTTTTTTGTTTTTTATTATAATAAGTGTTTGTGGGATGTTGGTGGTGATATGATACGATAAGTCTGTGCGGTTAAAGAATAGGCGTGGGAAAAAAGTGAACTATACATTTCATCATAGATTTTTGACATCTTTTATTACCTACTGAGGGACAGAAGTGCCTTACTTTGCCATAGCCATTCTTTTACCGCACATTTTTGGGGCAATAAAATAAGCAAAACAATCAAAAGATCTTGTAAAAAACAGTTTATTACCAAAATAAACAGATACGTATAGTTAAAAAGGTAAATACCTACTTACTTCATATGCCTAATAGAAATACTATGATTAACGTTATTTTATGGTTGCGTTATAAATAGTTGACCTTTTCTAACGATACTTGATAAAATGAATCTACCTCATTAAAACCTTGTTTACATCTAATAATATTATGCAGACTGCAGTGAATTAACATGTCATATGTCATAACATAACAATAACATCACTGCTAGCTAACATTACTTATGGTAAACAAGTTTAATAGATTTTGTGAGTAGGTATTTACATCAAACAATCAAAAACATAGAGGCTTGAGGGGAAATTCGGTAAAAGAAATATAAACCACTTTGATAAATCAAACGCCACCAGGGTGGGGTTAATATCGTAGTGATCCACCTGCTTTATCGACGATTTGCTCCAGACGACCAGGCATACCATTCACCATGTTCCAGCAGTGATCACGTCCTCTCATGAAATCCCAGGTCGATGTTACGACTGCAGCCAAATTTTCTTTATTTCTTACTTCAGTAGGGTCCCAATTAAGGGTCATCAGACCCCATAAATTTTCTATAGGGTTGAGATCGGGACTTTTGGATGGCCAATCTATTACATGAATGCCTTCCTGCTCCTCTAACCATTGACGAACAATGTGTGCACGATGTATAGAGCAATTATCTTGGACAAAATAAATTTCTTGACTTGGGTAGGCGATACGCACTGATGGCAACATAACATCCCTGAGTATTTCTATATATTCACGGCTATTAAAGTGAGCACCCACCTCTATCAGCTCACCAGGTCCCATGGACGACATCCAGCCCCAATAGCCTAAAGAAATCCTCCCGCTCGTTCTACAAGGTAACATGCAAGATTCTTCATATCGTTGACCTTTCTTTCGCCATAAGATTTGTTTTCCGTCTTTGTCTGATTTAAATACCTTCTCGTCTGTGAAAATCACGACGTTATTAATCCAATCAAAATTCTGATACGTTTGTGCAAATCTAACCCTTGCTTGGCGGTGTGCAGGTGATAACTTAATCTTCCGGGCTGGTTTATATGTTTTAAATCCAGCGGCATGCAAATGATGTCTAACTGTTTGCACAGAAACTCCATGGCTTACTGCAGTGGATCGTGTAGTTGCAAATGGGTGCTCCTGATGCTGTGCAACAATAGCCCGATGCCGCTCCGATTGATCAGTAAACATTATGGGTTTTGGACCAGTACGGTTTCGCTGCACACTCCCTGTTTCACCGTAACGGCGTATCCAAAGCTTTACGGTATTTCTCTGTAAAAAAGGATGGACACATAAATAGTGTAATCTATCACCTTACTTATAAACTTTCCCATTTTTAAATAAACGCATACCTAAGGTAGATCACAATAGCAAACAAAGAATATGATAATGAATGATAAATAACGGTTTTCATAATTAGAAACTACTTACCGCTATATTGAGCTCACGAGCAATCTTTTTGATGGGAGTATTATCTTCATACAAAAATATAATCTTATATTTTTGATAATCGGTCAAACGCGACATGATTTAGAAGTTAAACCAATAAACAGTTAGAATAATTAGAATTTGAATAATAGGTAAGTAAATGAAAAATACAGCTCAAGTAGTCACTGTCGAAACGTAGACTGATCATTTTAGTTTATCGTTTTTAAAAGTAACACTACACTATAGGTCCTGCATACATTGCTGGCTGGTTATCTTAACTATTCGTTAATCTGTGTCCGGAGTGAGTTTATTGTAAAGATAACCAGCAATGTATGCCGGACAGTGCACGGTATTCAGTCTGGTTTAATAACTAAAGTAGTCTTAACGCATCAAAAACTCTGAATATACCCACATCATTGAAACATTACTTGAGACGCAAAATAAGTCGGGGAAGAACGCTATGCAAAAATTCACGACCCCATACGTCAGGTCAATTGGCCTAGCGGCCTGCTGAGCGCTCGTGACACCTGAGGACTCGAGTTCAAATCTCAGCGTAAATCAAAAAACAAGCTATTGCTTTTTTCTTTTTCATCAAGTCTGACTTGAGCATTTCTGTGTCGGAACGGATAAACAGAATCTAACTGCCAATTGAACTACCACAAAGTAAGTATTGGCTAGCGCAATCTTTGTGGAACTACTGAGAAATAAAGGCCATATTCGAATGTTTGTTTTAAATCGTTGGGGGTCAGGTAACTGCTATCAGCGTCTGTACAATCGTACATTTAAATATACCTTCTGTCAACATTCAACTTTTCATTCGCAGCACATCCATCTGAAATGAAATTAATTATATTTTCAATTTGATTGTCTCGTATTTACATTCATAAGTAACCTGACCCAAATATCGTGTGAAAGCTTTTTCCATGTCACGTAAGCGAAACTAGCGCCGCCCAATCAAAGAGCGCCACACACGGCCTCTGTATGAAGGACGTATGCGTGTGCGTAATCATGCGCGTGCCGGTTGTAATATATGGGATTGTATAAGAGGCGGCGGCATACTGCCTGTGTATGCTTGCGCGCGCATAGATAACGCAGTGTGCCGTGTCTCATACGATCCCATAAAATAGGTACAACGTCATAGTTACACGCGTAATGACGTGCATGTCACGCATACGGAGGCGGTGTGTGGCGCCCTTAAAAATATTCACTGACACGTAGAAAAACCAAACTTGTGTTTTAGCAGCAAACCATAACAAGCATTAACATTTGGTATTTAATATAGTATTTTTTATAGGTTCAGGTATTCAAACTAAAAGCAACAAAGGATCCAATAATAGCAACTTCAGCAATATAACTCATTCCAGTTACCTAGAGATTTTTAACAAATTCGATAGTATAAAATCTTTCTGGTTTCTTATTCCAATAATTTTTAATAGCGTGTGTTTTTCCAGTTTGAGCGCTCCACTAGTCTGACGTTACACTACCTGTAGGTAAATGAGATTTAATATTTTTTATAGAGTGTTCAGCCGGAGTTTTTTCCCAGTTTGAGGGCTCCACTAGTCTGAAGTAAAACTGTGGGTAAATGAGATTCAATATTTTTTATGGCTTGTTCAACCGAAGTTTTTTTTTCCAGTTCGAGGGCTCCACTAGTCTGAAGTTTTACTATAAATGAGATTCCGCCACTCCATTGCGATTGATATTCCGGACACGGACTGCTGTTTACATTTCGCCGCGCACTTGTGTGTATTTAGTTACTAACTGTTATAATTCAATTATAAAGTTGTTCGTCTGTATGTTTCAGCTATACGATCTTGCAGATGTTATGGTAAGTGAAGTTGACTAGGTATAAATATTTTTGAAAATTAAAGCCAAAATATGGCATGTAAAAATCTCTATACATATACCTAACTTTTGTTATCATTTCCACGTTACCTATTTTGGAGCTCTAGAGTATTTAGATTTGTAGGTACTATAATAATGAATCTCTTATATCACGAATTTTACGACAAAACTAAAATGTGTTGTTTTTGTGACGAATCTAGCAGTTCGTTATATGGCAACGAAATTTATACACCCCTCATTATTAATTAAGTTTAAATGTTGTCTTTTGAGGTCACTGTCTGGTTCATCCACATTGTATAATTATTTAAAAATATAGTCACCTAATTTAAAAAGCCAGGTCAGTCACCTCTACTCTTCTGTCTAGTCTAGATATCAGATTTCGACGTTTACGGGTTTCAAGAAATAAAAGTTCTTTGAATATTGATCTCAGCGAACCCACACAAAACAATGATCTTATTTCTGAGAAAAACTTAAAAAAATATGAAATAGGATTGCCTTCCACGGCACTTGGATTCGATTAACCTTTTCTAGGAATTGACAGCCGATGTTGCGCAGTTAGTGCGACTGCCTGCGACGTAGAAGGTTCTGGGTTCGATCATCGGTGGATCACTCACAAAGTTGGTATTTATCACTTTGTGAATTTGTTCCATGGACATTGCAGGCTGAACAACCTGTTTGTCCGAAAAAGAAAGATGGTTCCGTGCTTCGGAGGGCACGTTAAGCTGTCGGTCCCGGTTTCTGTCTATGATTACTTAGATGGCGGTCATTACTCAACCCTTTCAGAGGCCTGCTACTTGTAAAGACGGTTGTAAAACTCTGAAACCAGGTTTCATTGAAAGTTGGGCGACTAAGTGTCACACACAAAGAGAGAGAAAGAGAGTAATTAACTTATTCTGATTCATATAAAGGCAGTTATTATTATTAATTAATAAATATCCAGTATAAGATTATCTTTTGAAACGGAAGGTTAAGCTGCTGATAGAATATTGGTATTCAGACACGTGAACAATGTGATTTTTTTAAACTTGAACCTACGTTTTTTTTTTTATTTCTGTGGCAGCCTTTTTGAAAAGGTTACACAAAATAATCCTTTTATTCTGGCGCTAAGTTCTTGAACTTTATCACAAAACCTGTACCGAATCAGCACAATGCAATCTAAATTCGGATTGCGTGTGCCTGACAGCTCGTTGCAACGACATCCTGATGTGGGAACTCAGTGCAGTTCAATGAAGAATACTCTACTCCCCGCGGAGAAAAACAGCGCTACGCCCAAAAGAAAATTAAGGCGAGTCTCACATTGCTTCAAAACCCGCTCCGGTGTGCGGTGATCAGAAGTTTTAAACTAAATCTTTGTTTCTATAGAAAAACAGGCGCCCTGCGCGCCGTTCACCTAATTTGTGTAAAAACTGCGTGGTACCACACACTGACACCGCATTGCTATACAAAAGATAAGATAAGAATAAGTTAAGAAAATAAATTAAGACAGAAAGAAAATAAGACAAAAGTGTGGTGAGCGCGACGAATCAGGACCTTTGGACGGAGAGTATGTACCTAACATTACGCGCTCTGTCCTACCGTATGAACGTTGTAAACACAATTTGACGGGTGGGCTTGACGGGGCAGGATGAAAATTCGGGCCGTCGTGCAACAGAGCTCCGGACATACCCACGAAAAAAACCGTGCCGTAGTCCGGAACTGTACCTCCTTAACCGTAACCGGACGGTACCAATGTGAGGTTCACCAAACTTCAGCACGCTTCAGCTTAAATAACGTTGTTTTTGCTACAGATGCAATTTGCTGGAACAAGGAAAATTAATTATAGAAGCCGTGAAGCGTTCTGTGCTGAGTAATTATTTATCGGCGAAATGTCGATGTTAATTTGTTTGTGGGTGAAAAAGTCGTTTTCTCATTATAATTATTGTAATTAATCGAAAAGAGACCAACGAAGAGAATATAAAATTAAAAAATTATAGTACTATAGACTATGTAAATTATCCACACGAGTGCTATAAAAAACAGTAGGTAATGATTCTATGCACCACGCTTGGTAGGCGGATTGGTGAGCACAGCGCAAGATGTTGCATGTACGTACAGGGAACACTGCGCTCATTCCCTAGAAGATTATCCCTTGGTTTTCTATTACCCATGGATAGAAGGGGTGATGCGATTCTAAGCTGGCATCACACGGCGACTACGCAATGTAGGTATCTACAGGCTACTAATACATACACACACATATGTTGCAGATACACCTTGCGAGTTGTGTAGAACATAAACGGCTGTAACAAACAGCCCTTTATACCACGTATGACAAAAGTTTTAGAGTCCTTCAGAAGACTGTGTATCAACCACAGTGACAGGTTGTCAGTCTGTCACCAAAATCACACACATCAACTCTCAAATCCTTGAGTCGCTTCTTACGGCACCCACGGGAAAGATATGAGGCGATGTTATTAGCCAGCCTACAGATAGCCAGCTTATAATGCAAGCAACTAATTTCAATATTCTTTACAGGCACAGGCAGCATGTTGCATTGTTTTGCTTCCATGGTGCACACAGCGCGGCCGCTGAAGTTGCGCCAAGTTGCGCCAAGTTGCGCCAAGTTACGCCAACTTGTCCGAACTTGGCTGAAGTTCGGTTAATCTCGGGCTGCAGTTGTGTCGAACTGAGGTTGTTGTGTGTTGAAATTCAATGTTGTTCCAATCTCTACTATCAAAGATCGAATTAACTCAAATTGCTTTCTTTTTCAAAAGTACATTTTCAGGGTTTCTTGTTATACCTATAAGTTTTTACTACATAAATTACGCCGTTATCTCTTATGGGATATGAATGAATATTAACAGCCGTAATAATTCGGTCGTTATCGCCACATCTGTCCTTGAGGACCATTTCATAAAAGTTGAACAGTGGTAATTATGGTTGTCAGTATCCCGCCTCAAATTTTGCCCAGCACAGTATAAATTACCTTTTCACCTCACCAGCTTGAAAAGAACTATTTTGCTGTATTTAGTGGGCAAAAGTCGTCTTTATCCATCTTTCGAAATACAAGTCACATTTCTCAACTTGTTGAGAAAAGTAGTGGAGAAAAGTGATTTGAATTTCGAACATCTCATTTAACACTAAAGTTTTCAAAAGCTATTCGTAAGAATGGCGGCGATTTTAGAACGAAATTAAATTATTAAGCGTACTTAAAATTGTACCAGTTGTTTTTCTGTTCTATCTAGTTAAAACCACATAATTTTCTCACTGGTAGAGGTGAAGAGTTGTGTGTACCACACGAAAGCTAACACATTTACAACTCGTGCTTTTGAATCCCTCATTGAGCTCAGGATACTACTTTTGAATCATTCAATTTTAGTATCCTTCGCTACTCTGGATTTCAAAATTAGCATTTGGAGCAAAAATCAACTTTGCTCTCTTGTTGTACAAATAACTCATTTGATTGATTCTACTTCCTCCCTTTTTATTCTTAGCCGTAGATACCTAAGCACACCTAAGTGTAGTTCCACAGTAATTTCGTTTCAAGTGGGCCACTACTGGAAAGTGATAGTAACCCACTGGGCATTGAATCCGAAACCTCCTGCGACTCAGGCAGTCGACCACTGCCCATATTGGCTGTCAACTAAGTAGTGATTTATGGGCCCTCTAGTGAACCTAATAAAAGCGAAAGCTGCAACATGTACCTCCTTTGTTGCGAAGCTTAATGGGGAAGGATAATCCATGATGCAAGGAAAGGTGCTAACCGTAGAATAGAGTTGTAAAAGTGCATGGTTCTTTTACAACACTATTACCAGCACCTACAGTTTTATGTACTTCTACAGAGAACAAAATGTAAGTTGGTATAAACCATGAAGTAAATTTACTCCTGTGGTACAGTGTCCAAAAGAGTGTGCCGATGGGTTTTCAGAGCAAGTTTTTGCGTTTTTTATCGTAACATCTTTAGACACTTACTGTACCAAAGTTCACCGATGTTCTAATCAGCCGTAGTGGTTTGGGTTGCGTAATGTCTAATGGTGTGCGTAAATCAAAGGTGGTGTTAGCATTGTCTATGAATGGAAATTAGTTCCATCAAATCTTCAACTTTTAGAGCTATTAGGACTTATCTAATAATAATACTATTGATATTGTTTTAGGTAGTTTACTGAACTTACTGGTTTCGAAATACGTAAGTCAGTCATAAACAAAATAGGCACAGACCTACAAACTATTAAACCTTGAGAACATTGTTCTACACGGACTACTAGTAAAGTGGTTAATACGACACATTCTCTCGTACATATTTTACTGTTTAGCGCGTCGTTATAAAGTCGTAAACCTAGAAACCCTTAATCCCTGGAGTTTAGCGCTGGTACTGTAAGGTTTAAGTCAAAGGTGACAAAGTTTCATTCAGTATTACAAAATCAGAAAGTAGGTAAAAAGCCTCTGATCATCCATAATGGCTATCACAGATAAAAGACAAAGTTTCACAAGAGCCAGATTAACATTTTGCTAGCTTTCTTACATAACTGTGTTACTTCAACTTGCTGTTGCCGCAAAATTTGTTACTATTTACTGGGTATTTTTTCATCAAACTTCTCGGAAGGGAATATTACCTAGAATAAACCAAAGGGAGAAAACAGGATGTAAAAAAAATAACTGCAAATATTTGAACTGCAAAGAAAGGCGAACCAGCCCATGAAACTGAAAAGTTTTTCCTTACTTATTAGGTCACACATTTTGGATGGGATCTCAATATATTTTTTATATGTCGAACTATGTTTCTAGGGGAAAGTTGTCTAGTTTCCTCACTTACACCATATTCATCTAAATCTCTAGACAGAACTTTTCCTAGAACGTACGTAGAACTTTTCCTAGAACGTTCCTAGACCTTTCCTCTTGCACCACACCGCAAACAGTTTGAATCAAACGGTTGACAGTCATGCGACTCGCGCGTGGCTCCAGCGAATAAACCTCCGGCTTCATGGATGGCCGGCCTTGCCTTATCGCACCTTTTTGTTACTCTTATCGGTGTAAATGTACCAAGCCGGAAAAACTACGAAAATAGAAAAAAAAACGAGCATTCCAATTTCAAATGCCCGAGGTGGGACTTTTTAACAAAGGGAACTTGAATGCGCTTAGTGCTGCGTAATTCTGCTTTAATGTTATCGTATTTTTTTGTAAGTGCATTGTAAACGGTAACTTAGTTTTAAAAGTTTCCTTTCCTTTGCTTGAGTAACTATTAGCAAAAGTAGTGGACCTAGTTATTTTCCGCAGTCTTAGTTTTCTTTTATTTTGTTGCAAATTATTGCCTAACAATAACTTTATACTACTGCGTACTAAACGGTAGACAAATGCCCTCTTTCTAAACAAGACGAGAATGTCCAAGGCAAAACACCTTCCCAACGTATTGGGGTTTTTTATGTACTGGGAGTGCTATATTATTCTCATAAATTGAAAAGGAGAAAAATGCAAAATTCATTAGTGACCACCGGGACTTGAACCGTCCCGGGTTCGTGGGGTACCGTGCCACCGCTCTGTCAACTGAGCTACGGGCGCCTGGCGGCACCTGATGAATTTCTCAACCTCTTGATGCTCATATCTTCAGTTAGCAGCGCGGTGGGACGGTTGGGCTTACAATAATGTAAATAAAATGCTGATTATGTTCATGTCCTTCTTCTTCTTCTTTTCGGGTGGGACACTGAGTCGTTCAACGTCCTGTCCATGACATGCTTAGGGGTCGTCCACAAATTACGTAACGCAAGAATTTCAAAGTTTAGACCTTTCTTTCTTTAAGATAGGCTTAAAAACCAAGCGCGTCGTTGTCGCCGTCAAATTTTGACGGCGTCGTTGTCGCTGCGGTCTTGTAGAAAAACCCGACCGCATCCCATACAAACTCTAAGCTTCTCAGCGCGCTGTCAACGTGACGGCGTCGTGGCGCGCCGCAACGACGCCGTCGCTCGGTTTTTCTGGTTCCCCATACAAACCCATACAAACCAGTCATTTGACAGCGGCAACGACGCGCGTCGTTGTCGCTGTCGCTTGGTTTTTAAGCCCACCTTTACATGCATCTTTTATGACATCATGTTTTGTTCTGCTCTGAAACAAAACACAATCGGCGTTCCGTTCCATCTAACCTTCAGTATGGAAGGAACCAATGAACATAAAGGAACGGAAAGTTTCACAATCGAAGAAGTTTTCCACTCGATTGTGTTGAAACTAAAAATTTCCGTTGAAGCGAAAAGCATTGGTAGACTTTCAAGTTTTCAACTCTGGTATGACACACGCAGATAAAAAATGGATCGCAAATTATTTTTGACATCCTGCTATGTCTATGCTATGTCATATAATATGATAGAGAAGCAAACATTAATGTAGCCATTCGGGATCCATTCTTTACCTGCGCAAGTTATACAGTTATTTTACTATGAATTATGTTTTTAGACGAGAAGTACTTTGGTACTTAGTATATTCGGAGCTTTAAAAGTAATTTGTATACCCTGTGTAATGAAAAAACTTGACTAATATACTATTTATTCTCAATACAAAAAGACTGAAAACTTTGCAAGTAATTTAGTATTAGCCGAGAAACACACGTAACGACCGATTGTGCGTTAGTTTTACGCTGCGTAACGCACGCGTTAGGACTATAATACGAATTTCCACCTTATTCTCATATAATTACGGCTGAGCAACAATAACGCACTATTTTCTATAAGTGCTTAATAGTTATTCGGAGTTACTATATCTACCGTGTAATGAAAAAGTTTGCAAGTATTTTGAAAAAAGAAATCTTTGCTAACATAAAATATTTCGTGTCTATGGATAGACATTTTGGAAATGCAAATACGGAAGCAAACTATCAGTCAGCAAACTGCTATAGATGTCACGGGTCGCGGCTCCTCACTCGTATTTGTCGGCAAATATGTCTCGCCGATCAAACAACATATCCGATTGAATATTTGCCCTTGTCGTTCTACATTCTTTCAGTTTTAATGGTACAAGACAGAAGCTTTTACTTTTTGTATGAGCCTTCTTTAAGTCCACTTATAGTCATTTCAATGAAACTAGCTTATTTTTCTTTGGCAGAGAACTCGGCAAGCGTAGCGTTGGGCGCCGTCCAGCCAGATGGTCCGATGACAGAAAGGCTGGTATACCTAGCTACTGGATGGCAAAAACGGGAGATCGTAAATAATGTGGTATAAAGGCTAGTCGTGCTGGCTTAGAATTAGCATCACCTCATATTAGGGTGGTCCTTATATGGTCGAAAAAACTTTTTTTTGGAAATGTTAGTGGGGCACCCCCGCAATGTGAAATATACACTTAGAAACTCAAACAGTATTTTTTTCAGATTTTTTAATTAATGTTTAGGGGTAGCGATTGAATTTTTAAAATATTATATGAAATATTTTTTTTCTTTTCAAAATAAATACCATTTTTTTTTATTAAATTAAAATTATTGTAGAGCAACCTAAAAGCTATAGGATTGCCAATTTTAAACCTAAACATAGTCATATTATAATAAAAATCACTAAGCACCATCTTTCATGAAAACGGGTTTTTTCATTAAAATTATTTCTGAAAATTCTATAAGGACATGGGATACATTGACTTCATAAATTTAAAGAACTACCTATTCCCAACAGATAGTCTATATCATTGAGCTTTCTAAAATAATTAATAAAAAAGTTATCAAGGTTTTGAATATTTTGACGAAAATACCCCGATTTCAAGTTTGAAATATGTACTAAATTTAGTAAAATTGTTCTATTCAAGATTTTTTTGTAGGATTATGTAGATAATAACGAAGTTGCTAATTTAAAATATAATTTGTCTAAGATTTTGATCAATTTTAATATTTAGTGAATAAAACCGTATACTCGGTCCAGCAAAACAGCGTGAATGTTTAGGGGCGCACTGGTGACAATTGATGCAAAGTAATCAGATTTTACTTTTGTTAATAATGATTACAGATCAATATTACGCCATAATAGCAAAAACATAATACGACAAAAGGCATACCCAAAACTCAACTTAACTTTCTCACTTACGGCCGTAACGAAATTAATCTACGCATATTGTAAGTACTTTTTCTTGGAAATAACAAGCAAATGGGGGATGAAAAACATAATAATAAGTTTTATTCTATATTCATATGTTACATAAAGGGATAAAAACCCGCATTTTTTATATTTTTTTCATGAACACTCGGTTTCAATTTTAGCTCTAAATTAATTTTTCAAATGACATCCGCCACCCCTAAAACTAATTTTAAAAATAAAAAAAAAATTGTGTGGTCATATTTTAGCACAAAGAACATAATGAGAGGGTGCCCCGATAATATTTCAAACTTTCGAAAATAAGGACCACCCTACCTCATATCTTTCCTAGTGGGTATCGTAAGAAGCGACTAAGGGATTTGAGACTCGGATGTGTATTGCAATTTTAGGCGGCAGGCTGACAACCTGTCACTGAGCAAACTATCAGTCAGCAAACTGCTATAGATGTCACGGGTCGCGGCTCCTCACTCGTATTTGTCGGCAAATATGTCTCGCCGATCAAACAACATATCCGATTGAATATTTGCCCTTGTCGTTCTACATTCTTTCAGTTTTAATGGTACAAGACAGAAGCTTTTACTTTTTGTATGAGCCTTCTTTAAGTCCACTTATAGTCATTTCAATGAAACTAGCTTATTTTTCTTTGGCAGAGAACTCGGCAAGCGTAGCGTTGGGCGCCGTCCAGCCAGATGGTCCGATGACAGAAAGGCTGGTATACCTAGCTACTGGATGGCAAAAACGGGAGATCGTAAATAATGTGGTATAAAGGCTAGTCGTGCTGGCTTAGAATTAGCATCACCTCATATCTTTCCTAGTGGGTAACGTAAAAAGCGACTTAGTAATTTAAAAGTTGATGTGTATTGCAATTTTAGGCGGCAGGCTGACAACCTGTCATTGTGCAAACTATCAGTCAGCAAACTGCTATAGATCTCACGGGTCGCGGCTCCTCAGTCGTGTTTGTCGGCAAATATGTCTCGCCGATCAAACAACATATCCGATGGAATATTTGCTCTTGTCGTTCCACATTCTTTCAGTTTTAATGGTGCAAGTCAGAAGCTCCGTAAAATGGTTCCGTGCTTCGGATGGGCACGTTAAGCCGTCGGTCCCGGTTGCTGTCTATGATGGCGGTCGTTACACAACCATGTCAGAGGCCTGCTACTAGCAGTAGGCGGTTGAAAAACTCTGACACCAGGGTTCATCGGGTCGTTGAACGACTCGGTGTCCCACAAGAAAAAGAAGAAGAAGCTTTTTCTTTTTGTATGGAGCCTTCCTAAAGCTCACTCAAAGTCATTTCAATGAACATAACTTAATCTTTCCTGTGGGTGCCATAAGGAGTAACTAAGGGAATAGAGAGTCGGATGTGTATTGCAATTTTAGGCGGCAGACTGACAACCTGTCACTGAGCAAACTATAAGTCAGCAAACTGCTATAGATCTCACGGGTCGCGGCTCCTCAGTCGTGTTTGTCGGCAAATATGTCTCGCCGATCAAACAACATATCCGATGGAATATTTGCTCTTGTCGCTCTACATTCTTTCAGTTTTAATGGTACAAGGCAGAAGCTTTTACTTTTTGTATGGAGCCTTTCTTAAGTCCACTCAAAGTCATTTCAATGAAGCTAGCTTATTATTTTTGGGCAGAGATCTCGGCAAGCGTAGCGCTGAGCGCCCTGGATGGCTAAAACGGGAGATCGTAAATATACGTATAAGCCGTGTGGTGCCGATTTAGTAAAAGCATCACCCCATATTTCCTGTGGGTATCGTAAGAAGCGTCTTAGTAGGTAATTCAAAAGTTGATGTGTATTGCAATTTTAGGTGGCAGGCTGACAACCTGTCACTGAGCAAACTATAAGTCAGCAAACTGCTATAGATCTCACGGGTCGCGGCTCCTCAGTCGTGTTTGTCGGCAAATATGTCTCGCCGATCAAACAACATATCCGATGGAATATTTGCTCTTGTCGCTCTACATTCTTTCAGTTTTAATGGTACAAGGCAGAAGCTTTTACTTTTTGTATGGAGCCTTTCTTAAGTCCACTCAAAGTCATTTCAATGAAGCTAGCTTATTATTTTTGGGCAGAGATCTCGGCAAGCGTAGCGCTGAGCGCCCTGGATGGCTAAAACGGGAGATCGTAAATATACGTATAAGCCGTGTGGTGCCGATTTAGTAAAAGCATCACCCCTTATTTCCTGTGGGTATCGTAAGAAGCGTCTTAGTAATTTAAACCTTGATATGTATTGTAATTTTAGGCGGCAGATTGACAACCTGTCACTGAGCAAACTACCAGTCAGCAAACTGCTATAGATCTCACGGGTCGCGGCTCCTCAGTCGTGTTTGTCGGCAAATATGTCTCGCCGATCAAACAACATATCCGATGGAATATTTGCTCTTGTCGCTCTACATTCTTTCAGTTTTAATGGTACAAGGCAGAAGCTTTTACTTTTTGTATGGAGCCTACCTTAAGCCCACTCAAAGTCATTTCAATGAAGCTAGCTTATTATTTTTGGGCAGTGATCTCGGCAAGCGTAGTGCTGAGCGCCCTCCGGCCTCCGGCCAGATGGACCGATGATTAAAAGGCTGGTAGGTATAGCTACTGGATGGCGAAAACGGGAGATTGTAATGGTATAAGCCGTGTGGTGACAATCTGTACTATAGTGACACACAGTCCCCTGAGTGACTCTCAAACTAATTGTCAGACGTGGTGTAAGTAACCGTTTTGTACAGCCGTTTACGCTCTGCCTACCCCGATATAGGCGTTATGTATGTACATGCCTAATGTTATGGCGTACCCTGGGGTATTAAGTCACGTTCAGCAGTGGACTGCTAACCCGATATGAGTTATGTGTAAAACTGCAAAATCGCTATCTCTTGTACTGTACCAGATTTCCCCCAGAAGAAACGAGGAATACAGTTCACAATAGTTTCACTTTTCTGCACCGTTGGGCTGAATACCATGAATACATACGGGAAACTTTAAAAGTGGAAATTTCCTTCCACTAGACTGTGAATTTTGAATTTTAAATGTATTTTTAAATTCACTACGACTTCCCTGTATTTGTTCAGTTAGGTAGGAAGCGTCTCGTCTTCTTTCAGAGAAAACTTAGAAAAAGTTAGTGCGCTCTTAGAAAATATGGCTAATGAACTCTTGGGATGAATGCTTTTGTTAGTGAATTATTTCTTCAGAGCGACGGGTAAATTTTAATTTATTAAATCTCTGTAGATAAGTCCACAACTGCCTGTTGTATTCTTTGCAGGACTTTTGAACTCCAGGGCGCCTAATTCTGGATGGTATAATAAGATGTCTACAACATCCTACTTAGTACCTACCTCCACAAAATTAAAGTACGCCAAGACCCTCAATTTTAATTATTTCTTATTCCAACCAATCAGGAATGTAGACGTCACAAAGTAGGCCACATCTAATTAGGGGTGGCCCACATTTGACAGGATTGTTCATTAAGTATTCCGGCCAGACCTCAATAATTAAGGATTCTCTCTGATTTTCACATATTTGATTCAAAGCCTAGACTTGCCAATTAGGGAATAATGGGAACAATTTGCATTTTAAAGATGTTCTTTATGTGGGATTTTTAATGCATAAATAACAAAGAATTTAAGTATTATTGTAATAACAGTAATATTTTTTCATGTGTGGGGCTAAAGCTAGTAGCACAGAGACTATACCTATACTGTTTTGTTGTAAGACTATTATTATTTATCCTTTCAGACAGAATTTCTGATATAATGAAGTGCTTTATTTACCTGAGTTGACTTAAGTCACTTAAATTGCCATCCAAGTTAAAGGTAGACCCATCATGATAATCATGAAATAGAAATAGGTAGCATTTATTTGACATATTAGCCGGCTGTAGTCGAATAACGTCAAATACATATTCTCTCCTCATGTGTGATGTCAGCTGATGTGATGCCGATGCTCATGAAACGAGGTCTGCCAAGTAAGTGAGTGAAGGTTTTCAAAGTAGGCCACATACAATACTCATAGTTCGACCATTTGCATTCCAAACAATAACTTTGTACACAACAAAAAGTTCAAAACTAGTCCAATAAATTTTTTCCGAACTATCGTAACGAAACTGAGCAGCGAACATTATAATCATCTAGTTAGGCCAATAATACATTGAACTACAGACCTTATTGCCAAGTACTAGCTCTTGTTTCGTTGCACAATGTGTTATATGCCGTATACAAGGTGCGAAAAAATTATCTACATAATATTTTAAGGGATGAACCAGCGACTTAAGTCAAAACATTAAAACAAAAACTGTAACTTCCTTGCAAGTTTACTTGGCGGACATTTTGTATGGGACGTCAAAAAATTTTATATCTCGACCTATGTTCCTGGGGACAGTTGTGCAGTTTGATAGGCTGGTCCACCTCTTAAATTATACGCATTTTAATTTTTTACACCCAGTATTTTTCCCGAACTGCGAAACTGGTTCAAACCAGCCTGCGCTTTGTTTGAGAAAAAGTCCACAGCCGGCAGCCGCAGCCTCTTGGCCTACATGCGACTGTGATTGCTGGCTGGCTTGGCTCGCACTCAAATAAGAAGTAGGCAGGGGAGTTGAAAGTACGAACAAACCTTGCCATTATTTGCTATAGAGTAGAATTAGGTGCCTGTGCCTTTCATCTAAGTCTTAAGTAACTAATTTATCTAAGTCTTAATTTTTAACTAATACATGTGGTAATACAGTTATTTTATTGTGATTGCTGGCTGGCTTGGCTCGCACTCAAATGCGAAGTAGGCAAGGGAGTTGAAAGTACGAACATACCTTGCCATTATTTGCTATAGAAAGTCTTAAGTTATTCATCCAACTATTAATTTTTAACTATTCCTTGTGGTACAGTCTCTCACGCTAACTTACGAACAATTCTATTTTTATAAGGTTTCGATTTTCTTGTGATTGATACCAATAAGCCGGACAAAACCTTCCATAAATGATACTGCATCTAAAAATGTAACAAATAATGATTGCTGTAAAATGTTACAGCCTGAACGAGATCGAATCCTTGAATTTTGGATTATTCATGAGTGAAGTGAGCGTGAGAGACGATGTACGATCTCAAGTTCTTATATACGTACATACATCCATAACTGGCAACTTTTTTTCGTTTGAATAAAATCTCTCAAAATTTATTGTCATGTCTTCTGTCGTCAATTGATTCAAACTCGCCTGTCTAAACTCAGTGGTATACTTGCGCCACACTTGCGCAAATACTTAATCTTTGATATAACTTTCCATCAATCTATTCTTTGAATAGTCTATGTCGTTTGTAATGTTTTCCTTACTAAAATGACTAGAGCATCTTTAACCTGACTCTCGTCCTAGAGCAAAACAACAGAAACTACTGCTAGTTAGCCTCCGTTGAAAACTTTATCCAGGAACTTCATAAAAGTCCCGCACCATATAACGAGAAACTTTCTGGCAAAGTTGAATATTGTTCTAACTCAAATTGAGTTCGCAAGTTGACTGTCTGCCAAAAGTGAGGACCTACAACCACCTAGATTATGAACCCGATGACTTGTGGACTTGTCATGTTTCTGGGAAGTTTCTGTAAAGTTATAGAGGTTGAGTGGAGTGAGTTAGTTGAAAACAGATATGAAAAGTTTGAAAACAATTTATTATGTTTACAGCTTGTTTTGTCAGCATGTCAGAGGCCTGCTACTTGCAGTAGGTGGTTGAATAACTCTGACACCAGGGTTCATCGGGTCGTTGAACGACTCGGTGTCCCACACGAAAAGAACAAGAAGAAGCTTGTTTTTTTCTAAATAAACTAAAATATATATATGTACTTTCCCAAACTTTTGTTAAATTTGAAGTGACCTGCTTAATTAGGGTGAGAAAGATATCCTGTTCAACAAAAGCAAGGTTTTTTTTTCTTTTAGTATAAAAGATGTTGTAAAAAATGAGCAATAAGATGTTAATTTTTTTCTACACTAACTCTATGCAATAAGCTAATGCTGGCCTCGGACTGACGAAAGGTGTCGAGGCGGGGTCGTGCGGTTGCATCCGTCTTGCGCGGGACACTTCATCTATCACTGGTCACTGCGGTACTCCAACCAACTTAGGAAACCTCATGGTAGGTATAATAGACTTGTGCAGTACTGAAAGAGGAAAAGAAATCTTCAGCACTATATACCATTTATGTACCTACTTACTATAACTATTTTTCAATACCAACTCTATGCAATAAGCTAACGCTGTACTCGGACTGACGGAAGGTGTCGAGGCGGGGTCGTGCGGTTGCATCCGCCTTGCGCGGGACACTTCATCAATCACTGGTCACTGCGGTAGCTACTCCGACTTACTGAAGAAAACTCAAAGGAAAGATAAGAAGAAATCTTCTGCACTATATACCATTTGCACCTATTTAGGTAGTTATACTTATTTTTCTACACCAACTCAATGCAATAAGCTAATGCTGGACTCGGACTGATGGGAGGTGTCGAGGCGGGGTCGTGCGGTTGCATCCGTCTTGCGCGGGACATTTCATCAATCACTGGTCACTGCGGTAGATACTCCGACTTACTGAGGAAAACTCAGAGTAGGAATAGAATTGCGCTACACTGAAAGATGAGAAGAAATCTTTTGCGCTACATACCACATGTACCTACTTACTTACACCTATTTCTGTACACCAACTCTATGCAATAAGCTAATGTTGTACTCGGACTGTTGGAAGGTGTCGAGGCGGGGTCGTGCGGTTGCATCCGTCTTGCGCGGGACACTTCATCAATCACTGGTCACTGCGGTAGATACTCCGACTTACTGAGGAAAACTCAGAGTAGGAATAGAATTGCGCTACACTGAAAGATGAGAAGAAATCTTTTGCGCTACATACCACATGTACCTACTTACTTACACCTATTTATGTACACCAACTCTATGCAATAAGCTAATGCTGGACTCGGACTGATGGGAGGTGTCGAGGCGGGGTCGTGCGGTTGCATCCGTCTTGCGCGGGACATTTCATCAATCACTGGTCACTGTGGTTCTCCAACCAACTGTGGAAAACTCAGAATAGGTATGGACTTGTACAATCTTAATATACGATACTGAACGATGAGAAGAAATCTTCTATGCTAGATATCAAGTCCTTAAAAGCGGTATCGTAAAGTAGACCCAAATATTCACTGAGTGACGGCCAAGATCCAAAACGTATCAAGTCGTCTGACGACTCGGTGTCCAACACGAACAGAGGCAGAGTGAGACCAAAAAGTATCTGCTGGGTAGATATTTTCAGTTCAATAGCTCTTGACTAACTAATAATCCATTTGAACTGCACACTTGAGCTCTGGATTCATATTATAAAAAAAATAAACTGTCACTACAAATAATACAGTTCTGTATAAAAACTACTGGATCACATATCCGAATGAGAGTGAACTTATTACAGTTATTACACACAAATATTTAAAAAAGAAAACAACCGTAAACAGCTATTTAATTCATCTTGCAAGTGTCGTTACAACAGATATAACAACATTTTTTTCTCTTTACTCTAGTTTAATAACCATGCTTTTCGAAATGAGCCCATCTCAAAGAAGCTTTTTAAGTACGTAAATTTCATTTTCACCCCCTATCAATTTCGTAGGAAAACGCAATTATAAAAATTTAAAGGTGTATTCTGAGAGTGGAAGTGATTTTGCGCAAGGGTGCGGGGTGATGGAGGGGAGGGGGGGGGGCAAGGTGCACCCCTGTCTGCAAGGGATGATATTTAGCGAGACGTGGTGAGAAGTGAACGTTCGTCGTTATGTGGATATACCTATACCTAGAGCGTCTTAAATGGTTTTTTTTTTGTAGATTATTGACTTAATTACCCTCTACGTCATGAACATACACGACGGTCGTTGGTCACAATGATACAGATGGCTCCATAGACAAATGAAACCTTTTTCGCCGTGAATGACATTTCGGTGCTCTGTGGATGGTCCACTCAATGTTGGCGACGATTTTTACGCTTACTGACCGAGTGAACCTTCTGCAAACACTCTATTTTGTGCTTTGGTAATGCCAGTACCCAGAACTGTGGCAGTCAACCACATACTGTCATATTCAATCATTTCGTACTGTATTATTGAAATTTGTATAGTAAATAACTGGTCAATGATCGACCATGGCTGAGGTTAACAGATTCTTCCCCGCGTCCGCTTTTTCTCATGAGCTTTATTAAAGGTAACTCTCCTTGATGGACCTATTTTCCCTTTTGTGTATCCTTTTTCTGTAGGTATTCTACGCTAAATGTTGAATAAATCAATCATAAAAAGTTCACCTGCCTCGTATCCACACAACTCTGCCGCCCACTTCGTCTATAATGCGTCCAGAATGACAGTTTGATTCACTTAGCTCGCGTTACACAGTATAAACGCGCCATCAACCAGGGGAACACAACCCCTCTTTTCCTTGTCGTCTCACCGCCTGTCAGGTGGCCGACCGTTTACAAGGAGTTTTTTCATTCAATCGGAAAAAATACGGCGTCGGTGCTAAATATTAGGGAGTATTTTTTACGCGGTGAAAATAATATTTTTGAGGGATTATTTTTTGAGAGTTTATTGAACTGTGATTTGAGTGTCTGGGTTGGTATCTACCAAACCAACCTAGCTAAAGCTGTAGCGATTTAAATTATGGCTAGAGTATTGAATAGATCTATTTAAAAATGCCGTTGTAAATCGTAGACAATGGCTACGTCGTAGTGGTTGCTACGACGCACAATCTTCGGATAGAATACCAAAATTCTTGACAACTGAAGCAAATCATCTACAAAGGCGAAGGACATTTTTTACCCTTTGCCAGTAGGTAGGTATGTGTGGAATCTCTGTACTTTCCATAGTACTTTCCCCTTTCACACATGCCTGATTTTAAATCAAAAAGTACTTCGTATAGAACTATCATCAAAGAGTTGTATCGACTTACGGCATCAAAATTTTCCACGGCAGTTGTCATATCTCATACTAGCTAACAAATGACAACTTGAATAAAAAATCTTGTAGGTAGGTATAATTCAAAATGATCCCTGATTCCGTGACCAACTACATTTACGCACTAACTAATGTTACTTAATTTCCAAATTCTCCTAATAATCCAGAAGGATAAAGGGTAATCTTATAGTAGCAACTATCTATCATAGCATCTACATACTGGTGACAATATTGGCACCCACTCGTCGTATCTGCCACCGCACGCGGTTTCGCAATTTCGACCGGACAGCCGCGTTGCCGCAGGGGGCGACAAGTCTCCTAATATGTATGTGATTCCTATCGCTATCAAGATGGTAAAGGATAAATAAAAATAAAATATTTATAAGGCGGTGCATCATATAAAATAAGATTTCGTCTAAGGGACATAGATCAAATATAATTATGTTATGATATTATCATCTTATTCATGGATAGTTATGTAAGAACGATAATATGAGTATAGGTATAGAATGACTATTATTTATTACGACTGCGATTTAAAAACTCTTACACCAGAGTTTATCGGGACGTATGGCAACGGTATACCCACACGATATTCAAGAAGGTGGATAGATAGATTTTAATATTGTGCAATGCAGATCGTTTTACTTTTTGATCAACTTTCACTGTACAGTCGAGTTCACGTTCGGTTAGACACTCGATCCACCAATGTAAATGATTTGTGCACTTCACACAAACTGTACAAAGTCCAAACTTTTTAACTCAGACTGACTATGCTCTATCTACTCCCGCTAATATAATTAACCTTCATACCAACACCACATTTGCCTCCAACTACTAACCCACAAGTTGTTCCATTATTACAGTTTAAAATATTCAGCTACCCTCAAACAGCAGTTGCAGTAGCCGTCTAAGGTCAAGGCCTGAGTTCTCCACACAACCTGCACTGCAGTTCTACTTGGCTGTAATCCAAATGACGTTGTTATATTTTCAGGTGTTCCCACAAATGTTGATAACCGTCGACAGCTACCTAGGTTGCCAACTTTTAAAGTAAGAGCGATTTTACAGCAGGAATCTTGAAAACTGTAGCCGTGTAAAGTATACAAAAAAGCTAGACTCGCATTCAACGAGCAATCTTTACATTACCTTGCCTTTTGTAGGAAGGCTCTATGAGTTAACAGAAAATCAAAAATATTGATAGTCTCGATGTTCACAAGATTCAAATTATATTTGTAGAAAAATTTTAGGCTGTTTTGACCAATTTATATTTAGTTTTTTTACTGACCGTTGCTAGTTTCGCTCTTCTAATGAACATGAAAATTTAAAATATGTTTGTATACAGACTAACTAGTTTGGCTCTGACTATCAGGTTTTACCTTACGATATTCTAATCTAAATAACATTTCTACAATTTGTATTTTGACTATACCTCACTCCGTGTGATGCCGGCCTAGAATAGCATCACCCCAATTCTACCCGTAGGTGTCGTAAAAAGCGACTAAGGGATAACTATCCAGAGAATGGGCAGCAGCATTCCCTGTGAATCTTGCACTGCGCTCGCCAATCCGCCTGCCAAGCGTGGTGAGTATGGCAATACCCCCCAATACGGGGGAGGCCCATGTCCAGCAGTGGACTGTTGTGGCTGTTAAGGTATACCTCACTCGTGTTCGAATTCATCAAAGTTGCCATTCACACACGTAGTCCGCATTTGTCCGCGGGCGAGAACCGCTGAAATCTGTCGGCCGTGAAATCCTTTGGCTTAAATCGCTTAAATGCTTACTTGGCTCATTCGTACGCTTCCGTGTACCGGTCGATTTGTTTTTTGCGTATCTGTTGGTAAATTAAAATTTCCTGTGGGGCTGCAGGATTTTTGAATGAATGAACACGGTCTACATATGGTGTATGGAGAACCATTTGTGAATTATTTTGTTTAATGGCAATGGTCGACGTTTTTTGATAAATGCGCTTGTTTGACATAGTAACACACTGCGATAAAATGAGAATTAGTATTCTCTCTCATTAAATTACGGATAATACTAAAATTTACAAGCTTTTGAGTGGTCACTCTCAATAAATACTTTGTGTACCTATTTAGTAAGCAACTCAAAAATCGATGCGAGAGAGATAGTAAAACGAAATCAATGCGAGAGAGAACAACGATTCGCGCTTGACAATGCTGATAAATTCTGCGTAAGTCCATAAATTTTACGCAGAAATATTCACATCATCAGTTTCATATTTCTATTTGAACAGAGTCACCCTTGCACCCTTCCTCGGGACTCGTTGATTGATTTCTGTTTGCCAAGGACGGATATCAATTTAGTATCTTATTGTAGCCTCCATGTTGACTCAAAATGGCATTACCCTACTGTTCCAACGGGGTCCAGTTTGGCTTACATTGCTTATTTTTTAGGGGGCTATCTTCACAGATGAGACGTGCGACGCAAGCATAAGAAGTCACTTGTCAGACAAGTGATTGTCAGCCGTCATCGAAGCAACGCGTGTGTAATTTTTTACACAGTGAAACTTCTGTTCCGTTCATTTTAAAAGAAAACGGTTTCAAGCGTGTCCTTCTCATGTCTAGTCGTAAGTCTTGTCTGTAGGTTGTGGAGGCAATTGCTCACCCTTTGGTCAGATGGACGGATGATGAGGCTGCTAGCAATGTATGCCAAATCAGACCTTCTTGGAAGGGTATTGTAATACCAACTTAAAGCCTTCTGTTAATTATTGTAAGCGTTTTCCAGTTATTGTTGGATCAGTTGATTACAATTTGATGGCGGGGTTTTGTCAAGATCAAATGTTGGCGTTGGGAATGGGTATTTTGCGAGGATTATTTCAGGAAAGGGTTTTGAATTATTCTGACTGTTTTCATTGTCTCAAATTGAAATTTTCGAACCTTCAGCAATATAGATTTCGCATTTGACAATGATGATTGAAAAGTTTTAATTTCAAATCGTTAATTAATACGTCAATTAGCCGAGTAGTACCGGCTTAGAATAGCATCACCTCATATCGTTCCCAGAGTGGGTGTTGTAAAAAGTGACTAAGAGATTTGAAAGTTAATGTGTGTCGCAATTTTAGGTCACAGACTGAAAACCTGTCACTATGGTGATACACAGTCTTTAGAATGATTCTCAAACTTTTGTCAGATGTGGATTTAAATGGCCAATAGTTGTTTACGCTTTTCCTACCCCGCAAGGAATATAGGCGTAATGTAAGTATGTACGTATAGTAAGTACTTGAAACCCCCTTGGTACTTACTCTACTCGCTACCAAATGCTTCGAATAGTACAACTCGCTAAATAAGGCCCATCAAAGTACCAAACAGTTTAAGCTGCCATAATTAGCTGATACCTAATGGACACAAGTGCCACTATCAGTTTGAAAAGAAACAGTTCGGTATTGAAAACCAGAACCGGCCGCTTTTCCATCCAGTAAAATGATGTTCATCTACATACTCACAAAACTAAAAGGTGAACATTTTTATTTGATGAAGCTTTAGTCTAAAATCAACTTCATACACGTACCGAATCAGATCATCAAGCGTTTCGGTTATGGATTAATCGATATTATAAAAAAAATGGAAGCGCTAGTTTACGCTTGGTAGCTACTTAACTTGTATGCAAACTTATGTGCGGCTCAAGTTAAAGTTAAGCTACTAACTTGTTCCACATTACGTAATTACCGAACTAAGAAATTCAAGACCCCCTTCCTTGCAGTTCAGCTTAACCGACACTTAGTGAATTTATCTACGAAAATTCTAAGTAGGCTAAGTTTTGTAAGTGGTAAAGTTTCAGCCGCTACTTTATGAAGCGGGGACGGGTTTTATGAAAAACAACTTTATCCCAGGTAAAGACTAATATGAAGTACCTACCTACTCGATCTTTTTAGTAAAGACTTGAGTGCCTATAGGAATCAAAGCAGAGTTTATAGTAACATCAAAACTATGACCGTTGGTGTCACTTTTAAAACCGATATCTTTCGAGTGTTGGCAAATCTTTGAAAAGAGACCCTAACGATCATAGTTTTTCACTCACTAAGTTGATATTTATCATTATCACTTTGTGAATTTGTTCCCAGTCTGGTTAGGATATTGCAGGCTGAACCACCTGATCCGAAAAGTAAGACGGTTTCGTGCTTTGGATGGGAACGTTAAGCCGTCGGTCCCGGTTGCTGTCTAAGATGGCGGTCGTTACACAACCATGTCAGAGGCCTGCTACTTGCAGTAGGCGCTTAAAAAACTCCGACACCAGGGTTTATCGGGTCGTTTAACGAGTCGGTGTCCCACATGAAGAGAGAAAACATACGTATTACATACGAAAATCAAGTAATACTAGACGCCGGGAGTTTTCATTAAAACCATGGTATAATAAGATACTCCGCCTGGTATTTCTTTCCGAGACTCGTGAACCACGTGACCAACACAAGACTACGTCATCATGCTTGTGGGTTACCAAAACTACCCACTCTTATGATTATTTTTATAAATCATATAAGATACCGTTACCTAACTAATGAATACAATTTCAGTGTTGTTGTAAAGTTCAAGTTAATACACACGTAAATCTAAATTACAAAATTATTCAGAAATATTTTAACTCATTTCTCTGAGATTGAATTTACCCCATAACGTATTTTATTGAAATAAAGTGGCAATACTAAGTGACGTTGACTTGTGTTTCTCTGGGAAGGAAAGACCATGTTTTATTAGACTATGATTAAAACCACATTATTAAGCTTATTCAGTACGGCGATGATTCGAATGCTCTATAGGTGTGTAGCCTGCAACCGACGCGACCGCAGACGAAATGCCTGTGACATGTTTCAAACGCACGTAACCAACTTGCGGTGGCATCGTATCGTACGAAATGAATGAGAATTTTGAAAAAAAGTTTTAATGTGTAATAGCTATGAAATTGGAAATGAGTTTAGTTTTCTCAATATTTGCTACCTGTGATGGTTTAATTGCCAATTTTTGTTACTTGCTTGACTTATTTCTGTAGGTACCCAGAGGTACAATATTATGGAAATTAAAACATACAGATTGTCGAATATCATCATCAGGAAGGGGGGCACGAGCGGTAAGAAGGGCAGAAGAAGAAGCCCATAACAAAACAAAACATAAAATCTTACACGCGTCAGGAATGTCAGGATATAAAACCAACAGCACGTCGTGGGCGTATACTCGTCGAGTACCTGATGGATACTTGATGGATGGAATACTGCATAGTCAACTGCCGACTCCTGTCAGGATACTACATCGTCACATGCTATCTCGAACCACTGCCACTATAATGATAAACCACAGTATACTCACTATCACGTAGTCTGCTTTTCCATCCAGGCTGTTTCGGGCTGGGAGCCCTCATCAGGTATGGTGTAACCATACGACAGCATTCACACCACACCTAGAGGAACAATCTCGGAACCTTAGACTCACGCTAATCCACGTCAGCGCTTCTTCGCCAGTCGTCAGATCCCGATAATCAGCACTCCTCAACACCAGACACCGTTGAAGTCCTCTGCCTGCAGCCCTGCATGCCTACAAGGATAGACCACCAATTATTATCACCATTCTCGTACGATTTCTGCACTTCACTAACGTTTCGCATACCTTCGAAAGTATAACGATAAAAAACCATCACAAACTTCATGATCTCCTAAAATATTCCACTAGCCTTATAAAGCTAAGGCTCCACTATAGCCTGGATGCCCTGGTTCCTTTAAATACACCAGGATTATCATGATTCTATCGGATTACGAACGTAACTTCGAAAAGACACAAAGAAGACCATACCTTAGCTAGAACTGTCACAATCTCCACAAATATTCCGTAGCCCATACGAATCTAGGGCTCCGCCATCACCTGAAGACCGCAACTCCTCGAAATAGTCCAAGATTACCAAGATTTCGCCGGATTGAAATCTAACCTCAAAAGACAAGTTAACGGCAGCGCGGCCAAACCGAGAATGAATCAATCGCATTCGACACTCGAGGTCATCAATTCGTCATTCGTCAATCCCACTCGAATGAGTTCATTCGTTCAGTTACTCAATCTTCCATTTTCACTACACAACCGTGATTGTAACCCAAACTGGAACTGTCAAAGTTGTTTACTTAGTTTGCCGCCTAAGTTCCGTTTCTTTATCACGAAAGCAGCCATCAATGAACTGTGAGAACGAACTACATCGCCGCTAAAGTCAATCCAGTCTATCTTGCTGTCTTTAGTCTACTGTGTGCAAATAAAGCGCACCGCCTTCGCCGAGTGTTGCCAGCGCTATGCGTTTCGTTTCTGCAAGATTCAACTAGCAATGGAATGGAAAGACAAATTATCAAAACGCGAACTATCAACTGTCAAATAATTTCACTAAATACCCACAGAGTTCGATCATTCTCCGACACGGCCATTCTGACAAGTCAGCCGTCCTCGGCTGATGCGTAAAAGGAAACCAACTATGCTTTTCATTCCGCTCGTCCATCCTGACCATAACAAGTAGTCAGAGCAGTAGCTCCATATTTGGCCTCCCGCCACTTGGAACCCAACAACGAAAATAACTACTATGCTACTCACACACACACAACATACTTCGACACGACTCATATTGGCGTCTGATAAGTCTCAAGACAACCATAGTCTGGCATCTGATAGACTTCATGGCAACCCAAACCAAAAGCAGCGTCTGATAAGTCTCAAGACAACCGTAGTCTGGCGTCTGATAGACTTCAAGACAATCTGCACATGGTGCCTGATCCGATCTCAAGACAACCTGCTCCGCATCCGGCGTCTGATAGATCTCAGGGCAACCATACACTGTTACTTGATCCGATCTCAAGATAACCTGCAGCCGGCATCTGTTAGATCTCAAGGCAACAGTCATTCAGCGTCTGATAGACCTCAAGATAACCTGCAGTGAATGTCTGATAGATCCCAGTGCAATATTCACATTGCAACTGAAGTGATCCAGAGACTAACTGCATCTGGCATCTGATAGATCTCAAGACAACTGTAAACGAGCATCTGATAGTCCTCAAGATAACCTGCATCCAGCGTCTGATAGATCACAGGACAATCCATATGGTGCCTAATGTGATCCTAAGACAGCCTGCTGGCATCTGATACGCCTCAAGATAACCCGTGCCTGGCGACTGATAGATCTCAGGGCAACCTCCATTTGCACCTGATCTGATCTCAAGACAACCAGTATGCTGCGAAATCAGAGCTCTCTATCATAGCAAGGCACATAACAGCAATATGATGATTGCCAATTATGTTCCTCTGGTCAAAAAAGCACCGACACTACACAAACATTCACCATGTACTAGCAGGAATACACTGTACTCTGATTAATTCAAAACTCGATTCACTTTCAGTCATCAATACAGTCAAGTCAAGTAAACATTTCATAAAACACAAAAACGACTTTCACTCCAAAACAAAGAAACAATTGAATGTACTGTAGTAAACTAACTGCAAAAAGCGTTGTGCAATAGAGCACAATTACTCATTGAAAAAAAGACAACAAAATTCAAATAAGTCATCTCTCTGAAGAATCATCTCTGTGATTCAAACAAGTCATATCTCTAAAGAATCAGTAAAGATCAAACCGACAAAGATCAAAACAATAATTAAAATGATACTCAAATCAATCGAAACCAAAAAGCCACTCAAGTCAAGAAGTTCAAGAACAAAACGGTATCCAAATCAACAGTCTTTCAATATTTTCATGTCACGTAAAATCTCATCTAAGACAGTTTAGGCTCACTGACAAATTCTCACACTGACCAGTGTAATCAACAGAGCTTCCAATCTTCGCGAAGCACGTAATTGCCATATGATGATAGCAGTTTACGTTTTTCCGCTCACAAGAACTACTGTTGTTACGTCGGCTAACCACCAAGCGTAACGAGAGAGTTTGGCTAACCACCAAACGATCAGAGCTGGCTACCCACCAAACTCAAGAGAACACTCAGTTTATTTGGCTACCCACCAAATAAACGCTTTCCATTTGGCTACCCACCAAAGGAGTACCAACTTGGCTAACCACCAAGTTGCCAGGCTTCCGGCCAAATAAGACCACCTGCCATGTCATAATCAGGCTACCTGCCATGTCATAATCAGGCTACCCGCCATGTCATCATCAGGCTACCCGCCATGTCATCATCAGGCTACCCGCCATGTCATCATCAGGCTACCCGCCAAGACATAATCAGGCTATCGACCCAATCACCCATTCCGTCAGTGAGGCTATATACAACGACTTACAACTTCTGTTATCAGAATCATTATTATCCTCCTCCAGGTTAAATTCAACTGGAATCTGTTGATTTGGCTACGATTTGGCTTGTGAGGTCTGCTCAAGTTCAGAGAAGACAGGTAAACCGTATCTACAACAATGTTCGCTATCTCGTAAGAAATCAAAGCAAAAACTAACAAAGCAATGGTACACATACAACACCTCGTATGTGTAAGAGGTTACACACACCCGAACGATCGTATCCTATACCAAATAGCAAAGAAGTATGCTGCAACACAAATAACCAAAGCAACTATCAGCAATGGTACTCGATCCTATAACCTTACAACCATCTGAATCGGTAGCACACCAATGTCAAAATCTGAACTCCGCACAAAAACAAAGGTAATCCCTCTGTCAAAATCTTAAAACAACCTAAACCATGAAAACAAGGGTAATCCATACCGCTAGAACACATTTGACATCTATCTCAAATAATCATCAATACACTACTATCATCATTGATACTCCATCCCAGTACCATGTTCCTCATAACGCAAACCACTAAAACAATGGTCATCCCACTTCTGATGTCGAAGATATATCAGGAAGGGGCACGAGCGGGAAAAAGGGCAGAAAAAGAAGCCCATAACAAAACAAAACATAAAATCTTACACGCGTCAGGAATGTCAGGATATAAAACCAACAGCACGTCGTGGGCGTATACTCGTCGAGTACCTGATGGATACTTGATGGATGGAATACTGCATAGTCAACTGCCGACTCCTGTCAGGATACTACATCGTCACATGCTATCTCGAACCACTGCCACTATAATGATAAACCACAGTATACTCACTATCACGTAGTCTGCTTTTCCATCCAGGCTGTTTCGGGCTGGGAGCCCTCATCAGGTATGGTGTAACCATACGACAGCATTCACACCACACCTAGAGGAACAATCTCGGAACCTTAGACTCACGCTAATCCACGTCAGCGCTTCTTCGCCAGTCGTCAGATCCCGATAATCAGCACTCCTCAACACCAGACACCGTTGAAGTCCTCTGCCTGCAGCCCTGCATGCCTACAAGGATAGACCACCAATTATTATCACCATTCTCGTACGATTTCTGCACTTCACTAACGTTTCGCATACCTTCGAAAGTATAACGATAAAAAACCATCACAAACTTCATGATCTCCTAAAATATTCCACTAGCCTTATAAAGCTAAGGCTCCACTATAGCCTGGATGCCCTGGTTCCTTTAAATACACCAGGATTATCATGATTCTATCGGATTACGAACGTAACTTCGAAAAGACACAAAGAAGACCATACCTTAGCTAGAACTGTCACAATCTCCACAAATATTCCGTAGCCCATACGAATCTAGGGCTCCGCCATCACCTGAAGACCACAACTCCTCGAAATAGTCCAAGATTACCAAGATTTCGCCGGATTGAAATCTAACCTCAAAAGACAAGTTAACGGCAGCGCGGCCAAACCGAGAATGAATCAATCGCATTCGACACTCGAGGTCATCAATTCGTCATTCGTCAATCCCACTCGAATGAGTTCATTCGTTCAGTTACTCAATCTTCCATTTTCACTACACAACCGTGATTGTAACCCAAACTGGAACTGTCAAAGTTGTTTACTTAGTTTGCCGCCTAAGTTCCGTTTCTTTATCACGAAAGCAGCCATCAATGAACTGTGAGAACGAACTACATCGCCGCTAAAGTCAATCCAGTCTATCTTGCTGTCTTTAGTCTACTGTGTGCAAATAAAGCGCACCGCCTTCGCCGAGTGTTGCCAGCGCTATGCGTTTCGTTTCTGCAAGATTCAACTAGCAATGGAATAGAAAGACAAATTATCAAAACGCGAACTATCAACTGTCAAATAATTTCACTAAATACCCACAGAGTTCGATCATTCTCCGACACAGATAATACCTACGTACCTACCAACAATATAACTTTAAACCATGCATTAACTAAAAAAAAGTTCTGTTATTTCAGTTACTGTGAAGGGTTATTTGCTGTTATTTTTTCTATATTATGAAATTAGATATATCTAAGCTCTCCCTACCCCTTGTGTCCAATCCATCACAAAAACTTCTTCACAACTTTCCAAAACTTAATAACCGAATTACCATCCAATTTAACTCTCATCAATTTTCATTTTCATGTTTAAAATTGGAAGCCGCATTATAATCTGAAATGCATTTCCTGATTGGGTTCAAGTTTGAACTAGGAACTTTGCCGTTGCGTCTAGTGACATGTGAGATTGAACCTGCGACCGCAGAAGGGGTGTTAGAATAACGTGATACACCGGCTAAAGAGTTTGGCGAACTGAGACGTCATAATATACATTTCAATACAATACAAAATGCTTTATTTGCACAAAAAACAAAAACGATATAACATACTGCAGAAGAAAAAATCAGTACAATATAGGCGACTTTATTGTTAGACTAGCAATTTCTATACAGGGAGTAACAAAAAGGATCTGCCATTCAAATATGACGATCAGCTGATTGATTTATGATGCTAGGTCCAAATATTATTTTTATTTTTCGAGCCATGTTCCATGGAGAAAATTGTACAGTTTCATGAGTACCTATCTTGACATCCTTTCGGATTGTTATATTCTTTTTGTTACTGCCGGTATATTTTGTTCTTTGAATAAATTAACTTTTTTTCACTGCGTAAAACTGAATGTAAAACACGTGCAAATCAACAGAAATTCAAATTGTAGGACTATGATAACCAAAACTTTCTACGGGAATTAAGAATTACCCTCATTCCTAAAATTAATAATCTGACATTTGGCATAAAAAAGCAGCTGACTACATATTCAATCTTGTTATTTTCCTGCTTCATAATTTTGTTGTTTTAGACTTCTTCTGCTGTATGGGGATTGGACACCTCTGAACTCTGGTGTCTGGAGTACATTGAATCTTCACAAACCTAGCTCTAAATGACAAAGCTGACTCATAAAGCTAGATATACACATGGATAGTATGGAATACAGTAAACAGCATGTCATTCTCGCCAACCATGTGTAGATACGTAAAAAAGAAAACTCTGTAGGTAGGTAATCACATTAGTATAATTGCAGTGCAGGGCTGGAAGTTTGTCCATTACAGCATTATTGATGGGTTTCAAATTGCATCAGCCCTGAGGGACATGCAACCCTATGTCAGGGTTATTGAGGGAGAAATCGATTGGATAAAGTTTTTTTTAGTTTGAGGTATGCCAATATTTGTGCAGGTGCTAAATGATTTGTTAACTTGCGGCACATTGTAGTGTTGTTTGTAAGTACAGTTTTTTTAACACATTTGTGTCTAATAAAATTCTTACTAGGTAGTATAATTGTATTTATAGGACATACAATATGCTGAAAAGCTAGGCACTGTTTTCTGCCCAACTGAAAGTGCGCATTTTAGTGACTAATGGATAATTTCAATTTGTAATGCTAAGTAGTTACATAAAAATCTGTGATCAAATTTTGTCAATTTCAAAACAAACAAAAGCATTTTTTTTATGCAAAAAATTGTCTTGTTGAGTCAAATTTTTTAAAAAGCCTCATTCATAGCTTCAAAATTCATAGGAGTTACTTATCTTACTTCACCAAGAGCTAGAGTGGAAAACTGTTAGCAGAGTCCTGGTTCAGGTTGAAGAGCTCAGGTCAAGCGAACTAACCAGCTGCTCTCTCGACAGTTGAGCGAATTGCTGGAAGTTGAAGCAAGAAATTCTAGCTCAAACGATAGGAGGTAGTTTTGGCTTTGACTACAACTGTTAGCAGGTTAGAAAAAATATCCTTTTGAATGACCACATTAATGTTTTAAATAGTAACTCAAAAGTTTACAAGAATACATAAACATACATCAAGCTACGATAGCATAAAAATTTCTTACTTTACGCGGAGTGGAAAGCTGTTAGCAGAGTCCTAGTTCAGGTTCAGGAACTCAGGTCAAGCGAGCTAACAAGCTGCTCTCGCAAATTAGGACAGTCGAGTGAACTGCTGGAAGTTGAGAAATGAACTTTTAATTGGCTTCGTCTTTTACATAAAGATCACATGAAAGAATATACATACTTATCGGGAAACAGTGATATCATCTTCAGGGTATTGAATAAGTTTCAAACATTCTTAATAACTACAAAATAAAATACTTAAAAGAAACGCGATTTACCATTTTTTTACTACTGACGTCACTTCGATGCAAAGAAAGAACTACTTTCACGACATCAAAAAATGTCTCAACACTGCTTCAAATGTGAGAAGCCCTCTTCAACCAGAGTGAAAAGCTTTAAGCAGAGTTCAGGGTGGTGCAGGTTGAGGAGCTCAGGTCAAGCGAGCTAACAAGCTGCTCTCGCAAATTGGGACAGTCGAGCGAAGTGCTGGAAGTTGAATCTAGATTATAGCTGAGACATGAACTTTTAATTGACTTTGCCTTTGACATTAAGATCACATGAAAGAATATATGTACATACTTATCGGGAAACAGTGATATCATTTTCATGATCTTGAATAAGTTTCAAACATTCTTCATGAAGCTACAAAATAAAATACTTAAAAAGAAAGGTGATTTACTCGTACCAATTTTTTATTACCCACGTCACATCGATGCAAAGAAAGAACTACTTTCATTACACCAAAAAAATGTCTCAACACAGCTTCAAATGTGATAAGCCCACTTAAACTGGAGTGAAAAGCTATTAGCAGAGTTCAAGGTGGTAGAGGAACAGGAGCTCAGGTCAAGCGAGCTAACAAGCTGTTAGCTCGCTTGACTTGAGAGTCATGTTGAATTGGGACAGTCGAGCGAAGTGCTGGAAGTTGAATCTAGAAGTTATAACTGAGAAATGAACTTATAATTAATTGGTTTCGCCTTTGACATAAAGCTCACATGAAAGAATATACATACTTATCGGGACACAGTGATATCATCTTCATGGTCTTGAATAATTTTCAAACAATCTTAATGACTACAAAATAAAATAGTTAAAATGAAACATGCTGCACCAATTTTTTACTACTTGCTTCACTTCGGTACAGTGAAAGAACTACTCACGACACCAAAAAAAAGTCTCAACACTGCTTCAAATGTGAGTGAAGTGAGTGAAAAGCTATTAGCAGAGTTCAGGGTAATGCAGGTTCAGGAGCTCAGGTCAAGCGAGCTAACAAGCTGCTCTCGCAAATTGGGACAGTCGAGCGAAGTGCTGGAAGTTAAAGCGAGAAGTTTTAGCTCAGAAATGAATGTATATTTCCTTTAACATAAAAATCATCTGAAAAATATATCTGCTTATCGGTAAACAGTGATATCATCTTCATGGTCTTGAATAATTTTCAAACATTCTTAATGACTACAAAATAAAATAGTTAAAATGAAACATGCTGCACCAATTTTTTACTACTTGCTCCACTTCGGTACAGTGAAAGAACTACTCACGACACCAAAAAAATGTCTCAACACTGCTTCAAATGTGAGAAGCCCTCTTCAACTAGAGTGAAAAGCTATTAGCATAGTTCAGGGTGGTTCAGGTTAAGGAGCTCAGGTCAAGCGAGCTAACAAGCTGCTCTCGCAAATTGGGACAGTTGAGCGAAATGCTGGAAGTTTTGAAGCGAGAAGTTTTAGCTGAGAAATGAACGTATAAAGTTGGCTTTAATTCACTTATCGGGAAAAGTGATATTATTTTCATGGTCTTGAATAAGATTCAACCATTCTTAATGACTATAAAATAAAATACTTAAAAAGAAACGTAATTTACCAATTTTTTACTACCCACGTCACTTCGATGCAATTTTAATTTTATTTATTTATTTCGTAAACTGCACATAATACCTATTTGGTTATTAAAAATACACCTAAGTTTTAATATCGAATAACATAGTTTAACATATTAAATGAAAGAACTACCTATCACGGCACCAAAAAAATGTCTCAACACAGTTTCAAATTTTATAAGCTCACTTCCAACTAAACTGAAAAGCTATTAGCAGAGTTCAGGGTGGTTCAGGTTCAGTAGCTCAGGTCAAGCGAGCTAACAAGCTGCTCTCGCAAATCGGGACAGTCGAGCGAAGTGCTGGAAGTTTTGAAGCGAGAAGTTTTAGTTAAGAAATGAACTTATAATTGGCTATGCTTTTATAAAAAGTATACCTAAATATAGTAAAAATAATTGTAATGTAATTAGCCTTGAAAAAGGTTCCATCATTCTTAATTACTACGAAACAAAATACTTATATAATGATCTCCACTCCGCCGGTTTTTATTATTCACATCACTTCGACGCTATGAAAGAATCACTTTTATCACACAGAAAAAATATGTCTAAACAGCAGCTTCTGATAAACTCACTTAGCTCACTTCACGGCGACTAGAAAGCTGTCAGTAGAGTTCAGGGTGGTGCAGGTTCAGGAACTCAGGTCAAGCGAGCTAACAAGCTGCTCTCGCAAATTGGGACAGTCAAGCATTGGAAGTTGAACCGAGAAGTTTTAGCTGGAGATGAACGTACAATTATTTTCCTTCAACGTAAAGATCATTTGATAAAAGTAGGTACATACGTTTCGGAAAATGTGATATTATTATCTTTATGGTCTTGACTTATATTCAAAGGCGCTCCACCGGCTCATAATCAACACCATTGTCTTAGTAGCAGCTCCAAATTTTATAATTATATAATTACTTAGCTCACTTCACGTAGAGTGGAAGGAAAGATGTTAACAGAGTCTTAGGTACAGGAACTCAGGTCAAGCAAGCTAACAAGCTGCTCTCGCAAATTGGGACAGTCGAGCGAAGTGCTGGAAGTTGAAGCGAAAAGTTTTAGCTCAGAAATGAACGTATAATTGGCTTTTCCTTTAATAAAAAAATTATCACAAAATAAATACGCATTTATCGTAAGAAATGTGATTGGTCTTAAAAGAGTTTCCATAATTCTCAATGACTACGAACCAAAATTCTTATAATAAAACGCGCTCCGCTGTTTTTTTATTACTCGCATCACTTCGACGCAATGAAAGAATCACTTTCACCACACCAAAATATTAAACTATATAACTAACAGTCGATTCAAATATTGTCTCACTTATTTCATGTAGAGTGGAGAGCTATTAGCAGAGTTTCTGGTTCAGGTTTAGGTGCGCAGGTCAAGCAAGCAAACAACTGCTCTCGCAAATTGGGACAGTCGAGGTAAGTGCTATTTGGCACCGTGCAGTCATCAGCGCCACCTAGCGGTCGCAACTCTCCTGGTCTAGCCGTTTTGTCGTTTTGTAACGAATATTAATTCGCACAGTTTTATAAAGTGGATTATTATATTTTCTACGCGGGACTGATAGAAGTCATCGCCTTAAGAATACGTACCCGCTTTAAGAATCGGCACCATTTACCAGTAAATAACACGTGCATGGACGCGCCCGGGATAAAGGAAATGCAATCGCATCTGGCTGGACCTTCTTGCAAGGGAATAAAGACTAAAACAGCCTACCTGCATGATTTCAATAATAATTTTGTTTGGGTTTGTTGTCGCTGAGCCATGCGTAAGACAGTCAATCCCCGGCCTCGGTGACGATAACGCGCGGAATCGTCTGAGGACATGGCGGAAAATTTTAATAAAGGACAACTCTCGCGCGCGCCAAATGTTGTCTTTAGTGAACTAATAAGATTATTATTTTTCAGGGTCATCTTCGTCGTCGTGCATCGGACCTGGGCGTCGTCGAACGGGTATTCCTGATTGTTATCCCTTTCTAGACCTAGAGGTCTCTATCAAAACCTAACCTTCCCTGGGAAGTCGTGTCATACCTACTCTTTTCTTACAGCACGCGTAACTTGCCGCCGTTCGAGTCGATCATCGCACAACCGTGATATTATTGTTTTCTTTTACCCTTAATAAAACAGGTAAAGCAGCCGTTCACGAAGAAAGGACCGCTAGGCCGGTTAAGACTACGAGCTAATCGAGTCAACGCTGCCAGCTCAGAACGAGACCCGCGATGGCTTCAGATCAATATGTGCGGTCTAGGACGTCTGGAGTTATTACAGCTAAGTGGACGCTTGTTTTAATTTATAATAATGTTGTGTATTCCGTTCCAGCTTCCCTATTTTATGTTCTTTCCTTATGTAGAAACGCGCGTACTTATAATTGCACAACGTAGAGTCTGAACTAAATCCACTAGACGAGTTAGGTATCGAAGGCCAAGTTTTACACTATAAATCCTTTAAAGATTTTATTAGGTAGGTAGAACTTTAGTTACAGTGGTGCCGTGATGCCAAGATGAAACGTTTTTTAAAGGGCGAATCATTTTGATTCGAACACGTATCAAAGAAACTGGGTTACTTACTATAGGTAGTGAAGTAGAAATGTATACAAGAAATTTTGTAATTTAGATGCTCAATTTTGTTGTATTGTACAAATTCGTATTGTTCAATCATCGATAGAAAGGACCGACGCTAGGTAGAAAAAAAAAGGTCAGGCTATTGTTTGCTGTAAAAAGTAGGTAGGTCTAGTAAAGACAGTAAAGCCGACTTTATAACCGAACAAAATATAATAATTATATATACAAAATCTAATGTTTTAAAGCATTTGAAATGATTAAAGAGTTTTGAACCATAACGTAAAACAAAATTAAAATAGGTATATATTCTTATGTAGGTTGACTATTAGAGAAATGGTATGAGTGTTAGCTACCACATTGCTTGTATCTTTGGAAAAAGAAATTACTAATATTTTATTGATTGTAATTTAATAAATACCTAGTAATGGGACGCTGGATTTCAGTCACGAGCCATCGCGGTTTATTGTGGACTTGACAGAAGACTAAATTGTTTTTATTCTAAAGAGATTTCATAGGTACCTGGGTTATGAAAAAAAAAAACCTGTTTATCGTTAAAGCGATTAGGGATTATTAGCGCAAATTATGTTTATAGCTTGCATTGTATGATCATCCATTATTCTGCAGTCGAATTCTTAGCTTACGGACGGAGGATTGTTTGTTATGAGATACAAAGGATCTATTAAACAAAGGAACTACAGTTAAATAGCCAAACAAATGCAATTCGATTTTGCATTCAAGGGGTTCCGTAATGTGCTAAGAGGCCATCGTAGTCCTTTCTTTGATGTTTCGCCTTATTATATCCAACAAATGGGTTTGTTTCAACGCTAGGGAACCCTAAAATTCTTTAATAATTGTACGACGGTATTCTTTTATCTCTGATTTAGGCAAGTAGGTAGTTCATTAGCAGTGCCGCTTGGTTAGTTGGTAAACTTAGGTTGAAAAGGAAGCTAGATGAATTTTCGCGCATACTTAAGAGCGGGGTTTAAATAAACCTGGATGCTAAGTAGATCTTAGGATTCATTTCGATGTACTAAACTTGTGGATCTCATTATCGACCTGTTCAGATTGCGAATGGAATACCTAACTAGATATATATCTATATTGTGTTATATATACTTATATAACTGTCCTGTCATGCTGACAACCTGTCACTATAGCGATATACGACAATGGCTGAAGCGGCCTTCAAATATTTGTTAGACGTGGCGATAATGACCGTATTTTATGGCCGTTGATGCTCTGCCTACCCCGCAGGGGATGAAGGCGTGATGTGTGTATGTATGTATGTATAGCTGTCCAGCAGTGGACGTCTTTAAAATTTTTATAGTTAGGAGGGTGTCATTATTTTAAAAGCGACAAAATTACTTGTGAGTTGAAATAATGGGTGTGGGTTTTCAAACTTATTACCATACCTACATGACAGTATATAGGTAGGAATGTTTTGGTTGTCTGGCAGTGGATACCTCATGGCTTTTGACAGTTAGGGGCGTGTAAATTATTGTCAAGTGACAGAATTAATTGTGAGGTGAGATGATAATAATTTTTCAGAACTGTTGCTATACCTACATGACAGTAGGTATGTATGAATGTTTGATTGTCCGGCAGTGGATAATTCATGGTTTTTGAAAGTTAGGGGCGCGTAATTCTTTAAGAATAAGAGATCTTGTTGCAGTATATAATGATCGTAGTTTAAATATTATGCTAAATTAGCAAAATATGTATGTATGTTTTGAGTTAAGGATTATGGTTCAGCAGTGGACATAATGGCTTTGATGATTAGGGGCGTGTTATGCTTATGAGAATAACAGGTGCGAATTTATTATGAAGTGAGATGATTCTTGATTGGAGTTTTAAACCCTCACAAAGTATCCCTGTGAGTAAGTTGTTTTACCCTAAGTTACGCCATCCACAATAAAATCAAGCATGTTAAACTTGTTCTTACTTGTAGAACTTTGGCGACCGTTTTTTTTTTGCATTCATCCCTTAGTCGCTCGTTCTGGGTATTTTGTTTATGACCGGCGACTGCTTGTGGTGAAACGCTAACACGTGTTTTCAAGTAACCTATTCCAGTAGAAAAGAATCATCCAGGATCCCATTTTGTTTTTATAAACCGGCAATAAATTCAGAAAACGTCCAAAACTTTGCTTTTAGTTAAACAAGTGGGCATCATTTCGACCCTTTGAGTAACAAATGTCGTAAAAGCCAAATCGCAACTTTTGGGAAATCGCAAAAAACTAAAAATGGAAAACGATAATGTTGTGTAATTTTCACATTTTTAAAGCTATATTAGTACTGTTTATATATGTTTTTGGCCGCCAAAATGCCTTTCAAAGTGTATAAGAATAAATATGCTAACTTCAACAGTTCAAGAGATAGGGTGGCTTTTACTACATTTTGTTTTAGAAAAATTGGTGGTTACGACAATTTTTTTATGTATGGAGACAATCAAAATTGTTGTAATTACTTTTTGTTAAACACGATGAGCCACTTTTTTTGTAGTAAAATACAAAAATCTGGAAAAAGAATGTAGATTTTTGTAGGTAAAATTATACTTATTTGGTAGCTACGCTGATAGTTTACTCAATCTTGCATAGTTTTTTTCATATGCAGATACATTTTCAAGCCTTTACCCCTTGCAGAGTAATTAGAGCATTCAAACATGTAAAAATCTGTAGTTTTCAGCACTTCTTACTTACTTTTCGGCGTATTTACTGGCGGTATACTATTCACAATCGTAAACTATATACCAATTTTTAACAATTGTTGGGCTATCGCATAAAATATAATAATCGCGTACCCAAAAACATAGATTTAGACATTTGATCCAAGCAGGGATTGCCATACGCTATGATGATGATCGCGTACCCAATGGATATGAAACTATAAAGTTCTTAGTCACTTCACATAATATAAGATCGATCAAAAGGCGAAAAGATGAGCTGGTTTAAGTCGACATAAAAAGTTTATAAAATTTATGAGGTTTGTACGATGTGCCTATGACGTAGGTAGGTTTATTTTTCGAATGAGCTTAAAGACTTGAAGGTGTGTCATCAAAATAAATAACATTATACTATAAAAGGTTACATCTAGTACAAATCTCTTAAGAGTGTGTTCTCCTCACAAAACTGAACAACTTTTGTCAGAAACTTTTCTTCGAAATATGAAATAAAAGTTTGGTCCTCCCATACAAAAGTTGAAAAAGTGTCACAATTAAAAATTACAATCACATCTGACAAATTGAATAGTTCTTTGATAACTGACAAGGGGTTAGAGAGTCAGATATAGATTTTTTATACGGTATTCAATTCTGCAAAGCATCAGAATGAGAGCTAGATAATAAAGTATGCTGTATGCAACTTTTTACTGGAAAAACTTCAAGCTAATCGTGTGCATCTCGTCAGCAAGCCTAGTTCGCATACCAGCCTTTGATATACTAGCATTTAGTGAAAAATTGGTGCCATCTACCAGTAAAATGACAAAATTTGTGCAAAAACATGAAAGATTTGTGTTCGTGCTTTATTTTATATATGGCAAAAAAGCGACATCAGAGCTGTTTTAGCTTTGACATTTACAGACGGATAGCAGGGCCTGTAGTGTCTTGTGACTCATTGTATTTTTTTACTATGTATGTTTTAGTGTACAATTAATGAATAAGTTCTAATAGTCCACTAACTTGATAAAACTGAAAGACATACTTATTGACGTATGTGAAGACGTTCATATTTTTTCAGCCGTTCACGTTCTGCCTACCCCATAAGAGATAAAGGCGTGATTAATGCAATGCATGTTTGTACAGAAAAAGAAAGAGCTACTACGTGCAATATTTTATGTATTACGTTGGGACCGATACATTTAGATAATATTTTCATTAAGTGTGTCATACAAAAATTACAAAACACTATCAAAATCAAAGAAAAGGGGTAATAAATTGAATGATAATAATTTGAATCAGATGAAAAACTACTAGGCTTTAATAATTTTGAATTAAAAGAACTCAATATTGAACAAAAGAGAAAACAAAATCAGTCGATGACTGAAAATACGAAAAATTATTTCAAAAGACGTAAATAATTGAAGAAAGTGAATATTATGTTGTACCAAATTATTAAATTGCTGGCGTAAAAATATTTAATAAGACTGTCAATCCACCAAAAAAATCTTAAAAGCTAAAATAAAGAAGAAAACACTTCAAAAATATTTTTTTATCATTATTTAACAACCACATTTAAAACCTAGAATTTAATTATGTTACTTAGTGATATCGTTCTTAATAAATTAATATTTTGATTAAATAAATACTTTTTCATACTGCAATAATTCATCTATTTTATCTGCAACTTGGTTTTTTACTACATGAAAAAAGAATATTATTTCATTCATTATGTATTTTACATCAATAATCGTCAAGCTTTATTGTCCCAAAAACAGTAAATACTGTCGTAAACACCAGGGAGGTAACAAAAATAATGTAGTAAAAGCCAATTGTTGGAGTAATCTATTTAAGACTTTTTAAGGTTTGGATGAGTACAGAAAGGATATATTGTTATACCTCTTTATCTCTATAAATATTTTTTATCGGTTACTGTCATGAATGTTATAATATTTTAAAGTTCTTGTTCATTACCACAATTGGCTGGTAACCTGAAATGGCTAAAAGCTTCGCATCATGTTTAATGTTGTAAAAGAAAAAGTATCAAATTATTTGTCTTTTACGACAAATTGAACGTTTTCACTTTATTGGTCTTTTTGTGAAAATATGTCGTATAAGCCACCTTTTTACATACATGTTATTTACGACACTTTTTTAGTGTCTTAGGCGTCCAAAAAAGGTGCTTACGACAAAAAAAATTAAATATTGCAGTTTTTATTGTCTAAAAATCTGTGTAGTAAAAGCCATTTTTTTCAAGTTATTAAAATTTTAAATATACAGATCGATAGAGCTCGTCAAACTACATAAGATGGCATTAAAAGCTCATTTTCGCCAAAATGGCTTTTACGACATTTGTTACTCAAAGGGTCGATTTATTATCAGTTATTGCTAAGGCGACCATTTCGTTTCTCACAGCTCTTGGTTGAGAGGCGTTTATTTTTTTCACTTTGTTTAGTTTTCGTATAAAATGGGCGCGCGGTGCTGGCAACACTGCTCTGTCAGTGTCACGTCCTCTGCCGTCGCTCGCTAGCGTTGTTGAAGCGAATTTTAGTTTTAAGTGGTGTAAAATTAAGGTGTTTTGGCGGTTTTCTCGTGTGCTATTTGCCACAAGCCATGGCTTCCCTGTGCGGTGGGGAAGTGAACCAAGTGAATTTTGGTTTCGGCTTTTTGATTGAGGCCAACGTGGTCGCCGGTAACATAACCTCACTTTGAGTCGTCGCTCGCGTCGTGGCTGCAGATAGCTACGTATTTTAATTATAAATGATTGGAGGCCAACGGGGCCGATTTCTCATTCGGAGAGAAATCTTTTAGTTATTTTGTGTTAAAAAACATTATGTGATGTCGAACTGTGAACTATAGTGCAAATTGGAGGAAAGGAGTTCTAGAACGAGCGGATGTTCCAGTGCTGTGAGTTTAGGTTATTCCCTATTCCTGCGCTCCTAAAATATCCTGAATACCTGATTCCTGTCATACTTAAACTCACAAAGAAACGGCGTCATCGTTTGCTCGGTAAGCAATTCGTTGCTGGGCCCTGTTTAAGTAGATTTTGGAAACAAGAATTTCTCGGCCGGAAACTTTCCGGAACAAAATTCTCTCATTAAATTTATTTTATTTAGCTATAGTAAAGAGCACTACGAATCGTAGTCAAATGTTGTTCCGGGCTGATCGACCATTTAGTTTTAGATTTTAAGATAACTTTAATTTGCTTCCACTGCGCTAAGATCAGCTTCGGAATCAAACATTTTTGGTAGCAGAGCGTGGTTGCTTTATTGCAACATAGTTAGCCGTAATTTAGTATTAAGCGTGTTTTTATATTACCCACATATTTTATTAATTTTGGAAAATATTGTTTCGGTTTTTTTGTGACTGTATTGTTTGCCTAGTGAACGGTATCTTATCGGTAAGGTCTAGGCCAGTCAACTAACATTTATTTTGTGGTATTTGTTTATTGGTTTTTCGTTCTATTAAGTCGAGTGTGTAAAAGTTGGTACCATGGCTCCTCGATCGCCAGGTATAAGGCTGCTATAAAGACAGAATTAAGGTGGTTTACTACCACAGCGGCAATGATCGGCCGCGAGGACCGGGAGGACGCGCTCTTGAAAAGTGCACTACAGGCAGATGAACGGGTTCGGGTTGTGTCGGAACACCTCACAGAGTGCCTCATGCTCCTTGAGGAAGCTCCTAACCCTGAAGATAAGGAGCTGGTTGAGGGCGATGTAAGCCAGTGCTTGGAGCTGGCACAGGACATTGCGCAGGCAGCTGCGGACATATCTAGGCGACGTGACGGAAAGGAAAAGCCATTCCGTGGTAAAGTGGGACAAGGATTACAGGTGCCTCTTCCGCCTGTTACGGTTCCAGTCTTTGCAGGCGATTACGCCGACTGGCCGGCGTTTGAGGACCTGTATAGCAGTGTGGTCCACACACGGACGGACATAACGCCGGCGTACAAGATGGCTCAGCTGATGTCCAGGCTACATGGAGAGCCTCATGAATTGCTGACGCATTTGGCTGTCTCGGATAGCAATTATGAGGTGGCGTGGAAGATCCTTACCGACCGGTATCGAAACAAGCGCCTGATTGTAGACAGGCTGTTAGACCAGTGGCTGTCAATACCAACCATAACGCGAGGTACGGACCTCCGCGAGAAAATCTTCCACCCAGTCAGTGTCGCGGTCAGCGCACTAGAGCGACAGGGTTTGCCAGTGGCGGGCTACGGTTATATCTTGGTCCACACAGTGCTTCGCCGCCTGCCGAGCGAAATGGTCGCTCGATTCGAGCAGCTACATGGGGCAAGTCCTCGGACCACCTCCCGACCTACGAGGATCTGAAGTCGTTCCTCGAGGCCGAAAGCAGGCGAGTGGACGTCCAGGCTGGTGAAGCCCTCGCAAGGAGACCTCTGCCCTCGCCACCCGGAACGGCCGGGTGCACCGGCGCGAGGAGGCAACAGTGGGCAACCCAGGCGGTACAACACCGCATTGGAATCAGGGTGTGCCTACTGCAGGGAGACAGGCCACGGGGTGGCAGCGTGTCAGGAGTTTGCTGCGCAGCGGGTTCAGAGGAGACGGGGTGTGGCACAGCAGAGGCGTTGGTGTTTTCGGTGCCTGGGGCCGCATCAGGTGCGAGTGCCCTTCAAGCACCAACTGTAGGTACTGCCAGGGTGCGCACCATCCGCTGCTCTGCATGAATCGCTCCGGAGGCGCCGGGGCAGCGCTGGATCGGATCAGCGAAGGAGCCTGCCCACCAAGGGAGGGAGCAACGCTCCCCACCCTCCAAGGAGGAGCCCACCTCCGCATCGGTCACAGGGACAGGCAGGGGGACGTCAACAGACGGAGCCCACTTACCCAAGGACGTGGGGACGATCCCCACCACGGCAGCAGGTGCCGGATTGGGGAAGAACGGCACAGGAACATGGCCAAGGACACCCATCCCAGGTACGGGATCAAACGGGCGGGTGTCAGGGGAGCACTAGGCAGCCACCAGGGTACATGCAGTATTCTGCGGGCTTGAGCCACCTGGTTGGGTCTCAAGACCCACGCATGCCTCCGCCTATGCCTGAGTACCCGCGGCTACAGGCGCAACCTCGGTACGGACGTTTGCCGTCGGGGTACTATAGAACTCCAGCCATGGCCTTTATGGGCAGACCTCCCTACCAGCAGGAGTGGGACCCATACACAGGTTTGGGTAGCGAGGATACCCCGCGGGACGCGGCCTCACCGCGTTTAGATTCCCGCTAGGTAATCGCCGCCTACTCATCAGCTTCGGCTCCCCGTCCAATCACGGTACTTTTGCCAACGGCTAAGATTTGGGTATGGGGATACGGTGGCCGGACCATTCAAGTAAGAGCCCTACTGGATACAGGGGCTCAGGGATGTATTGTATCGAGTAAGCTGGTGAGTAGGCTAGGCCTAAATGTACAGCCAAGTGAGGAGGAAGCTGTAGGCATCGGGGGCCTAAATGTGCCTGACATTCGGGGTCAGACGAACTTTGAGTTCACATTAGGTAGCACATGTACAGGCGTCAGCTATCAAGTCTCAGCCGTGGTGCTGGATGAAGTGGTTGGGAAACTCCCTCAGGTTAGGTTACCACCAACGGTACGAGGGTTAACCACAGGGTTGGAGTTAGCTGATCCTGATTTTGATACTCCTGGTACGGTGGACGTACTTCTCGGGTCAGACGTCCTCGGAGATTATGGTGTGGTAGGAAGAAGGTACTCCAGGAAGCTGGTTTGGTGGCCGTAGATACCACAGGGGTATGTTGTTTTCGGTCCAGTTTGGAGACCTCAGGACCTACCAGAAGGAGACGGTCCTCTATGGTAGTGTACTGTCAGAGGTGCTGCAGAGGTTTTGGGAGTCTGAAGAGCCGCCCACGGCGGACAGACGGAAGCCAGAGGATGACGAGTGCGAGTTGTTCTATCAATACAACACTGCGAGATGCCCGTCAGGCAGATTCGTGACCAGGCTACCTTTTCTCCCAAACCGCCCCGCTTTAGGTAGTTCGCGACAGCTCGCGGAACGGAGACTACTCGGAATGGAGCGGAAGATGAGGCGAGACCCAGCACTTCGGCAGAAGTATATAGAATTCATGCGGGAATATATTCAATTGGGCCACATGTCGGTGTCCAGCCTGGATTGGAGGTGTGTCGAGCATTATTACATTCCACACCTGGCTGTCTTGAAGTCACCTGAGGCGAAAATACGGGTGGTGTTTGACGGTTCTGCTCCTACCTCGAATGGTGTGTCTGTGAACCAATGTTTGCACGCGGGTCCTAAATTGAACCGGGACATTGTGGACATTCTCACAGACTTTCGGTTACACCAGGTAGCGTTCGTCGCAGACGTCAAAATGATGTTTCGCCAAACCATGATACATCCGGATGACCGTCGGTATCAGCTGATTTTGTGGCGTGAGAGCCCAGATGAGCCGATGGTTACATACGAACTTAACACGGTGACGTATGGACTTAAGCCAAGTCCGTATTTGGCAGTACGTACGCTGCGAGAGTTGGCCGCACAGGAAAGGGTAAGATACCCTCGAGCCGCAGCAGTACTGGATCGCGACGTCTACGTGGACGATATCTGCACGGGTGCTGATAGCGTGGAGCAGGCGCTAATTCTACGAGACGAGCTGATCGCGATCATGGGTTCAGGAGGTTACGAGTTGCGGAAATGGTTGTCCAGTTGCCCAGAGCTCCTGGCTGGTTTGCCAGGCGAGTTCCATCAGGACCCGCACCTCTTTGAGAACCCGGACAATCCAAATACGTTGGGCATCCTCGGGGTGCAATATAGGCCAACGCATGACGTATTCACGTACAAGATCGAGCCCGACCTTTTGGAGAAAACTTGGACTAAGCGGTCGGTACTGTCGACAATCGCTAGAACGTTCGATCCTAACGGATGGATCGCCCCGGTTACGTTCATGGCGAAGTGCTTTTACAAAGGTTGTGGCTAGCCAACTTAGGATGGGACGACCAACTCTCCGGAGAGTTGTTGAAGGATTGGCTCAAGTTTGTGACCACCTTACCAGGGATTGTGCACATCGCGATACCCCGCAAGTTAGTCCCATCGGTGGGATGTAAGGCTACCCTACATGGGTTTTGTGACGCCTCGGAGCGAGGGTACGCGGCAGCTGTATACCTTCGGACAGCAAGTTCAACGGGAACTGTGCACGTGCGTCTGGTTATGGCCAAAAGTAAGGTGGCACCAGTCAGAACTAGATGGACCATCCCCAAATTGGAATTGGCAGGGCAGCTCTTCTAGCGCGCTTGCTAAATCATGTAACCTGCAATCTGCGTGGTACCATCAACTTGGATGAAACGGTGTACGCGTGGACTGACAGTCGGATAGTTCTGTGCTGGTTGCAGACGTCGGTACATACACTTGAGGTTTTCGTGGCAAATCGGGTGTCACAGATTACGGGGTCGGAAACTCCGTTAGTGTGGAGGCACGTACCGGGAGAATGGAACCCAGCGGACTGCGCTTCGCGCGGGTGCAGGGCCCCTGATTTGGTGAGTCACCCACTGTGGTGGGGACCTCAATGGCTGACTGAGTCGCCGCAGGAATGGCCATTCAACGAGTGCAGGGCGCCGCTTGGGCCACCTGATCGAGGTTTGCGAGTGAACGTGGGGCAACTCGTACCGAAGCCTAACCCAGCTTTCTTGCTGGAACGGTATAGCTACCTCGACAAACTTCTTGGGGTGACAGGTTGGATCAAGCGGTTCGTGAACAACTGCAGGAAGCCTCAAGCAGAACGGAACTTTACACCTGTCCTCTCGCCTGCGGAGCGGAATGCGGCTCTATGCTCATTGGTTAGAGTCGTCCAGGCGGAACATTTTGAAGAGGAGGTCAGGCTGCTCAGGGATGGACGTGGAAAGCTGAAGGGAGGAATTGTGCGCCTCAACCCATTCCTGGATGAGCAAGGTATGCTCAGGGTTGGAGGCAGACTTCGGAACGCTAGCCTGCCCTTTTCGGCTCGGCATCCACTGTTACTTCCAAAAGGGGACCCTTAGTTGAGCTCTTAGTCAGGGATCGTCATGAGAAAAACTCGCACGCGGGCTGTAATGCGCTATTGGCCATTCTACAGCGCGAGTTTTGGATCTTATCGGGACGACGAACGGTACGTAGCGTTGTGTTTAGGTGCTTGCCTTGTTACCGCTTGAAGGCAGCCACAATGCAGCCACAGATGGGAGATCTTCCACCGGACCGGGTGACGGAGGCCTGGACGTTTGCAGGTGTGGGAACGGATTTTGCAGGCCCTTTCATGGTAAAGGCATCACGCCTACGGAACGCAAAGTCTATCAAGGCGTACTTGTGCGTGTTCGTGTGCCTAGCCACCAAGGCCGTCCACTTGGAGCTCGTGGCCGACCTATCTACGGAGGCCTTTTGGCAGCGCTGGAGAGATTTACGTCGCGACGAGGGCGACCAGCGCTGATCAGGTCGGATTGTGGTACCAACTTTAAGGGTGCTGATCGGTGTATGAAGGAAATTGTAACGTTCTTAAGGGAGAACGAAGAAGCCATCAGCACGGGCCTCTCCCGTCAGGGCATTGCCTGGGTGTTCGATCCACCAGCGTGCCCTCACTGGGGTGGTATTTTTGAAGCGGTTGTAAAGTCCGCTAAGACGCATTTGTTGCGCGTTGTAGGGTTAACAATTTTGACTTTCGAGGAGCTGGCGACCGTGTTTTGTAAAATTGAGGCTGTACTCAATTCGCGTCCTTTGTGTCCGCTCAGCTCAGACCCAAATGATTTAGAGGTCCTGACGCCAGGGCATTTCTTAATTGGCCGCCCACTTAACGCCTTGCCGGAATATCCCTATACGGAGGTGAATAGCAATCGTTTGTCGCGTTATCAGTTGTTGCAGCAAATGACTCAAAACTTTTGGAAGCGTTGGTCGCTTGAGTACTTGCACATTCTGCAGCAACGCCTTAAGTGGACGGACAGGACTGAACCCCCCTGCATTGGGGATCTCGTTCTGGTTAAGGATGCCAACCTACCGCCACTGCGTTGGCGCCGGGGGCGCATTCTCAACCTGTTTCCGGGTAGTGATGGCACTCCTCGAGTTGCAGAAGTTCAGGTGGGGGATTCAGTCCTTAAGCGAGCAGTAGCTACATTATCACGCCTGCCATGCATAGAGCGGACCGATGGGTCGGTCCGGGGCGGGTGAATGTTTAGTTTTCGTATAAAATGGGCGCGCGGTGCTGGCAACACTGCTCTGTCAGTGTCACGTCCTCTGCCGTCGCTCGCTAGCGTTGTTGAAGCGAATTTTAGTTTTAAGTGGTGGCAGCTCGTGAGGGATCGTGGGGCAACTCGTACCGAAGCCTAACCCAGCTTTCTTGCTGGAACGGTATAGCTCCCTCGACAAACTTCTTGGGGTGACAGGTTGGATCAAGCGGTTCGTGAACAACTGCAGGAAGCCTCAAGCAGAACGGAACTTTACACCTGTCCTCTCGCCTGCGGAGCGGAATGCGGCTCTATGCTCATTGGTTAGAGTCGTCCAGGCGGAACATTTTGAAGAGGAGGTCAGGCTGCTCAGGGATGGACGTGGAAAGCTGAAGGGAGGAATTGTGCGCCTCAACCCATTCCTGGATGAGCAAGGTATGCTCAGGGTTGGAGGCAGACTTCGGAACGCTAGCCTGCCCTTTTCGGCTCGGCATCCACTGTTACTTCCAAAAAGGGGACCCTTAGTTGAGCTCTTAGTCAGGGATCGTCACTCGCACGCGGGCTGTAATGCGCTATTGGCCATTCTACAGCGCGAGTTTTGGATCTTATCGGGACGACGAACGGTACGTAGCGTTGTGTTTAGGTGCTTGCCTTGTTACCGCTTGAAGGCAGCCACAATGCAGCCACAGATGGGAGATCTTCCACCGGACCGGGTGACGGAGGCCTGGACGTTTGCAGGTGTGGGAACGGATTTTGCAGGCCCTTTCATGGTAAAGGCATCACGCCTACGGAACGCAAAGTCTATCAAGGCGTACTTGTGCGTGTTCGTGTGCCTAGCCACCAAGGCCGTCCACTTGGAGCTCGTGGCCGACCTATCTACGGAGGCCTTTTGGCAGCGCTGGAGAGATTTACGTCGCGACGAGGGCGACCAGCGCTGATCAGGTCGGATTGTGGTACCAACTTTAAGGGTGCTGATCGGTGTATGAAGGAAATTGTAACGTTCTTAATGGAGAACGAAGAAGCCATCAGCACGGGCCTCTCCCGTCAGGGCATTGCCTGGGTGTTCGATCCACCAGCGTGCCCTCACTGGGGTGGTATTTTTGAAGCGGTTGTAAAGTCCGCTAAGACGCATTTGTTGCGCGTTGTAGGGTTAACAATTTTGACTTTCGAGGAGCTGGCGACCGTGTTTTGTAAAATTGAGGCTGTACTCAATTCGCGTCCTTTGTGTCCGCTCAGCTCAGACCCAAATGATTTAGAGGTCCTGACGCCAGGGCATTTCTTAATTGGCCGCCCACTTAACGCCTTGCCGGAATATCCCTATACGGAGGTGAATAGCAATCGTTTGTCGCGTTATCAGTTGTTGCAGCAAATGACTCAAAACTTTTGGAAGCGTTGGTCGCTTGAGTACTTGCACATTCTGCAGCAACGCCTTAAGTGGACGGACAGGACTGAACCCCCCCCTGCATTGGGGATCTCGTTCTGGTTAAGGATGCCAACCTACCGCCACTGCGTTGGCGCCGGGGGCGCATTCTCAACCTGTTTCCGGGTAGTGATGGCACTCCTCGAGTTGCAGAAGTTCAGGTGGGGGATTCAGTCCTTAAGCGAGCAGTAGCTACATTATCACGCCTGCCATGCATAGAGCGGACCGATGGGTCGGTCCGGGGCGGGTGAATGTTTAGTTTTCGTATAAAATGGGCGCGCGGTGCTGGCAACACTGCTCTGTCAGTGTCACGTCCTCTGCCGTCGCTCGCTAGCGTTGTTGAAGCGAATTTTAGTTTTAAGTGGTGTAAAATTAAGGTGTTTTGGCGGTTTTCTCGTGTGCTATTTGCCACAAGCCATGGCTTCCCTGTGCGGTGGGGAAGTGAACCAAGTGAATTTTGGTTTCGGCTTTTTGATTGAGGCCAACGTGGTCGCCGGTAACATAACCTCACTTTGAGTCGTCGCTCGCGTCGTGGCTGCAGATAGCTACGTATTTTAATTATAAATGATTGGAGGCCAACGGGGCCGATTTCTCATTCGGAGAGAAATCTTTTAGTTATTTTGTGTTAAAAAACATTATGTGATGTCGAACTGTGAACTATAGTGCAAATTGGAGGAAAGGAGTTCTAGAACGAGCGGATGTTCCAGTGCTGTGAGTTTAGGTTATTCCCTATTCCTGCGCTCCTAAAATATCCTGAATACCTGATTCCTGTCATACTTAAACTCACAAAGAAACGGCGTCATCGTTTGCTCGGTAAGCAATTCGTTGCTGGGCCCTGTTTAAGTAGATTTTGGAAACAAGAATTTCTCGGCCGGAAACTTTCCGGAACAAAATTCTCTCATTAAATTTATTTTATTTAGCTATAGTAAAGAGCACTACGAATCGTAGTCAAATGTTGTTCCGGGGCTGATCGACCATTTAGTTTTAGATTTTAAGATAACTTTAATTTGCTTCCACTGCGCTAAGATCAGCTTCGGAATCAAACACACTTGACATATTTAAAATTAATTATGCTCTTGAGGGACCATGGAATTTGGGTCCACATATGCTTACTTAAAACTTGTAAGAGCGGTCGACCTAACACACTTGAACATATAATGAAAGTTATTTATGTCATGGTGTTAAGTTGCATCCTGCAAATGAATAAGTTGTTTTTTGTATACAATCTAGATTTCTGAGATGCCAAATTTTTGTTTGACATATGGCATGCAATGTCTCGACGTTAAACGTTAAGTTTTCAAGCACATGTTTCCATCAACATGGACATCTGAGTTACCTACTTAGAAAAATGTTTTTGTGAAGCATGCATACCTTTGACTGGTCAAAGATTAAAGCGGATGGTTGAAAGCGAGAAAAAAAAAGGGACAAAGAAGCGAGTGCGTCATAGTAGCGATGCTTTTGTTTATGGAGCAAACCGAAAAAAAATGGGGAATTTCGAAGAATGAAAGTGAAACCTTTAGTCAGAGACTTTATTCTGAATAAGTTCAAGTGAGTAAGTAAGTAGGTTATCTAGTAATATGAATAAGAGGCGAGGTTGTATTATGATTGAGGAATTCTAACGAAATGGATATATTAGGGGCGTGAAGACTGGACAAGTTTACGTGATAGATTGGGCTACGCAATATTAACGAAGTTGCACTAAGAGTTCCTAGTATTCGATTCTTCGCATTTTTTCCACATTCTACAAATGTTTAAAATGGCTCTGACTCGTAGGGGCGTACTGTAACGAATATTAATTCGCACAGTTTTATAAAGTGGATTATTATATTTTCTACGCGGGACTGATAGAAGTCATCGCCTTAAGAATACGTACCCGCTTTAAGAATCGGCACCATTTACCAGTAAATAACACGTGCATGGACGCGCCCGGGATAAAGGAAATGCAATCGCATCTGGCTGGACCTTCTTGCAAGGGAATAAAGACTAAAACAGCCTACCTGCATGATTTCAATAATAATTTTGTTTGGGTTTGTTGTCGCTGAGCCATGCGGCCTCGGTGACGATAACGCGCGGAATCGTCTGAGGACATGGCGGAAAATTTTAATAAAGGACTACTCTCGCGCGCGCCAAATGTTGTCTTTAGTGAACTAATAAGATTATTATTTTTCAGGGTCATCTTCGTCGTCGTGCATCGGACCTGGGCGTCGTCGAACGGGTATTCCTGATTGTTATCCCTTTCTAGACCTAGAGGTCTCTATCAAAACCTAACCTTCCCTGGGAAGTCGTGTCATACCTACTCTTTTCTTACAGCACGCGTAACTTGCCGCCGTTCGAGTCGATCATCGCACAACCGTGATATTATTGTTTTCTTTTACCCTTAATAAAACAGGTAAAGCAGCCGTTCACGAAGAAAGGACCGCTAGGCCGGTTAAGACTACGAGCTAATCGAGTCAACGCTGCCAGCTCAGAACGAGACCCGCGATGGCTTCAGATCAATATGTGCGGTCTAGGACGTCTGGAGTTATTACAGCTAAGTGGACGCTTGTTTTAATTTATAATAATGTTGTGTATTCCGTTCCAGCTTCCCTATTTTATGTTCTTTCCTTATGTAGAAACGCGCGTACTTATAATTGCACAACGTAGAGTCTGAACTAAATCCACTAGACGAGTTAGGTATCGAAGGCCAAGTTTTACACTATAAATCCTTTAAAGATTTTATTAGGTAGGTAGAACTTTAGTTACAGTTTAATGGCGGGAACGAAGATTATTGTGGCGGGAAGTTGAAAAATATTTGTGAAAGCGTAACATTTGAATGATATTATAAAAATTACTGATAATAAGGTGACCTGTGTGTTTTTAAATTGTTTCTCTTCATTTAAATTGAACGCGGTAAGTAAAATCAATTCAAAAAGTAAGGTTGGTTTTGGTCACGTCACTTTTACTCAACGTTTATTTTAAAACAAAAATACAAAGCTACTTTCATTGTTTTATTAAAATATGATGATAAGCATATGCCTTCCGTAAAACCAACACTTATTTACCCAACGAAAAATATTGCAACTCAGTGATTTTACCTACTGGTAACGTATTGTATTTCCCTATAGGTACCTAATTTGTGATGTTGTCTTACTAGTGTAGAAGTAGGCAACTTCCAAGTAATCATGACATCAACAACGGAGCCGACACGGTTTATCGTGCACTCCGAAGCACGGAATCATCTTCATTTCGCACTTTCAGAAGGCTTAGCTAGCATGCAATGTCCATGCGAACCGGGACCAATTTCTCAAAGTGATAAGATAAGAATTCATTGAATTGTGAAGAAAATGCAGAAATTTCAGGATTTGGAAACCTGAATTCTACATGCTCAGATTAAATTTGATGAAACATCTTCAATTTATACTATACTTTAGTATTTTGATTCAGTGTTTTCGTCATTTCATTCTAACAAATCGTTCGTCTCGCCATAGAAAGATTACAGGGCATACCAGGATTTTTACTGCTTTTCGCCACAAGGGGCGCTGCAGCTGCGCTTTCTATATGGTACTACGCGCGAACTGCGCACGGTGCCAATAGTCATATAGTTTTGTACGTAAATGAAATATGACATACTTACATTTTGATTTAATTTGTGTAAAATAAACCATTTTCTCAGATTTTTTTATCATCAAAGAATTAATCTTCCACGTACCTACTTGCCGTAAAATGTAAAAGGTTTTTATGATTTGTCCATTTCTCCTAAATTCAGTCCTCAAGGGCTTCGTTAGGCGATCCTTTCACAGAGATCTGAAAACTCTGAATCAAGTTTAATCGTGTTATCGTTTCTACCGACCTTTGACCAGCGATTCAGATGAAGGACATTTTATATGGCACGCTTGATAAAATATAAGTCCTAGGAAAAGGAAACAAGATATAAAATTAAAACCTACATTTATTTGGTATTATGAGATCAAAATTAGGTTTGTATCATTGCCAGCAAACATATTTACATTTAAAATAAATTAAACTGGTTTTTCTTAGAATTTGTATGAAAACCCAGTACCTACAAGTTAATCTCTTGAATGGGTGGATTGATTTTGTTGGCAATAGAATCAAAAATCTCTTAGGTGATACAGATATTTATATAGATCACTCATTACAAAGTAGGTAATCCATTTCAATTCTTCTGTTTTTAGGGTTTCGTAGTCTACTAGAAACCCTTATCATTTCGGTAAGTCTGTCTGTCTGTCTGTCTGTATTCCGCGCCCTCATAACTCCGTCAGTTTTTAAACTATCGACATCAAATTTGGTGTGAAGATAGATCGTATTGACCCAAATTTAGAAATGTAGAGAAATATTTAAATTGTTTCTTGGACCCCCTTCCCATACATGTAAAAGGGGGGCAAAAAAAATATTTTCTGCTGTAATATTGAGTAGGGTATCGTTGAATAGGTCTTTTAAAATTAAGGGGAGGTTTTTTTGAAACAAAGTCTCTTAAATGTTTCTGTCTCGAGATATTTGCTTTTTAAGGGGGCGTTTTTACGCCATAATTTGTTCCAGCTGTAACTTCTAAAGTATACATTTTAAAAATTTGAAAAAAATATGGAATGTAGTTCTTAACATGAAGATACCATGAAAACTATAACGAATACTGTACCACTTAAGATTAAGGAAATATTAAAGTTTTTCAATTTGCGGTTGGTAACCATACAGCTGCAAACAAATCAGCAACAAAATTAACTTTGTAACGCTGAAAGACCGTTTCGGACCGGCTGAAGATTTAAACGTTGACTACGAAACCCTATTTGTGAGCGTGTCTAACACGCTCTTGGCCGCCTTTTTTTCTTTTCCCTCCCTGCCTGCGGATCTGTTTTCAGAACGTTATAACCTGGGCTTTTTCAAGGCGAGAGTAATAGGCGGTTATCTGGGCAAGCATGTTCCATCATCGTCTGCATCGTCACTTAACATCAGGTGAGATTGAGGACAAATTCTTACCAAGTTTGTATAAAAAAAAAGTTTATTGTAAAAATTATGAAAAATACTCCTCAATCGTATCGTATCATATAAAAACTTTTCTCTGTTTCAGAGAGTAATTTAAAATGCATAAATCTCCTTGGCTCGGTCGGTGCGCTAACGGGATTCCCCCGAGTTTTAACTTCCCGTTTTATGAATAGGTAATCGCTTGCTATGAGATGCTTCACACTGATAGTTTATTTGTGGAAGAGTTTAGACACTGAAAAATTATTAAAGATTAAACTTTCTTTAAACGACATAAAGGTTAAATGCGATGCACACGACTAATATCTACTTATGGGCAGAATGCAAAAAAATATAGACCTCTTGTACCTACAAAATGCATGATTGGGACATATTTTACCATGGTTCATTCAATATTATATTAATGTTTATTTATGACACTTACTTACATGTTATATTTTTTTTAAATGCTCTTCTAGTTAATTTTATTATCAATGTACCTACAATAGTCTTGTCTGAACCCAAACGAGATTTATTTGCAAAATACCCCAAACATTGACCGCACAGTTTAAATTAAATCTAGTTTCAAATAGACTGGATAAGTCATCTTTGGTCACTTACCTAAACTTAGGATCAATGTCAAATACCTATTAGGTAGGTGCCTATAGTAAAAACGCGTTAGCTTGGCAATAGCGGGCGTTGGCCTTTTCTACCACTGTACTCATTATGTGCGATAGCGATATATCGTTTTTCTTAGTAAATGTATGCGATATGAACATCGCTAGAGTACAGTAGTACAATAGCAAGGTCACTCTGGATTGTTGCAGGGGTAATAGACATTTTCAGTTATAACCCTATTTATAACGTAATTCTGATTGATGTTTTTTATTTTAATTCTATGAGATAATTAATATGTTTTAAGGTACACTGTACAGCTCCGCGTCCGGGTTTAATTCCCGGCCGGGGCAGCTATTTGAATGATGAGTTTGGATATCTGTTTTCAGATCTGGGTATTAATAGTGTATGTTTCAGTATGGTCTATAAAGTGAAATAAAAGGAATTAAATATTTTGACCATAGGTTTATTAACAGCAGTCGTAGTATAGTCGTAGGACTAGGTGGTGGCTCCATCGCCACTACACTCCACACAACAAAACTTAACAAATAAAAATAACGAAACGTGACTGGCTAACAAGTACTTACTATAGTCGAATTTCTAATTGTATTCACTGATTTGACGTTTGGTGCGTGGCCGCTTTTTTGGAAAAAATAAATAGTGATGTGCTAAAAAGATTAAACTAAATCACTCATCTAGTGACATACTTCATAGTTATTAAATCAATAAATGTATTTGGTTACAATATAAGTTCAATAATTTTAAGGACGTGTTTTTCTCACAAAACTGAATAACATTTATTAGAAACTTTTCTTCAAAATATGAAAATAAATGAATTGAGTCTCCCGTACTAAGTGACACACTTTTTAATTTTTTTATATTAGGAGTATAAAATTTTTGTAGGAAATCAATAAATAAATGTAAGTGACCTGAGTATGAGATTTGAATGAATCAGCTCACCTGAACTTAAAAATCGAACTGAAGTACGTCACTAGTGATATGCAGTTGGTATCATTATTTTGTCGGCATCTGTCATTTTACTGAATAGAATTAAAAATTCGACTATACTTATTTCGCTGGCTCAACGACACAAAGTGGATCTTGGCCTCCGACAGGTTTCCCTATTCTTCCCTGTTCTGAGCTGCTTGTCGCCAATCGGCCATTTGAAGCGCTCTCAGGTCTTTTTGGACTTCGTCAATCCAGCGATACTTAGGACGCCCAACTGGACGTTGTCCATGTAGTTGACCCAGGTATGCTCTCTTGGCCGCAAGATCCTCCCCATTCTCTCGACATGTCCAAACCAGCGAAGTCAGGCGGATTTAATTTCCCCGATGACTAACAAGTAATGTAACAAAAATAAACTTATCAAACAATCAATAACCAAAACACCGAAAAACAGCAAGAAAGACTTCCAAACGTGAACGAACGCAAACGCACTTCAGAACAGAATGAGACAACGATCGATCAAAATGAAAACAAATGCGAGCCTACGGGACCGCACCTCTGGCATCCTCTGGCCAGCTAGGGGCTCATTACAAAACAATGTAACTCAAAAATTTTTGTTTTAGTGTCAACAATTTTGCTTTATATTTATTTATGGTAAAAATGTACTTTGTAAAGCTTTTTGGCTTCCAATTTGCTAAAATTATAATTGCAACCCAGAATATTTTTTATTTTACGGTATTATACCTTTATTAGAGAATAAATTTGGGCAATATTTTAAAACGTATGTTATAGAATTGAACTCATTTCAAAAGTTTGCAAAAATTATCGACATATAAAAGTAATAGTTAAAATAACAACTTTTCGAATTGGCTACAAGTACACTCATTTTTGAAAATTTTGGATATACATGGTTGTGGAATGACGCCGGGTTGTGCCGGGGGAATACCCGGAATTGGCCGGTATTATGATACTTTAGCGATGTGAATTCTAGCGATAGTTTGTATGGAGAGCGATAATTATCGCCCAAAAATGTTGTTTTTGGTACCGGTCGTGTCAATGTACGCTATTGCCAAGCTAACGCGTTTTTACTATAATACAAATTAAAGTTACTTTAAGAAATAGTAGGTATAACATAGGATCTCACGGTTGTGTCATATTTTAGCCTATTTAATCGTATTACACGTAAAATTTATATGACAAATGTTACTACCTATCTACTATTTCTTAATAGATACCTAAAATAGGTATTGCCATCTGATTCATGCAAAATTATTTTTATCTTTACTTACAAGGGCCAGATTAGGTACGAAAGTAGTTTATTACACTAATAGAAGGTACATTTTCAAGTACACACAAAACACACGGAATAAAAAACGCACTATTCTATTTACACAACACAGAACAAATACAAAAATTCCCCAGAAAAAAGACAGACGGGCATCCCCCAATTCGTCACGCCGTGTCAACAGTCGTGTGAAAATGGCCCTATTTTACATTTAATTGCATTTCTTTGTCAATCTCCCTGTTAATCTGAATGCACCCTAATGGTAGGCTTAAAAACCAAGCGACAGCGACAACGACGCGCGTCGTCGTCGCTGTCAAATGACTGGTTTGTATGGGTTTGTATGGGGAACCAGAAAGACCGAGCGTCGGCGTCGTTGCGGCGCGCCACGACGCCGTCACGTTGACAGCGCGCTGAGAAGCTTACAGTTTGTATGCGATGCGGTTGGGTTTTTCTACAAGACCGCAGCGACAACGACGCCGTCAAAATTTGACGGCGTCGTTGACGCGCGTCGTTGTCGCGACGCTTGGAAAATAAGGGTACCATTATCCTGAGTCACTGTCCAAAAATGTGAGACCCCAACTCAAGCTTGGCTGAGGTTTAAATCTGTTGATTAACTTTTAAGATCAAAGTATGTAATGAAGACCTTTTAAGATCAAAGTAGGTATGTAATGAAGAAAGTCGCAAACAAGAAGTATCGGAGAATTTTGGGACTGTAAAAAATGAAAAGAAGAAAAAATACAGGCGCACCTATTATTTCCAAGCTGAACTCAAAAATTATATAAAATCCATAAAAAAACTCGAGCAAAACTCCAATCATTTTTTTTGTTGATCCTGTGTGAGAGGTATTTATTTGTACAATTAATTTTCAACCTGCATTTTTTTGTTTTTAATTTTAGCGACTAGATTTTGCCTCCAGAGTATAAGTATAAAGAAGGTGGTAAACGAAACATATTTTCCGACCTCCCATACATAATTTACGATCAGCTGACTGACTTTTTAGGGAGAGCAAAACATTTTTTTTTACTACCATATGTTCGAAGGAGAAAGTTGTTCAGTTCCATGGTCTGAGTACGCCTGAAAAGTTTTCGTTACGTCCCTTACACCCCGTATGAGTATTTACTTACTAGAGAGGCCTCACTAATCTGGTCGAATGAAACCAAATCTCGAATTTGTTTGGTGTCGAAAGAAAGTGTGTTCCGACGCAATATTTGCAGACGCACTCGACTTGAAGCTGTGTGCGTATTTTTGAGAAAATTACATTCGGAATTCGATTTTCTACCGTTTGATTTTCTACTCCAAATATCAAGAGTTCGGTCTAACGTGATTAAATTCTGGATGGTTACAAAAAATGTTACGGACCTAATAAAGTTGATTTTGCTTTCGATTCGTTCGTGTTTAAATATTCAATTACCAACACATTTTTATACTGTTTTCCTATAAGTAAGTATAATGTGAGTTAAATTAAAACTATGGGTCGTTTTTATCCGAAAATTAAATGCTTTGACCAATATCGAAAAACAAAAACAGAATAATATAAACCCACAAGCGTTGATGATAAACTGATTGAATGTCTGTTAATAATGAGTTTAAATTCGGAAATGTTTTAATAAATCCCAGGGGCACATTAACTTTATTTTGTCTGAAAATTTCAATGGCTACGCTTTAATTTTGTGTGCGTAGTAATTGCCTCCGGCTACGAATGCTCGTAGGTCCTTCGTAGCTTTATATTTATACTTGTATTTCTTATTATTATTTATTTTATTTCATCAAACCTGTATAAAAAACGAAACTATTTCCAAAACTTAGTATCGGCAGAACCCATTTCACCAGGGTAGGCTGGTTCTTCTATAGTTTTCTATTTACAAGTATTTCAACGTACATTTTTTTAAATAGGTCTTTGATTGAATTAAACAATAATGTCGCTACAACTTCCAATCTATTGCGCTATCAATTATATTTATGGCATATCTAAACACAGAATCAATCGGAAGGCAGTGCAAATGTTGTTATAATTGATTACGGTGGGTCAGGAGCTGAACATTCATAGGAAATTTAATTAACCTGTCAGAGTCTGTATTTGCATACCATCTAGCTTCATACCCGTTGTTTTACATGGGGATCAAAATATTTTTAGTTGATTAAAGCATCACACATGTTAACATTAGACTATGTAGTCCACTGCTGGACGTAGTTAGGATATGCTATCTATATGAGGAACGTTTTATGTAGCGTGGCCTCTAACCGAGAAGTTTACTTGAAATAATACGTCACTTTTCTTGTTTTGGTTTTATCGGTGACTTGTAGCAATGCTGTTCATCGTTGAAAAGCTGAATTTGAACGAATGAATGAAATTCTGGCTGTTCAAAAATAGAACTATTTTTCACGTATAAATATGTTTTTCATTTTATCCATAAGCTGCATTGTAGAAGGCTATATTGCATCAGTCACGCATGACGTCATACTACCCTATCTCTCCTGGCCAGCCGTGGGCCAGCCTACACCCTTTGGATTAAATATTGATGTTATCCATGTGGTGAAAAATAGTTTGTGTATGTGTGACGTAGTGTAAATAGTTTTGGGGATAGAGGGGTAGAAACGTCAGTGGTTTTGGTCCTTACTAATCTGACCAGTTGGTTTCTCTCGGCGTTCAAAAAGTGTACAGTACCTATACTTAGGCTATTAATAATATAATGTACAATTACAGCCCTAATGATAAAAATCCAACTGCAGTTTTATATTTAACGCTTAATATCTGCCATTTTGAGAGTCTCGCGAGACTGAGAGAGTGAAAGTTTGCCAGAGTCACTTGCAATGCTAAAACGAATCTAATGACATCTCAATGTCAACATCCGGTAAGCCATTTAAGTCAAATTTAAGTATTATTATAATACGCTGTTGTGGTTTAGGCTGTAGCCCGTGATTTATTTATTTGTCCACATACTTATACGTACATACTCTCGCAAAACATAACCCTCCTTTTGAGGAAAGGCAGGTAAAAATATCAACTTATAGCGTTATTACGTTACTAAACTAAGCCTTCGTCAGTTTACATGTAGGTAGGTAAGTCATAGTACTTTTATCAAAAGTATAATTGCTCCATTTACGTGGTACCTCGAATTGCTACTGACAGTCCGTTCTAACTATGTACCACTCATATTCTAACAAGGTAACATTTAACTACGTAATAGGCTCATTTCATCATTACGGTATGGTAATACAGACCTACATTGACGAAGAAAGCTAACTTATAACCGTTTCTAAACACTTTAGCATCATTTTCCGAAGGCTTAGGTGTATGTTTATCGTGAATAGTTGATGATGAAAATTAACCAAACAACTTGTGTAACGATTGGAAATAGTAATTTTGAAATTTCTACAAGGCTTCTACTAAGTAATGGTACCCTTATTTTCCAAGCATCGCGACAACGACGCCGTCAAATTGTCGCTGCGGTCTTGTGGAAAAACCCGACCGCATCCCATACAAACTCTAAGCTTCTCAGCGCGCTGTCAACGTGACGGCGTCGTGGCGCGCCGCAACGACGCCGACGCTCGGTATTTCTGGTTCCCCATACAAACTCATACAAACCAGTCATTTGACAGCGACAACGACGCGCGTCGTTGCCACTGTCGCTTGGTTTTCAAGCCTACCATAACGAGTGAATACAAATTATTATGTGAGTTCATGTATCTACATAAGACTTTCCGAGTTACTATTTGCTCTAAGGTTTAAAATATGGCTCAGTAAACTGTTTGCCACCTGCCAGTGCTAATATCAGAAACAAAAATAGTAAATTGTGGAAAACTTACATGTTTTTTAAAGAACAATTAAGCAAGAGGTAACGTGATAGATATTGTATGCATACCTAGTCAAAGCGAAGTATCAGCGCATCTCAATGAGACCACCGGTCGACGGAGAGGTAGCAGCTTCTTTGGCCAACTGTTAAAAGCTTGGCCATCCAAAGGGCCAACCAAAAGTTTCATGTCATATTATCTAGGTAGAAGGTTAACTTTTTTAGCGCAGCTTTCTAGTTTATTTTAATTTAACTACTTACTATTTTGCCGTTTGTTTTTGTTGCACTCAAATAAACAAAACCCACTAGAAAGCTAAGTAATGAAAAGAGACGCAACACTATTCAATTTCCAAATCAATGCTTTGATCATAACAATAAATGTGGTGTCTATCTATAAGTCTTCACAGTTTATATAGGCTAGTAATTTACCATTCACAAGCGACCTACTTGCAACAGCCCAAATTAATTGCTCCACCCCCACACTATAACATGTTCTAACAATGTTGAAAATTCGTCACGTCGTATGGATTAAGGATGTAACCTGTGTGAAAAAAAGATTATTTTTAATAATCGATTATTTTAAGCTAGAAATAAATTGATTCAAAATAAATTGATTTCATCCAAACAAAATTTAAATCTTAAATAATTGATTTTCCATATACCTAATTCTCATTGATTTTACGCAATATTTATTTTGTTATTATAATTTTTGACAGAAGTAAAATAAACATCATGCCATACAACATACTACAAGGGACCTTTAAAAAGGTGAAGTGTATTTATATTGATGCAAATATATATTGACCCGAAATAATTCATCCGTCTAAATAAATGACGATAAAGTCGAATTATTGTAGTCAGAAAAATGAAAAATCGATTTTAAATTTATCGATTATTAAACATCGATTATTTCCAAAAAAGTGACAATTATTTTCACATCCCTGATATGAACGAAGGCAATCATCGGTTATTGACCCCGCGCGTGCTGCTGACTGATCAATATTTCGGCATTTCATTACTATTGACAGTTAGCCCCATTGAGCTTTAATGGTGTGTGGGTTACGTGGTTTTCAGGGATTTTGTATTAGGTTCAGCCACGACACCACGGATAGGCCTAACACGCAAGTAAGCATAAAGCGAGTTGGCGAATCACGCCGGTTTGCGAAACGAGCAAGTTGGCTTACCGATCGTACTCCGTATCAACAGGGTGCAAATGGAGCAACTTGCCTATAAAACTGGCCGGATTTATCGTAAAGTCACTGCTTCAGATTATTTCAATGATAATATTTTGTACTTTACCACCTACTAATTGTACTGCGTGATACCACCTACAATAGAATTCCAAAGAGGGTTGGCAGCCGGTCATAAAACATTTGCAAGTCTTTTTGGTACATGATTTTGTGATATAACAAAACATCTTGGGCAAACTCAAACTGTTTTCGGGATAAAATTCTAATTAAAGTTATTTTCTATGACTATTGTATTGTATTGTATTGTGGGCTCCCTTTTCCGCATTTAGACTCAAAGGTGGTCCTTTATGCGTTGGGTGAGACGGTTGACTATGTTAGCCAACCCAGCTCCTTCCAGAAGCTCAGAAGTCTCCTGGGACGTTCACAGGCTTCTTGAAGCGACCCCGGATTATCGAGGATTTCTGCCCGGTGGATTGCTACTCCCTCGCATGCCAGGATTACGTGAGAGGCCGTTTCTTCCGCGTTCAGACAGCCCCTGCACAATGGGCTGTCTGTTGCGTTGATGGTGAAAAGATGCTTATTTAGTTGGCAGTGCCCTGTGAGCATGCCAACCATTATGCGCAGGTCTGATCGTTGAAGGCTGAGGAGTCTTTTGGTCAGTCGCGGTGATAGTGCAGGGACCGCTTCTTTTGACTGTCTACAGGTGGTGATTGATGCCCAGCGGGCATTGTGTTGGGTCTGGGTTTGATGACGTATCCAGGTTCTTATTTGATTGAAGGGGATGGGTAGGTAAGGTGTAGGACCAGCCACTTCCACCTCCGAACCTCTCCTAGCGAGTTCATCAGCCGCATCGTTGCCCAGAGATCCGCTATGTCCCTTGATCCATTGCAAAGTGACCTTGTTATTCGTGGCTATGGTTTGCAATGCAAGGTGACATTCATAAATTAGGCTGGAAGACATAGTGTTGCTTTCCAAGGCCATGAGTACAGCCATGCTGTCGGAAAGTATTCTTATACCATGGTTTTCCATTTTCCTTTGCATGACTGCGTTGGCAGCTAGGGTGATAGCTACACATTCACATTGGAAAATAGAACTATGTTCCCCTAGCGGTTGTGATAATTTGATGTTGAGATCCAAGGAGAACACCCCAGCACCCGTACCGGTTTTGGTTTTAGAGCCGTCTGTATATATACGGACCTCGTTGACTCCTGATTGGTCTCGCTCGGTCTCAGATAGCCGTATTTGATACAGCTTATCAAACACTAGTGTTTTAGGGATCCTATCACAGGGCGCCTCTTTCTATGACTATTTTGAGACTGTTTTTTATCCCACAGGTATGATCGCATTAATTGTAAAAATCAATATTTTAAGTAGGAAAATTTCAAGTAGAACTTACCTGTTTATAAATGATAATTGCTGTAATTATACTCATTAGAGTAACCGTTTAAACGTCTTGGTCTACATTTTCATTTAATTAGTTTGATTACAATACCTACACGGTCCTACTTAATAAATAAAATAAACATGCTAAACTAGATAGGTATTATGATAAAGAGTAGTACGTGCTCTTTACGTAAAAGAATATTACTTAAACAAAATTGTTCGTTGTGATGCGAATTCAATATTTTAGTTTAGAATAATATGAAATGTTTTACGGGTCAAAAGGTGAAAAAAAATTTGGACCTCCCATACAAAATCGCCGATCAGCTGATTTATTTACTATGGGAGGTCCAATTTTTTTTTCATATTTCTACCCATGTTCCATGGGGAAAGTTGTTCAGTTTCATGAGTACCTTGACCTCCTTTCAGCTTGTTATACCCTTTCCGTTACTCCCGGTATATTTCGTTGGTAAGTAAGATTTTTTTATTCGATGCGATGTGAATTCGCAATGATATGTTGTACCTTGTACCCATATGACGACGTGTTAAACAACTACTAATAAAAATGCATTTTGTGTAAAGTCTAAAAAATAGATGTTATCGTCTACCTACATCAGGCCATCAACAAGTCAAATAGGTATTCCTGAGTTTGGTTCTTGTGGTTATTCATATATTTTAGACGTCTGAATTCAGGTTATTTAAGGTGGCGGGATGACTTAGCTGACTTCGACCCGAACTGGTCTCAAACAGCCATAGACCGCTCAGTCTGGAAGGAGAAAGGGGAGGCCTTTGCCCAGCAGTGGGACAGTTTAGGCTGATATCATAATAATAATAATGTACTACAGCAGCTGCTTGCAGCATGTTTACTCTAGTGCAAAATACCTTGAATTCAGTGTTCCATAAAAATAAGCATAACTCATTGAAATGAAAAGAAGGTTAGGTATGTACCTATGCAAAAAGAATATGTGGAGGATTTGGAAATACAATTTTCTACACATTGAACTTCAGAAAAGCGATCAAAAGGTTTTATATTTTTATACTGCGGATTCCAAGCGATGGGACGGAAAACAGGGTGTTTATGTGAGTAAATAAGTAATAAAGCTTTCATTTATTTTTGTGACTAGACCATAGTTTCAAGCCCCTAAACTAAACCTACATCTACCACTTGATAAGGAACTGACTCACTTTGATGAAGTTTTTTGCAATAACCGGCCTCGATACAAATTTATGGTGAAAAATTAATATATTACCTAATAATATGTAATATCTCGTTAACATAATTTTATAACAAGTACTAAGTATCGACAACCATTGCAAAAAAATCAATCGTAAAATTTTGAAACATAATAAGGTAGTAAGTAGACCAGTTAAGTACAAACTAAAAATCTCTACTGAAACTTACCTATGTACTTATTTTTTTAGCATATTAACTCATAAACAGCATAGGTCGATAATATAATAAATAAACACCCTATATTTTAAACTGGGGATTTAGTTTGACACCAACATTTCGAACGAAATAAAATTGATTTTGCGGAACTGAGTTGTGACAAAGACACTGGCTTTCCGGATCGTACAGTGAAATAGCTCCTTTAGAGTTCAAGATTATTGCGATTGAAAGGAAAGGAACAAATTTTACCAGAACTCTATCGCATATTTTCAATGCATTCTAAAGTAAATATTTATCGGCAGCAGATTTTACTGTGTTTATAAAAGGTATCGGGTTATGATGCTCTGTCCAAATTAAAAGTCTTAAGGCCTTACCACAAAAAAGATAGACCAGCGTTCAACGCGTGTCTAGCGTTTTTTTTTGTATGAAGTTTTATTTTAAACACGCGTTCGACTCGAGTCTAACTTTTTTGTGGTAAGGCCCTTAAAGTCTTAAAATTTTGACAACTGGCCTAGATTATCTTTTTTTTTTTTTTTTTTATTAAACTTTTATTACATAGAACATTACAAATAACGATACAAGGACTCCGCTAAACCCATAATAGGTTTGTCTCGGGGTCTATCCGCATAAGACATATAGTACAACGGCAATAATATGTTATCACTACAATAAATACAGGTAGGCAAATTAAATAGATAACAATAAAAATACAAGTAGGTAGGTAAGTAACATCAAACAAGCAAGTTACACAAACAGTTCGTCCCCTACGCGACGAAGGGGCGAACTTCATACAAATGGGTCAAAAATGAGTTAAGTATACAGAAATGCTTCATTTCTCGAGCTCTACATCGTCACAAAATTTTGTAGCTCAAACGTCAAAAATAAAAAATTAGGCCCTCGGCGTATGTGCATTTTTGCCCTAATAGGGTTTTGCAAACAGGCGATGAGTCAGCTCGCCTTTTCGTCGCGACACGTTTCTGCAAATCGCGCGGCCCTACTGTCCTACCGCCCTTTTGTGGCGCCCCGTCGCCATGTATACTTTTCTAGTTCGCCGGTGACTGCGCGCGAGTGTTATTGTTTTTATTCGATAATTAACATAAAAAGTTCAAAATTGATTCCTGTGATGAAATGTAAGAATTGCACCAGGTGGTCCACTTACTCCTCGCACTCTTGTAAGTTCCAAGCGTAGAAACGCGCCAGCTAGACTCAACTACAAATCTTAGAGAAGTGGGCCAGCTAACCATGCCTCCAAGACGAGAGACTGGAGGTGAGGAGTTGGAAGACCCGTTGATGTGTTGACTAAAACACTCTGTAGGTTAGAGATCACTAAGGGTGACTAGAGCGTTCGCGCTCTCAAGTCAGATCACCAGGATACGTTCGTCCACTTGGGACAAATGATCACAAACTTGCCTTTTGCTGAATTGAGGGCATTCAGAACTTGTAGCATGAGGAAGGGAGGAGGAAACACCCATACAAGGCTGAACGACCACTTCCGGCTGAAGGCATCGTAGAACACTGCCTTCTGATCCCTTAGCTCTCTGGTTACATAGCAGGGAACCACGTGCGCCGACTGAGATGCAAACAGGTCTATGACCGGTCGGCCCCATTTGCGGAATACTACCTGGCAAGCTTTCGGCAGCAAATGCCACTCTGGCAGGCGCATGAATCGCTGTCGCTAGAACTGTTTCGTTTTTGAAGAGGCGAGCGAAATCTTGTAAAACGAAACTTACCGCCAAAAGTTCCTTTACATTGGATGGGATGAGAGGTTCTTCTGTGAGGGCGACCAGGGTCCTTGAACGTGAACGCCGTCTATGTACGCTCCCCAGCACAGGTTCGACGCATCGGTCACGATGAAGTGCGATACTGGGTTTCGCCAAATGTCGCTCACTTTCTGAAGGTCTTCTTCCACCAATGCAGTTCCGCCAGAACCGATTTCGTTAATGGAATTGACACACACTTTCTTACTAAATTCTGTATCAAGGACAATAGGTTACAATGATTGAATCTCCCGAATAGGACCACGAAACTTGAAAAGTTTAGCCGACCCACCAGGTGCTGCAGACTCAGAGGAGTCCAAATCACGGTCTGATCCATTTGGTGCAGACAGAGCTCAAGGGAATAGAGTTTCTTTTCGGGTTAAGATTTTTGGTTGAGTCGAATATCCCACTGAATTCCTAGAAATTCCAGTGATTGTGACGTTTTTGTGGACGATTACTCCATGTTCAATACCCAGCCTAGGTGCTGAAGCAGGTTGACCGCTCGCTGAATTTGCTTTTGAAGCGTATGCGGGCAATGACTTACCAAAAAGAAATCGTCCAAGTACACCAGAAGCCTGTTACCTTCCAGGCGTAACTGATGGGCCACCCAGTTTGAAAGGGAGGCATGGCATCTGCCAGTAATGCAGTTGACCCTGATGTACTGCCCCAAAGCGAAGAAAGCGGCGGTGGGATTCCGCCGCTGGAACGTGAAGGTAAGCTTGGTGAAGATCCACCTTGCACATCCAGTCTCGAGTTTGTAGAAAGCTGGGCACCTTGTACATATACGAAAGAGGCGAAAGTTCTCCTTCGCCAAGTAACGGTTCAGGCTCTTCAGGTTTTGAACTGGGCGGAACGACCCGTTTTGCTACTCCACCAGAAACAGATGGGACTCGAGGCCTACCTGGTCTGGAGCTGGTTCGATGATGCTCTGATCATTCATTCTGTCGATTTCCCGCAACATCTCCGACGACGAGTCTACCGGAAATTGTGGCAATCGACTGTTCTTCCTGAGAGGTGGTGTGGTAATTAAAGAAATTCGGTAACCTTAAATTATGCTCATGATGTGAGTGCGGGCTTGCCGAGATCGCCAAGCATGAGCGAACTGACGAAGTCGGCCAGCCTTGAAGTCAGTGGCGCTTGCTGGAGCGGTCATCATCCCGAGGTCGATGCTGCTGCGGACGGGGGCGACTTGCGTCAGTACGTCTTGCGGGTGGTTGAGCAGCTCGAGCTGGCAGAACGGCGGCCACGACGCTTCTTGGTCAGGTAGCACCAGAGATAGATGGGGTGCGAAAATTAGAAACTCCAACGTGGTACGTGATGGAGAGTTTCGATGCTTATCCAGCGGTCTGTAGAAAATCTTGCTTCCTCCTCCCAGCTTAGCTACGGCGTTGGAGGAGGCATGCTTTTCAAACAAGTGTCCACAGCTTGGTGGAATGCGATTCAGCATCTCACGGTGGTACTTGTCCCGAAGGGCTTTCAGGACCGCATCTCGCCGCTATTCTATGATACTGGCGCGTCTTCCACATACAACCTGCAACTTAACAAACTAACTAACTTGGCAAACTAACTGCTGCTTGCAAAAATATCCGTTAGTTTTTTATGAAGCGTGGCAGGTACAAAAATGTAGGTAAAAGCAGGACTCGCCAAGAACTTCTTTTGAGTATCTGCGTAGCGTATACCTGTCCGCCCAGTCTAGGTCATCAAGGGCTGCAGTGCAGCTTTTTAACAGATTCTACTCTAGACGGATCAGATTTTTTGGTCGACTCGGAAATAGTAGTAGCGAGCTGATCTAGATCGAGCGAGTTTTGCAGAATTGGAGGAAAAAAATTGGACAACTCAACGATATTATGATTGAGGTTAAGTTTTTGTGAACTACCCTCGACCGAAATTCTACGCTCAGCGTGCGAAATATTTGAATCGCATTCAGAACATGGAAAAAAGATCATCCGAAGCCTCCTCTGTAGCGTCTAAATCCAGATACTCCTCTTCAGCCTGCTAGGGCGGAACCACTCGAACCACTTTACGCTCTGCAATCGCCGGCGGCAGAGATTCGATGATCGCCTCAACCCGCATCTTCTTGAGCATGCCTCGTCGCTGGAGTCCTCGCTGCTGCTAGAAGTTCCGTAGGATCGCCTAGGCACGTTTCCACGAAGAAAGAAAACGCCAACTGTAATCCTGCAACCGTCCCTACCCTCTATTAAAGAAGAGGGATGGCGCCACTGTCGACAGACATTTGGCGTCAAATAGTCGGTGTTGCCATATGTATGACATTTACACGAAGGAAAATAGAGACGCCTATCTCACTTGTTTGTTTCCTAGACCTCAGACAGGTTCAGACTTTCCGACTACATAATAATTAACTAAACTAAGCGACCCAAAGAAGATCTTGACCTCCGAAACGAGCTCTCTCATCTCCACTGATCCCTGTCATGCGCGATCTCCTGCCAGTTGCTGACTCAAAGATTGCGCAGGTCAGCCTCTACCACATCTCCAGCGGTACCTAGGGCGCCCCACAGGCCGGCGACCTGTGGGAAAACCCACGTACGCTCTTTTTGCTCCACGATCTTCCCCCATCCTTTCTACATGGCCGAACCAACAGAGTCGGTAAGCCTTAGTCTCCCCGATTATGTTGGGCTGGGGCACTAGCTCTTCCATTTCAGAATTGTTCCGTAGTCGCAACCTGCCATCATTCCGTCTAGTTGAGCCCAGGATCTTTCGCAGGACTTTTCGCTCAGCGACTAGGAGCTTTTTCTCTTCTTTTAGTGTAAGTTTCCAAGCTTAACAGCCGTACATTAAGATGGGCCGTATAATAGTTTTGTAGATACGGATTTTTGAACCTTTACTGATATGCTTGGACAGTAAAACCTTGAATAAACTGCGCTACACCGCAATTTGTTTTATATGCCGATATCAATATTGTCTTCGCGGGACGCGTGCGTTCTTATATTGTCTCATGCGGAGATACTCCGTTTTACCGTGACTGATTCTGAGCCCTACCTTCTTGGCTTCTTTTTCTAAAGTTGCATGACTTCCCCACGAGTTTTGCCTAACAGAGCTAGGTCGTCAGCGTACCCTACCACTTTATACTTTCCATTCAACTCTACACCTAAGTCCAGTTGCAGGACCTTTCTCAAGGCATACTCTAGCACGAGATTGAAAAGCATAGGTGACCAAGTGAAAACCAAGAATTTTAAGTTATACATATGTCGCAGTACGATGGCAGAATCAGGTTTTTGGCCAAGAACCTAGGTTTTTGGCCAAAAACCGGCATATGGCATAATCGTAGACATCCTTCGGCCATCGTCCTAAGCTGATCCAGGTTTTTGGCCAAAAAACTAGGATTTTGGCCAAAAAACTAGGTTTTTGGCCGAAATCCTAGATTTGTTTAGTGTTTTGGCTTTTATTGCATTTTGGAGGAACTTATTCTTCTTCGAGTAATCTACGATTTTGCCATATGCCGGCTTTTGGCCAAAAACCTAGGTTTTTGGCCAAAAACCTGATTCTGCCATCGTACTGCGACATATATATAGTTAAGTTAGCTTAATTTCCTTTTGTACCATCCACTTAATAAATACCCATACTTATCTTTCTCTTCAAATAAGTTTCCTCGAATATCTTACTCGGAATGCAAGACTTCGAGATAGAGATATAACGCGATTGAAAATGCCATCCTGTAGGACCGCCTTATACAGAAAGAATTGCTATATGATGACTATTAAAGTATACAATAAGGTTCCAACACAATTCCGGCAGCTCCCTGATAGGTATTTTTTGTCTAAATTACGACGATGGCTGGTCCAGAAATGTTGTTATGACTTAAATGAATTTTTAAACGATAATGACATCGAATCCTGTATTTTATAATGTAGTCAAATAATTTAATTAATTGTTGTATTGTGACATAATGTAATGTATTTGGATAATTAATTCTATGGACCTCAATGTAGTCAATGAATGAAGATTTCCTATTCTATAATGTTTTTAAAATGTATTAAGTAATAATTCTGCATGCCATGAACTGGCGCATCACGCATGTACTTAAATAATGTAAGTGTTATAAATACTTATTATTGTTAAGATCTTTTAAACCGTGTATGCAAGCTAATAAAATATTTCTATTTCTATTTCTATTTCTATTTCTATTTGCAGCGCTTGTGAAATTTTATCAAATAAGACATGCTCATTTATATTTTTATAAAATTTTGTGTAAAATAAGCCACCTTCTCAGATTTTTTTATCATCAAAGTAATTAATTTCCTACTTACCTTCTTGCCGTAAAATGTGAAAGATTTTTATGATTTGACCATTTCTCCTAAATTCAATCCTCAAGGCGATCCTTTCACAGAGATCTGAAAATTCTGAATCAAGTTTAATCGTGTACCTAATGAATGTCATATAGTTTTGTACGTAAATTAAATATGACATACTCATATACATTTTGATACAATTTTGTTTTTTAATAATCAAAGAAGTAATTTCCCACTTACCTACTTGCCGTAAAATGTAAAAGGTTTTTATGATTTGACCATTTCTCCTGAATTCAGTCCTCAAGGGTTTCGTTAGGCGATCCTTTCACAGAGATCGGAAAACTCTGAATCAAGTTTAATCGTGTTATCGTTTCTACCGACCTTTGACCAGCGATTCAGATAAAGAACATTTATATGGCACGATTAATAAAATATAACTACCACGAAACTTAATACTGTTCATAATAGTACTAACAGTACTGCTCTACCGCCAGCAAACCCACTTATCCATTTAAGGGATCAACTTACACTTTTCTTGGTATTTGTTTGAAAAACAAGCATAACATTTATTACAGGATTTAAACATATTATCCTTTAAATGTAGTAGTACCAAAAACGCTTTTAAGTGATAAAGATAGGTGTAGAGATCACTCATCAAAAGGTAATCACGTTTCAATTCTTCTTTCTTTTCTTTTCTTTTCTTTTCTTTTCTTTTCTTTTCTTTTTTTTTACTTTTTTTTCTCTACCTTTCTTTTCCTTTCTCTTCCTTTCTCTTCCTTTCTCTTCCTTTCTTGTCTTTATTTTTTTTTCTTTAATCGTAAAAATTATGAAAAATACCCCTAAATCGTATCGTATCATATAAAAACTTTTCTCTGTTTCAGAGAGTAATTTAAAATGCATAAATCTCCTTGGCTCGGTCGGTGCGCTAACGGGATTCCCCCGAGTTTTAACTTCCCGTTTTATGAATAGGTAATCGCTTGCTATGAGATGCTTCACACTGATAGTTTATTTGTGGAAGAGTTAAGACACTGAATAGGTGGTATTGTATGTATCTATGTAATCTCTTTATTGTACCAAAACATTACGAGAATAAGAAAAATACAGACACAAAGCTTTCATAGACAAAAGTAAAATGCGAACAACACGACTAATACTCATAGGCAGAATGAAAAAAAGTATAGACCTCTTGTATAAAATACACGACCGGGACATATTTTTACTATGGTTCATTCAATATTATTATTTATTTGACGTTACGCAGCATAAGAGTTACGCAGGTGTAATTGTCGCCTTAACTATCGGGGTTATCGGTGCACGGCGGCCTACATGCTATATTTTATTAAGATGCTCTTCTAGTTAATTTCATTATCAATGTACCTACAATAGTCTGGTCTGGACTCAAACGAGACTTATTTGCAAAATGTCCCAAACACTGACCGCACAGTTTAAATTAAATCTAGTTTCAAATAAACTGGATATGTCATCTTTGGTCATTTAGGTAAACTTAGGATCAATGTCAAATACCTATTAGGTAGGTAATACAAATTAAACTTACTAAAAGAAATAGTAGGTAGTAACTTAGGATCTCACTGTTGTGTCATATTTTAGGTAGGTATCTACTTTAATCGAATTTCACGTAAAATTTATATTACAAAAGTTACTACCTATCTACTATTTCTTAAAGCGACTTCATTTTAGTATTACCTAATAGCTATTTGACATCTGATTCGTCAAAAAAAATGTTATCTACATCTGAGTACAGATATTATTATAAAGTACGAAAGTAGTTTATTACACTAACAGAATTTATAATTTATTATGGGCATTATTTTCAAGTGCCTACCAAAACACACGGAATAAAAAACGCACTATTCTATTTACACAGAACAAATAAAAAACTCCGTAGAAAAAAGACAGACGGGCATCCCCCCATTCGTCACGCCGTGTCAACAGTCGTGTGAAAATGGCCCTATTTTACATTTAATTGCATTTCTTTGTCAATCTCCCTGTTAATCTGAATGCACCCTTATCCTGAGTCACTGTCCAAAGATGTGAGATCCCTTCTCAAGCTTGGTTGGGTTTTAAATCTGTTCATTAGCTTTTAAGATCAAAGTATGTAATGAAGAAAGTCGCAAACAAGAAGTATCGGAGAATTAGGGACTGCAAAAAAAAAGTATATATTTCAGGCGCACCTTTTATTTCCAAACTGAACTCTAAAATTATATTAAATCCATAACAAAACTCGAGCAAAACTCCAAACATTTTTTTAATCCTGTGTGAGAAGTTATTTGTACAATTAAATTTTAAACCTGCATTTTTTTGTTTAAAAACGAAACATATTTTCCGACCTCCCATACAAAATTTACGATTAGCTGACTGACTTTGTATGGAAAATTGGAAATAAAAAAAAAAATTGTTTACCACCATACGTTCCAAGGAGAAAGTTGTTCAGTTTCATGGTCTGAGCACGCCTGCAAAGTTTTCGTTACGTCCCTTACACCCCGTATATGAGTATCTACTTACTAGAGAGGCCTCACTAATCTGGTCGAATGAAACCAAATCTCGAATTTGTTTGGTGTCGAAAGAAAGTGTGTTCCGACGCAATATTTGCAGACGCACTCGACTTGAAGCTGTGTGCGTATTTTTGAGAAAATTACATTCGGAATTCGATTTTCTACCGTTTGATTTTCTACTCCAAATATCAAGAGTTCGGTCTAACGTGATTAAATTCTGGATGGTTACAAAAAATGTTACGGACCTAATAAAGTTGATTTTGCTTTCGATTCGTTTGTGTTTATATTCAATTACCAACAAATTTTTTGTTCTGTTTTCGTTTAAGTATAATGTGAGCTAAATTAAAATTATTGGTCTTTAATAGCCGAAAATTAAATGCTTTGTCCAATATCGGCAAAACAAAAACAGAATATAAACCCACAAGCGTTGATGATAAACTGATTGAATGTCTGTTAATAATGAGTTTAAATTCGGAAATGTTTTAATAAATCCCAGGGGCACATTAACTTTATTTTGTCAGAAAATTTCAATTGCTACGCTTTAATTTTGTATGCGTAGTAATTGCCTCCTGCTACGAATACTCGTAGGTCTTTCGTAGCTTTATATTTTTACTTGAATGTTTATTATCTTAATATCATTTCATATTTCAAAGTATGGAGACTATTTTTTTTTGTTAAGCTAATGGCTAGTACTAAGTTAAAGCTTGAATCAACAGAATCTTGAAACATTCATTTCATCAAAACGTGCTCGTTTTCCTTAATATTTTTGATTCTATTAAACAATAATATCGCCACAGCTTCCAATCTATTGCGCTATCAATTATATTTATGGCATATCTAAACACAGAATCAATCGGAAGGCAGTGCAAATGTTGTTATAATTGATTACGGTGGGTCAGGAGCTGAATATTCATAGGAAATTTAATTAACCTGTCAGAGTCTGTATTTGCATACCATCTAGCTTCATACCCGTGGTTTTACATGGGGATCAAAATATTTTTGGTCGATTTAAGCATCATACATGATCACACCGGCCTATGGTAGCCCACTAGTGGACGTAGTTAGGATATGCTATCCACATGAGGAACATTTTATGTAGCGTGGCCTCTAACCGAGAAGCTTACTTGAAATAATTCGTCACTTTCTTGTTTTGGTTTTATCGTTGACTTAGAAGAATGCTGTTAATCGTTGAAAAGCTGAATTTGAATGAATGAATGAAATTCCGGCTGTCCAAAAATAGAACTTTTTTTCACATATAAATATGTTTTTCATTTTATCCATAAGCTGCATTGTAAAAGGCTGTATTGCATCAGTCACGCATCACGTCATACTACCCTATCTCTCCTGGCCAGCCGTGGGCCAGCCTACACCCTTTGGATTAAATATTGATGTTATCCATTGTGGTGAAAAATAGTTTGTGTATGTGTGACGTGGTGTTAATAGTTTTGGGGATAGAGGGGGACAAACTTCAGTAGTTTTGATCTTAAGGCTGCTATATATATATCGTTTTTTATTACAGTCCGTCCACAATCCCTCTTAACAAATCTGACCAGTTAAATAAAGTATCATATTAATCGAAAAAAGTATTTAGATAACTAAGACTGTTTTACGTAAGTCATAGTACTTTTAGCAGAATCCAGTATAGATTGCTCCTTTTTCATGGAGCTCGAATCACCTCGAATTGCTACTGACAGTCCGTTCTTACTATGTGCCACTCATATTCTGACAAGGTAACATTTAACTACGTAATAGGCTCATTTCATTACGGTAATACCTACATCGACGAAGAAAGCTGACTTATAACAGTTTCTAAACACTTTAGCATCATTTTCCTAAGGCTTAGGTGTATGTTTATCGTGAATAGTTGATGATGAAAATGAGCCAAGCAACTTGTGTAACGATTGGAAATAGTCATTTTGAAATTTCTACAAGGCTTACTTAATATTCTTAAGTAGCATACAAGTGAACACAAAATATTTTGTTATGTATCTACCAAAGACTTTCCGAGTTACTATTTGCTCTATGGATGAAAATATATGGCTAAGTAAATTTCTTCATGCTTAATGATTTTGTATTTTAACAAAACATGTTGCGCTGACCCCAACTGTTTGGGATAGGGGCAGCCTCAATGAAACCACAGGCGAAAGGTAAGCTGGCGGATTCCTTGGCTAGCTGCTTAGCTTAGCCATCCTAAGGGCTAAACAGAAGTAGATACCATGTCTAATGAAGGCGCGATGGATGATCTCTTTCTTGGTTAACTTTTTTATTAGCAGTATTTTCTTTATTTACTTTATTATTTAAATTAACGAAACCCAATAGAAAGCTAAGTAATGAAAAGAGACGCAACACAATTCAATTTCCAAATCAGTGCTTTGATCATAACAATAAAATGTTGTGTCTATCTATAAGTCTTCACAGTTTATATAGGCTAGTAATTTCCCATTCAACAGCGACCTACTTGCAACAGCCCAAATTAATTGCTCCACCCCCACACTATAACATGTTCTAACAATGTTGAAAATTCGTCACGTCGTATGGACTAAGGATGTAATTCGTGTGAAAAAAAAGATTATTTTTAATAATCGATTATTTAAAGTTAGAAATAAATCGATTAAAAATAAATTGATTTCATCCCAATTTTAAATCTTTACTAATTGATTTTCCATATACCTAATTCTACTTAATTTTACGCAACATTTATTTTGTCATTATAATTTTTGGCAGAAGTAAAGAAACATATTACAAGGGACCTTAAATATGGTGTTGTGTATTTTAATTGATGCAACGCAAGATCCAAGAAGAAAAAATGCATTGGTGCAAGAAATAGACGCAAAAAATCAAATTATTGAAATTAGAAAATGGAAAATCGATTTTAAACGTATCGATTATCAAACATCGATTATTTCCAAAAAAGTGTCAATTATTTTCACATCCCTGGTATGAACGTAGGCAATCATCGGTTATTGACCCCGCGCGTGCTGACTGATCAATATTTCGGCATTTCATTACTATTGACAGTTAGCCCCATTGAGCTTTAATGGTGTTTGGGTTACGTGGTTTTCAGGGATTTTGTATTAGGTTCAGCCACGACACCACGTATAGGCCTAACACGCAAGTAAGCACAAAGCGAGTTGGCGAATCACGCCGGTTTGCGAAATGAGCAAGTTGGCTTACCGATAGTACTCTGTATCAATAGGGTGGAAAATGAAGCACCTTGCCTATAAAACTTGCTGGCTTTATCGTATAAAGTGACTGCTTCAGATTTTTTTAATGATAAAATTTTCTACTTTACCACCTACAATAATATACAGCGTGATAACACCTGCAATAGCATTACTAAAGAGGGCTGACGTCAGGCAGGCGGCCGGTCATAAAACATTGCCAAATCCTTTAATAATATGATTTTGTGCTTTAACAAAACATCTTGCACCAACCTCAACTGATTTCGGATAAGAAGCAGGTAGATGTTGATTAAATTCAGCGCTTTTTTTTCTATGACTATTTTGATATGGATTTTTTAAAATCTTATTGGGTATGAATGTCATCGCATTTGTTTAAATCAATATTTTTAAGTAGGAAAATTTCAAGTAAAACTTACCTGTTTATAAATGATAATAGCTGTAATTATACTCATTACAGTAACCGTTTAAATATGTCTTGGTCTACATTTTCATTTAATTAGTTTAATTACAATACACGGTCCTACATAATAAATTTAACTAAACATGCTTAACGGATATATTGTACAAGATATTATGTTATGATAGAGATCAATAGGTGTTTACCTAAAAGAATATTACTATTAAAACACAATTGTTTGTTGAGATGCGAATTCAATCTTTTTGTTTTGAGTTAGATGTTTTATGTTCTGTCATGTGGTGCCGGCTTAGAATAGCATCACCCCAATGTTTTCAGTGGGTGTCGCAATTTGAGAGATGATGTGTGTTGCAATTTAAGGCGACGATAGGCTAACAAACTGTCACAGTCTTCTGAATGACTCTCAAACTTTTGTTAGACGTGGTATAAATGGCTGTGGCTTACCCCGCAAGAGATATAGAAGTGATATATGTATGTAGTATGTTTTACGGGTAGGTACTAGCTATTTGATGTGATGCGATCTAAATTCGCAATCATAGGTATGCTGACTCCGTAGGTATATGCCATGTAAAACAAACTATTACTATAATAAATTTTGTGAAACTATTTAAATAGTAGATATGATTATGGTCAAACTACATAATAATATTATGTAGGTTGACATATTATGTCAAATAAGTATATCCTGGATTTGGTTCTTGTGGTTATTCATATATTTATAACGTCTTAATTCAGGTTATTATTACTTCAGCAGTTCTGATTGCAGCATGTTTACTCTAGTGCAAAATACCTTGAATTCAGTGTTCCATAAAAATAAGCATAACTCATTGAAATGAAAAGAAGGTTAGGTACGTATGCAAAAGGAGAAATATGTGGAGGATTTAGAAATACAATTTTCTACACATTGAACTTCAGAAAAGCGATCAAAAGGTTTTATATTTTTATACTGCGGATTCCGAGCGACGGGACGAAAGACAGGGTGTTACAAAGAGTAAATAAATAAAGTTTCTATATGACTGGACCACAATCTCTAGCCCCTAAATCTACATCTACCTACTTGATAAGAAACTAAGCCACATGCACCTTGATGATTTCTTCTGGCCTTGACAGTTTTCAAGTAAAAACAGTTTGTACCTACTGTTAAAATCAATGAAGTTGGTGAAATTCTCGTAGATAAAATTTATTCTAAGTACTAAGGATTAGCGACTATTGCATAACAATCAATCGTAGAATTTCGAAACATAATGGACCAGTGGACCAGTAATTAGGTACCTACAAACTGAAAATCTTTTCTGAGTACACATATAATTTAATTAAAATATGACATGTTCTTTATGTCGCATTTTATGACAATTTGTAAAAGTTGCACAAAGCGATTTAACATTTTGTAAAAAGTTAGGTACGTTCGTACTTCTTAATCGAGAAGCTTACTTGAAATAATACTTCACGACCTATTTATTTTCAGAAGCCCTTCTTTGGCCGTTCAAAAATAGAAATAAGTTATTTCTCATAAACAGCATAGGTCGATAATGTAACTTTACAAGCAAAATATAAATAATAAACACCCTTTATTTTAGACTGGGGATTTAGTTTGACAGCAACATTTCGAACGAAATAAAATTGATTTTGCGGAACCGAGTTGTGACAAAGACACTGGCTTTCCGGATAGTACAGTGAAATAGCTCCTTTAGAGTTCAAGATTATTGCGATTGAAAGGAAAGGAACAAATTTTACCAGAACTCCATCGCATATTTTCAATGCATTCTAAAGTAAATATTTATCGGCAGCAGATTTTACTGTGTTTTTAAAAGGTATCGGGTTATAATGATCTGTCCAAATTAAAAGTCATTATAGGCTTTTTTGACAACTGGCCTATTATCTATCATCTACAGCAGACTACATGAAGGGGTTGTATACTTGGTTGGTAGGCGCAGTGCAATTAAGTAAGTAAAAACACTTTAGGTATTGCACAAAAATAAACAAAGCAAATAAAAAGAACAACTGAAACTACTACTAAGGGTGTTACATTTAGATTCAAAATTTACAGGAAACGCTTCTGCCTTATGTCGTTTTATCAACGTAAAAAGCTGTATTTTTCGTGTTTTTTCATGTTCTTAGCTCTCAAACGCTTGTTGTTGAATTGAAACCACAAATGCTTGAACTATTGCCCACCCGTTCACCGCATGTCATGTTTTCCTAGTGTCTGACGGGCGTTTTGTCAGCTAATTTTAGAATCAACAATGTATGCTCAATTGGGGATGGGGCATGAATACGTAAAATGCGTAGCTGAAGCTGAAGTCATAAGAAATTGATAAAAAAAGTTTCTCTTTTTGTTTTATAAGTGATTGCTATGCAAAGTTGGGATTTGTATGGTTACAATGTTTTAGAATGTATGGAAAAGCCTTTCTCAAGAGAAACCAACTGATGGAACCGCTGTGATCAAAATTAGCACCACAACATGATAGTCCATCTCTTTTTGTATTCAAAGGAGCATATAATTTATACTAGCTACACTCGCCGAATAGATGGACGAGCACAGTCTAAGATTAAAGTAGCAATACTGTTTCATGTAAGATATTATTAATTAGACCAGTCATTGGACTAAAACGTTAGCTACAACGTAAACCAAACTTGCTTGGTTTACGCATATCATTAAAGAGTATTTCAGGGCTTCTTAGAAGTAATATAATATTGCTCTTATACCTATGACTTAATCAAATCAAAATGCCAATATCAAAGGTCTCTCCACAGTTTAACAGGACAGCTTTTAGAACTTGAAGCACTAAGCTCGTGGAGATATTTCAGTAACTATGGTGGTAGCGCGCTATCAAAGTTTCTCAATATCCTTCAGAATGCGATTCTGCGGTCAGCTGCGGACATTGTCGCCGTCCTTTACATAGTTGACAACCTCACACTTAATAGAAACAATGTTTCGAAACTCTAATCAGAGCTTTGAATCTTTGTTAAAACACATAATTACATTTACTTTTACCTACTGACCATATTGTCGAAAAGCCGAATAACTCTTTCAGAACCACACATCGAACGAGATACCTACTGAAGTAGCTGACAGCATAATCATTCCTCTTCTGCGTAGTTAACTTTAATCTTTGAGCAAAAAAATCCCCGATGAATTGAGAACCTCGTTCGTTTTTGTTTATCCTCGGTCACAGAATAGACAATAGTATGTAGTATAGTACTACATACAGAACGGACACTCTCCCCCCCGCACCAGCGTCGCTTACCCGCCCCCGCCCGCGAAATGTCAAAAAATTAGTGAAGACTTAAGTGAACCAAAGTGCTAGGTATGGCGCTGGACTTGTAGCATGTTCGTTTCATCCAAGAAGGTTTCATCGTGGTTTCTTGTATTAGACTGAAACGAACGAGGTGCCATTATCATGTCCATAAAAAAATGGCGCGAACATTTGAACCGAGTTTGCCTTAGATTCGCGGACGGATATTTTTAATACTAAAATTATTAGATAGAATAAAAAATGGTGCGATATTGTGCCCTGTACGGCTGTATGTTCACGGACAGAGATCCGACAGGAGATTTTTTCGTTTTCCGCGGGAAGAACAGAGGTAAGAACCTACCAACCTAGGAAGTAATCGGTTCGTATTCATACCTACTTTCGATTCACAATTTTATTAATAACGTAATAGATAGATTTAGGCCCCGAAATAATTATAAATTAGCAGCAACTAGTCGGTATATTATTTACTCATTACATCCTCTTTGGTAGGTACTGTAGGTACGTAGTCATCAGGTGTATCAAAATTAACCGGAATGTCAACCCTGCACCCACACACCTGTCGTCACGCACACATACACAAGTAAAAATGACAGTTGTCTATAACGAGCCCGTTGTATGGGAGTGTCCGAGGTGTGCCTCGGTTAAAAAGCTTTCAGCTTTTGAGGCATTGGGACACCCGCTGGATAGACAATGGTTGGTCACAATCAGCATTAAACTAGTCTCAAAAACAGTACTAGGTATGTATGTGTCAATAGCAGTAGCCTATAACAGTAATATACCTATTATAATTTTTAGTAGAACTGTGAACTCCTTTAAATTGAACCATGCGCTTCTGCAATAGTGTTTAGCAAATATTTTGTTAGGCCATGTCGATGCATGCTCTGTGGTGGTCAATTCTGGATCGGACAAATTAAACCGCAAGGTACAGTAGGCAGATATCGAAGGACTTTGAACAGTGGAAGTTCAGTTCAGTAGTAAAAATATGGAGACGAAAGGAAAAAGAAATACCCACTGGCAGTTTTTATATAACGTCGCAGGTTTTTAATAAAATCCAGTTTTTGACCTAAACCGGCATTATTGCAAAATCGGAACTTAATTTTATCATGAACATTATTTTATCATTATTGCTGATAGTTACATAGTCTTCTAAATGAAACTCAAACTAGTCTTCGCAAACTTTTGTCGGAAGTGGTGAAAATGGTCGTTTTTACAGGTCTTTACACTCTGTCTACCCCGCAAGGGATATAGGCGTGATATTGTGTATGTAGTATTCATTTAGTACCAACCTCATCAAAAACCTTCCTTTGCCAAATGCAAGCTACGTATTCACCGCTAGCATTGTGAAAATATTCAGCGTATTCATAAAATTCAATTTCCTAGTAAAGTTGGTCGGTATTACCGCTAGTTCCCAAACTTCAGGTGACGGCGTTCCCACACTACACTACACGGCGGAACTATGGGTAATGCGATGGTAATTTTATGGTGGAGGTGACAGTTATACGTTTTTTAGAGAAAACTGTAATAATTGCTGCTTGCCTAATGAGAGGGCGTGATTATCGATCGTCAATTTCATAATCACTAAGAGCTACTTATAAAAATATTTCTGTGCCTTCGAGTTCGTTACAATGTTTTATCCCGCACCGCACTTTTTGCATGCGTAACCATTTGAAGCTTATTTGATGATGATTAGAATCACAAGCCAGTTATTCTACGTAGTCTACTACTCCACAAAAGGCTTTTTAGCCGGATTTACCTATCCACAGAAAGCCTGTGGTGCATTTTCCTGGGATAGGTATTCAGCTAAAATGTAGGTAAATCTGATAGTATAAAATAAAGTTTACTGTAAGATTTACATCTTAGCCGTCAACATCTGCCTGCCCTTATCTTAACTGTATATCTCTGAAAAATACAGATAAGTTCGGATGAAAAAATATTTTGAACAGTAGTAGGCTACGCAAGACTTTGTATAACGTTTACTGTTAGTAAAGACAGTGCTTTTTACCCGACTGCCTCAGGAGGGTTATAGTTTTCGAGAGTATGTATGCATGTATGTATTTATGTGTGTAGTGTAATCCAGAAATGCGTTTTTATGGGCTACACCCCAAACGGCTAGGCGTATCTTGACATGTGAGGTATCGTTAGATTCGTCTAGGCAACGTGATTGACATAAATACAAGATGGTGGACTATTATCGCAAAATACAACAGCTTGTTACGACTTATTTTACCACATCCATCTAATGAGTGCATTGTACTTGCACCGCCAATGTTCATAGCATCCAGCCGAGAAGTTCCCTGTGCGTTATTTATCAAAGTTAGTATATTAGTCGTCTGGGTAGTTGATGCGACTTTAACAAGCCATGTAGGTAGGCTATCGCATAATTAGTGAAGTGTTTCTACTAGTTTGTCATTATTCTCAATTAAACAAAGGTAAAACTTTTAATTTTAACTTAATTAAACAAAGGCAAAACTTTTAATTTTACAAGTTGTTAATTCTATTTTTAACCAAAATTACCGAATCATAACAGAATTTTTTAAAAACCTTACTCGGCGGTTATAGACACCGAAAAACTTTTTAGACTAATGATATATAAATTGTGGCTGTTATTAGTAGTAGTAGTAGATATTTACAAGTAGTAAACTGCGAAATTTTGATTTCAGAACAATATTATTTAAAGTATCATCGTTTAAAAAAATCAAGACGAAATATTTATAAATTTTAAATTTTCCGCCGACACGGAGCGCACGACAATTTCTTGCTCGATAGATCGAGTTTGCAGCAAAAAATATTCGATTTCACTTAGCGATACCGACCAAGTCTCATAGAGCTGTTGACAGGAGCTTGAGCTTTTCATTTGTGGGTCTGCTGAAGCTGGTCGTAGATCATCCGAGGAGATTTTTCCTGGGAAAATATGAAGATGAAACTTGGCTCGCGTCCCGGCTTGTTTCGTTTTTGTTCGGCCTAAAGAGAAATGCGGAGACGGCGCTATTTTGTGATGGTGATAACGCGACGGTTATTGTGCCTTGGTGGATGTGATTTGACGTGATGATGATTCGACGTTTTGATGGACGGAAATTTGGCACAGCTTTTTGTTGGACCTCCACCGTGAAACCGACAGATGATTAAGCATAGGTGGGTACTGTTAATACCCTTTCCTATTCCCATACCATAGCGAAATGTATTTTCTGTCACCGACCAGCATATCTATAAAGCTGAACACCCGATTCTACAAAAAATATAAGCTAAAAAAATAGCTATCACTTGAACATTGTTCTTTATTGTCCATGCGAGTCCCGTCAGAGTTAGTTATACTAGGTACTTAGAAATTGTGGAAAGAATGATAAAATTATTTATCACTTTCGTCTCTTCAAAACATTTACAGATAACTACTCTCAGATATTCCTCAAACCGATTAAACCTTTAAAAAATATATTATCCAATGTTTTATTTATACTAAAACCTCTTGCAGCCCCACGGATTTTCTAGAGTGGTTCACACCCCAAGCGATCAAAATCAGCAGTCGTTCAAGAGGTCTTGAGGGCTGTTACAACCCCTAGAGTTTGGAAGGAGTTTACCGAATATTCTTGATGTTTTTTTGTTCGGGTTTCGGGCCGTGATTGTTGATGGTTGTCAAAGGTTTTATTAATCTGTTCGCTGCAGGAATATCTACGGCGTCGAACTCGGTTTAATTTTGTCCAAGTATTTAATACTTTAAATATGACATTAAAGATTTCTTAATCAAACTTGTGCCTAAGATTCGTCAAGATTGGATTTCACCTAACAAATCGAAAAATTTAAGATTACTTAGGTAAATATCGCAATAATAGTACATTACGTCACAGGCCGAGTATATAGCAATTTCTGGTCGAGTGGCATTGGAAGGCCGAGACGAAGTCGAGGCCATCTAAAGTAAACGAGACCAGAAATTGTTATTTCGGCCGAGGTTTGTATAGTGCTTTTCTCCAATTTGCAAGGAAACAAATATTTTAATCGTGATAAAACTGACACTTTGTAACTTTTAAAGTTCGCAAAGCGTTGGCGCTGGTTTTGCTTACGTTCCGTTTCATAAAGAATGCGCTGGAAATTCACATTCAGCCTTCAAACTTCAAACAAATTGTGTTTCATAAAACACCTAATCACGAAAGTGTGAAGTTTAAGAACCCTTTTATTACCGGCCTAGTCCGGCAATTTCTATTACAGTCCTCTGCGCCTTGACTACATAAATGAGCCCATTGACGTATTCTTTTTTTAAAGTAATGAAGCTATTTCCGAGCAAATTGGAGAAAAGTATTTTACGTGCTACTTGCCATATTTCTTACAAATAAAAAATTCCAATGAATTGTGATAAGGTAGGTATTTATATTTATCCACGTAGAATGCATTAAAAAATTGGGTGATTCTGATTATGATTGAAAGCAATCACTGTTTGTAAAATAGTACTTAAAATATCATAGCGCACAATTTATTAGCTGTAGCTTAATATTATCTCCAAGCTTATAACTTGCAAGTTATCCGAACAGTTCCAATTTATATCTTCCAGAATGATCTACGAGCGAACTAGCTGTAAATTATACCCGGGTACACTAAAAACATTAATAGGACCGGGTGCAAGTATAACTTGAACGTCCGGGATAGCTTAGTTTCGGCTCCGGACAAAATAATAAACAGTGATAAACAAGTATTTGTATAGTTTACCATGGAAAATAGGTAAGTACTATAATAAGTTAGTACCTTTTCTAACTAGTGAACCAGCCTATATAAAGGTGAACAACGTTTTACATGTAGGTAGTATAGCTGTACAAAAAATCAGACAAGTGCGAGTCAGACACGCGCACGAAGGGTGCCCTATCATTTTGTACAAAAATCGCATAAAAATCAGGTTTGTTGTATGTTATTCTCCTTTTTAGTAGGTATTTATTGTTATAGTGGCAAAAGTAATACATATTCTGTAAATAAATTCAACTGTCCAACCATAACCGTTCATCAGATACAGCCTCCAAACCATCATCGCTTAAATTAGGCAATCACCACGTGTTTTGTAGTATTTTTTGTTATAAGCGGCAGCAGAAATACAGCATCTGTAAAAATTTCAACTATCTAGCTATTACAATTTATAAGATATACAGCCTGGTGACAGACGAACGGACAAACAGACAGACAGCGAAGTCTCAGTAGAAGGGGTTCCGTTTTCACCCTTTAGGTACGGCACCCTAAAAATGTTTTTGCAGGCATCTACAGCAAAGTAAACAATGCTGACTTGTATACGTATATCCTTACTATCCATTAACCTAGTCGTTAACTGTCAATTTAGTAGTAACTTGCAATCGTAAACGGAGGTTATGACGTAGAAAAGCCTTTTATGTGTTATTGGTAGTAATGGTTTGTTTACGTTTTTGTGGTAGTTATTGTGGTGGATATTAATAACTGACGTTCGGCCTAATGAAGAGGAAACAAAAAACTGGCCAAATTGTACGCGTTTCTTATGTTTATATACTACCACTACATTTCACTGCTGGTTAAGGACCTCCCCATTTGGGGAACATTGCGATACTTACCACGCTTGGCGAGCTCTCTGCCCAGCCTCTGAATTCATCTCAAAGACGTCTTTTACGACACCCACATGTAGAAATGGGTATTCTGAGCCGGCATCACACGCCGGCATGACTTTTTCGAAGTTCGTAGGATCCTTCATTAACTTGTTTTTTTTTAAAATAAACGCCTTTTAATACTTGTGCTGTTTACCTGTGTACCTTATTAAAGTTTGAAACTGACTCTTCAGCACAATATGTTACGTAGAGATTAAAAAAATCACGAATTGATCAAAAGTAGATTCAAAATAAGTACCTACAAAGATAAAGAAATAAATGATAAGAAATGATTTCTAAGAAAAGTATTTTGAGTAGGTATTGAATCCTTTCATCCTACGTAATACCTAATTATGTTAGAACTCAGACAGTACTTATAAAGTTACTGAACCGGTATGCAGAGAAACATTTATCTTCTTATTGAAAAACCTTCTTATATCGTGAAATCTTTTTTTACTCTGTACTTCTTTCTTTGATCACGATCAGAGACCAACATATTTTAGTTCCCCATATAGTACATAATGATTAACCAGCACACGTTGGTCCCTTTATATGTACAAGTTGAGGTGCAACTGTCTGCACAAATTATAACACTGACTACGTAGGTTTTGTGTTTTGCAATGCACCGCGTACGTTTTCAATAGTATAATTCTCTTTTTACCTCAAACTTTTAACCGAAAAGTATTTGAAATTTCTAACATCGCGTCGCTACACAATTTCACGTTGTTTCGCAAAAAATACGGGGTCAAAATACAAAATGTTCGGTTCCAAACGCGCAGCGGGACAGCGGAAAACTAAACTCTTTTTGTACGAATTCCGCCAAACGGAGGTCGGTAGAATTGTACAATACTATGTATATTTATATAAATCTCAATATAGCATATATTTATAAATCTTGATGTAACAAATATTTTGATGATGATGAGCTATGAAACTGCTCGTAGCTGTGTGCTACGGTGTAGCGAACGTAGCTTGCCCTACGACTCACGCTACGACCATTGTTGGAAAAGCGAAATTATTATCGGAGTATGACTATTATGTATTCTGTGGTATGACGCCAATTACCTAGCTGCTTGGTTATGTTTCATCATTGTATGATGGATTTTGCCTGGTTTTTACACTGTTCAGCCTTACTTAAGTACTTACTTACTAGCCTAGACAAGAGTCAAGCGGGTACTTTCATTTATCTAGTATAAGAATTTTTTATATATAAATTCGTAAAATATACAAAAAATAAATACTGAACCTTCAGAACCAACACAATACCCACTTCACTGGCTACGCTAGCCAGTAAAACAATGTTCGTCTCCTATTTTTCTACATTCACAAGTTTTAACTAGCGCCTGACAGTCTGTTGATAGCAATTAAACTTGTTTCGCAGTTAACACCTGCATCTGAGTGAGCCTTAGAGTTAATCAAGTTATAGAGTGAGCGTATCACCCCGCGCCGCACTGTCAAGCGTAAGCAATAGTTCCTTAGATACCTTTGTCAAATGTAGGAGAAATTATTATTATTTATTTATTAATATGAACATCTACCCATCTTAGGGTAATTCTGTCAGTGTCAGTATAATGAGATTCCAGCATTGCTGCGCCGGGCGGTTGGTAGCTCCAACAGAAAGATGATAGTGTCTTCTACAGGAACCAGCGACGTCTTCTTGATACCATCCGGAAATGTAGAGTAGGCTCTTCAATCCTAATTCTACATTCCATGTTTCCATTTGAGCACTTGATTGATTAAAATTACTATCCAAAATTATCAGCGATTATCCAAATAACTAAAAAAAATGAAAATGTGTCTGCCATTGACGGATGAAACAAAAAAATTCAATCGAAATTATAGATGTTTAAAAGTGTTGTCACTGGCGTTTTGCTACTGATAGTCAGAGAGGTTGTTCGTTTTATTGCCAATCACTCATAGCCTGTAAGGCACACTCTATAGCTTCTTTATGCAAACTCTAAGGAGTGAGCAATTAACTATTCGCCTGCGAAAGGGGAGGGGGAAGCTGCGATTCCAACTAGAAGCGAAACAAGTTCGTTTCATTTCACTGTTGTGACTTTTTCAAGCAAAAAGTCGTTATTTTGCTACGACTCTACAGTTTTAATTATGTTTAAAGTTATTTTTTGTTCATGTTGCATTAAAAAAGATTTTCTTAATGATGGGAGTAAATAAAAAGTGATAAAAACTTAAATAAAACTGAAAGTGTCACATGCACTTTGAACATTCACTTTATTCACAAAAACAAAAGTATTGCCTTCATTTTGATACTTTAAGGGAATAACTAATGTTTCAAACAAATCTATTTATATATTTTATTATCTTTACAATACAACGTATTTTATCAACAGCCAAAAGTTACCGGCTATTGATAGCTTTCATATTTTTTATCGTAAAAGTCAAAAGAAGGCACTTACCTACCTACCTACTCAAAAAACCTACGTTAGAACATTCAATGTAGCAAAAGATACTCGCATCATTAACGACCTTATACAGTTGACAACAAATAAATCTTTACTGAAATAACGAGTCTATCTCATAACATGATAGCTACATTGCTAAGAATCCATTAGATACTGCTCTGCGAGCATGACATGTAATTTTAGCTTGTCTAGACCATAACGTGTCTCCTGCTGGTAAGAGAGAATTCTGTTAGTTAGTTTTACTATTTACTTGACAACTGTACTTTTTAGAACTTTTTGATACTTATCAAATCTACTCATTATATGGAGGGTGCATGCAGTGTATGAATCTGAACAACTTTCCTTCAGGAACTTAATGACAGAATGCGTCGGAAATATTTTCATTTATTTATTTTATAGCAAAATAAGCATCTAGTGTTACGTAAAAATACTTAGGTGTACTTACGTTATACTCGTACCTATATAAAACAACAAATATGTTATGGTTCAGAACTAGAACCAAACATGTAGGTATTTGGCCCTATTGATCTACATGTGATAAGACTAAATAGTCAGATGACTTAAAGAGAGCGGCTGGTAGCGATTGGATGGCGAAAGCACGAAATTAAGTGCCTGTTGCGTAGCCCAGAGGAAGTGTATGTACAGAAGTGGCCTGCTTTAGGCTCATGTGTTGTGATATTTCGTTTCAGTAATCTGTTTCGGATCAACTACGTATTGTAAACTTGTTTGTTGTGTTAGGACCAAAACAAAGTTCTCAAACGTTTGATAACATTGCAGGACGTCGAGGCCTTGTGTTTCAAAGTGTGCTGAATTAGGTGGTATACTTCAAAAACATGGAGTAACGAATTAAGATAGAAAGAGTATATTTTGAACGACAGAACGGCAGCAAGTAATACCTATGTGATCACATAAGTGCGGCATCAATCGCTTTGATTTCAATAAAAGATTCCACGACTGCACATTGCCGCGTCATACTTAAGATTTGCAACAGATTTTAGTGCAAAGCAACTGCTATAGAAGAGCAAACAAACATGAGCTCTAATACCACTCGCATAATGTCAAAGACACAAAATGTGACACAAACAAAAAAGCGATGAAATGACAAAGACTGTTCAATGGTCGGTTTAGTCAGAAGGTGGCTAACCTGTGTTTGTAGTGTTAGTAGCGAATCAACTTTCACAAACGTTGGATAACATTGCGGGACAGTCAGGCCTCGTCACAGCGCATATACATGTATAGTCTCGTGTTCCAAAGTTTAATTAGCCAGTGTATTGCAGGAACATGGCGTAGAGAGGTTAAGGGTGAGCATCCACCAGAGCTGTGCGAGCTAAGCGGTGTACGATGAAAAAATCCACCAATAGAATCACTTCATTTTCCTAGTCTCGCTCAATGAAGTGATTCTATTGGTGGATTTTTTCCTCGTACACCGCTTAGCTACCTCGCACAGCTCTGGTGGATTCTCAGCCTAAGGGTCGGAAATCAAGTGATAATCCCCAGTAGGAGGATGGCATACATTGTTTTGTTTGTGCGGCTACGTCGTTGACGTATGACAAATCCTATGTACTAGAACCAACGTGGTAATATAATTTGAAGAAATGTGACATGACAACTCGCAAGCAAAATATTTGATGTCATATTCAAACAGTTTGACGAAACTCCGTGACAAAATTGTCACATACATTACATATAAGAAAAATACACACAGATATTATATAGATTCTATATTATAGAATGACAGTAGGACAAAATATATTTTTTAAATTGCATGCAACTCATAATTCTCTAAAACAGGTAGGTAGTACTTAGGTACAAAAAGGCTAATTCGTAGTTATTACGTAGCGAAATTGCGAAATACGTCAACTTTTAAATTACCAAGTTACAGAAATATTTTAGCTTTTTCAAAAAGATAACTGGTTTACTCAGTAATTCATACAGTTCGTTTTTATACCATACAATTAGGACAGACCTTTTTATCAAATCTATGTGAATGTCAATACCTTTACATTTAAAGCCACTACAGTCCACTACTGGACGTGGGCCTTCCTCTCTCGGAGGGTATTGCTATACTCTCCACGCTTGGCTACTGGTTTAGCACACTTGGCAGGCAATGTCTATTCCACAGGGAACGCTGCTGCCTATTCCCTGGAAAATTAACCCTTAGTCGCTTTTTACAAGACCCAAAGGTATAATTGGGATGATGTTATTCTAAGCCAGCATCACACGGATTAACTAGCCTAGAAGAACATTAAATAGGAATACAACTCCCCCTTAACGTCGTGGGGGACGTCGAACAGGCGGTGACAAACTTTCATTATTTGCGTGCTGCTTCCAGTCTGTGGAGTTCCTGTTATTTACAAGCTAGTGATATTAGTTATTTTACAACAGCATTCGATTTTTTATAATTTAATTATAATTTTTATTATTATTTTGGTATCTTTCAGAATATTACCTAATATTATTATGTTGGCACGTTACCGAATCTCAGGTACACAGGGACTTAAGCGTCTCTGGTACAAAAGAATACTAAAAATAGCGATGCTAGTAGATATCAAAAGCATAAAGAGCTTTTTCAGAGACCTGTTCCTAGTAGTATTATTTGCTAGTAGCAAGTGGTTGAAAAACTTTGACACCAGTGTGCCCGAACTCGACTCATCATCATCTTCCTGCCCTTATCCCAATTCCTTGGGTCGACGCAACACGTTTTGTTGAACACAAAATCGTGTTGAAAAGGATTTGGCTGAATTTTACGACCGGCCGCCTACCAGACGTCAACCCTCCTTGGGAATGCTTTTGTGGAGGGGACCATACGGTTGGCCCTGGCTGTTTGGGTAGGGTTCATCCCTCGGTCGCCTCTTACGAAGAGCCCCCACGGGAAGAGAGGGGGTGGTGCTATTCTACTCTGCCGGCACCACACGGCTGAAACAATATGCAATAAAAGGGATAAAACATGCACAAACAAGAAACAATATCCTGTATTTTCACAATTTATTAATTGTTATTAATGGAAGGCTTTCAGTTTTATGGTTTCATTAGAGTCGGGGGCACGTTGATACGGTTCTTAGGTATACAATATATTTTAAATTTGAAATCATGAATTAAAAGAACCAAATTTTATAGTGTTGACCATTGTTTTCTTTCACGGTTGCATAAATTTAATTTTCGTGAACCAATAATTATTTGCATTCTACTAGTGAGAATTGAAATTCCTTGATAACTACTAGAATGGAAACTATGTTTTTTATGGAGAATAATACTTAAAAATAATAATACACTAATTACAGAAAAACTGATAAGGGTCATAAATTATCTAAACATGATCTATATCAAAGTGAGAAATAATCCGTAAAAACCAATATCATGCACATGCCAATTTATATGACAATATTACTAACTGTATGTAAGTAACTGCTTTTATCCTTCAATTCAATCAAGTACCTTTTACACTTTACAAAGTAAACAAAATATTTTTTCAGTTTTGTTTGTCACAGTTGGTAGCGAGAAAGTAAAACATAATAAAAATATGTATAAAGATAGTAACAGTTATAGCAGAGAAAGTAATGATAATTTAAATGATAAACTTAGTAATGATGAAAGTAAAAGTAATAAAGATAAGTCTTACAGTAGTGACGAAACAGATGAGTATAAAGAAATCAACATTGATGATAAAGCTAGAAATAACTACTATATTGCACGTAACAAAAGAAAGTCTTATGGAAATGATAATTTACGCCATGAAAATAACGGAGATGCCCTGAAAGTAACATTGTTAAACACTATTCTGAATGACAAATTCGGTCGCACACTTTATAATACTACTTCTATAGTAGACGTTAGGGATGAAGATCCACAAAAAAATGAAAAAGTTAATGATGATAAAGGGAGTAGAGGATATTATGATGAAGAGCTTGAAACTGGAAATAACTACTATGTTAAAAATGTAAAAAGTAATTCTTATGGAAATGAAGAAACAAACCACGACAATAATAGGGATATCCTTAAAGTTACATTGATGAATACTTTTGTGAAAAGCAACATCGGACGTATACTTTATACTACTACTCGTACATCAAAAAGTAGGAATGGCTACATCCAAAACTATAAAGAAGATATTGATGACAAAGGAAGAAAAAAATATTCTGCTGAAGAGCTTAAACCTGGAAATAACTACTACGTTAAAGATGTTAGAAGTAAGTCTTATGAAGATGACGAAACACATAATGATAACAATGAAGATAACCTGAAAGTAACTTTAATGAACGCTTTGCTGAATGGCAAATTCGGTCGTATGCTAAATACTTCTACTTCTACAGTAAATAGAAAGGAAGCACACGCCCAAAAAAGTAAAATAGATAGTGATGAAGGAAGAAAAAAATATTCTGCTGAAGAGCTCAAACCTGGAAATAACTACTATGTTAAAGATGCTAAAAGTATATCTTATGAAGATGACGAAACACATAATGATAACAATGAAAATATTCTCAAAGTAACCTTAATGAACACTATGCTGAATAGCAAACTCGGTCGTATGCTTTATACTACTGCTCCTACAGTTGATAGTAGGAATGAAGACCCTTCAAAAAAGAAAAAAGTTATTGTTTATACAAAAGAGTGGTACCCAGGTTACTCTTTAAATACCAAAGATCCAAAATATATCAAAACTAGAACAACCAAAAGTGCTGATACTTTTGAAGGTGATGTTTCTATTTGGGAATATAAAACGAAAATGTCCTACTCGTCTAACGAAGATAATAAGCCAAGTATCAAATCAAAACAACCTTACTTAACGGCTGGTCAGGAAGATTCACGCTCCACATACACATTAAATTTCGTAGATTATGCTAAATCTATCAAATCAAAAAATCCATATCTGGCAGAAAAACCATCAGATTATCCGTTGCCTTTCAAGACTGATATAAAAACAAGGACATATACACGTACCACATACATATATCCCGATTATTATGATTCTGAGATAGACGTTAAAAGGCCGCGACAAAATATCGAATTAGTCAAGAATCTTGCGAACAATCCTATGTCTACATTATATAACAAACCTAGACCAACTCCGAGTTCAAAATCAAACCAACCCTACCCTACAAGTCGGGACGTAACTACCAAAACTGGTTGGCCTAGTATAAAATCAAACCAACCCCACCCAACAAGTAGGTTTGACACCAAGAATACTTATCCTAGTATTAAATCTAACCAACCTTACCCTACAAGTCAGAATATAACTTCCAAAACTGGTTTGACAAGTATAAAAACTATCAAACCCTACCCTACAACCCGGTATGTACCCACCAAAGTCTGGCCAAGTGTAAAGTCGAAAAAACCCCACCCTACAAGCCGGCACGTAACTACCAAAACTGTTTGGCCAAGTATAAAGTCCAACAAACCCTACCCTACAAATCGGGATGTAACCACTAAAAGTGATTGGGCAAGTGCAAATTCAAACCAACCCCACCCTACAAGCCGGTATATACCCACTAATGTCTGGCCAAGTGTTAAATCGGTAAGTGTTAAGTCCAACCAGCCCCACCCTACAAGCCAGCAAGTAACAACCAAAACTGATTGGCCGAGTGTAAAATCGAATCAACCATATCCAACGACAAAAAATATATACCCACATCCTACTAAAACTAAAGGATATATTAACGGATGTACGAAAATGGGACCAATAAACTTTTATTATTAGATAAAAGACCATTTGTATGTAAAGATTAGATAATAAAGAGTGATGATTTTTAAACTTTTTTAATTCTTATCCCATCTCATTAATGAATTTGCTGGTCGTGCGTAGGTATAGATTTACAAGTACGTGCGGCGACACCCGCGGGGAGGTTAATCAGTGGGTTGCCGCACGCCGCCGCTCGTTACGCACGCGCTCCCACGTTGCCGCTCTTAATTCTTTCTTTGTACTAAATTAACGTAAATTACGCGAAAATGAGAATAAGAAAATACTGCATTGCTTATAATTGCTTGAATAATTCTAGTGATAAAAGCCTCAAGTTCCACAAGTTACCGCGTGACATCGAAAGGTAAGAAAATAGGTACCTACATAGATTCTAGCTATGTAATAAAATTATTACTTATTATCTAGGTACCTACTACTACAACGACCTGATGAACCCTGATGTCAGAGTTTTTGAACCTATCTGCCTTCCTCCTTTAAAATTCGAAAGTGACATCCCCACTGAGCGCGCTGACCTGCGTGACCGCTGTGACCTTCAGGACGCGCCAGCGGCAGAAAAACTTTCGCGCGCAGCCATTCGGCTCATTTTTGCTTGCGCGCGCGATGAGTAGGCTAATATAAAAGTAGGTATCCAAAGCCGGCGCGAAGGAAATTGTACTTTATTATCGCGCGTAGAGATTTATATTTGTTGAATCGCTATGGCGGAGTGCGTCTTCTGTACCTGTACTATTATGTATTCTGTGGTCGTGCACTTACTAATAAAGTGCTTATGAGGGTAGGTTTACTAGGATCAAGACAGTAAAAAATATCACACAGCAAAATGCAAAATTTCAATTACCTATTCTGACTATAGTTGGAGAAAAATTATTAAAAACGAGTATAAAATCATATATGAAAATTTTTGACCCTCTATATTAATACGATTATGACAACCAACAGTATGATTCAGAAGAATATCAACTGTTTATTACAATATGCGTAATGTGCGCAATAAAAATGTAAGTGTACTAAGCAAAATTTGCTGCTATTAATACTATTAATACCTATATACTATTTAGCTACCTATATTTTACACGAAAACATTTTTAGTTCTCATAATTCCGCAGTGATTGAAAAAATTTTGATCTCAAGTTCAAACAAAATAAAATAGCCATACTATTTTTCTGGTGATTCAAAGTCTTTAATGGTACAAAATATTTTTTGCATTCAAACATCTTGTATTGGAAAGTGTTTCTATAACATTTTTTACCTACATTTGTCAAGAATTAGTTGATTCAGATTGAGTCAATGAAAACATTCCCAGCAATGTTTTTATCGATTTTTTTTATTTTAAAATACGTAACATTATTTTAGATAAAAACTATCTTTAGGATTCACAGCGCCATATCCTCGAGTTGTTTGGTAGGGATTGTATAGAAGCCATCCACCATCTGTAGTTCCTTTGCCCCACCTTGTTGGTGACTGACTCCGACTATGACCCCGACTATGTTTACTTGTTGGAAACGGTTTATGATATGACACGCTACTTTGACCCCAACCGTTTGTATTACTTGACCAACCATGTATATCAGTTTGATCTAATGGATTTTTAGTTGACCAGTCTTGGTACTGGGGCCAAAAATTAAACCCAGGGTTTCGCACTGTCGTCGTATACCAGTATATAACGTGCGCAAGTTTATCTGTCTCCTTCTTTTTCTTATGTTTATGCTTATGTTTCTTCTTTTTTCTTTTTTTTTCTTCACTGTCTGAAGATTTAGATTCTGATTCTGAGCTTGATGAAGTAGATAATTCCAAAGACGTGGAACGCCCACGTCCAATCTTCTTTTCGTTTCTTGTATCAAAATATTCATAATAATAATCTTCTGGATATTCTACGGGTATATTCTTCATTTCATCAATTACCCTCAAGTCTCTATCAAATACACTGTCCGGTTGGTTGTCTTCATAGTTATCATCAGACATTAATTCGTTTGAATCGACAATTTTTTGCAGTTTGCATACTAGTATACTATTTCCAAGATTTTCAGCTCTTGCACTACCAGCCACGGAGAAAACTAAAAATTAAATCAGGTTTACCATAAGTATTTTCAGTACAGTAGTAGAAAATTTGGAAAATCCAGGGGAAAATCAATTTAAGTTCCTATATTTCACGTATATTATGTAGGGTTTGTTTGTACCCATAGGTACTAAGTGAGTATACTCACCCGCGGCTAGAATTAATACTAAATAGCAAAATTGTTTCATATTTTCTTCTTCGAATTATTTTTCATTGCGATTTTCAAGCAAAAACATCTCCAACTAATGTTCTTTCTATTTTTCCTAAATTAATTTTAATTATTTTCTTTTTGTACGGCTCTACTACACCGATACATTTTTTAACCTGCATGCATATTTTGTGGTTATGGTCTTACTTTACCTATGTTTACTCATACATGTCATGTTTTATTATTCTGATCATTTGATAAGAACTTGATTAAAGTAACACTCCGTTTCAATAACAAGCCGGTGCAGTAAAACCTATATTATTAAATCATGGTATTGATAGTCACACATCCATAGAAAACAACATGGAATCATAGAGTCGTATGGGAGAGCGAACACAGCGTCTCATACATTTTCATACTACGACTATATCCGCATCGGTGCACCTTTGCGCCTTGTATTTTTGATTGTATGATTGAATGTAAAGTGATATTAATTGATTCAACTAAGTTATATGGTGTTAAATTAAGTTTGTTAGGTAAATAGAGAAATCTAGAATACTAGATTTGTTGTCACAATAATCTATATGTTACAGTCAAAACCCTTAACCAGTCAATAACGTTAATGACTGACAAAACCAGTCAATAACGTAATTGCCTAAGGTACTCAGTCAAAACCCTTAGTGACTGATTTTGTCTAATAAAATCAGTCAATAACGTTATTGACTGACGTGCCTAGTCAAAACCCTTAATAGGTATGTCCTGGTTGGTCTTAGATCACCATCAGGATCGTTAGATGGTCGCTGCCACAATGGAAGTCTACTGTCTCGCTCGCCGGTTGTTATTCCATAAGGACATGCCCAAGTCGTAGACGGCTCTTCAATTATGTTGACGGCAGCAAATACGTGGCCTCCCCTTGCAGAAGTCATAGACCACCCGGTAGTTACTCGAGGACTCGGGCTCAGTGCCACCGGTGAGCGAAACAGTAGACTTTCACTCTGACTGCCTCCATCTTCTATCTTCTATAAGATGCATTTCAGTGAGCGTGCACAATCGCCCCACGACCTGATTATCCCCATTCCACCTCCGGGGATTGCGTCGCTGACTAGGATTAGTCCTTTTATCAGCTGGTGAGATAGCAGACAAATGCGAGCCTATCTTATTTAAAAAAAAAAATATATCGATCCTGAGTCCTGACGGTTACTATGCAGTAACCACTCCTACAAGCCGCATCGCACCGTAGCTCACCGCACCGTACTGCTACCCGCCGCATCGCTTCTAAACTAACCGCAATGCACTGCTACCCAACGCATCGCTCATAATCTCACCGCAAATCAGTGCTACTCGTCGCATCGCACATCGAAACTCTCCGCACCGCACTGCTTTTCGCCGCATAGCACATAAACTCACCGCAACGCCGTGCTACCCGCCGCATTGCTCATAATCTCACCGCAAGTCAGTGCTACTCGCCGCATCGCACACAGAAACTCACATAAACTCACCGCAATTCAGCGCTACTTGCCGCAACACACAACAAAACATCCCGCACCGCACTGCTTTCCGCCGCAAAGCACATAAACTCACCGCAATTCAGTGCTACCCGCCGCATCGCATACCGAAACTCTCCGCATCGAACTGCTTTCCGCCGCATTGCACATAAACACACCGCAAACCAGTGATACCCGCCGCATTGCGCACCAAATCTCTCCGCACCGCACTGATTTCCGCCGCGCTGCACATAAACTCACCGCAATTCAGTACTACCCGCCGCAACACACAACAAAACTTCCCGCACCGCACTGCTTTCCGCCGCAAAGCACATAAACTCACCGCAATTCAGCGCTACCCGCCGCAACACACAACAATACTTCCCGCACCGCACTGCTTTCCGCCGCAAAGCACATAAACTCACCGCAATTCAGTGCTACCCGCCGCATCGCACACCGAAACTCTCAGCACATTCACATAAACTCACCGCAACGCAATGGTTACTGCATAGTACCGTTAGATTTTTTTTTTCAAAACCCTTAATAGGTACGTCCGACCCGGTGGTAGCAACCTAGACTGCCTGGCTGGTCTGAGTTCACCATCAGGACCGTTAGATGGTCGCAGCTAGAAGAAAGCCTACAGCCTCGCTCGCTGATTGAACTAGGCGGGAGCCTAACAACCACCGTCGTGAAGTCTATGACATCTAGGAGGTGAAGCCACGTATACGCTAATGTCAGCATTAGATAGTGAAGAGCCGTCTGCGACTTGGGCATGTCCTCAGGAATAACAACCGGCGATCGAGACAGTCAGCCAGCCAGTCTAGGTTGCTGCTACCGGGGCAGAAGTACCTATTAAGGGTTTTGACTGGGCACGTCAGTCAATATCGTTATTGACTGCTTTTAATAGATAAAACCAGTCAATAAGGGTTTTGACTGAGGCCCTTAGGCAATAACGTTATTGACTGGTTTTGCCAGTCATTAACGTTATTGACTGGATATGGGTTTTGCCTGTAACATATACATATAATAAAACAGTAACGATACTAAAGTCTGTACATGAAATAGATTTAAAAAAGAGTATTTGTAGTAAATAGTGTATAAGATATAGATCTCCAAACAGCAAGTAAAAAAATTTTTGTCTGTTTGTCTGTCTGTATGTCTGTCTGTTTGTCTGTTATTCTTTCACGCAAAAACGGCTGAACGGATTTTCACCAAATTTTGTACAGTGATTGCTTATTACACGGGTCAACATCTAGGATACATTTTACTTCGGGAAAATGTCTCGATCCCACGGGAAAACACATTAACTGGTTCGGCAAAGCTCGACCACCCAGAAACTTTTTTTACAATTTTACTGGTATAGAGACGAGGGAATTCGGTAGTACTATTTATTTTCCGCAATATAAAGCCTCTTCCTCATGGTAAATGATGAAAAAAATTTTTAAGAAGTTGTTTGAGGAGAAAATTAGTACAAAAATAATTTCATAGATGTCGCTGATAGTTTTGTAAAACGCGGTATCAGAATATTTTTCTTTAAGGTATATAAAAGAGCTATGTCTCCCAGTAAATTTTTCGTGACCCTAATGTTTTTTTCTACTTGTACCTTTTTTTTAAACAAAAAATATTCCAAACTATATTTCAGTTAATTTAACGCCAAGTTTATACTTAGCCTAACCTAAAAGTTCCATGTCTTCTCATGCCTGGTCCGTAAGTACCCATTACGCTTGCTGCATTGCCACGCTGAAAGGCTAAGGAAATCTGTTAGACCAGGTACGAGCTGGCATGAGGGTCACGGCCACGAGCCCTCAGGCGCTGGCCTATCTCTCGGACGAATGCTAGCAAAGCAGAAAACTGAAAAGTCACGGACGGCACAGATCCGCGTACTTCCGCTAGCCCAGCGGTTTGCGTGGTCCGCGGCAAGCGAGTAGCCTCAAATGTGCATCCGCACGTGGCATCCTACAGTAGAGAGCGTTTCTCTCCCATGGGATAAGATAAAGGTCTCTTTTTTTCCGTCTGTGCGGGACAGACCTGGTGGCTCGAGCACGCACGGTACGTCTATAGACATAAGGACCCGGCGTATTAAGTCGTTGAGGGCGTGGTGTCTTAGAAGTCTGCCTGCCCACATCCTGCAGCTTAGACCATGGCGACGTCTGTCGTCCACCATTGCCCCGCACCTGCATATACGCGGCTCGCACACTTTGCAACCGAGTCTCAGTGCCACGGCTATTCTTAGTGAATTGTTGCCTAGGTGGGGTGAAGATAGGGCGTTTAGCCAGGCCCCTGACTCGTGGCAGCAGGCCGCCTTGAGGCGAGTTAGGTCTGCACCAGAGGATGTCGCTATTAGTTTTTGGAGGACATCTTTTGCGCAAAAGTCGTCCCACAGGCGTTGCACGTCAGGTTTGGAATTGAAAATCATCATCCATTATACATTACAAATGTTGGTGGACAGTAACCATTTACTACGGTTCTCAAAAAATAAAAGCCCGAAATGGCAACATTAATTGTTTGCATCTTTTTCATATTACATGACATTTGCAATATACGTGAGCAATTGCAATTTCGGGTGTCCTTATACTAGGTAGTATATAAGGTGTAAAAAAATTTTGGACCTCCCATACAAAATGTCCCAGCCGGCCGAGTCAATTTGTATGGGACGTCCAAATTTTTTTTTCATATTTTGACCTATGTTCCTTGGGGAAAGTTGTTCAGTTTCACGGGCTGATTCACCCCTTAAAATATTTGCAGTTGATTTTTTTACATACTGTAGATTTCAAAAAACATCTCGCTAGAGCGTTTTAGAAAACCTGCAGCGACATTTTATTTTAGAGCTTTTTGTGATGTTTGTACGTGATAATCTCCGAAAATATAGCACTCTTTCTCTCTTCGTGTGGGACACCGAGTTGTTCAACGACCCCGAACCCTGGTGTCAGAGTTTTTCAACCACCTACTGCAAGTAGCAGGCCTCTGACATGATTGTGTAACGACCGCCATAATAGACAGCAACTGGGATCGACGGCTTAACGTGCCCATCCGAAGCACGAAACCATCTTACTTTTCGTACAAACAGGTGGTTCAGCCTGCAATGTCCTAACCAGACTGGGATCAAATTCACAAAGTAATAAATATCAACTTTATGAGTGACCCCACCGGGAATTGATCCCGGAACCTTCTGCGTGGCAGGCAGTCATACTAACCACTACGCCACATCGGTTGTAATATAGCACTGATATTATGCTTGAAACTTTTTTTGGTATGTAGATACTAGCACATTAACATCTAAGATACTTTTTATCGCGGGAAACTTGCTTATTCCTACGTAAATTACGAATCAAAACAAATCGACAAACCGGAACAGAAAGACATGAGTCATGACGCATACCTAAATATTGGGAGAGCCGAACCCACCCCACCTAAAGTAAGGAGATGCAAAGCAGTCAACCTTAGTTTGATTGTGCATGCATCACTCAAAAACTGAGGTAGAGAAAGGTCCTAATCAACATCTACGATAGAGAAGTGATAGTGACAATTTTCATCAGCACTGAAGGGCCTGTCTGCCTACCTACCTGACGTCATCGTACACCAAGAGCGCGGGTAAACTATGAAAATGGTTCTATTAAAAAAGTTGTTAGCATGATGCGTCCTTTTTGTAAGCACATACGGTACCTAGGTAACACTATGCATAGGCGAGACGAAGTTCGCGGGCACCAGCTAGTGAAGAATAAAAATATTAATGAGAAGGGGATCCGAGGCTAAACGATGTCTATTCCATACACTCGTTTCCCAGAAGTGCTAGACCATTAATGAGATTATTTCGCAATTTCCCCCTCACATTTGAGAAATTTAAGAGGATATGTCACGCTGAGCGTCCATCCGACAACAGAAATTACGCCTACCCTTGTTACCCAGCCCTGCAAGTGACAACGATCTTGAAGGGAACAACGCAGGAAAAATGTTTTAGACCCCTGCAAGCGCAAAAAGTCTAAACGTTTAGGTAAGACTGAGTGCCCCGACAATTTTCAATAAAACCAAAATTTTAAAAGCAAAAGCCATTAAAAATCGACGCCAGAGAACGGTTTATTTCGCAGAATATTTTCTTCTTCGAAACGCGTAATAAAATACAAGTGCCAGAAAAACTTTCCAAAAGTAAAATGGTAGGCTCTTATACGCCCACTTAAAAAATAAGAGGGAAAAATCAAATTTTCTTAGAATCAAATGGTTTCAATTGTGTAGGTAAGGTAGGTCATATTTAGACTTGGTTCATAATATAAGAGAGGACGATATACGAATATTCCGAGGGAAAAAGTCGAATGAAATGACATATCATAAAAAATTATTCAAAATGTCGTTCGTTATAGTGAACATCTTATCTTATCTAGCTATCAGGATGCCACTGCTGTGCAAAGGTCTCCCTCTCCTGCTTCCACTGATCTCGATCCTGTGCCTCAACAACATGCCAATCCTTAGAAAATACGTCCAGTTCGTCTCGCCACCCGCATCTGGGCCGCTCACGACGATGTCAGTTGGTGATGGTGCCTATAGTGAAAATGTTTCGCAAAAATTACATAGTAGTTGATAGTAGCGAAATTTCATGGTTTTAAAAAGTACTTAGGTCTATTGTGTACGAATCTATATAAAAAAAAAACTAACTAAATTAATGGCTGCTCTGTCAATGCTAAACTATAAATCCTACGTGGGCTGTTCCGGAAGTCTTTAGCCACGGGGTAAATATAATCTCTTTTCTCCAGAAACTATTTTTAGCTGGCAGCAAATTTCAATATAAATCTGCATGGTGAAAATCACTGGCCACCTATGAATAAAGTTTTTTTAAATTCTTACTATTTTTCATTTAACTCAACTAACAATTTACGGAACAGCCTATGTATAGCATGTTTTGTTAACGTTATGGCTTGTGATTTGCACCACAGGGCCGCACTCAACCAATACTCAACGGCCCTTTTTCCCGGATCAACCGCGAGCCAGGGCCGTAACTCGATCATATTGTAACATGATTACTGAACCCCGTACTCGAAGCTTTTATCTATAATAGCCTTAAATTTTGTGTACTACACTCAAGCAGAGGAATAACATTTTTGGTAAGATTTTTGAAAGTAGTTCTTTTTCGTTGAAAAATGTTTTTTTTGTTGCCAGTTAGTGAGCAGGACACTACAATAGAATTTTTCTCTTGTCAGAAGTTATACTGTACCTATCCAAAATATTTCAAGCAGTGATTTTAGCAACTATTTTTAGCATTTATTTATTTTTAACCAATGAACGTTCCAAACATAGATTTCATCCAGCAAGTCAAACTAAAAACCGTTATTTGTAAGATGGCGGAAGTGGAAACCGGAAGCTGCCTGCGATGCTGCAGACGAGAGATATTCAGCACTTCCGGTCTAGCGCACTGGCGAGGAAATGAATAGTCCATCTATTGAAAGGTACAGAATATGTTCCAAAAATACTTTGAAATTGAAAGTTCAGTTTGTTAAACGACTCGCCAGTAGGTAGGTAATCCGTGTGTGAGTTTGCAGATGATCCGGAAATCAAAGCCGGTAATGGTTAGGTACCCGTAAAGTCCTCAAGCATGGTCCTTTACGACTGCTGATACTGCCTGTTTAAAATAGCATCAATTTTTTTCTCGTGAGTGCTCCAAAAGACTGGGTAAGGGATTTTGTGCAGAAGATGTGACCTTCTTGAAAATAATCTTTTCAAATGCTACCTTCACTTTTCACCGTTTGACACCACCCCCAACTTTGTTGGATAGGTCAAGATTCGGCTTTTGAGTTCGAGGCACATAGTCACATTTTACGAAGAAACACTCTCTAAATAATGAAAAGTTTAATGTACAAGTTTTATTAGGAAATCAAGCTAAGGGCCCAACATACTGGGTTATTTTTTAGTTGCGCAAACTTTACAGAGTGTTTCTACTCGTGATTCTGAACAACTTTTATTATGGGACTACCTGCGAAATCGCAAAAAAAAAATTTGGATGTTCCATAGAAAAATTCATACCTACTCGGCAAAAATGTATGGAACAACCAAAATTTTTTTTTAGATTTCGCAGGTGGCCCCATAGTAAAAGTTGTTCAGAATCACAAGTAGAAACATCCTGCAAAGTTTGCGCACTGACTAAAAAATAACCCTGTATATCCATTTAGCAAAATGTTTTGGCGTAAACATGACTCGGTACGCAAACTCGACGTCTGAACTCCTTGTGACCTGTCAGCACCAGAACCTATTGACGAGGGTCCAAGCTTGTTAGTAAACGATTATTTAGTTGACCTCTCCAATGGAGGTCTTTGTTAATTCACCCCGGAGGTACGGCGTGGGATAATATCGGTATTTTGTTTGGGGAATGTATGTAGATTGTAGCTGTAGGTATAAGATATTTTGAAAGCTGCTCTACAGCATGAATAAATGTCAAAACAAACCTTCATCCAATCTAACAGATTGTTTGGATTTGATATAATTTAAAAGACCTTTTAAAGTAAATTGTCATATCTCATACAATACATACATGCATGCTAAAAGCATCAAGGACTGAATTTAGTTTTTTTTTTTTTTTTTTTTTTTTAGATTAGTAATGAAAGTATTTATTAAGTGGATGGTACAAAAGGAAATTAAGCTAACTTAACTGAATTTAGATTAAGAAACTGCGAAGTTTTTGTAATTAATGTATCACAACAACAACAACCAGGTGGAAAATATTGTCTGGAGCTATAATAGAGTTGAAAGTACACCTCAAAATCTCTCTCTTACTTTCGATGCTAGACATATTTGCAAGCCAACATGTGACTACAATAGTGCGCCAAAACTATTGAAAACCTGCAAAATAGTTTCCGTCCAAACATTCTGTTATGAAAATATTTCCTGAAGTCATTTTCACGGGATACGATGTCACGTTGCAGTTTCGCTTCAGAAAATAATATTCTATTTACCTAGCACCTCTGCCTGTCACCGTGCCACGGACACTCTTTATTTAGAAATACGATTTTGCATGGATTTTTCTAAAATCTGGATTCAATTTCGTGTGCAGAATTTTAAATGATTCTAGAATACGGATATCTTATATTTTTTAAACTTTGGTTGGCTAGGTACACTTAAGTAAGATAATATATTTATGACATGAAAGATTTTGGAACTGAACAAGCATACCTAGTAGACATAGTTTACTTTAGATTATTGAATATTAGGTACCCTTAATTTTAACAACAGAACAAGTGACGATATACAAATGAAATATATCCCATAAAAGGAATTTGGAAAAAGAATACATAAAATATATGATGACTGGTAGTGACTGGATGCCGAGAACTGAAGAAGGCCTGATATAAATATCCAGCACAGTGAATTTTGCATAGGAAAATGTGATATGAAAATATCGAAATACCAAATACCCGGCCTATAAGCGTAACTCAACCACAATATCACCCGATACCGGCGAAAACAGAAACCATAAAATCGCCAAAGCAACCTCGCAAACTGTTTATTATCGATAATCTTGTGAACAATACGATATATTCGAGCAATCCTGAGCCCTTTGTGCGAACAAAAAAGGGAAAGGGGCATATATCCGGATAAACCGAATATCCCGAATTCTCGTGTAAGAAATATCGGTACGGTACCGCGGCCACAGTAACGCCGCCGTCATTCAATATCCACTGATATCTCATTTTGCCGCGCGAATAGAGCCGAACAGAATGGATAGCGATTCTTAGACCCTCGAGAGCTGGTACAAGTTGAAAGAAAACAGTCAATTCAGACAGGACATTTTTAGCTTACCTTTATCAACAACATCCGTCATGTTCCGCTTCTCCTGCTAGACAGTACTTCTCCAAGCGCATCCCTAGACCGTAATTTTCAATCGACTGCTTGCAAGAGCCACCATAAACCAGAAAATCACAATCAATCTCTTAGTATTAGGAAGTCGACTGCTTGCAACAGCAACCATAACCTGTAATTTCCTAAAAAAGTGAAAGAATATTTTAGACATTATACCTCCATATTTTAATGCTCTATTTCGTCTATTTTTAGCTATCTTAAAACTCAAAAGCTCACGCCTAAATCAAAAATTAAGGTGGTCACTGCCTCGAGAAAACCATGACAATTAAGAAACATAGGTACATACATACTTTGTACATTGTACAGTCACCCGCAGAATTACCTGATCCTCCGTCCTCGACTTCGGTAGAACACAAACCAACTCAATCTAGCCCGTTTACGTAGTACTATTGTCCTTAGTAGCCTACCTCTTTCAACTTGGTCCAAAACCCTTTGATCCCTCCAGAGGCGGTGGCCTCTCAGCACTGAACATTGAATTTTGTGTCGCGGCACATTTTTGCGAGAATATCACTTCTTTGGCGTAAACCACGGATTATACTGCGACACCCAAACACAATGCTAATCGTGCTGTCAAAGGAAAATCAAAAATAAGGGTGCGTGACCTTTGGTCGCCTTGAACGGGTATCTTTCAAGGTTTTAGGGAATGGATGTGTGTTCATCTATTTTTTCTTTAAGTTGCTTGAGTGTAGGTATTAACTACTATACCGACTAAAAAGTTTGCATTGTAAGCAAATCTTACACACTTTTGCTTGGCAATTATAAGGTCTAATCTAGGCAAAAGCTACCGATCTGAAATAGTGGGCTATTTATGTATAAATTAGATGCATACGCGTAACACTATCTTATAGCCTCATTTTTATTTAGTGTACCTAATATTTTGTAAGTTTATTTGATAAAGAATACTGTGGGCAGGTAAGTACCTAAAATATGCCTAGGATGACTTTTGATGCGCAAAGTTTTATCAAATCACTAGATTAATAAAAACAATCGACCATCCTATTCACATTGGCTTTAAAATATCAATTAAAACTCAACAATAGTCAGAAATAAATTTGAATTTGTCCAACAAAGGTCTCAAAACAGCTAACACCCTTTACAATGGGATAAAAAAATCATAGGTCCGTTCTACACTGTCGCTTTCAATCCGTTTTCAATTAACGCGTTCAGAGCACCGTTAACGCGGGTAAAGGCGAGATACCAATGAAAGGCGTGTTTGAATACGTTGTCTAAGCGTAGGTATATCTACAAACAACGTTTAGGACAAGATACAACGTTCTTTGCCCTCAAATTATTAAACGAACAAGGCTAACTCATTTATGTACTTACTTAAACAACTGGCGGGACTACGACTTCCGAGGATGATGCTCTTATTGTAGATGACCGTTTTAAAAACCATTGTCGCTCTGCCTACCCCATAAGGGATTTAGGCGTAATATAATGAGTGTATGTACCAATGCGAGGCATGTTTGAATATGTATTGTCTATGCTTAATTATATCTATCTAAACGTTTAAGACAAAATACAACGTTCTTAGATGGTGGGTAGGTTTGAATTTGCGTAGGTATGCCCAGGAATCAGTGCACCTAAAATTATTAAAATAGTGCTTCATCAACAGCTACAACAGTCCACTGCTGAACATGGTTTGCTTTCTATTGGGATGTATTTACTGCAAAGAAAGGGAACGTGACTGCCCATTCCCTGACCTTATTCTTAAGTCGCATTTTACGAGACCACAAAATTATGTCAGGTAAACCGGTAAAACTGCAACTGAATGGATTTTTAGGCTTTGTGAATAACATAACCAAGCTAAATTATATGAAATTCCTTCGAGAAGGCCATGATACCCTGTTCATGAAAACCTCCACGAAATCAAAGGCTGGTTGTTCACTGTCACCTCAAATCCAGTTTCAATTAACGTGTGCAGACGAGCGTGAATAGCTCTCCGCCCTTCCCCGTGGGGCGTAAAGGCTAAGGGATAATCCAGGAATGGGCAGCAGCTGTGTTAGATCAGGAAGTGGTTAAATTTACGCCTGAAAACATTCAATTCAATTCAATTCAATCAAAACATGGCGGTTATTGTTTAAAAAACTTACAAAAAGGGTGAAAAGGGTTTTGAAAAAAACTATCTAGATCGATTTATTGCCCCCGACAATTTACTACAAACGAAATTTCGTGAAAATCGTTGTAGCTGTTTCCGAGATCCCGATCCTACCATATATTTTTTCGTTACTTAGTAAAACGACGTTTGAGGTCTATAAGGTTATAAGTACAAATAATTATGTTAACTTAGTCTCCCACATAAAATAAGAGAAAGTACGTAATGTCTATGATCGTGTACACTCACCTTAACTTTAGGGCGCGTTATTCAAATATTCTCTCAAATGCGAAGGATGCTAATTACTAGCCTAGGGTGTCTGCAGGGAGACTATTCAACACGGTACAAACAATGTAAGAATGTACTACCGTGTGGTGCCGGCAGAGTTGAATAGCACCACCCCCTCTCTTCCCGTGGGGGACGTAAGAGGCGACCCAAACAGCCAGGGCCAACCGTATGGTGGCAGTTAATCCACCACAAAATTCCCAAGGAGGGTTGACGTCTGGTAAGCGGCCGGTTGTAAAATTCAGTCAAATCCTTTTGCAACACGATTTTGTGTTCAACGAAACGTCCTTCTGAGGCCGGGTAAAAGGTAGGAAGATGATGATGATGGTACTGTCAGCAGCACATCAACCTACTATGTAAGGGACCTAACTTATACTGGGTTATCATACAAATATTCTCTCAAATGCGAAGGATGCGAATTACTAGCCTAGGGTGTCTGCAGGGAGACTATTCAACACGATACAAACAGTGTAAGAATGTACTGTCAGCAGCACATCAACCTACCATTTAAGCGAACAAACTTATACTAGTTTACGGCTGCCACCAAAATTAATGCAGTACATAATGTATGAAAGAGAAAATCGACCAGGAGAATCTACGTTACACCTTAGACGTCACCGGTGGATGGTAAATATTTCTACTTGGTGGAGTTTTTCCTTGTACACCTTAAGTTACTCACAATCTTTGGACAATCTTTTGTAGCAATTTTACTAGAATTAGCAAGCCTGTATTGTCAAATGGGTTATCTGGCAATAACAACTAAAAGAAAACTCAGAACAAGCATTTAATTATAACAATTCAAAAAAAGAACCTCTATATGGAAACAAATTGAAAAAATGGGTACCTCTCATAGTAACTCAAATTAGCTGATCGGCAATTTTGTATACGAGTTGTTCATTTTGTAGAGTAAAGTTGTTCGTTATATACCAGCTGATTCTGAATTAATGTATTAATTATTTCATAGATTAACAAAATGTTCATCGCAGTTCTAGCATCTAAAATTTAATGTTATTTTGCAAAATGTTAAATGTTCTAGGTACATAAAATAACGGATCCAAGAAGTTTCACTTTTTGTCCTTTTTTAATCGAATCCTCAATAGTTATATTATAACTGATTCCTGTACATAATGTAGGTATGAGCTTAACTATGCCAGTAGTGGGGAGCGGTGAAATAACCGCATTTTTGTCATATTTGTTTTCATATATCTGGTTCTTTGCTGTTTGAATGACGTCTAGAATAATTCAAATTGCTTGTTGATTGTCTATTTCTTTTATGTTGTTATCTTTTGTTAAAATAAAATGTATATTAACAATACAGGTACTTGACCTAACAACAATAATAAAATACACTACAAAAGCATTGTCTCAAAGATTTATAGTGTCAGTAAACTTAATGGTGGATACAAGGAAAAACTCTTGGCAAGCCATCTAGTCAGGAACAATATTTACCGTAATCCACCGGTGACAGATCTATGGGGTGGTAACGTAGACTAATAGCGTCCCTGACACGTCGACTTTTCTAACTTTCAAGGAGTTGTGATAAGGGCAGGAAGATGATGATAAAAAAAATACTGCAAATAATTTTAAGGGGTGAACCAGTCCTTGAAACTAAACAAATTTCCCCAAGGAACAAAGGTCGAAATATGAGAATTTTTTTGGCCCTCCCATACAAATTGACCCGGCCGGACAACACACTGTATGGCAGGACCTAAAACTTTTTTCGTACTTCGATCTGTTTCTTGGAGAAAGTTGTTTAGTTTCATGGACTTGGTCACCCCTTAAAATATTTGCAGTTGTTTTTTTTACACCATGTAGAACAGATAATAGAATTTTATGCAACTGTCTAATAGTGGGATGCATTGGAATGAGACACGAGCATTACAATGCCTAATTACATGCAGTTACCTACGCTATTTTATCCATATTCTACAAAAAAATATGAAAAATAATCTAGGTACACTTTTTTAAAACTCCGCAATACTCTGGCGATTGCAAGGACTACCCACGCTGTGACCTTCCAACTAAAGAACTTTTGTAAGTAGATAAACCAAATTGACAAGCAAGATTCATAGCAAAGGGGCACAAAATGGCAACATTATTGTTGACATCTTGCACAAATGTCATGAAAAAGACGCAAACAATAATGTTGCCATTTCAGGCACCTTTACGATAACACTAGGTGTAATTACGGTATGTATAGTAAAAATTAAAGCCGTGTGGTGCCGGCAGAGTAGAATAGCACCACTCCACCAGGTCCTGGGCAGCCCTGCGTTTTCCATAATTACGTCCCAGGCAACGCAGTGTCTCTGGAAAGCGTGCAAAAAGCCATGCCGCTCCCGATATGGCTTATACAGCCGTGAAAAATCTTGCCTCCGACACTGAATAAATCGTCTGACACAGACGCGCATGAGGCCAATGATGATGAGTAAAAATTAATACTTTTTCTTTATCCTTATCTAAAGCCCAGGTTTCTCATGATCGGGTCGTGATTCCCACTCAGTCTGTAGTGCGATTGTACTAATCCTTATCAAATAATAGTTTTATACCATGTTGTAAATCTTGTCAATAACTTATGGTGGATATCACAATTTGACGACGGTTGCTGCGATTTTTATCGCATCCGTAACGCATGCATCAGGAAAATGCGAATTTCCACCTTATTCCCATAAAAGTACGGCGTCGCATGCGTTATTTAGGAATGAGATGAAAATTCGCATTTTCTCAACGCATGCGATAAAAACCGCAACTAAGAACTTCACGAGTGATCTCCCTTCACGAATTTACATTATTATTATAGTTAAAAAATATTCACTATGATTTATGATAAGACAATTCAATTTCAAGGTAGGCAAGGCAGTGGCATGGCACCCACGACGGTTTTATGTCTTTTACACGTAGTTTTGGTATGATAATGATTTATTGACATAAAGTTCAGGTAACATTGTAGCACATTTTATACATGTTGGAACATAAAAGTACCATTGAATACCTCTTTGTAGGCATATGCACATTATGCACAAGACTAACCAGCTAAAGTTAATGAATAGTATCAATACCTATCCCGCTTTTTCCTTACCCCTGTTCTTAATTTTCAATAAATCACTACAGGATGATTATATTCCCAGACATTTGGAAGGCGGCAAAAATAGTCCCAATTTATAAAAAGGGTGACAAGAATAACGTTGAATTCTATAGACCTATTTCAATACTTTCCTGTTTAGCCAAGCTTTTGAATCCATAATATCTAAACACATTCACAGTAATACCACTAAGCACCAACATGGTTTTATTAATGAACGATCTATACAGACAAACTTAGCTTACGTATCCGATATCTGCAGTGCCTTAGACAGCGGTAATGAAATACATGCTATATATAACGATTTTAAGAGCGCTTTTGATAAAGTTAACCATAACATCCTAATTAATGAATTAAATTCAGCAGGCATGTGGATCGCTATTGAGATGGTTGAGTTCATATTTAGAATACCGATCGCAAATAGTAACCACTAACGGGTACAAATCACACACTTACCTATTACGTTACGTCAGGGGTCCCACAAGGTTCACACCTCGCACCTGTACTCATTTTACTATTTATAAACGATATTAGCTTAGTTATACTCCATTCTATTACCTCCACCCGCGCGCGCGCAACAGTAAGCATCATTTTTGTAACGCTCCGTGAAAAATATTTTAAAAAGTGGTAAATACTGCAGCTTTCAACCTAAACCATACACCAAAGTGAAGATAAAACAGTCAGCCATCTATTAGTGTTATTGGTTTTCTGAAATAACTTGTGTTTTGGACGTAAAATCAGTGGTTGTGTCTCGCGAAAACGTGCCAAAATCTTCTCGCTTGCGGTGCGGCTTGCAGCGTCCTTGAGTGCGGCTGACCAAAATACGGTCATTGAACTCCACGTGCGGCCGCTTGCCCGCGACTCTCGCGAGAGCGCGTAATTCGACTCTAACTCAGTGCCATAACGCTGTTATTTGTGACACAAGTATCAGCTATGAGTTCCAAACTAAACTGCATTGCCTGTAACGGCAAAATTGATCGTGGATACTTACTAAACTGCTCAAAATGTAAGGATCGGTATCACTACACCTGTTTGGAAATCACTTCTGCTAAATTTAGAGAGCACCAAGACGAGGTTAAACGCACTGTCAAATGCCCTAAGTGCACAGAACCTGCGGCTGAGTCCTCTAAAGACGGCGGTAAGGGAAAGAAAACGCCAAAATCTGTAACTCCGGCGGCGGATAAGAAAATTACCCCGAAAGCGACTCCCTCTACTGGAGCTCCACCTAAATCAGCTGGACTTAAGAATGTCGAAACTACAGTACCTGAAATCAACCTGGTGCAACAGGATTCGGATGGGTTTGTAACGGAAAAACGTTTGAGAGACATTCTAAGACAGGAAGTTTCGCAGATTATCAGTCACCAAGTCACAGAGAAGCTTAGGCACATAACGGAACAAATGACTAGCTACCAGGAAACATTTGAGTTTTTTAACAGTCAATACGAGGACCTTAAGAAATCCCTGGAAGAGAAAGACGTGATTATTAAGCAACTACAACTCGATAATGAAGTCCTTCAGGGTTCCGTAAGAGAAATGAACAGTCGACTTGGTTCCGTTGAGCAAATCATGCGTGAAACGAACATCGAAATTAATGGAATCCCGGAACACAGGTCAGAAAATCTGGCAGCTACAGTTATTCGCCTAGCAGATTCTGTAGGATGTCCTCTTGCAGACGCCGACATCCAACACGTTACTCGGGTAGCAAAACTGAACAAGGACAGCGACCGGCCCCGTGCTGTGATAGCCAAACTACGGAACACTCGTCAGCGTGACAGTCTATTGGCAGCAGTATCCAAGTTCAACAAGAACAAGAAAAACCAAGACAAACTGAACTCGGCTCACTTGGGTATTGCTAGTACTACTTCCACCCCAATATTTGTCGGCGAACACCTGACGCCCTCAAACAAATCCTTGCATGCTGCTACCCGCAAAAGGTTCAAAGAAGCTGGCTACACGTTTGTATGGGTTCGGGACGGGAAAATCTACGTAAGAAAAAACGAAACTTGCTCACCTATATTTATTCGTAACATTGACAGTCTGAAATTGATTACTTAGCTTTACTGTTGTAACTACCTACTTACTTTCTATTTTATGTTCCTGTCTTGTTATCCTGATTTTACACCATATCACAATGGTTAAGTTAGATTCAATCGAAATTTATTACCAAAATGTTAGAGGTATTCGCACTAAAATAAATGATATATATAATAATATTTTGCAAAATGAGTATAAAATAATTGTTTTTACAGAATCATGGCTAAATTCGTCTATATTTGATGGAGAATTCATAGATCCTAGATACAAAGTTTATCGACGTGACCGTTGTTGTTCTAATAGCTCAAAGTTGGATGGTGGGGGAGTTATGGTCGCCGTTATGCAAGATGTAGCATCAGTACGCATGCAAAACTGGGAGACCAACAATTGCGAAGATCTTTGGGTCGTTATTGAAATTAAAATAAACAACATTATAAAAAAAATTGCTCTATGCGCGGTATACCTCCCATCACCTGCCAACCTAGATACTCAGTCCAAATTTATTAATAACACCAATTCCATCATGGACCGTGTGGATGATGTGGTAATTATTGGTGATTTTAACTTACGCACAATAGCGTGGAATCCCATCCAAGATTGTTCTTATACTACCCCATCTAATTACCACACTCCTCTTGGTTATAATCTTATAGATTTTATGTCAGCAAACAATTTACAACAATACAACAGTTTTAAAAATTCTGATGATAACATATTAGACCTTGTTTTATGTAACTTCACTACGGCAAACGTGACGAGACCTTTAGAGTTGTTGTCTAAACTCGATTCATACCATCCTAATCTGCTCCTTGCAATAACATTTCCTTGTATGTCATTACTTAAACCTAAACCTCGAGAAGACTATAATTATTTTAAGGCTGATTACTATGGTATTATCAGTGATTTAAAAGAAGTTCCTTGGCAAGAATTGTTTAAAAACAAATCTCCTAATGAAATGGTTGCAGCATTTTATGAATCTTTACATACAACTATTTCCAAACATGTACCTAAACGTAAAGTTAAAAAATCGAAGTATCCTCCTTGGTTTAACAATAAACTTATAAAATTACTAAACGAAAAAAATAAAATTCGGACTAAATATAAAAAATTTGGGAACCCTAGAGATCACGTTGAGTTCGATATTCTTCGCGATAGATGCCACTCTTTACATGACCAATGTCTAGCTAATTATAAAAACAACATAGAGGAAAATATCATTGAAAATCCTAAGGCATTTTGGCGATACATGAAAGACAAAAAGAAGGGTAACTCAACTCTACCGGACAAAATGTATAATAAAAATAATTCTTTTGCGACTACTGGCCCTGAAATAGCTGACCTTTTTGCCTCACACTTTTCTTCAGTATACTCTGTTAATAACAACAATTTGCCACCCAATGATATACAAAATTCATCAGACACAAGTCTCAATAAAATATTTATTACTGAGAAAGACATTCTTAAGAAAATGAAGTTGATTAATATCACCAAAGGCAGTGGGCCTGACGGAATACATCCTTACTTTATTAAGCGTTGTGGTTCTGCTCTTAGTCTACCCCTATATCTTATATTTAACAAATCACTGGATGATGGCGTGTTCCCTGATGTCTGGAAGGAAGCTAAAATTGTTCCAATTTATAAGAAAGGTGATACTAGTTTTGTCGAAAATTACAGACCAATTTCAATTCTTTCCTGTATAGCTAAACTCTTCGAATCCATAGTCACCCCTACCATCTCGCAACAGATTCATCGTAGTATTTCAAAGCATCAACACGGATTTATTAGCGGGCGGTCAGTACAAACCAACTTAGTGCCCTACATATCTGATATATGTAATGCAATTGACAATGGCAATGAAGTGCATGCTATATACACTGACTTCAAAAGCGCCTTCGATAAAGTAGACCATCTGTTACTTCTCAATAAATTAAGGGCATCAGGCATCTGTGGTTCCCTTTTAAACTGGCTAAAATCATACTTAGAATATAGAACGAAAATAGTTGCCACCAATGGTTATAAATAAATCACATACATACTACTCTACTTCCGGAGTTCCGCAAGGATCCCATCTTGCGCCTGTCTTATTTTTGTTATTTATCAACGATATTAGTTCTGTAATTTTTCACTCTAAATTTTCCCTTTTTGCCGATGACTTAAAACTTTATATTACTGCTTCACCAACAGCATGCGAACTACTACAATCTGATCTTAACAGAATCTGGCACTGGTGCGAAAATAACAATATGATGCTAAATGTAAATAAATGCTTTCAAATTAAGTTTTCTAGAAAAAAACATCCCATTGCCTATACTTACAAACTAAATGGAGAACCACTAGAAGAGGTCAGTCAAATTCGGGATCTCGGTGTGATCTTAGATAGCAAAATAAACTTTAATTCCCACATAGACACAATTGTAAAGAAATCGCATCAAATACTCGGATTCTTAAAACGAAATACCAGATCGTTTAAGCAGAAAAAAACAAAAATTATTCTATTTAATGCTCTAGTTCGTAGCCACCTAGAATATGCCAGTACGATTTGGAATCCAATTTACACTGACCCATCCCAACGCATCGAGACTATTCAGCGAAATTTCACTAGACACCTTGCTTTCCACTCTACCGGTATATCCCATCGTTGCCCTTATTCTAAAAGATTAAGCTTCTTTAAACTAAACACTTTAAAACATCGTCGAACTATGCATGACCTAATATTCCTGTATAAATCGATTAATAATCATAATGACTCTATAGACATTGTTAACAGAATATCAATAGCTGTACCATTTAAATATCCACGAAATCCCATCAAGAAAATATTTCATATACCATTCTGCCGAACAAATACAGGCCTAAATGCACCAAGTGTGAGGATATGTCGACTATTTAACGAGATTAGCGCAAAAAATCCGAATATCGATATATTTTAATGATACCCTGTCAAAGTTTAAAGCCAAAATTAAAATGCTGGAACTGAAAGATGATCTCACTAGTATTAAGTAAATATCTTTGTAATTCTGTTATTTTAATATTTTAAGTACCTAATGTTGCTCACTTGATATTTTATATGAATGATGTGTTTGTCTATAATTGTCTAATATATAAGAACTGGATTTATTACAATAAGACACTGCTGATGTATGAATATATTAGATGTTGATAAACCAATAAACGATAAATAAATAAATAAATTCCAAATGTTTGCGCCGACCACAAACAGTTTGGTTCACATCACTATAATATCAATCATCGATAATCGACATCTTTACTGAGACTGATGGATGATGGTGCATCCCTATGCACTGACAAGCTGCACGGCGAGAGCCAATGAACACCATAGTGGCAATCGGCGTATCCTGCTTTTGCACCAAACAGAAGACAGCTATGGCCTACGTCACGGAGCTGGACAATGTTTCTAAGCTTGCTTGGGAGGAATATAGGGGTTCTTTAGAGGACATGCCTACACTCAGCCAACTTAATAATTCGAGAAGTGATATAGATTCTGTGTTTAATATATTAGGCTGCTCTTTGCGAGAAAATAGGCTAGTATCTACAAGTAATTACAGGTTTGTTTATTTTATTATCACGATGACTTACCTAAAAGTAAGTTTTGCAAATCTAACTATGACTTGAAGAAAATTAGCGATTGGACTTTTTGCTGACTAAAGCAATAAATTTTTAGATTATAAAAAGGCTTGGTTTTTGTAAAATCGGTGTGTTTCACCAACATAAGCCCATTGGGTCTAGAGGCTTGATTCAAGCACAATATTTTTTTTATTTGCCGCAAATATTTTGTAATTTAAATATAATGGCATTGAGACTATTATTGTTGTTGTCAGCTGTTGTGCTGTTGGGGGTAAGCGGAACAGAAGTCGCTGATAAGTCGGCCCCGGAACAAGGCACCGACCTTGTGTTTGCTTTTATGGTAAGTACAAACTCGAGGATATCGTGTGTATCACCAAAGTGTATTACAACTTTATGTGACAGGCTGACAACCTGTCACCATACCGATGCACGATTTATATAAAATGCCCTTCAAACATTTTGTCAGACTTGGTAACCGACCGTATTTTTACGGCGGCCGTTAATTTTCTGCCTGCCCTGCAAGGGCTAAAGGCATGTGTGTGTGTGTGTGTGTGTGTATACATTTTCTTACATCAATTTTGACGTATAATGCCACTATTCTATTCATTGGCTACGGTCCACGGATCCACGGACAAAAGACAGATTACCGATTATTGAAAAATCTAATCGAAAGTTAATAATGTACTTTTTTGTATTTCGATTTTAACGAAGGCGTTAACCTCAGGCAATAGTATAATGATAACTATTTTTGTGTCTTTTTTAAAATCAGGTGCACCGTCACGGAGACAGGACCCCCGAACAACAGAACATGTTGCCTTCGTTGAATTTGGACAACGAGGAAGTGCATGCATTGATCAACCAGTGGGGCTACGGTCAACTAACTGATGTAAGTCGACTAGCCAATAAAAATAATAATATAATACTTAGAAACAAAACGTATTAGTAAAAGTTTGGGGACTGTTTGATTAAAGATTGAGATATCCCCGAATTTTATAATGATAAAAAGAATGGACTTGAACTTCTCATCAATATCCTTGGTCTTCTTTGGTTGGATACTACCTTTACCATAACAGCGATAATAGTCCACTGCTAGACAGGTGTATCCCTATGTAGGGGTATCGTCATGATTGGCAGGCGGATTAACGAGCGCAGTGCAAGATGTTGCATTTAAAGGAAACGCTGCTGCCTGTTTCCTGGCTGGGCATCCCTTAGTCGCTTTTAACGACACCTACAGGCAGAATGGCGTGATGCTATTCTAAGGCACGATCAAACGGCGCTTTGTACTAATCGTCCCAAATGTTACAATTGATGCAGGTGGGCAGGCGGTCCGCTTACAGGCTGGGCGAGTTCATCCGCCGTCGCTATGACGAGCTCATCGCTCCTAGATATAACGACTCAGAGATCTTCATCCGCTCGACTGACTTCACTCGCTGCAAGATGACGGCCCTGACAGCCTTGGCAGCTATCTTCCCGCCAGTTGGTGAGACATGGAGTAAGGACGTCAACTGGGTGCCAGTGCTCTACACTACTGTTCCATTGGAGACAGATTATGTAAGTTTAAGGCAACGTTAGAACCAACGTTAGAACACTCTAGTACCTAACGATCTCATCGCGCTGTGATGCAACCATTTACAGATCTGAACTGTTATTAGACTATTAACGAACAATCTGTTTTTTCTTCAAACGAAACGAAAATAAGAAATTTAAAGAATGTCAAGCGTCAACCGGTAATCAAACACGGGGCAAGTGGGGTACCGTCCACTGCTCTGCTACTGAGCTATTAACGAACCGGTTAACTCTAGCCAATTTCCCAATCTCTTGATGGTCGTCCCGGAGCGACGATCTAGCACGTAATAAGAATACAACTATTATGTTAACTAATATAGGAACTATAACTTTTTCCCAGGTGATTGAGCCCGGATTTGCCTGCAAGAATTTTGGGGACAAAACGTCAGCATCTGAACCTCAGCCTCGTGTACTACCCGGATTCGAAGACGTGTTGTTTAAACTTGCTGCTGTTTTGGGTAATGAGGATGTACTGTCACCTGGAGCAGTTTTTGGTGCGTGGTCGGATTTGTCTTCCCTGGTAATTTAATTTTCTTCTATTCATTGAGTTGCTGACGATCTATATGGTGTAACAATTACTATAGTATATAAGTGATCTTTGGTTTTAGGTCAGCTTGGGCTACGATTTGGGAGAAGAGTTGACAGAGTTGTATCCTCAGCTGTTCCCCGCGTTCGATGCGTCTTGGGCTTACACTTTTAAAGATGACGATGAAATTCTTAGGGGAGCTGGTATGATATCACTAAAACTATTAAGAATACCAAGAAACTATTTACAAAACCAATTACAAATAAATGGCAACTTGTGTGTCAAGCATATTGCGCCTAACTAAGCAGCGTGAAGATGTGAACGTGATAAATTAATGAGTTTATTTATAGCGCTCTATCAGTATTAGCGCATCTTCTTCTTTTTCTTCAGTATGAGGCACTGAGTCAGCAAACAACTCAGTAAACTGATTTACTTACTTATATATGTTATTTGTATCTTAGACCTAAAATATTTTAGCCGTCACTTCCGAAACAAGATTACTTTTTGACTTCGGCGCACCAGGCAAGGGCACAAATCCACATCCTGTACTATTTGTAAATTCCACAGGTGTACTTCTTGATGAATTCTTCGTGTACGCTGACAAGGTCATAAATGGCGAACAAACTCAAACTGTGCGGGTGTATTCTGCACACGACGGGAACGTCTATCCCTTCCAAGAAGCCACGAAGGTCACACCACAGGGCAGACCCCTATATGTCAGTCTGTACTCTCTGGAGCTCAGGAAAATCGTCGCCACTGGAGAATACGTTGTACTTGTAAGTATTTATCTATCATCCAGTACTTGTAGCACATATTTCACATAGGCGTTCAACGAAGTGTACTTACGTACAGACTACGGCCTGAAGAACCCTGGTGTAACAGATTAAAAGACATTATTTCCCTGACTGTCGGATCCAGCCAAAAAACCGTTCATAAATGTCTTACAAACCTAAAACAAGAAATTATTGTTTCAGCCCGTGTACTTACGAGACCCTAACGAAGGAACAGAGACCCTCCTGCAGGTGACCGGCTGCGACCTTCTCTGCAACTACGAACAGTTCAAAAACATCACCTCTGTCTACCGCATCAGCGAGGACGAATTCAAGCAGAGTTGCAATTAATCAGCAGTAACCAGTGCTCTGAAACACATTACGTCAGAAGAAAATGGATCAATGATGCATTTGTTGAATAAAGCAGTCTTCTTACATTATTCATTTGGTTATTTTTATTTTATTTTTAAAACAAAGCAATTAATTAAATAGTTAAAAAAAATAACGCTCAACTGGCTATGAAAAACGAATACACATTGCCATCGCAAAGCAACGCACAGTCCGTAACCACATTTCGATAGACACTCAATCGAAGAACTGAATATCGAATGAATTTCTTTACGAAAATTTTCAGTTCGAATTGATGTATAGTCGACGAACTGAATATCGAATGAACATTATAACGAAGCACCGTACTTCAAATCGTCGTAACTAGGGCTTGGAAACCTAAATCCATAGCATCCTCCAGACATATAGACAGATGGACAGGTGGCATCCGCCGCGCGTCCGTGACATACTTATTCGCTACGCATCCACCTCCGTTCCGCATCCGCTCCCAAAACAGCTTGTGTGATAAAAGCCTATGGTACATACGCACGGGAGTCGTGCGACAGTCGGATCTCTCTCCTGTTTCTTAGCAATCATGCAAGCTAGTCACAAGTTTCTTGGAAAAAGTTCTAAGCCTTGACGAGATCTTCATTTCGTATGATAGCTGTTGAACTTTATACGTGTTTTTCTTGGAAACTATGCATGCCAGAAAACTAGTTTCTTAGAAAAAGTTGTTGGTATTGACGACATCTACATTTCAGGTGACAGCTGTTGATATGGCTTCAGGCAGAGCAAAGGAACTAGAGAGTCTATTTTGGCTTTAAGGATAATCATACAGAAGATTGGATTTGTCCCTTAACACACACGTCACACATAGCTTTCATCGACTTGCAAAAAACTTTCGATAAAGTTGATTAGAAGAAAATGATGAGCATATTAAAGACTACTGGACTTGATTATAGAGATCGAAGAATAATATATCAACTTTATTCCACAAATCGATAGAAACTTACAACTTTATAAAGAACAAGAAACTATCATTGAAATTGGAGATGAGAAAGTTAAAGCTGAAATTCGACGAGGAGTCAGGCAAGGGTGTCCACTCTGGCTTTTAATATTTTACATATTTATTCAGTGTGCCGTCAAGAAAATTCCAGAATCAAAAAGGGTGGGGTAAAAATAAATAGGGAGAGGATCTGTTATGTGAGATTCGCAGACGACATAGCAGCAATAGCTGAAAGTTCGGAACAACTACAACAACTTCTAATCTACATGGATACAACCTTCACAGAATTTGGATTGAAAATTAATATAGTGCTATGGTACCCTTATTTTCCAAGCGTCGCGGCGTCGCCGGGGGTATGACCTAGCCCAAAGATCTGAACTTGGTAGAAGCACACTGTTTAAGCTAGGTAATATGAAACTGCTGTCGAAATATATTTTTATTTTAATCGTGATCATTGCCATATCTTGAAAATTAAATTAATAAAATACAAAATAAATACTGTAACAGGCTTGCTTTATTTAAAAATGCAACATTAATATATTTTTCTTCCAACGTCATTCGTGTTTCCGAGCACTGGTTAGTTGCATCTCTGCTTGAGGTCGTCCTCGCTGATGCGGTAGACAGAGGTGATGTTCTTGAACTGTTCGTAGTTGCAGAGAAGGTCGCAGCCGGTCACCTGCAGGAGGGTTTCTGTTCCTTCGTTAGGGTCTCGTAAGTACACGGGCTGAAACAATAATTTCTTGTTTTAGATTTGCAAGACATTTATGAACGGTTTTTAGGTTGGATCTGACAGCCAGGGAAATAATGCCTTTTAATCTGTTACACCAGGGTTCATCGGGTCGTAGTCTGTACGTACGTACCCACACCTCGTTGAACGCCTATGTGAAATATGTGCTACAAGTACTGGATGATAGATAAATACTTACAAGTACAACGTATTCTCCAGTGGCGACGACTTTCCTGAGCTCCAGAGAGTACAGGCTGGCGTACAGGGGTCTGCCCTGTGGTGTGACCTTCGTGGCTTCTTGGAAGGGATAGACGTTCCCGTCGTGTGCAGAATACACCCGCACAGTTTGAGTTTGTTCGCCATTTATGATCTTGTCAGCGTACACGAAGAATTCATCAAGAAGTACACCTGTGGAATTTACAAAAAGTACAGGATGTTGCTTTGTGCACTTGCCCTGTGCTCTGAAGTCAAAACATAATCTTGTTTCGGGAGCGAAGGCTAAAATATTTTAGGTCTAAGATACAAATAACGTTTAAGTAAGTAAATCAGTGCCTCATACTGAAAAAATAGAAGATGGGATGTCTAATACTGATAGTGCGCTATGAATAAACTCATCAATTGATCACGCTCACATCTTCACGCTGCTTAGTTACGCTCAATATGCTTAACACACAAATTGCCATTTGTAAATAGTTCCTTGGTATTCTTAATACATAGTTTAAGTGATATCGTACCAGCTCCCTTAAGAATTTCGTCGTCATCTTTGAAATTGTAAGCCCAAGACGCATCGAAAGCGGGGAACAGCTGAGGATACAACTCTGTCAACTCTTCTCCCAGATCGTAGCCCAAGCTGACCTAAAACCAAAGATCACTTATATACTATAGTATTTGTTACATCTATACTATATGAAGATCGCTAGGAACCCAATGAATAGAAGAAAACTAAATTACCACAGAAGCCAAATCCGACCACGCAGCAAGAACTTCTCCAGGTGACAGTACATCCTCATTACCCAAAACAGCCGCAAGTTTGAACAAAACGTCTTCAAATCCGGGTAGTACACGAGGCTCTTCAGTTGGTGATGATTTCTCACCGAAATTCTGGCAGGCAAAACCTGGCTCAATCACCTGGAAAAAAGTAACATTTAAAGATAAAGATAAAAGATAAAATATACTTTATTGCACAAAAACATAAATGACAAAAGGGTCATTATTCAGATTTCGATTCTCCGCGTAAGCTGCGTGGCAAATTTTAATTTAAGCAATTTGAAAATGATGACAATGAAATATGATTCTGTATACTTTCACGATTATAGAACAGTTTGGTGCTCCTTGCTAGCACAATTACTTTTCGAGAAATTTAATTTTAAAATTTTGTGTGCCACGCAGATTACAAATCAAGCCACGCAGATAACATAGTCAATTTTATCTTTGTATTTCCATTAGTTTTCTATAAGTTTTACTTGAAACATGATTATTCTTGACTTAAGTCTAGGTTATAAGGCAAAGATGGAGTCTGTGATGGAGACAGGTCATGGAAAATAAGTCTTTATTCACTACTACCATAAAAAATTATAAGGTTTTATGATTTTGGAATCAACAGATGCAGGTAATTAGTTCCTGTCTTTCAGTGTGCATAATGAAAGACGATTCAGAGTGCTTAGTCCGAATTGATGGATTGGCAACTAAATATGGATGGTATCCCGCCAAATATACTTACAGGTGTTCTATGGTGGAAAGGAGCTGGCAGAATAAGGTCGTGGAGGTCTTGGTTCAGCATAATTTTGAATAAAAATATGATGAAGACTGCTAGGCAGGCCATCTTGCGACAAAAAGCAAGGATGTGTAGATTGGTATTGATTAGATATGTGTCGTATTGAGTTCCATCAAATCAAGAGCAAATTATTGAGTAATATAACTTGAGTTTTATATGAATTCTTTAATGCAAACATAATAAATAAAAATTGGTGATACTTAAATTTAGTCTCTCTCTCTTCGTGTGGGACACCGAGTCGTTCAACGACTTAAATTTAGTTATAAGGGTGGTTGATGACATCTCAAAGCCCAGTCAAGCTATTCGCAATGACAGAAATAAGTGTACTTCAGAAAAGTAGTTGTCTAGTTGAGAGGACTACTTTCAGATGCAATAAAGCTCCTGTGTCGTGGTAGCATTGAATGAGACCAAGGCTTTCTCTATAGAACGCAATTTCCGCTCTGCCGATTTGGACTTGACAATGTCTCTGTGACGGTACTGTCTTCGGCATACCTATGAATACCAAACTGAAGTAGTTAAAAGCTGTTCTGAAGGAAAAAATCGCCGAGAGACTAGAACCTTGAGGACCATAGGCATCAATGGCCATGAGGTCAGAGATATAGCTGTTATTGATTACAAAAACCAGCTGGGTTGTCATAAACAGGACGCTTGCTGAGGTGCCAGGTCAAGGTTTCTGCCAGACCTTGTCCAGCTAAAAGCCTTCGAAATGTCAAGCGAAGTGGCAGGTTCGCCACGTTTGCCCAAGCTTACGCAAAAAGATTCCCAGTAGTCTTAGGTGAAAGTCATATTGACGGCCGCAGTTGGTAGGGGCAACTAACAAGTTAACTCACCATGGCCTAACTCCGTCAATTGCAGTAGATTTAAATAATATCAGGAAGATTTGACTCTCCACAGATATTGTGTCGCCCAGGACACGGTTATGGAATACGCAGGGTTGCCTAAGCCCTATGCGACCCTCTCGGCCACCCTGGCTGGATCCGCAAGAAAGACAGGTCAGCTGCAGGTGTTTGCTGCACATTAGACTTATGTGACACGCGTCTGATGGAGACCTTCTTCCTCACCATGACGTAACAGTAAATCGAGTTGACGTTATCGCCCTGTTTATGAACCGATGATACCTGCATAAGCAAGTTAAGGGAGCTTTGGCATTGTACTTCTTTTAGAAATAGATAGTGCAAGCGGAGATAAATTTAGCAGGATTGTCAGCACAAGAGATAAATCAGGAGCACTATGTCTCAATACAGTCGCTGGCATATTATCTGATCTACCTTACAGTTTTGACTTTTGGCCTCAAAATACACATCAAGCCTATGAGACAACGATCACTGGCATCGAAAAATTGCTGCGAGACATAGTTAGGTGGTTGAATAGAGCCAACGTCCAGTATGTTTTGACAAAACATGCACTCAAATCCATCAAAATTGGTAAATAGTCTATGTCCAAGTATAACGATATGAAAACTCAAAAACTTGATGATATTTGCCAAAAGAATTCTTTTCATGTGTTTTTTAATGAATATTAGGTAAAATAATAGTATTTAAAATGGTTATTTCAACCTTTTTTTAACTCTTAGAACCATTGTGTAATCTGCGTGGGAAGAATTGTAAGCTGCGTGGGTATTTTGCCACGCAAATTACTCCATGCAGATTACAAAAACAGAGTATTTTTGATAATAACTCGGCCATCTTTTATTGAATCTAAATAAAATTATAGACCAATAGTCCCGACTATATTACAAATCAGCCCTGTAAAAGACGAATCTCTAAGAGTAATAATTCTAGAAGAAATTTGAATCCACGTAACTTACATGCAAGGGTAGTAAAACTTGTGTCAGCCCTTATTTTTGAAAATATTTTTACTTCTGGGCATTGATGTGCCCATTCACTCTGCTTGATTATTGAAGAATATAATAATAATTTGAGGAACAAAAACTCAGCTGGATACGGTTATAATCTCAGAAGTTATGACCGATTTTACCACGCTTGGGCTAACTGTCCGAAATCGTGTGACCGAGACATATTCGGGTTTATTTTTAAAATTACACGCATTACGTATTTTCTTCATCATTCACCTAATATATTGCTTTATGACGATTATTTTGATATACAATAGATACGTACAAAACGTAAGAAAAGTAGTAAAATCATAAATTGTAAAAAGTTAGTGCGAGGTGTGACACGCGGAGAACACCAAAAATCCTCCCGTTTTTAACTTTCAGACTGGGTTTTGAAATACTAAATGAATATAAAATAAGACTTTTTAATCGATTCCACGTAGGTATTGAAGTATTAAATCATGTCCAATCGATCGATATGTCCAAACTTGTATAGTTTAGCATTTACAACCCTGTGACCGAAATTTTCGACCGTTTGAAGAATGACCCAAAAACAGACATAAACATTGAATAGTTTGTACAAATGGCGGCCTTATAGCTAGTGTAGCTATATCTTCCAGGCAACCAGGCAATAAGGAAACAGCAGAAAATATAGAAATGATCCGGGTGCAACAATATACAATTACAAAATATAATACATATCAGAACTATATCTACATAAAATAATACCTATATAAGTAACACATAATGTTTATAACAAATATTTATACAAATACATAGATATTCTACACATATACATACACACACTACAAATGACAGTAATAAAGTATCAGAAAGAGTTCACACAGTATACTTACATTTACGTTCGTAATGAGAACGTAGCAGGTTTTTAAAATGATCTAATGTTTTTGCTGAACGGATGTCAGATGGGAGACCATTCCACAGGCGAACAGCATTCACGGCAAACGACTGGCTATAGTATTCAGTTCTATGAATAGGACATTCTAGAAGCATTTTTGTACAAGATCGTGGTTCACGCCCATGTTTATCAGCACGGGTGCGAAACAGGACCTTTAGGTAAGGAGGGGTAATAGGGTTGTGAAGGACGTTGAAGAGAAGAGAAAGGGTATGAAGGTTACGACGCAATCTGATAGGAAGCCATTTAAGTTGGGCACGATAATCCGAAACGTGGTCGTACTTTCGAAGACCGAAAGCAAAACGAATAGCGTTGTTCTGTAGTCGTTCCAATTTATCAAGCTGGTCTTCGTTGAGGTCTAGATAGGAGACGTCAGCGTAATCAAGGATAGGTAGGAGAAGAGATTGGGCTAGGGTGATTTTAGTCCGCACGGGTAAAAAGTTGCGGAGACGTCTGAGAGATTTAAGAGAGTAGAAGAATTTTCTGCTCACCTCATTGACTTGACGAACCCAAGACAGAGAGCTGTCAAAATACACTCCTAGGTTCTTGACAGAGTCGCAGAAAGGGATTGCAGTGCCCATAAAAGAAACAGCGGGTATTTGAGCCTTGTCTATCCGACAGATTTGCCTTGGCCCACCTATTATGATAGCTTGTGACTTTGTAGGGTTGATGGTTAAGCCATGCGAAGCAGCCCAAGAAGCAATGACGTCTAGATCCGCGTTCATGCGATTGATCGCTTGGTCAAGGTCGTCGATTGTTTCCTGGGTATAGATCTGAAGGTCGTCAGCGTATAGATGATATGAAGAAGAGATGTTCTGAGTAATAGAGTTAATAAAGATGCTAAATAACAAAGGAGATAAAACTCCACCCTGAGGAACACCTGCTAGGACATCACTCCATTTAGAGAACCTATCATTAGCTTTAACACGTTGGCGACGATCATACAGGTAACTACGAAACCAGTCGACTACAGATGTGGATAGGTTTAGGGATTTTAGGAACAATAAAAGAATATCAAAATCTACAGTATTAAACGCATTGCTGAAGTCAAGCAGAGTGAGAAGGGTAACTTTTTGATGCTCCATGCCAAAACGGATGTCATCCGAAACTTTGACAAGAGCAGTTACAGTGCTGTGACCGGGTCGAAACCCAGACTGTAAATCATTTAACAAGCTGTTCCGTGATAGATAGTTATACAATTGATGGTGGACGAGGCGCTCGAGCACCTTAGATAGGAAGGGAAGGATGGATATAGGACGAAAATGGGAAAAGGAGGTTGGATTACTAGTTTTGGGAATAGGGATCACAATTGCCTGCTTCCAAGCAATTGGGACAGTAGAAGAGAATAAGGAGAAGTTAAGAATGTGAGTAATTACAGGGAGGACTACATCAAGGATAGGAATTATCATGTTGCGACTGATTTCATCACTGCCAACAGCCTTTGAAGCAATGGACATAATATTTTTCCTAACATCATCTTCCATTAGGTAAGTAACAATATTGTTGTATTCTAATTTATGAACTAGATCGTCGCTCCGAGACGACCATCAAGAGGTTGAAAAATTGGCAAGGGTCAACCGGTACGTTGATAGCTCAGTGGCAGAGCAGTGGGACGGTACCCCACCTGTCCCGTGTCCGATTCCCTGCCGACGGTTGACATTCTTTCAATTTCTTATTTTCGTTTCGTTTGAAGAGAAGAAGTATTTTCGTTTAAAATTAACAACAGTTCAGATCCGTGAATGGTTGTATCATAGCGCGATGAGCTCGTAAAGGCACTGGCGTCTAAAGGTGTCATAACGATGTTAACAACTTACATAATCATTCTCCAATGGAACAGTAGTGTAGGGCACTGGCACCCAGTTGACGTCCTTACTCCAAGTCTCACCAACTGGTGGGAAGATGGCTGCCAAGGCTGTCAGGACCGTCATCTTACAGCGGGTGTAGTCAGTCGAGCGGATGAAGATCTCTGAGTCGTTGTATCTCGGCGCGATGAGCTCGTCATAGCGACGGCGGATGAACTCGCCCAGCCTGTAAGCGGACCGCTTGCCCACCTGTATCAAATGTAACGTTTGTTACGATTAGTATCAAAATGCCGTTCGATGCCGGCTTAGAATCACCCCAGTTCCACCCGTGGGTGTCGTCAAGGAATGGGCAGAAGAATACCCCCTGATAGAGAGAGGTACATGTCTAGCAGTGGATTATTTATATAGTACCTAATGGTAGTATTTAACCAAAGAAGACCAAGGAGGTCGATGAGACCTTCAAGTTCATTCGATGTTATTTTTTTATTATAAAACTAACGGGCCTTAAAATTTCGGGGATATCTCGACCTTCAATCGAACAGTTCCCAAACCTTTACTAAAACGTTTTGTTTCTAAGTATCTTATTATTGTTTTTATTAGCTAGTCAACTTACATCAGTTAGTTGACCGTAGCCCCACTGGTTGATCAATGCATGCACTTCCTCGTTGTCCAAATTCAATGTAGGCAATATGTTCCGTTGTTCGGGGGTCCTGTCCCCATGACGGTGCAGCTATTTGGAATTAAGACACAAAATTAGTAGGTAAACATTCGCTAAAATCGAAATAAAAAAAGTTTGTTAGCCTGTTACCTAAAATTGTAAACATGTAACCCTTGAGTCCCTTAGGCTAGATAAGTCCCTTAGTGCATTTACACTTACCATAAAAGCAAACACAAGGTCGGTGCCTTCTTCCGGGGCCGACTTATCTGCGAAATCTGTTCCGCTCACCCCCAACAACACAACAGCTGACAGCAACAATATTAGTCTCAATGCCATTTTAATTGAATTAAAAAATATTTGTGGCAAATAAAAAAATATTGTGCTTGAAGCAAGCCTCTACACCCAGTGGGCTTATGTTGGTGAAACACACCGATTTTACCAAAACCAAGCCTTTTTATATTCTAAAAATTATTGCTTTAGTCAGCAAAAAGTCCAATCGCTAATTTTTTTAAAGTCATGTCTGTAAGTCATCATTGTAATAAATAACAAACCGGTAATTACTTATAGATAATACCCATAGACTTATGATAATACCTTACTTCCACGCAAGGACCTGCTGTACTAAGTATCTAATATAATAAAACATGGAATGCATATTAATGTAACAGAAAACATTCAATTTTAGAACCTTTTTTAAAATTTTGAAACAGTTTAGTTATTACTTCATCAAAATCGGTCCAGTATTTTAAGAGATAGAGCGTTGCAAAATCAATTACGATACGATTTTTCATTTGTTTTAGGCGTCAAGAGGCACGACGTCCGTAACAATTTTATTGACATCTAAGCACCAAACTCCACAGAGAGGACAAGGAAAGGACATAGGACGTAGGGCATGACGCTTGACGTTTGACATCGCGACGTTTCCATACAAAATGTACGAAAAAGTATTGACAAAGGCACACACAAGCGTCGCCAAAGCGTCGCATCTATGACAGCTAGCGTCAAAAACTAAGAAGAATATTTGACGATCACTTGTCTTGTAGAGTTTGCGCCTTAGGCACGCGCAAACTCCACCAAGAAGACGAGGGCATAGGACGTAAGAATGACAGTTGACAGACAAGTGATCGTCAAATATTCTTCTTAGTTTCTGACGCTAGCTGTCATAGATGCGACGCTTTGTCGACGCTTGTGTGTGCCTTTGTCAATACTTTTTCGTACATTTTGTATGGAAACGTCGCGATGTCAAACGTCAAGCATCATGCCCTACGTCCTATGTCCTCTCCATGTCCTCTCTGTGGAGTTTGGGGCTAAGATGTAGTTTTATTGACATAATTATGATTTGATTTGTCCTATTAATTAAATGCATTAATTAAATTGATAATAGTTTGTCATGTTATGACATACAACCTGTTACATAACTAACCAAAAAAAAGAATATTTTTCATTATCATCAGTCGATAAAATAATCCCATCACTAGTCTAGGTCAGGTGCTACACTACCTGGCGAACAAAGTCCGCTTCGGCATACATTGCTGGTTGACTTAGTTTCTTGTATTGATGACATTCATGTAATAGCCAGCAATGTAGACCAAACTGCGCTTCGCCGCGTCGGTAACTTCATTTGAACTTTGAGCTGTCAAAATTAGTGCTGCGATGCCACGATTAAAAATAAGTGTAATTTAATAAAAAAATATTTTTTTCGTAGTTTTCAAAAACGATACTACGGCTCTAATTTTTTGTTAATTGACTCCTTGCAACGGACCTTACCACACCCTTTCAGCTTTATTGGTTGTTTTGTAACACGTTGTATAGGTATTGACACTATCGCCTTTAGCTAACCTTGCGCATACGCCTGTTATTCATACTTTTATGGTTTAAACCATGCATGTGGGTTTAAACAATGTTACCTGCATTTTATAGATAGCAATGAATTATTATAATTATTGAAACCACGTGTAAAACAACATTATCTACACAATTCGTGGGTACCATGCCAATGCCACGCTTGCCTACCTTGAATTTAGTTTGTCATTCGTGAACCATAGTGAATATTGTAGGTAATGAAGATAATTTGTTAGGCTGAGATCACACATGACGTCCGTTGCTGCGGTTTTTATCGAATACGTTAAGAATATGCGAAAGTCCACCTTATACAGGGTGTTAATTTAAATGCGTGCCACAGCTTCAGGCTAGGTTTAGTATCGATAAAGGACGCCTAGAATATGTTTTACATATTGAAAAAAATCCCAGTCACAACCTACCCTGAAGCTATGGCACGCATTTAAATTAACACCCTGTATAGGTAAACGTTCTTTGCGCTCGACGCAGCGTACCTAACGCATGCGACGCCCTATTTGTCTGGCTGGAAGTAACGTGGAAATTCACGCATGCGTTACGGATGCGATAAAAAAGCGTTGCAACGGACATCAAATTGTGATATCCGCCTTAGATAATGCAATAAGTTATTGACAAGATTTACAACATGGTGTAAAACTATTATTCGATAAGGATTAATACAATCGCACTACAGACTGAGTGAGAATCACGACCCGATCATGAGGAATCTGGGCTTTAGATAAGGATAAACAAAACAAGTACCTACTACTAGTTTGATTTCAGCCTGACATAGGCGTAATTTTGGAACTTACAGTGTGTCATCCTAACTGAAAACGCTGAAAACCGACGGAATGTAAATTACGGGTCACGGTCACGGGTCGAAATACGAAAAAAAATTTGGCCCTCCCATACAAATTTGCCGATCAGCTGATTTGATTTACTATGGGAAGTCAAATTTTTTTTTCGTATTTCGGCCTATGTTCCTTGGGGAAAGTTGTTCCTTATCATCAACAGCGGATTCTGAGTTTTCGCTATCGGTCACTAGTAAAATTTCACCCAATATAAAGCACTTGCAAAAAATCTCCTTCCGCCGCTTAGATCACAATATCTACCACAGAAAAAAAATATGTTTCCGCCCGGGATCGAACCGGGGGCCTTCTGCGTGTTAGGCAGATGTGATAACCGCTACACCACGGAAACTTGTAAGCAAGCACCGCATTTTGGGTTCTTGTTAATTTTATTTATTACTGTTTATCTTTACAATGTAAGTAGCTTACAAAATATGGGTAGATTATTTTAGAGTACATCTTTTATTATTTTATTAATATTTAGGTATCACGCTGATAACTTGCAATTTATAGTCCATAGCGTTTAAATCCACTATCGAAACTTATCTCTTTTATTGGCTAAATGCCATAATTTTATAGCACGTGCGTACCTACATAATTTATCAAATTAATTATTATAATTTTATTTGAATGAATGAAATAGCTAGATTTTTATGACGTACTTATACCTGGTATACCTACCTATCCTGTAGTGATATCTTTTGTAAGAGAATTAGCATGACTAGACCTTTATCAGGCAAGAGGAGTGCATTTCTCTGGACTGTGCATGTTGCATGTGAAGTACAGTCAACCTCAGGCAGGGTTGGATTGTTTGATTGTGGACTGTTCTTTTGCCACGTGCAGTGCATAAGGATGAGAATCCACCAGAGATGTGCGAGGTAGCTAAGCGGTGTGCGAGGAAAAAATCCACCAATAGAATCACTTCATTTTCCTAGCCTCGCTTAGCTCAGCTCTGGTGGAATAGGGTTGAGCGAAGCGAGGCCATTCTACATACAAAACAAGCGAGAAATGTGTGCGAAGGATGTGTTGCGACGAATGTGTAGCGAGGAATGTGTTGCGAGAAATGTGCTGCTAGGAATATGTTGCGAGGTTTCCACTACATCGCATTCCCCCCCGCTCACACATTTCACAGCACAGCTACACATCCTCGTACGACACATTTTATTCGCACAGCTCTGGTGGATTCTCACCCTTAAGCTGACATTGGCAGTGCAAGTGTCTAACCGGGACATGAGTTTGCTGTACTTATCTTTGCCATATCTGTGCTCACCAATCTGTTTGCATATCTACGTATTAGCAGTTATGAACTTGTGTGTAGAGATAGCTATCCACCATAACTTTTAATCGTGTATCGGTAAAGCTTCCGCAGATTTTACACGCACTGCATGCATTTCCAGGACCGGATCCGGCATTTACAAAATATCATGAAAACACCAGATATCGGGGTACACCGGGTACTATCACGGGTTGTTATTTGTATGATGGATGTTACGAACCGCATAAACTTGCAGTATGTATGCGAATCAGCTTCTCCGTATAAATCCCGGCTGTTTTCCACTCATAATGAAATTACAGCGGGTCGCTAGCTAAAAGCTCGTTTATAATAATATTACTTTCGTTTTCGAGGGGCTAAATGAATTACGCAGCTCCGTTCAGTAACAGACTATCAGCTTTCAAAGGGTTATATCGAGTTATGTTCTTTTGTGCATTTCAGTTCGTTGGCGCCGTTGGTAAATTTTGAATGTTTTTGGATCTTTTGTATATATTTTTACTGGGAGTGCAGTAGATGTTCTAAATAAAAAAATAGTTAAATAATATCTACGGGGTGTAACTGACAGCCCTCCGAATATTGATAGGGTGCATTCAGAACATTGAACAACTTCCTCTATAAAAATTTATCAGGAGATGTAAGTAAATTCTTTTTGATCTCCCATACAATAAAATTACAGATGCATTTACCATTTTTTTCACTCAAATTTAAGAGCTTGGCTCTTGGCGGTACAGTAACCGCCATTCTTGTCTTCGTTCCGCTGGTGATTTAACCTGCTGATACGACACGACACCAACTTTTTCTTTTATTTGATCGAAATAATTTTTTCTCGGTTGGCCTCGTCTTCTCCTGCCTTCTTCTTTTCTTTCCACGATGTTTTTTATTAAATGGTCGTGTCGTATCATTTTCCCTCATCTGTTCTCTATCGTTCTTTTTTCGTTAATTCTTTGAAGAAGACAAATGAAGAGGCATTTGTCTTCTTCTCAGTCCAGCTTATCTTCTCCATCCTTTGCCAGCACCACATCTCAAAAGCTTCCAGCCTCTCTCTATCCCTCTGAACATAGTCCACGTCTCGCTTCCGTACAGTGCTATACTCCATTATGTACGTTTTGCTCTAGCGCATTTTTTACTGTTCTTTTTTTAAAATTTTTTGATGTTAGCAAATCCTTGTTTTGATGGCATTTTTAGCCATAGAAATCCTGGATATTATGTCTGCAGTTCATCAGGAGTCATGGGTTATGAGACTAACTAAGTATCTGAAACTATTGACCTGCTCTATTCTTTTGTGGTTTAGTAATATAGGTGGGTTCGCATTTTTTTCTTTGGGGTGGTAAGTGATTTTGTTTTAGCTATTGTTATTGATTTTTACACTGTTGATTGTACATTCAATTGTTGCACTTTTTAAATAACATATTGAAAAGGGATGGTACTGTGTCTCATCGCATGACAGACAAACATGATAATTTTTTTGTTATTTATTGAAGCTTTGGTTACATGATCGATCAATCCCTTCGGTTTGTTTATTAACAAACTAATATAGTACTACTAAGTTGACTACACAACCTTGTCCAAATATGAAAAGAAACGCAGTACCAATCGAATACGCGGCGATGTAGTAAAGTTTAATAATTGTCAAAGTTTAAAATGTACCGGTACCCTCTCACATTCTGTATTAGAACTCTGGAGAATAAAGATGTTTTAAATGGTGTAAACTATTCCTGTATTAATATTTCTAATGGCAAGCTTATAAACCAAGCGTCGGTCGCGACAATGACGCGCGTCAACGACGCCGTCAAATTTTGATGCGTCGTTGTCGCTGCGGTCTTGTAGAAAAACCCGACCGCATCCCATACAAACCCTGAGCTTCTCAGCGCGCTGTCAACGTGGCGGCGACGCGGCGGCGTCGTTGTCGCTGACGCCCGGTCTTTCTGGTATCCCCATACAAACCATTCATTTGACAGCGACAACGACGCCGCCGCGACGGCAGAACGAGCTTAGCAAACCTACCTTTTTTCGAAGTGCTTTGTCTTTTCATTGAATCCTCACAACTTTAGGGTAGCGATGTAACTACCTTGGTCAATTTGTCGGTATATTTTCTCAGTAGTAGCATAAAAAGTTTTATTTCTATAATTAGCTCTGATAGTTTTGTTTTATTGATAATTATCCAAATTATCAACGCATTGATGACCATGATCCTAGAAAGCTAAAATTAGTTATGTGGGCTGTACTTTATACTTTTTTCAGCACGTCGGGTCGAGTACAAAACTTGTACAGTACAAACATTGAAATGTACCAACGGCGCCAACCAACTGAAAAGAACATAACTCGATATAACCCTTTGAAAGCTGATAGTCTGTTACTGAACGGAGCTGCGTAATTCATTTAGCCTCTCGAAAACGAAAGTAATAATATTATAAACGAGCTTTTAGCTAGCGAATCGCTGTAATTTCATTATGAGTGGAAAACAGCCGGGATTTATACGGAAAAGCTGAATCGCATACGCACCGCAAGACATACGGTTCGTAACATACAAATAACAACCTGTGACAGATGATAATTTGATGAGAAAAAAGTGAGTACCCGGTGTACCCCGTTATGTGGTGTTTTCATGATATTTAGTAACTGCTGGATCCGATTCCGGAAATGCATGCGGTGCGTGTAAAATGTGTAAAATCGTCCGACGCTTTACCGATGCACGGCTTAAAGTTATCGCAGACAGTTAGATATCTTTTCAGGCACAAGTTTATAAATGCTCTCTCTTCGTGTGGAACACCGAGTCGTTCAACGACCCGATGAACCCTGGTGTCAGAGTTTTTTCAACCGCCTACAGCCAGTAAAAGGCCTCTGACATGGTTGTGTAACGACCACAATCATAGACAGCAACCGGGACCGACGGCTTAACGTGCCCATCCCAAGCACGGAACTATCTTGCTTTTCAGACAATCAGGTGGTTCAGCCTGCAATGTCCTAACCAGACTGGGAACAAATTATCAAAATGATAAATATCAACTTTGTGAGTGAACCCACCGGGAATTGAACCCGGAACCTTCTGCGTGGCAGGCAGTCATACTAACCACTGTGCCACATCGGCTGACATGATTTTTGTAAATGCTGGATCCGGTTCCGGAAATGCGTGTAAAATGTGTAAAATCTGCCGACTCTTTACCGATGCACGGTTTAAAGTTATCGCAGACAGTTAGATATCATTTTGGGCACAAGTTCATAACTGCTATAGGTACCTAAATGGGCAGACAGAATGGTGAACATAGGCATGGCATAGCTACGGACATAGTTGAGACAGCCATTCATTGCATTCGTCGCCATTATGATAGATGCATGGCGTTCCCTTTATCATGTACTTAGTGATAATGAGAATAATGACAATAATTATCTATCACTACTTATTTTAAAATATTAATAAGTAAGTACGACACAAAAAAAAATATATTCTTAGGACGTACTTAAACGATAGTATAATTACGTATTAAAAATCCAGCTACTTTATTTATCAATATGAAGTTTTAATGAATAATTTGTAAAATTATATAGGTACGCACGTGCTACGGCAATATTTTGGCATTTACCCAATAAAAGAGATAAGCTTCGATACTGGATAAACGCTTTGGGCTATAAATTGCAATTTATCAACATGATAGATATTAATAACAATAAAATAATAAAATATGCCTACATTTTGGTCGCTACCTACACTGTAAAGATAAACAGTAATAAATAAAATTAACAAGAAGCCAAAATGCGGTGCTTGCTTACAAGTTTCCGTGGTGTAGCGGTTATCACATCTGCCTAACACGCAGAAGGCCCCCGGTTCGATCCCGGGCGGAAACATATTTTTTTACGGTTGTAGGTATTACCGTATTAGGCATGGTCGAAGCGGCGGCGGCGGAAGGCGTTATTTTCAAGTGATTTGATTTAGTAGTAATTTTTTCAATAAATCCGTAAGTACCTCCCAGTCTAGGGGTCGTCCACAAATTACGTAACGCACTTAGGGGGGAGGGGGGGGTTCTGACACAGCGTTACGGTCCCGTTACTATGGGGGAGGGGGGTGTCAGAGTCAAGCGTTACGTAACGCTTATTTAAAGATTTTCTCAAGTATTTTTTATACCTAATTCAGAAATTATCAAATTAATTGTATAAGAAACTTTTAAAACCCTTCTGGTGTCAGTGTCAGGAACGCAATTCTAAAGAAATTATTAAAAAAAAACTGCCAAAGGCAGGATCTGAATGTACGACTATCAAAAGTAGTACTGACAATGCCTCTTCCAACTGGGCTACTGCGGCTTAATAAATTTGTAGCAGATTTTCATCGTTTTGGCTGCATAACACAAACTGGAACCAAAAAATAATTGCTGGAAACTAGTTGCAAAACTCTCCCTGTAAATAGATCCATTGCCAGTTACAAACATAATTACATACACTTTTATAATTTCGCAGACAATGATTGAGCCGCAGTAGCTCAGAAGGAAGAGGCCTCGCCAGTACTAGTGCCGAAATTCGCAGTTTCAAATTCAGTCTAATTATAGAAAAAATTGCAAGTTTTCTAAAAAATGATTCATTGCTTTATCACAAAAAAAATCACTGAAAAATATTACAAAATAAGCGTTACGAACGGAATGGGGAGGGGGGGAGGGGTCATGACCAAGCGTTACGGTCCCGTTACGTGGGGGGAGGGGGGGGTCAAAAATTTGTAATTTTTGCGTTACGTAATTTGTGGACGACCCCCTATTAGAAATAGAGTACTTTCCGTATTACACAGGTTTAAAATCTCATCAGTCCATTTTCTATCCATGGGTGTTATACGCCAACGCTACTAAAGATTCCATCGAGGGAATGGGCACCACTTGCACTCGTCAACTTTTCTACTTACTTTTTTTTATGCAAAACTTGCAAAAGTTTCCACCGCAGGCACCAGGCAGGCAGTACTTCCGACGCCCTAACCAACTGGACTACCGCGGTTCTAATCGAACTATATCTTGTCCACTAACGCGTGGATGGGAATGCCTGCGGTGGAAAATTTTGCAAGTTTTCCAAAAATTGTTTACCTTACACGAGAAGTGTTTTAAAACTTTGTATTCAACTTTTCTACTCTCAAAGCTCAGAAGAACCAGAAATAAAGAGGTATTATTTCCACGCCTGCTACTGAGTCTAGTCCGAAATATGCTAGGTATTAATTCTAGTCCTAAACAAGCACTCCCTTACCCTTTCCCATTTCTGGAACCTACATGGCACAAACGTCACGATTTATGTGCGGTTCGCGTGTGTCACAGCAATTTGTGCCGTAGAAACATCTGTCATAGCGACTTAAGTTGCCTAACTGGGCAGGTCAGTGGGTCAGCGGCATTATTAAACTGGACATTGATGTCGATTCTGGTAGGACATTTCTTTGCGTAATATTGTAGGTACCTACTTGTCACTTACTTGCATAAATTGTAAAAAAAAACTGGAAATGCCATTATTATTTGCCGTGTGGTGCGGGCTTAGAATGGCACCACCCCATATTTTTCCCGTGGGTGTCGTAAGAAGCGACTAAGGGATTTGAGAGTGGGTGTGTATTGCAATTTTAGGCGACTGGCTGACAAACTGTCACTATGGACATACACAACCTTCTTAATGACTCTTTAAACTTTTGTCAGACATGATGTAAATGGCCGTTTATACAGCTGTTTACGCTGTGCCTACCCCGCAAGGGATAAAGGCGTTAATGTATGTATGCCATTATTTCAATTATTTCGATTCGTAATTTTCATGCGGTAAAATAACATTTTGTTTTCATATGAATATGAAATACACGGTTATTTTTTAGTCAGTGCGCAATCTTTGCAGGATGTTTCTACTCGTGATTCTGAACAACTTTTACTATGGGGCCACCTGCGAAATCCAAAAAAAAATTTTTGTTTTTCCGTACATTTTTGCCGAGTAGGTATAAATTTTTCTATGGAACATCCAAATTTTTTTTGCGAATTCGCAGGTGGTTCCATAATAAAAGTTGTTCAGAATCACGAGTAGAAACACCCTGCAAAGTTTGCGCACTGACTAAAAATAACCCTGTATATCTCATACTTATTTCAGAGAGGAACAACAGTGGCATAGCTAACACTAAGCCAAAATAAGTGCCCTGTCATAATTGAGTCCATTATATGAACTGTGTAGGATGAAGTAGACTAAGGATTTGGTGAGAAATTGCAGTGATTACCGTCTTTCTCGCCACTTCTACTTCTTATAGCGTGCCACTAGAAACTGTAATAAGAAAATTGAGGTAGAACTGCAAGTAATCGCCAGGAAATCCACATCTGTCTCAGGGACCAACTTATACTAGTTTTACATACAAATACTAAGACAACTAATACACGTTTGTCCCTAGGTGGGTTTGCTGGCGATAGTATAGAGAAGCTCAATTTCTGACAGTGTGATCTCTGATATTTTTCGCGGAATTTCGCAACGACTGGTGTGCCTAACTGTAACTATACCTAAGCCCCTTTCTATTATACTCTTTCTGCTAATCCTAATTATAACAACTGATATTTCAAAAGTTTCGTTTTATTTTAAGGTAGGTACAACGTGGTTTTTTTTTCAGTTCTTAGCGAGTTCCTGTACAAATACCTGACTTCCTTCCTTGTTCTTTTCTTTCCTCAGAATGAATGTAGGTAAGTATTATTAATTTGTTTACCATACCTACATGCCTAATAATATGGAGAAGAAAGAACATGTAAAGTTAATCCGCCTTTCTAATTTCAATAATAATTCTCTATTTTGATTATTTTGCTCATCCTTACCCACAATCCCCTCAGCAGACAAAAACAACAAGTAACTCACACAAAATAAACATCTGTAACGGAACGCAAGTCAATCAGGCGGGAAAACAAACAAATTTCGAAATTAGAACGTAGGGCGCGCAATATGGAAAATCTAGCGAACCGGAAGGGACGGACCTTTGCAACCGGAAGTACCTACAGTTCTTGTTTATTTTTTGACGGTACATTTAACTTTGTATGGAGAATATCTGGCTTGTAAATAATACTTAGACGGATTCTGGGAGTAATTTTGTAGAAATAATAACGAGATTTTCCTTATCGGAATATTTATTTCCGATAAACGGATAAAATGGAATAAAAATATTTCAGTTGGCTTAATCAACAAACTTTTCTTAATGTTGCTGTTTTCATATTAATTGGCTTGTAACATATGATTTCATAATTCCTACACAACGTACGAGTACCTACCTACTACGATGGTATTGGACAGACAGAGTACAAAACTCAAAAAAAATATGTTTCCGCCCGGGATCGAACTGGGGGCCTTCTGCGTGTTAGGCAGATGTGATAACCGCTACACCACGGAAACTTATTGACAAGCACTACATATTCGGTTCTCATTATTTTTTGTTTATTACCTTTTATCACAGGAATCATATTTTATCTTTATAATGATTAAGATTGACCTGTAGCTAAACCCTTTATATTTCATAATTTTTAGGTGTAGGTTTATCGGATAGTAACTTAAATAGTTTTTACAAATTAAAAAGGATTCCTTAAGGAAATCCTGGCTGCCAATTCGGAATGGGAGTAGCAAATTGAATTGTTGTATCATTTAGAAACATCTGACACTTTTTAATTATTAAAGCTTTAAAGTGGCTGCATTTTATGGGGTACTATTATCGGCCCTTTAGCGGTTTCACCCACTGCAACTAATTTTGCCCCTTCTCCTGCGGAAAAAAGGCCTTTTCTTGGCATGTGTTATACCATTCCTCTTGCATAACTATCCATTACAAAAAATTGCATTATAACCCGGAAGAGATAGAGATAGCGAATTCTACGACAGACATACAGACAAAGAAACGCAAAAGCGAATTCATTTTATACTATGTAGGGGAGAATGGGTCAGCTTTGCACGGGGGCACCATTGAACAAGCTTTTTTTTGCAATAACAGTGGAAACGGCTTTATTTATATAATAACGGTTGGCATCCCTTTCATTGACAATTTTACAAAGTCTACAAAAAACGTGAAAGTTATTATTGTTTTTGTTTTAGATAATGTGTTCGATGATGTACCTATAACATTTAATTCAAAAGTTGAAGAGTTTTGCTAGATATACTTAGTTTTGGTGGAATAATTCGTATATATATCCTATGTGTATTATTTATTACGTCCATTCCACTTATCAATTTAAATCCACACGCAAAGTATTTTTTAAATTTCAATCCAATGCTAGAAGTTACGCTTCCTGGGGCAGCTTTGAATACATTTTAATGGTCACATATCTTGGACATACAAATTTGCAAAGAAAAAAAAAATCTTTTAAGAGTGTGTTCTATTCACGAAACTGAACAACTTTTATTTAAAACTTATCTTGGACATATGAAAAAAAATTGTACCTCCCATACTAAGTGACACACTTTTTCAACATTTTTGTATGGGAGGTCCAATTTATATTTTCATATCTCGAAGAAAAGTTTCCAACAAAAGTTGTTCAGTTTCGTGAGTAGACCACACCTCCTAAAAAATATTAAATAGAGATAGTCATATTACTACTTGTTCAAAAGTGCCCCGGGCTTGTTCAAACCTGCCCCGGTATGGGGCAGCTTTTAACGCTTTCCGCGCTTGTAGAAAAACCGGCGTAGCACCTTTTTGTGTAGAGCTACTGAAAGATATACTATGCACAAACATATTAAGAAAGTTAACTATTTAGAAAGGTACAAAAAATTCTGTATGGAAAACTGTGTGCAAAGCTGCCCCCATCTCCCCTACCTACATATCTATTGATTGTATGTTTGATTCCGAAGCTGATCTTAGCGCAGTGGAAGCAAATTAAAGTTATCTTAAAATCTAAAACTAAATGGTCGATCAGCCTCGGAACAACATTTGACTACGATTCGTAGTGCTCTTTACTATAGCTAAATAAAATAAATTTAATGAGAGAATTTTGTTCCGGAAAGTTTCCGGCCGAGAAATTCTTGTTTCCAAAATCTACTTAAACAGGGCCCAGCAACGAATTGCTTACCGAGCAAACGATGATGCCGTTTCTTTGTGAGTTTAAGTATGACAGGAATCAGGTATTCAGGATATTTTAGGAGCGCAGGAATAGGGAATAACCTAAACTCACAGCGCTGGAACATCCGCTCGTTCTCGAACTCCTTTCCTCCAATTTGCACTATAGTTCACAGTTCGACATCACATAATGTTTTTAACACAAAATAACTAAAGATTTCTCTCCGAATGAGAAATCGGCCCCGTTGGCCTCAATCATTTATAATTAAAATACGTAGCTATCGGCAGCCACGACGCGAGCGACGACTCAAAGTGAGGTTATGTTACCGGCGACCACGTTGGCCTCAATCAAAAGCCGAAACCAAAATTCACTTGGTTCACTTCCCCACCGCACAGGAAGCCATGGCTTGTGGCAAATAGCACACGAGAAAACCGCCAAAACACCTTAATTTTACACCACTTAAAACTAAAATTCGCTTCAACAACGCTAGCGTAAAGATGACAGACGGGGCGGACCGAAAAGTGTTGCCAGCACCGTCCGCTCAAAAGATACGAAACCGTTTTTGATACGAAACTAAACATTCACCCGCCCCGGACCGACACATCGGTCCGCTCTATGCATGGCAGGCGTGATAATGTAGCTACTGCTCGCTTAAGAACTGAATCCCCACCTGAACTTCTGCAACTCGAGGGTGCCATCACTACCCGGAAACAGGTTGAGAATGCGCCCCGGCGCCAACGCAGTGGCGGTAGGTTGGCATCCTTAAACAGAACGAGATCCCCAATGCAGGGGGGTTCAGTCCTGTCCGTCCACTTAAGGCGTTGCTGCAGAATGTGCAAGTACTCAAGCGACCAACGCTTCCAAAAGTTTTGAGTCATTTGCTGCAACAACTGATAACGCGACAAACGATTGCTATTCACCTCCGTATAGGGATATTCCGGCAAGGCGTTAAGTGGGCGGCCAATTAAGAAATGCCCTGGCGTCAGGGCCTCTAAATCATTTGGGTCTGAGCTGAGCGGACACAAAGGACGCGAATTGAGTACAGCCTCAATTTTACAAAACACGGTCGCCAGCTCCTCGAAAGTCAAAATTGTTAACCCTACAACGCGCAACAAATGCGTCTTAGCGGACTTTACAACCGCTTCAAAAATACCACCCCAGTGAGGGCACGCTGGTGGATCGAACACCCAGGTAATGCCCTGACGGGAGAGGCCCGTGCTGATGGCTTCTTCGTTCTCCCTTAAGAACGTTACAATTTCCTTCATACACCGATCAGCACCCTTAAAGTTGGTACCACAATCCGACCTGATCAGCGCTGGTCGCCCTCGTCGCGACGTAAATCTCTCCAGCGCTGCCAAAAGGCCTCCGTAGATAGGTCGGCCACGAGCTCCAAGTGGACGGCCTTGGTGGCTAGGCACACGAACACGCACAAGTACGCCTTGATAGACTTTGCGTTCCGTAGGCGTGATGCCTTTACCATGAAAGGGCCTGCAAAATCCGTTCCCACACCTGCAAACGTCCAGGCCTCCGTCACCCGGTCCGGTGGGAGATCTCCCATCTGTGGCTGCATTGTGGCTGCCTTCAAGCGGTAACAAGGCAAGCACCTAAACACAACGCTACGTACCGTTCGTCGTCCCGATAAGATCCAGAACTCGCGCTGTAGGATGGCCAATAGCGCATTACAGCCCGCGTGCGAGTTTTCTCATGACGATCCTGACTAAGAGCTCAACTAAGGGTCCCCTTTTGGAAGTAACAGTGGATGCCGAGCCGAAAAGGGCAGGCTAGCGTTCGAAGTCTGCCTCCAACCCTGAGCATACCTTGCTCATCCAGGAATGGGTTGAGGCGCACAATTCCTCCCTTCAGCTTTCCACGTCCATCCCTGAGCAGCCTGACCTCCTCTTCAAAATGTTCCGCCTGGACGACTCTAACCAATGAGCATAGAGCCGCATTCCGCTCCGCAGGCGAGAGGACAGGTGTAAAGTTCCGTTCTGCTTGAGGCTTCCTGCAGTTGTTCACGAACCGCTTGATCCAACCTGTCACCCCAAGAAGTTTGTCGAGGAGCTATACCGTTCCAGCAAGAAAGCTGGGTTAGGCTTCGGTACGAGTTGCCCCACGTTCACTCGCAAACCTCGATCAGGTGGCCCAAGCGGCGCCCTGCACTCGTTGAATGGCCATTCCTGCGGCGACTCAGTCAGCCATTGAGGTCCCCACCACAGTGGGTGACTCACCAAATCAGGTGCCCTGCACCCGCGCGAAGCGCAGTCCGCTGGGTTCCATTCTCCCGGTACGTGCCTCCACACTAACGGAGTTTCCGACCCCGTAATCTGTGACACCCGATTTGCCACGAAAACCTCAAGTGTATGTACCGACGTCTGCAACCAGCACAGAACTATCCGACTGTCAGTCCACGCGTACACCGTTTCATCCAAGTTGATGGTACCACGCAGATTGCAGGTTACATGATTTAGCAAGCGCGCTAGAAGAGCTGCCCCTGCCAATTCCAATTTGGGGATGGTCCATCTAGTTCTGACTGGTGCCACCTTACTTTTGGCCATAACCAGACGCACGTGCACAGTTCCCGTTGAACTTGCTGTCCGAAGGTATACAGCTGCCGCGTACCCTCGCTCCGAGGCGTCACAAAACCCATGTAGGGTAGCCTTACATCCCACCGATGGGACTAACTTGCGGGGTATCGCGATGTGCACAATCCCTGGTAAGGTGGTCACAAACTTGAGCCAATCCTTCAACAACTCTCCGGAGAGTTGGTCGTCCCATCCTAAGTTGGCTAGCCACAACCTTTGTAAAAGCACTTCGCCATGAACGTAACCGGGGCGATCCATCCGCTAGGATCGAACGTTCTAGCGATTGTCGACAGTACCGACCGCTTAGTCCAAGTTTTCTCCAAAAGGTCGGGCTCGATCTTGTACGTGAATACGTCATGCGTTGGCCTATATTGCACCCCGAGGATGCCCAACGTGTTTGGATTGTCCGGGTTCTCAAAGAGGTGCGGGTCCTGATGGAACTCGCCTGGCAAACCGGCCAGGAGCTCTGGGCAACTGGACAACCATTTCCGCAACTCGTAACCTCCTGAACCCATGATCGCGATCAACTCGTCTCGTAGAATTAGCGCCTGCTCCACGCTATCAGCACCCGTGCAGATATCGTCCACGTAGACGTCGCGATCCAGTACTGCTGCGGCTCGAGGATATCTTACCCTTTCCTGTGCGGCCAACTCTCGCAGCGTACGTACTGCCAAATACGGACTTGGCTTAAGTCCATACGTCACCGTGTTAAGTTCGTATGTGACCATCGGCTCATCTGGGCTCTCACGCCACAAAATCAGCTGATACCGACGGTCATCCGGATGTATCATGGTTTGGCGAAACATCATTTTGACGTCTGCGACGAACGCTACCTGGTGTAACCGAAAGTCTGTGAGAATGTCCACAATGTCCCGGTTCAATTTAGGACCCGCGTGCAAACATTGGTTCACAGACACACCATTCGAGGTAGGAGCAGAACCGTCAAACACCACCCGTATTTTCGCCTCAGGTGACTTCAAGACAGCCAGGTGTGGAATGTAATAATGCTCGACACACCTCCAATCCAGGCTGGACACCGACATGTGGCCCAATTAAATATATTTCCGCATGAATTCTATATACTTCTGCCGAAGTGCTGGGTCTCGCCTCATCTTCCGCTCCATTCCGAGTAGTCTCCGTTCCGCGAGCTGTCGCGAACTACCTAAAGCGGGGCGGTTTGGGAGAAAAGGTAGCCTGGTCACGAATCTGCCTGATGAGCATCTCGCAGTGTTGTATTGATAGAACAACTCGCACTCGTCATCCTCTGGCTTCCGTCTGTCCGCCGTGGGCGGCTCTTCAGACTCCCAAAACCTCTGCAGCACCTCTGACAGCACACTACCATAGAGGACCGGATCCCTTCTGGTAGGTCCTGAGGTCTCCAAACTGGGCCGAAAACAACATACCCCTGTGGTATCTACGGCCACCAAACCAGTTTCCTGGAGTACCTTCTTCCTACCGCACCATAATCTCCGAGGACGTCTGACCCGAGAAGTACGTCCACCGTACCAGGAGTATCAAAATCAGGATCCGCTAACTCCAACCCTGTGGTTAACCCTCGTACCGTTGGTGGTAACCTAACTTGAGGAGTTTCCCAACCACTTCATCCAGCACCACGGCTGAGACTTGATAGCTGACCCTGTACATGTGCTACCTAATGCGAACTCAAAGTTCGTCTGACCCCGAATGTCAGGCACATTTAGGCCCCGATGCCTACAGCTTCATCCTCACTTGGCCGTACATTTAGGCCTAGCCTACTCACCAGCTTACTCGATACAATACATCCCTGAGCCCCTGTATCCAGTAGGGCTCTTACTTGAATGGTCCGGCCACCGTATCCCCATACCCAAATCTTAGCCGTTGGCAAAAGTACCGTGATTGGACGGGGAGCCGAAGCTGATGAGTAGGCGGCGATTACCTAGCGGGAATCTAAACGCGGTGAGGCCGCGTCCCGCGGTATCCCTCACTACCCAAACCTGTGTATGGGTCCCACTCCTGCTGGTAGGGAGGTCTGCCCATAAAGGCCATGGCTGGAGTTCTATAGTACCCCGACGGCAAACGTCCGTACCGAGGTTGCGCCTGTAGCCGCGGGTACTCAGGCATAGGCGGGGGCATGCGTGGGTCTTGAGACCCAACCAGGTGGCTCAAGCCCGCAGAATACTGCATGTACCCTGGTGGCTGCCTAGTGCTCCCCTGACACCCGCCCGTTGAATCCCGTACCTGGGATGGGTGTCCTTGGCCACGTTCCTGTGCCGCTCTTCCCCAATCCGGCACCTGCTGCCGTGGTGGGGATTGTCCCCACGTCCTTGGGTAAGTGGGCTCCGTCTGTTGACGTCCCCCTGCCTGTCCCTGTGACCGATGCGGAGGTGGGCTCCTCCTTGGAGGGTGGGAGCGTTGCTCCTCCCTTGGTGGGCAGGCTCCTTCGCTGATCCGATCCAGCGCTGCCCCGGCGCCTCCGGAGCGATTCATGCAGAGCAGCGGATGGTGTGCACCCTGGCAGTACCTACAGTTGGTGCTTGAAGGGCACTCGCACCTGATGCGGCCCCAGGCACCGAAAACACCAACGCCTCTGCTGTGCCACACCCCGTCTCCTCTGAACCCGCTGCGCAGCAAACTCCTGACACGCTGCCACCCCGTGGCCTGTCTCCCTGCAGTAGGCACACCCTGATTCCAATGCGGTGTTGTACCGCCTGGGTTGCCACTGTTGCCTCCTCGCGCCGGTGCACCCGGCCGTTCCGGGTGGCGAGGGGCAGAGGTCTCCTTGCGAGGGCTTCACCCGCCTGGACGTCCACTCGCCTGCTTTCGGCCTCGAGGAACGACTTCAGATCCTCGTAGGTCGGGAGGTGGTCCGAGGACTTGGCCCCATGTAGCTGCTCGAATCGAGCGACCATTTCGCTCGGCAGGCGGCGAAGCACTGTGTGGACCAAGATATAACCGTAGCCCGCCACTGGCAAACCCTGTCGCTCTAGTGCGCTGACCGCGACACTGACTGGGTGGAAGATTTTCTCGCGGAGGTCCGTACCTCGCGTTATGGTTGGTATTGACAGCCACTGGTCTAACAGCCTGTCTACAATCAGGCGCTTGTTTCGATACCGGTCGGTAAGGATCTTCCACGCCACCTCATAATTGCTATCCGAGACAGCCAAATGCGTCAGCAATTCATGAGGCTCTCCATGTAGCCTGGACATCAGCTGAGCCATCTTGTACGCCGGCGTTATGTCCGTCCGTGTGTGGACCACACTGCTATACAGGTCCTCAAACGCCGGCCAGTCGGCGTAATCGCCTGCAAAGACTGGAACCGTAACAGGCGGAAGAGGCACCTGTAATCCTTGTCCCACTTTACCACGGAATGGCTTTTCCTTTCCGTCACGTCGCCTAGATATGTCCGCAGCTGCCTGCGCAATGTCCTGTGCCAGCTCCAAGCACTGGCTTACATCGCCCTCAACCAGCTCCTTATCTTCAGGGTTAGGAGCTTCCTCAAGGAGCATGAGGCACTCTGTGAGGTGTTCCGACACAACCCGAACCCGTTCATCTGCCTGTAGTGCACTTTTCAAGAGCGCGTCCTCCCGGTCCTCGCGGCCGATCATTGCCGCTGTGGTAGTAAACCACCTTAATTCTGTCTTTATAGCAGCCTTATACCTGGCGATCGAGGAGCCATGGTACCAACTTTTACACACTTGACTTAATAAAACGAAAAACCAATAAACAAATACCACAAAATAAATGTTAGTTGACTGGCCTAGACCTTACCGATAAGGTACCGTTCACTAGGCAAACAATACAGTCACAAAAAGAACCGAAACAATATTTTCCAAAATTAATAAAATATGTGGGTAATATAAAAACACGCTTAATACTAAATTACGGCTAACTATGTTGCAATAAAGCAACCACGCTCTGCTACCAAAAATGTTTGATTCCGAAGCTGATCTTAGCGCAGTGGAAGCAAATTAAAGTTATCTTAAAATCTAAAACTAAATGGTCGATCAGCCTCGGAACAACATTTGACTACGATTCGTAGTGCTCTTTACTATAGCTAAATAAAATAAATTTAATGAGAGAATTTTGTTCCGGAAAGTTTCCGGCCGAGAAATTCTTGTTTCCAAAATCTACTTAAACAGGGCCCAGCAACGAATTGCTTACCGAGCAAACGATGATGCCGTTTCTTTGTGAGTTTAAGTATGACAGGAATCAGGTATTCAGGATATTTTAGGAGCGCAGGAATAGGAATAACCTAAACTCACAGCGCTGGAACATCCGCTCGTTCTCGAACTCCTTTCCTCCAATTTGCACTATAGTTCACAGTTCGACATCACATAATGTTTTTAACACAAAATAACTAAAAGATTTCTCTCCGAATGAGAAATCGGCCCCGTTGGCCTCCAATCATTTATAATTAAAATACGTAGCTATCGGCAGCCACGACGCGAGCGACGACTCAAAGTGAGGTTATGTTACCGGCGACCACGTTGGCCTCAATCAAAAAGCCGAAACCAAAATTCACTTGGTTCACTTCCCCACCGCACAGGGAAGCCATGGCTTGTGGCAAATAGCACACGAGAAAACCGCCAAAACACCTTAATTTTACACCACTTAAAACTAAAATTCGCTTCAACAACGCTAGCGTAAAGATGACAGACGGGGCGGACCGAAAAGTGTTGCCAGCACCGTCCGCTCAAAAAGATACGAAACCGTTTTTGATACGAAACTAAACATTGTAGGTAGAGTGATCTGTGGATTTGATTTTTTCCACTGTTTTGTTTACCAGAACAATAATGATTCAAGAAGACTTGAATGTAAAAATTACTTTGGGTGCCTTTGTCTGATAATCTGGGTAATTTTGTCTGATAGAGAAATTAGTGAAACATCACCGCTTTATTTAGTCCGAGCATTTGAGAGGATCAGTCAGCAGCATAGACATAGAAACGATAGACGAACATAGTGTGCAAAAGAGAAGAAAATGATTTATGGAAACTCAGTAAGATAGAAAAGAATAGCGAACCTTATGTCACTGTAACCTGTTTTGTATGACAGATCGTCCCAATTCAACCCGCTGGTTTTTACTTGTACATTATTTTGGTGTTTTTTTCAGAAAACCTGATTTATTTTTATAATTTGATTAGTGCGCAACGATGGTTATGTATTCAGGATGCGAATTTGATGCGAATCTTCACATTTACCCGGAAAACTGCACATTTTACAGGTAAATTCTCAGAAAGTCGTCACTGGGATTACACGTGAATTTTTTGTTTAATTGTGCCTTTTTTTGTAAGTCAAATAATAAAATACGCAAATCCTTATATTTCCTTTCGTATTTTCGATATGTAAAAGTGTATTAGTTAGTAATTTTCATAATATTTGGGGATAAAATAATTTCGCAATTAGGCCAGGGATTGACTGCAATTTATCGACAAAGTTATCGATAGTTACCTAGAGGTACCTTACATACTTTGAATAGTATGACAACAAAAAATATGCAAATTTTAAAGATTCGCTTAATAGTTACTTGAACAATTCACACATAGTTTTTTACAAATACATATAACATTATTTTCAACTACATCCAACAGATACACTTTAGATCCAGTTATTAGAGATCGACTCGGTGACTCATGCAAAATACTTATTAATACCTATTATTTTCAGGGTCGTATTAACGAGAGATTCGCATCATCGTACGTAAACCGTGACATAGGCCCATCTACGTCTCAACATTGAAGGATGAAGAAAGATGTGTTTGACCACCGGCGATCACTTGTCTGACAGATGTCATTCTATTTCTGGTTTCGCACGTCTTATTTGTGAAGATAGCGCCTATTGACCAGGATTCTTACGAACAACCTTCTCAGCAAATTCTATAAAGAAACCTACGTAGGAAATACGCTGACTGCAAAAAAGGAAATGACCCGCCGCAGCAAAGAAAGCATTGTGTCAACATTTCAATTGAACAAATAAATAAAGTTGAAATCTTCATACCATTTTTTATTTGAAATTATCGATAACCCTCCAAATTGAATAATGTACATCACTAGCTGAGGTAAGCGCGCCAAAACCAAAATTGGTCACGCTAGATCGAGCTGTCAGTTGGTCTATAAACGCTAGTTTATATATATATAAGTCTATGGTCAGCAGATTGTTAGTTTGACTGACAGCTGTGAGCTGCTGTAGCAGTTCTGAAGTTTGATGATAATTAATCATTAACATCAGAATGGCGGGACCAAGACGAAGGTTCGAATTTTCCATAAAAAAAATATTTAGTACCTAATTTCTTCTAATTAGTGCCTATGATAAGGAAATTTCTTCCTGATCGGTTTAGAAGTTATTTCAGTTATAAAGTGGTCCGCAATTCTGATGTCAGGTCTGCGGGACCATTCACGGTTTACCAAGACCTACACACTGAAATATTTAACTTTATATATCATTATTTACTTCTACATTAGTTCCTAAGCACTTATTGAAATCAAGCTAATAGCTGCTGCCATTACCTTTAAATTACGATATGAAATATTATGAACATTTTACGCCTAAATATGAGAACATAGCAATTCTTTTCATCAATAATTTGCTCTGTTGTGTGTAACAGGCGTAAGGCGTGTACATTGCCACAACATTGCTTAAATTACAAGGTAATGGTAACAGTTACAAGCTTGAATTGAATAAGTGTTAAGGAACTAATTGAGAAGTAATTAATGACACACAAAGTTAAACATTGCAGTGTGTAATTATTGGTAAACCTTGAATGGTTCCGCGGATCTGACATCAGAATCGCAGACCAATTTGAAATTGAATTATCTGTAAAACCGAAACGGAAGAAATTACCTCACCATAGGAACTAATTGGAAGAAATTAGGTACTAAATATTTGATATATTAAAATTTAATCTTTAGCCTTGGTTCCGCCATTCTGATGTTAATAATTAATCGTAGTGAAATAGTTTTCGGGTATAATCTGAATAACTTGATCTGCAAATAAATCTGACTGACTGCGAATCGAGGAGATGACGAAGCGTCAAGTAGAGTCATTGTTAAACCCTTAGGTTAAACCACATGTAAAAAAGGCTAAAGCTAGGTATTTTTTTTCACATTTTACCGAAGGAAAACAAGACAAATTGTATTTAAGTAATAGAGAAAGCACTGTGTTTGTAGAAGAAAGTACCTAGTTTATTACATTAATCTTTTAAGCATACCAGTTGACAGGCACATGAAAAAACGTATTACTCATTCAATGAGGTACCTACTTCTTTTGGGCAACTTTTTTTACATCAAACTAGGTGTGTGACGTCATTTCTAATTTACCAGTTCACAAAATACAAGCTTGCGTGTCAAAAGGCATTGGCTGAACCTAAATAGCTTAATTAAAAGGGTTTGGTGGGTTCTTGTTAATATTAATACTGTATCAAGTACGATATACCTACCTACCTACTATACCTTAGCTATCTAGTTTGGTTACCTAGGTACAGTAAACCTCACGTCCGGTTAGACACTAAACGCCTAAGTAGGTAAGTACCTAGGTATTATGCAAAAGAAAAGACCAATCTCCAAACTTTCGAACTAACCTCAGCTTGACTGTGCCTACCTACTTACAATCAGATGGTCCAGTCTTCACAACGTTTTGATAATATAATTATTAATTTATTTTAGGTTTGTCAAACCAGCAGGCAGATCTTGAGACCGCTAGCCCGGACAGGCAGTTCAATAAAAATACAAGACCAATTCCCAGCTAACGCATTCCTATCTTTCAATTCCTTGTCCGTCACATCTTAAACGTCCCTCCCTAACAACTAAAGTGTTTTTTTTATCGAAAAACGTATTGTCCCCTACCGATAAGCCTACATACACACGAGGGGTAGGTATTGCAGGTTGCAACGCTCAGATATTTGCTATCTGGTATTTTGATTTTTTCCACTTCACTTGGTGTAGGGGAAGACGATAAGATGGTGCAAGTAAAAAGAAAATGGACGATTTTGACGACAATAGCCTTGTGATGCCGGCTTAGAATAGCACCATCCCAATTCTACCCATTGGTGTCGTAAGTGAGGGAAGTGACCTTTATGATCTGCGTAAGCTCCTTCACTTGTTTTAAGTCATTAGAAATTTCTCATCTTTTCCTGAACCGCGGAAGCCGGATGTACCTGCACAGCTACCTGATCAAAGAATATAAATGCAAGGAACCTACACCATACCAACATCATCATCTTCCTGCCCTTATCCCTAAACAGTTGGAATCAGCGCAACATGATTTGTTATATTATATCACAACAAAAAATCATGAAGCACAAGGATTTTTTAATGTTTTATGAACGGCCGCTTGCTTGTCGTCAACCATCTTTGGGAATGCTATTTTAGGTGGTATTGCTGGACCATAGTCGACGAATATTCAGTCGAGGTAAACTCTACGTCACCTTTCACGAAACACCCTGAGTGGATTAAAGTTGGAAGTTTTCTTTTAAGTATTCTTAGCCGCTACCACACGACTACATCGAGCCAAAATTGAATATGCATTGCAATAACTATACTATGAAAGAAAATCTTAAGTAAGTATAACTTGTACTCCATACCACGGGTAGATTTTCATAGCCGAAGGGTAGGAAGCAGTAGAAATTTTGTGTACCATTCAGCATCCAATAAATACCTTGTTAGCTATCGTCCCTTCACGAGAAATAAATTTTATTTGGGGTACATTTCAAATTGGCGTACATTCGACTCATTGATGTGAAAGTTAAAGTTTCCTATACAAGCGTCGGCAAAATGTTTAGGGCAATTAATGGTGAATTTAAAGATTGTGAAAAAAATACTGATATTTAGCGGAGAAAAATGTTTACTTAGTTCTGTTATCGACTTCCTTGTAGACTAAACAAAATTTATCATGACAAGAAATATTGTAAAATAGAAAACTTAAAAATTCGTTTCATATTAGTAGGTTCGGTTCAAGTAAAGAAGACTCACTACCTATAGCTATGATTATGAAGCTACTGGTACAAGCACGGTAGTGTTATTATTTATTCTTATGGTACAAGTGACACTTTTAATGCTTTTATCCTCAGGTAAGTAACAATACGTTTATTTTTCAAAAGCAGTTCAAATTCTGAGAGTTCATAATGAAGGTAGGTACTGAGCTTTCTAAATAAATCTTTATTTACCTATGATAATTATGAAATTCCAAAAAAACTTTTAATATTATGATAATCTGTCCACCCTTAGCTAACCTTCTTATCTACAACTATGCTACAACTACAACCCACAACTATCTGAAACACACGAAAAAGCTAAAACCAGCTGAATAGGGTCAAACCGGGTCACACGGTATCCGTAAACTCGGCAAGGTCGGACGTGCACCACGCCTTGATGCATGACCCGATACATCGTGGCACGTGATTTGTGTGTGAATACACCCTTTGGGCAAAGATTAAGTGGATTCCAGAAGGTTTAAAAAGAGAGTAGGTATTTACCTACAACTATCTGACTCACAAAAAAGGGTTAAAACCAGCTGAATAGGGTCAAACCGGGTCACACGGTATCCGTAAACTCGACAAGGTCGGACGTGCACAACGCCTTGATGCATGACCCGATACATCGTGGCACGTGATTTGTGTGTGAATACACCCTTAGGGCAAAGATTAGGCGGTTGGCAGAAGAGTCAAATAGCGATAACTACCTACCAACAACTCATCATCATCTTCCTGCCCTTATCCCAATTACTTGGGGTCGGCGCAACACGTTTTGTTTAACACAAAATCGTGTTGCAAAGGATTTGACTTAATTTTCCGACCGACCGCCTACCAGACGTCAACCCTCCTTGGGAATGCTTTTGTGGTGGATTAACCGCCACCATACGGTTGGCCCTGGCTGTTTGGGTCGGGTTTATCCCTCGGTCGCCTCTTACGACCCCCACGGGAAGAGAGGGGGTGGTGCTATTCTACTCTGCCGGCACCACACGGCAATACCTACCAACAACTATCAGACACACAATAAAGGTTAAAACCAGCTGAATGGGGTCAAACCGGGTCACATGGTATCCGTAAACTCGGAAAGGTCGGACGTGTACCACGCCTTGATGCATGACCCGATACATCGTGGCACGTGATTTGTGTGTGAATACACCCTTAGGGCAAAGATTTAGTGGATTCCAGAAGGTTTGAAAAAAGAATAGGTATTTATCTACAACTATCTGACTCACAAAAAAAGGGTTAAAACCAGCTGAATAGGGTCAAACCGGGTCACAAGGTATCTGTAAACTCGGCAAGGTCGGACGTGCACCACGCCTTGATGCATGACCCGATACATCGTGGCACGTGAATTGTGTGTGAATACACCCTTAGGCCAAAGATTAGGCGGTTGGCAGAAGAGTCAAATAGCAATAACTACCTACCAACAACTATCAGAAACAAAAAAGGTTAAAACCAGAGCTGAATAGGGTCAAACCGGGTCACACGGTATCCGTAAACTCGGCAAGGCCGGACGTGCACCACGCCTTGATGCATGACCCGATATATCGTGGCACGTGATTTGTGTGTGAATACACCCTTAGGCCAAAGATTAGGCGGTTGACAGAAGAGTCAAATAGCAATAACTACCTACCAACAACTATCAGACACGAAAAAGGCTAAAACCAGCTGAATAGGGTCAAACCGGGTAACGTGGTATCCGTAAACTCGAATTGAATGTGTGTGAATTGTGTGTGATGTGAATACACCCTTAGGGCAAAGATTAGGCAGTTGGTTGGCAGAAGAGTCAAATAGCAATAACTACCTACCAACAACTATCAGACACAAAAGAGGCTAAAACCAGCTGAATAGGGTCAAACCGGGTCACATGGTATCCGTAAACTCGGCAAGGTCGGACGTGCACCACGCCTTGATGCATGACCCGATACATCGCGGCACGTGATTTGTGTGTGAATACACCCTTAGGCCAAAGATTAATCGGATTCCAGAAGGTTTTAAAAAAGTGTAGGTATTTACCTACAACTATCTGACTCACAAAAAGGCTAAAACCAGCAGAATAGGGTCAAACCGGGTCACACGGTATCCGTAAACTCGGCAAGGTCGGACGTGCACCACGCCTTGATGCATGACCCGATACATCGCGGCACGTGATTTGTGTGTGAATACACCCTTAGGGCAAAGATTAGGCGGTTGGCAGAAGAGTCAAATAGCAATAACTAAATACCAACAACTATCAGACACAAAAAAGGTTAACAAGTAGATGGATTGAAAAACAAAAAACCCGACTGCGGTAATTTTAAAGTAGTATTTTGCTGTAAAAATCCGCCATCTTAAATCTATAATTTTTTTAATATAGCCAGTGTCACTCGCGATGCTGAGACGAATCTAACGACACCTCATATGTCAAAATCCAACTATCCGTTTGGGCTGTAGCCCGTGAAAAAGAATTTTCTAGTCCACATACATACATACTCTCGAAAAACATAATCCTCCTTCTGAAGCAGTCGGGTAAAAACAGCTCAACAGGGTCAAACCAGGTCACACGGTATCCGTAAACTCGACAAGGTCGGACGTGCACCACGCCTTGATGCATGACCCGATACATCGTGGCACGTAATTTGTGTGTGAATACACCCTTAGGGCAAAGATTAGGCGGTTGGCAGAAGAGTCAAATAGCAATAACTACCTACCAACAACTATCAGAAACAAAAAAGGCTAAAACCAGCTGAATAGGGTCAAACCGGGTCACACGGTAGCCGTAAACTCGGCAAGGTCGGACGTGCACCACGCCTTGACGCATGACCCGATACATCGCGGCACGTGATTTGTGTGTGAATACACCCTTGGGCCAAAGATTAAGTGGATTCCAGAAGGTTTAAAAACATAATAGGTATTTATCTACAACTATCTGACTCAAAAAAGGCTGAAACTAGCTGAATAGGGTCAAACCGGGTCAAATCTTGAATACTGAAATAATTCTTAGTACCTACTTACCTATTTCCTACACATTTATTTATTTTATTTTATTTATAACTTAATATACAAGGCAGAAACTTAAACTAAAATATCTTTACACCATTAAACCTAATTGGTTTGTGATGGTAACATAAAACCCTCGAGTTACTTTAGTTGCCATTTATGAAACCCGCGGGTACATACAATAATGAGGAATCGGGGATGTTATGATGATAAACCGACATTACCACAATGGGAAGGGGCACAGTTGGAGTTGTAATAATAATTAAGACCTTGGAAGTGTGATAATAAAATAGAGTGGAATCACTGGTCCCGGACTAGAGGCCATTCACATTTATTCTGCCAATCCTTCTGCTTTTTACTCTATGTCCTTCCAATATACCGTGTAACATAAAGGGTATTCTCGTGGTAGCAAAACGTCGTAAAATAATACGATTCTATATTTCACCTTTGTTAGCGCGGGACTACCAAGAAATTGATTCTGACATCTTCCCTGAGGGCATCCGTAGCTGGGTAGGTAGGTATCTGATATTTCTGATAGATATCCTTGATATCTACTGTTTAATAATAAGTAGGTATGTTTTGTTAGGTAAGGTAGATACTTTGACCCTTATTAGAACATAGGGAGAATATTTCCCACCATACCATAACTCAAAAACACACATTTATTCATTTTTGTCTATGGTTTTTATTTGAAAAATCTAAACGCATCTATAGCCTATTATTTTTTACATTTATACCGGGCAGAAAGGGTTTAACAAGCCGAAAGGAGGTCAAGGTACTCATGAAACTGCACAACTTTCTCTATGGAGCATAGGTCGAAATATGAAAAAAAAATTGACTTCCCATACAAAATTGCCAATCAGTTGATTGATTTACTATGGGAGGTCCAATTTTTTTTTCATATTTCGACCCATGTTCCATGGGGAAAATTGTTCAGTTTCATGCGTACCTTGACCTCCTTTCGGCTTGTTACATCCTTTCTGTTACTCCCTGTATATGGAAACACCTTTGTCAAAGATATCACCTGTCAATGTCAAACGAACTTCAAGTTGTTGGAATGCCTAAAATGCCCAAAATTTACAGTTTTGTGGTGTATTTTATACTGTAATTCGGAAGAAAATTCTTTGTCAGTACATCTTATGGTAGTTTTCACTAAATAAACAATCTATCGGTACGTTTATGTAAAAAGATCGTGCGTAAGTTGGTATTTTCGGCAAAACTTTACCTTTCAAACAAAGTGGGAAATAGTTTCCCTATGTTCGTTTAGGAACTGACTAAGTGGGAAATTATTTCCCTCTGTCCGTTCCGAGGAATTTATTTAATATCTAACGTTAAAAAAAACACGGGAAATGTATGGGGTGATGACATTCTAAGCCGGCATTACACGGCCTAAATTAAAACACTTTACCTTCACCTCTATATAAAAGAGTTAATAAAATGAAAATAATTCGAGAGGCAAACCCGTAAAACACAACTAGTCATGCAGCGATTTGAATTCGTGTGGACATAGGAAAATAATTTCCCACTTCTTTTTTGTTCTAAACGAACATAGGGAAATAATTTCCCACCTCAAAATAACATACTTTCCAGGGTTGTTTATTATTTTTATGTATTTTTATGAAGTACCATAACTGCAAATTATCGAAACCAAGCCATATTTCCAGAAATCAAACAAAAATTTGTTGAATTCTATTAAGGGTTAACATTCCATGTACCTATTATGTAAAGAGTTGGGATGTTGTATTATCGACCCTTTGAGTAACAAATGTCGTAAAAGCCAAATCGCAACTTTTGGGAAATCGCAAAAAACTAAAAATGGAAAAAGATAATGTTGTGTATTTTTTACATTTCTAAAGCTATATTAGTACTGTTTACATATGTTTTTGGCCGCAAAAATCCCTTTCAAACTGTATAAGAATAAATATGCTAACTTCAACAGTTCAAGAGATAGGGTGGCTTTTACTACATTTTGTTTTAGAAAAATTGGTGGTTACGACATTTTTTTTATGTATGAAGACAATCAAAATTGTTGTAATTACTTTTTGTTAAACACGATGACCCACTTTTTTGTAGTAAAATACAGAAATCTGGAAAAAAATGTAGATTTTTGTAGGTAAAATTATACTTATTTGGTAGTTACGCTAATACTTAACTCAATCTTGCATAGTTTTTTTCAAATTTAGATATATTGTCAAGCCTTTACCCCTTGCAGAGTAATAAGAGCATTAAAGAATGTAAAAATCTGAAGTTTTCAGCACTTCTGACTTACTTTTCGGCATATTTACTGGTGGTACACTTTCCACAATCAAAAGTAAACAATTGTTGGGCTATCGCATAAAATATAATAATCGCGTACCTAATGGATATGAAACTATAAAGTTCCTTAGTCACTTCACATATAAGATCGATCGAAAGGCGAAAAGATGAGCTGGTTTAAGTCAACATAGAAAGTTTATAAAGTTTATAAGTTTCGTACGATGTACGATGTGCCTATGACGTTGGTAAGTTTATTTTTCGAGTAGTTGAGCTTAAAGAGTTGAAGTTGTGTCATCAAAATAAATAATATTATACTATAAAAGGTTACATTACATCTAATTAAGTACATATCTCTTAAGAGTGTGGTCTACTCACAAAACTGAACAACTATTGTCAGAAACTTTTCTTCGAAATATAAATGTAATCCTATATTAAAAATAATTACAATCACATCTGAGAAATTCAATTGTTCTTTGATAACTGACAAGGGGTTAGGGAGTCAGATATAGATTTTTTAAACGGTATTCAATTTTGCAAAGCATTAGAATGAGAGCTAGATAATAAAGTATGCTGTATGCAACTTTTTACTGGGAAAACTTCAAGTTGATCGTGTGCATCTCGTCAGCAAGCCTAGTTAGCATATCAGCCTTTAATATACTAGCATTTAGTGAAAAGTTTGTGCCATCTACCAGTAAAATGTCAAAATTAGTGCAAAAACATGAAAGACTTGTGTTCGTGCTTTATTTTATAATGGCAAAAAAGCAACATCAGAGCTGTTTTAGCCTTGACATCTACAGAAGGATAGCAGGACCTGTAGTGTCTTGTGACTCTCTGTATTTTTTTACTATGTATGTTTTAGTGTACAATTAATAAATAATCTCTTGTCTGGATAATTGAGATTAAATAATAGTCCACTAACTTGATAAAACTAAAAGAGATACTTATTGACATATGTGAAGAAAAACTTCCTTATTTTGAAATGTCCCTGAAATATTCACGGCGACAACGATCATATTTTTACAGCCGGCGACAACGATCATATTCACGCTCTGCCTACCCCATAAGAGATAAAGGCGTGATAAATGCAATGTATGTTTGTACAGAAAAAGAAAGAGCTACTACGTGCAATATTTCATGTATTACGTTGGGACAGATACATTTAGATAATATTTTCATTAAGTGAGTCATACGAAAATTACCAAACACTATCAAAATTAAAGAAAAAGGATAATAAATTGAACGATAATAATTTGAATCAGATGAAAATCTACTGGGCTGTAATAATTTTGAATTAAAGAACTCCGAATATTGAACAAAAGAGAAAACAAAATCAGTCGATGATTGACAATACGAAAATTTATTGAAAAAGACGTGAATAATTGAAGAAAGTGAATATTATGTTGTACCAAATTATTAAAAATATTACCAAATTAGTAAAAATATTGAATAAGACTGTCAATCCACCAAAATAAGCTTAAAAGCTAAAATAAAGAAGTAAACACTTCAAAAATAAACTTTTATCATTATCTAACAACCAACTTTAAAAACTAGAATTTAATTATGTTACTTAGTGATATCGTTCTTAATAAATTAATATTTTGATTAAATAAATACTTTTTTATACTACAATAATTCACCTATTTTATCCGCAACTTGGTCTTTTACTACATGAAAAAAGAATATTATTTCATTCAATATGTATTTTACATCAATAAACGTCAAGCTCTATTGTCCCAAAAACAGTAAATTCTGTCGTAAACACCAGTGAGATAACAAAAATTATGTAGTAAAAGCCAATTGTTGGAGTAATCTATTTAAGACTTCTTGTTCATTACCACAAATTTACCTGAAATGGCTGCAAGCTTCGCATCATGCTTAATGTTGTAAAAGAAAAAGTATCAAATAATTTGTCTTTTACGACAAATTGAACGTTTTCACTTTCTTGGTCTTTTTGAGAAAATATGTCGTATAAGCCACCTTTTTACATAAATGTTATTTACGACACTTTTTTAGTGTCCAAGACGTCCAAACAAGGTACTTACGACAATTTTTTTTAAAAATTACAGTTTTTCTTGTCTAAAAATCTGTGTAGTAAAAGCCTTTTTTTTCAAGATATCAAAATTTTAAATATACAGATCGATAGAGCTCGTCAAACTACATAAGATGGCATTAAAAGCTCATTTTCGCCAAAATGGCTTTTACGACATTTGTTACTCAAAGGGTCGTTATGTGAAGTTCATATTGATGGTGAGACTTATGTAACAACTAGCTTTCCGCCCGCGGTTTCACTCGCGGTATTATCTGTTTGGTCTAATAAAAAAGTTTTAAATACATTGCATTTAAAATCCAAAATTTTGAAACAGATTGCATCGAAAATCACGAACGGTGGAGTTCGACTACTCGACAATAGATGGCGCCACTACTTGAGGTATTGAAAAAGCCCTTAGGTATATTTTAAAATACGCCCTTTAAGTTAAAACGGGAACTTTCTTGTTCGAGGGGAGATAAAGGGCTATTGCACTATATAAGTCCCTTTATCGTACCGGGAATCCATTTAAAGTTTTATCGGCACGTACATTTTATCATCTTAGTTTTATTATATACTAGCTTTCCGCCCGCAGTTTCACTCGCGGTATTTAGCTGTTTGGTCTAATAAAAAAGTTTGAAATACATTGCATTTCGAAACGCAACTCAAATAATCGTTCTGAATGGAGTTCAACTACTCAACAACAGATGGCGCACTACTTTACCTAATTTTCAAGTTGAGGGATTGGAAAAGCCCTTATATCTTTAAAAATACGCCCTTTAATTTAAAACGGGAACTTTCTTGTTCGAGGGGGGATAAAGGGCTATTGCACCATACTGCCCTCATAAGCATAAGCAACGCACTTGCATTCCGATCGATTTCGAGAAATGGCGCCATAAAGTTTTTTTTCGTTTTTTACGTGCACTGCCGAAACTATAACGAATATCAAAATAATTTTTACTTTTTACTTTGCACACGATCGTGTACTTTACAGAACATAGCCTTTTCTTGTCCTTTTTATTGTTATAAATTTAAAAAATAAGAAAAAATCTTATTGCCTAGTAAACATAATTAAAATGTACGCATTTTATTAGGCATAACAAACGCAATTGCGTCGTTTGCGTCGCTTATGTCTAGGAAATCTAATTGCGCTTTTTATAATTAATAAATAGAGTTAGTCCTTCTGCAGCAGAGTTCTCTGACATGGTTGCAATGACCTCTGACATGGTTGCAGAGTCCTCTGACATGGTTGCAGAGACCTCTGACATGGTTGCAGAGACCTCTGACATGGTTGCAGAAACCTCTGACATGGTTGCAATGACTTCTGACATGGTTTTAGGGTCTTTTGACGTGGTTAAAATGACTTCTGACATGGTTGCAGAGACCTCTGACATGGTTGCAATGACCTCTCATATGGTTGAAAAGTCCTCTGACATGGTTGAAGAGTCCTCTGACATGGTTGCAGAGTCCTCTGACATAGTTGCAGAGTCCTCTGACATGGTTGCAGAGACCTCTGTTCTGGTTGCAGAGTCCTCTGACATGAATGCAGAGATTGCAGAGTCCTCTGACATGAATGCAGAGTCCTCTGACATGGTTGAAGCGTCCTGCGACATGGTTGCAGAGGGCTCTTAAAATCGTTTCAGATGTCTCTGACTTGGTTTCATAGTCCTCTGATATGGTTGCATTGCAGAGAACACTGCCATGGTTGCAGAGTCCTCTGACATGGTTGCAGAGTCCTCTGATATGGTGGCAGAGTCCTCTGACATGATCGCAGAGGCTTCTGACGTGGTTGCAGTGTCCTCTGACATCGTTTTAGACCTCTGACATAAATGCAGCGTCCTCTGACGTGGTTGCAGTGCAGAGGCCTCTTAAAATAATTTCAGAGGCCTCTGACTTGGTTTCATAGTCCTTTGACATCATTTCAGAGGCCTCTGACATGAATGCAGCGTTCTCTGACGTGTGTGCAGAGGATCCTTTAAATCTTTTCAGAGGCCTCTGACTTGGTTTCATAGTCCTCTGACATAGTTGCAGAGGCTCCTGACATGAATGCACAGTCGTTAGACATGGTGGCAGAGTCCTCTGACATGGTTGCAGAGTCCTCAGACATGGTTGCACTGTCTTATGACATGGTTGCAGAGACCTCTGACATGGTTGCAGAGGCCTCTGACATGGCGGCAGAGTCCTCTGACATGGTTTCAGAGTCCTCTGACGTGGTGGCAAAGTCCTCTGACATGGTTGCAGAGTCCTCTGACATGGTGGCTGAGTCCTCTGACATGGTTGCAGAGTCTTCTGACATGGTTGCAGAGTCCTCTGACATGGTAGCTGAGTCCTATGACATGGTTGCAGAGGCTTCTGACATGGCGGCAGAGTCCTCTGATATTGTGGCAGATACTTCTGACATGGTGGCAGAGTCTTCGAACATGGTTGCAGAGTCCTCTGACATGGTTTCAGAGTCCTCTGACATGTTGGCACTGTCTTCTGACATGGTTGCAGAGTTCTCTGACATGGTTGCAGAGATCTCTGCCACGGTTGCAAAATTATGTTTCAAAACACCAACATTTTAATCTTATGCATCGTGTATGTCAAATGCGTTGGTTATGTTTAATATTCTTGCAGTTAATATTTTACCGAAACTACACATAAAGTGCACATAACTGACGTATTGGATTTTGCGTTGTTTATGTTTAGTGGTTATGTTGATTTAGAAAACCTAAACCTAATTATAATGATCGTAAGTGATCTTATGATATTTATGTTTACTTTTATAAAAAGAAATGTGTGGTGAAATACGCCGTAATAGCCATTACGATGGTTATCACTAGGATGTCCACTTCTTTTTTGTCGATTGCGTTGGTTATGCTTAATAGAAATATGGGATAAAATATAGATATTTAAAAAAGAGTCAGTGATCCTTGTAGATCTCATTACGCCGATTCCGAATATGTATATAACTCAAATCGCCCAAAAATGTCGATTGCGTTGCTTATGCTTATGAGGGCAGCATATAAGTCCCTTTATCGTACAGGGAATCCTTTTTAAGTTTTATCGGCACATACATTTTATCAACTTAGTTTTATTATATATAATGATAATGATGTTTCACGCAAAATAGGAGTGGCGCATATAGACGTCGAGTTGCGGATAATGGCCCGTACCTGTGCCCGTACCTATAGGTACTAGGTACAGTCGCGCGCGCGCAGCAGTCGTGTCAGGTTGTGTGCGTAAATGGACCTCGGACCATCTGAGTCATCCCGCTAAAGCGTGTTTTTCGCCGTGCGTTTTATTCAAACAAATTGTGCGAAAATAATACGTAATCATGACAAATCAATGCGCAAGCTTGATAATTAATGAGCTTTTGTGCTTCCTACAGTGTAAAACAAAAGTAATGGACGAAATAAGCCTCCTGCAGATCTGTGAGTCGAACTTTAGTGAAAGTGATATCGAAGTAGCCAGAGATCGTCTGCAAAGCGGCCGGTGTACGTATGACAAGAAAAGGTGACGGTAAAGCCAAGCGTTGCCTTCAGGATATTATCAAAATCTTAAAGAAACGGAACCAGACGTGCTACCAACATTTGTAGCTAAGGACCTGCATCGGCTCCCTCGTGACTTTCGACTACGTGGACGTAACGACACTACTAAAGGATATTGTGGCGTTAAAACAAGACGTGCACCGTATTCAGCTTGACTACCTCAAGACAGCTGACCTAGAGGAAATAAAAGAAAAGCTGGGTCAGACATCGACGATCCTAATAAGGAGAAAAAAGGAGAAAAATTTTACGAAATCAAGCAATACGCGTAAAGCGGGTAGATTACAAAAGCGCCCAAAAGAAAAAGTAACCGACGCCGGCTCGCGCGACCCGCAGCCGCTGACGGTGACGCAAGCGCGGCTGGCCCGACCGTCCCCACCGCCGCCCGTCGCCCCGCGCGGCGGTTCCCGGCCGGTGCGGGACGCTCAGCAGCTGCCTACCCCTCAGAGCGCATCTCCCGTCACAAACTCGAAGGACAGCTCGCACGCACAACAAACCAAGCGCGCGACAAGTAGCCCAGTTCGTAACTCAAATACGAATATTTTTATTGATACGATTACTGACGATAGCTTTACGACGGTTATCAATAAAAAGAAAAGTATAGAAACCTTAAGAAACAGAACAACAACAAACAAGGAAAGGCAACTTTAACTTCGAACAAGATTAAGATTGTGCCAAAATTGGCGTATATCTACGCCTCCAGATTTGACCTATCGACTTCTGAGCAAAACCTAAGGATTTTATACAAGAAAGTGGACACACCGTCGTAAAGATTGAAAAGCTTACCTCCTATGTGGAGTCTTTATTTTCGTCGTTCAAAATAACAATTGAACAGACACAAATCGACATATTCCTAAGTGAGGACTTCTGGCCTAGTGGTGTGGAATACAGGCGCTTCACTCTTAAGAAGGCTTTCAACCCCCGTTTACAATTTAGGCAAATTAAGCAAAATGAAAATTAGCCTTGTCTCGTTTAATTGCAAGTCTGTCAAGAGGTCATCTGACCATATAAGGGACCTGTGCATCAATCATGACGTCATATGTTTGCAAGAAACCTGGCTTATTCCTGATGACTTAGAGTACCTAAATCAGATTCACCCTGACTTTTCAGCGCATGGTATTTCAGCAGTTGACATTTCAGCTGGAACATTAAAGGGTCGACCGTATGGCGGAGTTGCAGTTCTATGGCGAAAACTTTGTTTACCAATGTAAACATAATCGAAACCGGATCGACGCGCGTGGCGGCCGTGTGTATCAACGTGAGCAGTGAGCGCAGCTTCATTGTGATGTCTGTGTACATGCCTACGGAGGACGTAAACGACCTGCCCCTGCTTACTGATAATCTTGCGGTGATTAGTGCGGTCATCGAAAATAGTGCGGTAGAATGTGTATTCGCGCTTGGTGATTATAATTCGGATATTACGCGTGAATAGTGTTTTCGGCCGCGAATTACGTGAGTACTGCCAGGATCAGGATTTGACATGTGCGGATGTGGACTTAATTGGTATGTCTTCAAATACTTTTACCTTTACCAGTGACGCGCACGGTACCTCCAGTTGGATAGACCACTGTATCACAACTTCCGCGGGACTAAACATTATTAAGAACATTAATGTCATGTATGATGTATACTGGTCAGATCACCAACCATTAATAATTAACTGTGATATTGATGTTATAGTTCCAAAACGGTTACCAAATCTAGTCAAAAATTTAACAAAGTTATATGGGGTAATAGGAATAATGAACAGAAGATTAAATATGCTGAGTTGTGCGATTCATTTTTGTATAAGTGTAGCTGGTCACCTTTGCCCTGCAGTGGTTCATCATGTGCGGATCCCGACCACCATGCGCTTATTGATAATGTTTATAACAACATCACTAAATGTATAGCCAAAGCGGCAACTAATACCTACATTGGCGCTCATACTCTTAAAAATAGACGTGTGATAGGTTGGAACTATCATGTGAAAAAACATCACCTAGCAGCCAGGGAGTTTTTCAATTATGGACATTATACGGTCGCCCACAACTAGGCCCTATTTATGATAATATGGTTAAAAGTCGTAGGATTTTAAAAATAAAATAAAATGGTGTCAAACAAATGAAAACAAAATTAAAATGGATATCTTAGCTACGCATAGATCTAATAAGGATTTTGGAAAATTTTGGAAACAGACTAATAAAATGACGCTCAAACCTAGCCTACCAATTACTGTTAATGATAGTCAGGACCCAGCGGTTATTGCCAACATGTTTATAAACAAATTTAATCCGCCGACGGAGCCTTATTGTGAGGAGCGCGCGGCCCGTGGTGCGCCGGAGACCACACCACGCGACACCAGCGCACTTCATGTCACGCCAGACCAAATATTTAAATGTGTCAAAAATATGAAACGTGGTAAGTCCCCGGGGCACGACGGGCTCAGTGTGGAACACATTTTGTATGCGGGACCCTTATTATATGAAAAGCTTGCATTATTTTACAATGCGTGTATTGATCATAATTACCTACCCAAAGATTTTATGAAAACTACTGTAATTCCAATTGTAAAGAATAGGACAGGTGACGCTACTAGTCTTTCCAATTACCGACCTATTTCGCTTGCCACTATCATGTCAAAAGTTTTGAAAGGCTGATAAATAAGCATTTAGATGAGACTAATATTCCATTAAGTAATGCCCAGTTTGGATTTAGGCAGGGTTTATCTACCGACATGGCAATTTTGCTCTTAAGAATACTGTACATAAGTATATTTCAAGAAATACGTCAGTCTATGCATGCTTTCTTGATTTAAGTCATGCTTTTGATTCAATTAATTACTCTATACTTTGGGAAAAACTGCGCAATACAAAGTACCGCCCGACATTGTAAACATATTGCAATATTGGTATGCAAATCAGTTGAACCATGTAAAGTGGGGTGATGCCTTTTCTGATAGCTATAAACTTACCACCGGAGTAAGGCAGGGCGGCCTAACTTCGACAGTGTTGTTTAACCTTTACATTAATGACCTGATTGAGGAACTAAGCAGCACCAGGGTTGGATGCAATATTGGAGGTGAATGTCTTAACAACTTAAGCTATGCTGACGACATGGTGCTGCTTAGTCCCTCAATCATAGGATTAAGAGAACTAGTAGCCATATGTGAGCGCTATGCAAACACTCACCAGTTGAAATATAATGTAACGAAAACTGAAATTATGATTTTCAAACATGGCAAGGGCCCTGATTCTGTTCTTCCTGTTCAGCTCAGTGGAACAACCTAAAAATTGTAGACAAGTTTAAATATCTTGGTCATGTAGTAACAAATGACTTATCAGATGATCAAGATCTCGAAAGACAGAGAAGAAGCCTAGCCTGTAAAAGTAACATGTTGGCCAGGAGGTTTTGCCATAGTACAGACCAAGTTAAAGTGACCCTGTTCAAGGCATACTGTCAGGCGCTCTACACCAGCCATTTGTGGTACGAGTACACGAGGAGAGCTTATAACTCTCTTCGTGTGCAGTACAACAATGCGTTCAAACCATGCTGCGTCTGCCGTGGCGGTGTAGCGCGTCAGGCATGTTTGCCGAAAACAGGGTCAATGACTTTTATGCTGTCATGCGTAGGCAAAGGGCAGGTTTTCATTCAAGACTGATTAAAAGTGACAACAAAATTGTTATGTCTGTATTTCACACCACATATGAGAATAGCAAGCAATTTGTATGTATATAGATAAGGAATGTGACATTAATATGCACTTATGTAATAATGACTTATCATTTTATGAAAGGATAGATATTGTTTAATATCTCAATCTATTTTTCTAATAATAATTCTAATTTTGAAATATCGACATAAAATTTTATATGGGTGTTTATTGTGCCTGAAATAAAGAATATTTAATTTTTTTTAATTTAATTTTAATAACCATTACCTACCATTAGGTACCATATTGCATTCCGAAACTGAAATCCGACTCACACTTGGCCTTTTTGTAGGCTGCAGTATTTGTGGATTTGTTTAGGTACCACATGTAGGTACCTAGGTATAAGGTTTGTTACACAGAAATTATAAGAAATCAGGTGTAAAGTATTCTTATTCCTCCTCGTCATGTGGATAATTGTTACCCAGGTGTTAAACACTACAGAAAAACTATACTCTGTTTTGTAACGACTTGCAAAGCAGAGAGTTTTCATTTTTGGCGGCAAACTTTTAAAACTTTTCTTACAACGCCATCTAAAAGACTCTTTTCACAATTACCACATCCGTGCTGTCCGGTAATAAACGCCATCTAGCATGATTTGTGTGAACTTCTAGGTGTGGACTAGCTGTCTATAATTTCTGCACGAAAATGTCAAACGGAACGACCTTGATTTTTGAACGAAAAGGAATACCACCCTTTAATAACTGAATTAATCTAACTAAAAAATAAAATAAAAAATCCTAGATAAAAACTGAATTATTCTAACAATTTAATTTTGTGTGTGTCGATCTTTCAAAACTATGCCTAACCTACTGTGTTGGATAGTCATTGTAGTCGTAGTTGAAAGTATACGAGATGGATAACAAAACAGTACGTAGGTACCTACCTATAAATTAAATAATGAGAAGATTGATAAATTCGCCGGCGAATACGCCATAAAATTGAGTAGGAGTTATTTATTCTTCGCACACGAAAAGGTAGGCTTTTGACATGTACCTACCTATACTTGTAGCCAGTCTTTCATTTGACAACATTTTAGTTACTTACATTCAGTAAAGTAAGTCTTACTCTTACTTACCTTACCCCACCACTCTTACCATTCACACTAAAAGTTCTGCCCCGTAAGTAAACGGATCCACAAAATATCCTCAAAGAATTGGTAAAATATTCTCAACGCCTTTTTTTGTTTCAGTTACGCACACAGATTTCTGCGAAGAGCAGTCAATTTAAAAAAACTGGCAACACACGTATGACGTTAGTGTGAGCTATCGATCGAGTCGCGTCTCATAAAAATAATACAAACACTTGTCGCTTCATATCTAAATCTCATTCAAACCACGCGACAGCTTGGCTACAGCCAAGAAAATTAATTCCCTGCACGGTTTATTTCAAATTCTACGCATAACTTACCGGGAAGTACCGCTATCTTGCCTCTAAGTTCGGTTCAGAAAACTAGTGTTCTAAGTTTTTTCCTAAGTGGTTTTTACGTGTTACAAGATGATTAGATTTTTGTTCTTGGTTTTCGCAACTCTCGCGATATCCTCGTACGCGTATGAGGTCGATACGTACGACTTTACGATGCCTGACGTGTATCCTCATAGGGTAAGCTTTTCTGATTATCCTTCTTGGTTTTTCCTCTAGAACTCGGAAGCTAAGTATGTACGTACGTGCTTACAAGTGTTTTTAATACATATTATTTTGTTTCGTCAAATTCTACTAGTAAACACTGGATAAAAACCTTGGTCGGAGAGCCAACTTCCCAGACTTAGAATAAAAAAAATATCTGACTGGTATATTTCATAGTCTATGTTTTATTTACGGGAAAATATCCTAAAAATTGTAAGACTCCATTACATTTTGTGGATAGGATGTTTAGTTTAGTCTTTTTTATTAAAATTGATTAGGTAGGTGTAGTTGTTACCTATGTATGTTGGTAGGTAGGTATCAGTGGAGAAGGGTGTCATTTTAAAGAAGGTAGTCTGAAGCAGGAAAGAATACTAGATGAAAGTAGATTGAAGTGAAAGTATACCCTGTATGGATTCGAAAATTTCTGAAAGGGAAGCCGATAGGAATCGGCATGTATAGACTCTTCGCTACTGGTAGATATACAAAATATTTTTCAGGTGCATTGAGTTTGTACCAGTGGTTGACAAATTTGTTGGTTTGCCTAATATTATTTCACTTATTTGTGTCAAATGGGATTCCAAGTCAACAAATGACCTGTAGAACCCTGGTTTCAAAGTCTGACTGCTGCAAAAAACGTAAATAAGTAACAGTATGTGACAGTAAGTCTATGTAATCAGTTGAGGTTTACTGCATTTACCAATTTTTTTATGGGACAACTAATTCACAGTAATCAGGCTAGACAAATTCAATAAAATGACCTCCAAAGCAGCAATAACAAATTCAAATGAGATTTGGAAAGAAGGTTTTTTTTGTAGCAGCTGTTATTTGGTATTTCATCTGCATTCACTTGAGTTGCTAATATATAAAAATAAATTGGCATAACTAGTTTTGCATCTTCCATTTCAATAACATTTATTAGCATAATTTGTTGTCAGTGTGATAGATAAGCCGTCTTATTTTTAAAACCTTTACCTTAACAGCCACAACACTCTACTGCTGGACATGGGCCTCCCCCGTATTGGGGGGTATTGCCATACTCACCACGCTTGGCAGGCAGATTGGCGAGCGCAGTGCAAGATGTTTAATTCACAGGGAACGCTGCTGCCCATTCCCTAGATAATTATCCCTTAGTCGCTTTTTACGACACCCACGGGTAGAATTGGTGTGATGCTATTAGCCATCTTATTAAAATTAATTTTAAAAGTAATGAGAAATCTTTGAATCACTTATTTCTATGTTCTGAATATCTTTTTCCTATTCAACAAAATACCTTCTTCTAAAAATAACATGTCTAAAAAATCAATGGGGTAGCCGGTCTTTTGTATAAATGTATTCTGTGTGGGTGCTATGTGGGTGTTTATCATCAACAGAATGGACATTTGATTTGCTATCAGAAGGCAAATAAATATATTGATTTTTTCACCTGACCGTGTTATGCCTGCTTTGAATAGATCACCCTATTTCTAACAGTAGATGTTGTAAAAGGCGACTAAGGAATGAATTCAGGGAATGTCCAGTTGTGGACTTTTGTAGCAAGCTATAGTATTAGTTTTGTTGGGTGCTTATTACCTTCTTTCTTTTTTGTGTGGGACACCGAGTCGTTCAACAACCCGATGAACCCTGGTGTCAGAGTTTTTCAACCTCCTACTACAGTAGCTGGCCTCTGACATGGTTGTGTAACGACCGCCATCATAGACAGCAACCGGGACCGACGGCTTAACGTGCCCATCCGAAGCACGGAACCATCTTACTTACGGACAATCAGGTGGTTCAGCCTGCAATGTCCTAACCAGACTGGGAACAAATTCACAAAGTCATAAATATCAACACTAATTACCAAGACAAGACTGCTTATTACCAAGACAAGGTTTATTTGGTTTTCTATCAGAAGGCAAATAAATGTATTGATTTTTGCAGGATGAACTCTACTTATGCACACCTATCAGGATTTCCCCGAAGAATAACTATTACATTGGTATGTATAATCTTTTGTTTTGTTTAACTATAGGATTACTTTTTATCTCTTGCTATCATAGCATAATGTGTACTTATTTAGTTAATGAATTCCAATGATGAAATCTTGTGTCCATGATCTAGTCTTTTCCTTTTCAATATTTACAAGTTTTAGCAGCAGTGTTAATAAAATAACACTGTAACAGTTATTTTGTTTTTATGTTGTGTGCAACCAATAATGTAGCTGCATTTGATACCATCCTTATATTCAATAGTGATATTTTTTAGGCTGATGAAATTTTAATACTGGCTTTTAATTTCAGTGGGATTTGAGCCAAATGCAACCATGCACACAGCTCACCACATGCTGCTCTATGGGTGCACTGAACCAGGCTCAAATGATTTAGTATGGTAAGTAATGCTTTTTTCTAAGGAATGGGTCCTGAATTAGCAACATTGTTGTTTGTCTCTCTCATATCATATGGCATATGAGCAGCATGTCAGCAACGGGATCCATTCTTTATCTGCGCAAGTTATACCTACTTAAGAAGTTATGGTAGTTTTGGTCAAACTATGCTAAGCATGGATATTAAGTAATTAGAAAAGCTATAATTACATTTGGTGCGTTAATCATTACCTATAATAATTTATTGTACTGTATTAAAGCTCTGTTTCTTTTGTTAATTTTCTTGTAGAGATATCAACAAGATGAACAATCATTCTAAGAATTACTTAGTGATTGAACTAAAACATTTCGGCTGTTCATAAAAATCGATTAGCAGGTTTTTACAAAAGTAATTGTTTGTAAGTACCATGCGGGCTTGGGTTTTTTTTTACTGTTTGACATAGTAAATATAGAGGTTGTAGGTACATGTCTAATACCTATGTGTAAAAATAAATAGGCAGTTTTTCAGGATAATTTTATGTTGTTTTTTTACAGGGGATGTGGTGAGATGCAGGGATCAGAAGATGAGTCGTATAAACATGCTAGCCCTTGCAAGTCTGGTTCACAGGTCTGTTACTAGTTATTTCTCTTTACCTTTACAGCCACAACAGTCCACCGCTGGACATGGGTATCTTCCGTGTCGGGAGGTATTGCTATACTCACCACACTTGGCAGGCGGATTGGTGAGCGCAGTGCAAGATGTTTAATTCACTGGGAACGCTGCTCTCCATTCCCTGGATAATTATCTCTTAGTCGCTTTATACGAAACCTTTGGGTAGAATTGGGGTGATTTACAAACCACTTTGTATGGAAGATCCAATATTTTTTTCATATTTTTGGCCTATGTTTCTTGGGTAAAGTTGTACAGTTACATGGGCTGGTTCACCCCTTAAATTATTAGCAATATATTTTTTTACATCCTGTATTTATAAATTAAACTATAATGCGACAGGTTCTGTTCACAACATCATCAGGCAGTAATACTTAAGAATCAAATACCGACTTTAAAGGGTTCATACAATTCTAGGTGGTGTACGCATGGGCCCGGGATGCGCCGAGCCTGCAGCTACCAAAAGACGTTGGCTTTCTCATCGGCAAGGACTCCCCCATCAAGTACCTCGTTCTGCAGGTGCACTACATGTCCAAGTTCCCCAGTGAGTATACCTTCAATATACATACATACATCACGCCTACATCCCTTGCGGGGTAGGTGTACGAGTGGGCCCGCGACGCGCCGAGCCTGCAGCTACCAAAGGACGTTGGTTTTCTCATCGGGAAGGATTCCCCCATCAGGTACCTCGTACTGCAGGTGCACTACATGTCCAAGTTCCCCAGTGAGTATAGCTTTAACATACATACATATAACACGCCTACAATCCTTGCGGGGTAGGTGTACACATGGGCCCGCGAGGCGACGAGTCTGCAGCTACCTAAAGACGTAGGTTTTCTCATCGGCAAGGACTCCCCCATCAAGTACCTCGTTCTGCAGGTGCACTACATGTCCAAGTTCCCCAGTAAGTATAGCTTCAATATACATACACACAGGTTGTTAGGGACGGTGTAACGAAAACTTTGCAGGCGTGCTCAGACCATGATACTGAACAACTTTTACTATGGAGCCGATGGTGGGAAACGGAAAAAAAATTCCGGTCTCCCATACAAAGTCAGTCAGCTGATCGTGAATGTTGTATGGGAGGTCGGAATTTTTTTTTTCGCTTTCCACCATTGGCTCCATAGTAAAAGTTGTTCAGTTTGATGGTCTGGTCATGCCTGCAAAGTTTTTGTTACACCGCCCCTAACACCCCGTATATCACGCCTACATACCTTGCGGGGTAGGTGTACGCATGGGCCCGCGACGCGCCGAGCCTGCAGCTACCAAAAGACGTGGGCTTTCTCATCGGGAAGGATTCCCCCATCAAGTACCTGGTTCTGCAGGTGCACTACATCTCCAAGTTCCCCAGTGAGTACCAAGATATAATAATTATAGAAGAAAAATAAAACCTCAACTCCTAGCGAAGTGCACAGTATCTCGATGGACGTCAAGCTTGTTTTCATTATTTGAGTTTAGGGTCATTTCAGTATTTGTGTATCACAGAGTAGGTATATTGATTGAGTATGGATTACAAATCATCCATGGCCATGGATGACCAAAGGAAGTCTACGATTTTGCCATGGATTTTGGCCAAAAACCTAATTCTGCCATCGTACTGCGACATTATATAAGCAAGCTATAAAATACTCTAAGGCTATTATTACCCTTAACCCGATGTAGGGTCCGATTCGGCATACCTACACTACATTGCTGATTATCTTGAGTTTATTGTAATGGCGCCCTAAAAATTACCAGCAATGTATGCGATTGGGCCCTTTTCAGGGTTTCGTAGTCTACTAGAAACCCTTATAGTTTCGTCAAGTCTGTCTGTCTGTCTGTCTGTCTGTATGCCGCGCCTTCACATCTTCGTCAGTTTTAGAGCTATTGACATGAAATTTGGTAAGAAGATAGATCGTGTTGACCCAAATATAGAAATGTTAAGAAAAAATTATATTAAATGTTTTTCGGACCCCCTCCCATACAAGTGAAAGGGGGGCAAAAAAAATTTTTTTCTTCTGTAATATTGAGTTGGGTATCGTTGAATAGATCTTTTAAAACTAAGGTGAGGTTTCTTTGAAACAAAGTCACTAAAATGTTTCTGTCACGAGATATTTGCTTTTAAAAAGGGCGTTTTTGACCCATAGTTTGTTCCAGCTGTAACTTCTAAAGTATAAACGCTAAAAATCTAAAATAAATATGGAATATAGCTTACAATCTGAAGTTACAATGAAAACTATAACGGATATTGTACCCTTAAAGGTTTCAGAAAAAATTAAGTTTTTCTATTTACGGTTGGTCAGCATACTGCTGCTAACAAACCAGCAACAAAATTAAGTTTGTAATGCTGAAAAACCTGATATTTAAACGTTGACTACGAAACCCTATTTGTGGGCGTGTCTGACACGCTCTTGTTGGATGTATGTTAGGGAAGGTACAATTTGAACCGGAGCCTCACAGATATCAGTATATCAGTGCAAAAACACATGAATGCCAACTTATCTAACAACTACCTAACCTAGTGCGTCATTTCATACCCAATTTCACCTAATTCATTATTTCATATCAATTTTATACGAGGACCATGATTAATCAATCATAATTTATCCGTCGTGTGATTTTTGTTAGTGCTGCTTACATAAATATTATTGCATTTTACAATTGTTTCCTCTAAGTACTATCCCATATATGCCCACTGGGTCGAAAACGACCCAAAATTGGTTGGTCCACTAGCTAAAAAAAGTAACACAAGTTTACTCATCTACAAAATTCAGATATAAAAATAGTTCTGGGCATATAATATGGGCTATGCTAACCTGTGAACCTAGCCAAACCTACCTAAACTTTGACACAAGTTATTACCTACTTGTTACATACTATAGCAAAAAACTTGGAAATTCCCATAAGACGCCGAAATAACTACTTTATTTGCTTATAGGTAGGAAATAAGTGTTTTATGTTTCTTTTTAGCTATAGAAATTTTAATAGTCCAGATGTCGTTCAGATAAGCAAAATTGTTAAAACTAATCTGAACAGGCGAAGCGAAACGGAACCGTTTAAATAAATTTACCGCCAAATTACATGGTCCGTGGGATCAAAATTTCCACGCGGTCGTACTATCGCCAACAAATCCACCTACACATTTAAGTGACCAACTTTTCCTGGTTTTTCATACAAATACCACAAATTATATACCTTCAGACAGCTCACTCAGTACTAGCGACGTTTTGACGCTTACTGACTTTTACTTCTCTATATGTGGAAGCTTGTAATTGGCATTGTTTTTTAGGCTGTAAGCTCCCCAAATAAAATAAAATAAATAAAATTAACTGGAAATAACTGGAATCTCAGGGGAACTCAAGGTAACTAAGAAAATGGTGGTCAGGAACGTCATATTTCTTAGATGAAAATAGGTTCAGAATTATGTGTGACGTTCTTGTATCAAATTTCTCTGTTTTGATGTTCTTTTACTTCGAGAATTCTGACAGTAGCAACCCTAGGTATGTAACAAGTGACAATCGCAAGAATCCTAAATACGGTCCAGTGAACCTTCTGTAAACTCTCTATTTTGTGAAAATACTAACTTAATCCCATAAATATGAGTAGGTTAGGTAAATTTGCTGGCAATTGTTCCTTCCTAGTGATTTAAAATGTCGCTACTATTTTTCTTCAGTAAAACGGTTTTGAGATTAAGTTGTACCTAATGGACATTTAAGGGACGGATGAAACATCGTTCTTACCATTTCCGCTACGTCTGCTGCTTTATCGGAATGACACACGCCAAAGGATGTCAAAATTATTTCCTTTCCTACTTGTTGTAAAAAGTACTTACCTGATTAGAATTGTACATATAGGGTGAAATTTTACTAGTGACCGATAGCGAAAACTCAGAACCGACTGGTGATAAGGAACAACTTTCCCCAAGGAACATAGGTCGAAATAAGAAAAAAAAAATTTGACCTTTCATAGTAACTCAAATCAGCTGCTGATCGGCAATTTTGTATGGGAAGTCCAAAATTTTTATTGTACTTCCCATACAAAATTGCCGATTATGCCGATTTTTTTTTTGTGTATTCGACCTATGTTCTTTAGGGAAAGTTGTTCCTTATCACCAGCCGGTTCTGAGATTTCGCTATCGGTCACTAGTAAAATTTCACCCAATATAATGTTGTTTGCATACTTGTTTCATGACAGTTTATAAATAAGACTGTATGAATGTATGATGTAATGATAATCTGAGAGTATTCAATATGTTTTTGTTATACCTACCTGTTATAATACCTATCTGTTGTTCAAATTTACACAAAAAGTGGAAGCAGAAGAGGCCTACTGTTACACACAAAAAATATACTAATCATAGATACAATGATAGTGACTGAAATTTTAAATTTTCTAATAAAAGTCGTGCCGTTTTGTGAGTAGAACACGCCCTTAAAATATTTGAACATAATTAAATTTAACCCTAATTTAGACACTTCAGGCTTATAACAATAATAAAATAGGTAGGAACTCTGTGACCAAACTAGGTTTACTTGTATAATTAGCGCGTGATATTGGTATTTCCCTGAGGTAAACAAACAAGCTATTGACACTCATCGGACATCGTCGTGACGGATATTGCGTCGTCACAACTCCTCGCAGAACATTCTGATCCGTTGGGTCTGCATCCTTGATAATCGCCCTGTGGTGGCTTTGACAGCCGATGTGGCGCAGTGGTTAGTATGCCTGCCTGCCACGCAAAGGTTCCGGGTTCAATTCCCGGTGGGGTCACTCACAAAGTTGATATTTATCACTTTGTGAATTTGTTCCCAGTCTGGTTAGGACATTGCAGGCTGAACCACCTACAGTACGCGAATGAGTTCTTGGCCATCGGGGAATGAGGAGGCGCGCGGGGGCGGCGCGCCCCGCGGTTACCCACCTACCCGCATTCGCCCGCAGTCGAGTGATGGGAAAAAAGTGTGTCACAAAGTTGTCGATATTTTGTCGTTGTGTTGTGTTTTGTTTAGAAACCATAAATACTTCTTTAATATTATTAACAAACAGTAAAGTTACAGTTCGAACAAACTATGGCTAAAAAGGCCCCTTTAATAAGCAAATGTCTTGAGACATATACATTTTAGTTACTTTGTTTTAAAGAAACCTGCCCTTAGTTTATAAAGACCTATTCAACGATACCCTACCTACTCAATAATGTAGGAATAACAACCCATTAACTAATAACTACGAGTAGTCTGAACTGAACTGTCATCAACATGAATTAGTCACAGCACTACCGCATTCCTCAACATGGTCATGAACTCATTCGCGTACTGTAATTGTCCGAAAGTAAGATGGTTCCGTGCTTCGGATGGGCACGTTAAGCTGTCGGTCCCGGTTGCTGTCTATGATGGCGGTCGTTACACAACCATGTCAGAGGCCTGCTACATGCAGTAGGCAGTTGAAAAACTCTAACACCAGGGTTCATCGGGTCGTCGAACGACTCGGTGTCCCACACGAAAAGAGAGAGAGGTGGCTTAGAATAGCATCATCATACCTTTCCCGTGCTTGTCGTAAGAAGGGACTAAGGGATTCGAGAATTAATAATAATATATATTGCAATTTTAGGAGTCCGGCTGACAACCTGTCGCTCTGGTGATACACAGTCTTCTGAATGACTCTCAAAATTTTGTCAGACGTTTTTTAAATGGCCGTTTATTTAGCTCTTTAGGCTTTGTAAATGTGATATATGTATACAGGGAGTAACAGAAAGGGTATAACAAGCCGGAAGGAGGTCAAGCTACTCATGAAACTGAGCAACTTTCCCAATGGAAGATGGGTCGAAATATAAAAATAAAATTTGGACCTCTCCTACAAAATTGCCGATCAGCTGATTGATTTACTATGTGAGGTCCAATTTTCTTTTTCGTATTTCGACCCATGTTCCACAGGGAAAGTTGTTCAGTTTCATGAGTACCTTGGCCTCCTTTCGGCTTGTTATACCCTTTCTGTTACTCCCGGTATATGTTGATAATTTATTATGCAATGTGCGGAATCTTTCAAGGCTTGGTTGACCTTTGTCTACTGAAATTGCAAGCTATCGGTCAATGACATCAATAACTTGTTAAGTTCTTTTTTACCATTTACCCCTGCATTTTTAAAATGTTTTAAAGCAAATAAAGATACCCTTAAAAACCAAGCGACGCGGCGTCGCGGCGGCGTCGTTGTCGCTGTCAAATGACTGGTTTGTATGGGGATACCAGAAAGACCTGGCATCAGCGTCAACGACGCCGCCATGTCGCTGTCAGCGCGCTGAGAAGCTCAGGGTTTGTATGGGATGCGGTCGGGGTTTTCTACAAGACCGCAGCGACATTGGCGCCGTCAAATCTTGACGGCGTCGTTGTCGCGATGCCCGGTTAATAAGCGTAGGTATCCTTATGATGCAAACTTAAGTTTGCACCTATTTTGCGGTGTAACCCTAAAAGTATGTGCGAATTATCTACAAGTAGAACCACACTGTGTTAGTTATTTACCTATTCCAACTTTTCAAAGTCTAATCTAATAATCTAACTTTTTCTTTACAGAGGGCAAAACTGACAACTCAGGAGTCTACCTCAAGTACACGAAAGCGCCGTAAGTCAATTTTACTTTCTATTTATTATTATATAAAAAAATATTATGAGCCAAACATGTTCCACTGCCGAGCAAAGGCCTCCCTCTTCTTCTTCCAGTTTTGGCTGCCGATAAGGAACAACTATCCCCAAGGAATATAGGTCGAATTAAAAAAAAAAAAACGGCCAAGAGCGTGTCAGACACGCCCACAAATAGGGTTTCGTAGTCAACGTTTAAATATCAGGTTTTTCAGCATTACAAACTTAATTTTGTTGCTGGTTTGTTAGCAGCAGTATGATGACCAACCGCAAATAGAAAAACTCAAATTTTTCTGAAACCTTTAAGGGTACAATATCCGTTATAGTTTTCATTGTAACTTCAGATTGTAAGCTATATTCCATATTCATTTCAAATTTTTAAGCGTTTATTCTTTAGAAGTTACAGCTGGAACAAATTATGGGTCAAAAACGCCCTTCTTAAAATCAAATATCTCGTGACAGAAACATTTTAGTGACTTTGTTTCAAAGAAACCTCACCTTAGTTTTAAAAGACCTATTCAACAATACCCTACTCAATATTACAGATAAAAAATGTTTTTTGCCCCCCTTTCACTTGTATGGGAGGGGGTCCAAAAAACGTTTAATATAATTTTATTCTTAACATTTCTATATTTGACGAAACTATAATGGTTTCTAGTAGACTACGAAACCCTAAAAAACTGTACCTCTGATATAGTAGCTAGCTCAAATCCTAGCGCACAATACTTCTTTGTAATCTAATGACTTGAAGCAAATATTAGTAGGATTAGTAATTAGCAGATTAGTGTTACTTATTTATATACCTATGTATATATCACCGTTGAATCACAAACATCGCTAGATCATAATGTATCAATCCGTTGATATATTGTAAAACTTACACACTTTTCATATCAAAATTTAATGTAGGTATAATTTGTGTGATACCTACTGTTCTATAATGTTGTAATTAGAATGCGACTTTCTTAAAGAGAATCTTGTAAATTCCCTGTAAGAAATAAATTCTTTGACTTTGTAACTTTTTTCCTTCCAGAATGCCTCGCCAAGCCGGCATCATCCTGCTTGGCACTGGCGGAGTGATTGCCAAGAAGAGCGTGGTTCACATGGAAACAGCCTGTAGAATTAACGAGGACAAAGTTATTCATCCCTTCGCTTTTCGTACCCACACCCATGCGCTTGGTAAGAGTTTGATGTGACATTACTCTTAAAAAATACGAATACTACCTCTATAAAAGAAAGGTAGCCTATAAGACGATTTTCGAATGTAACAATTTATATTTTTTTGGGTTGTTACTGTAGTCTCTTTAAAATGGCCACTTCATGTCAGCCGCTGTGGAGCAGTGATAGTGCGTCTGCCCGAGACGCAGAAACGATTCTCGGTGGGTCGGCGGTCGTTACATAACCATGTCAAAGGCCTGGTACTTGAAGTAGGCGGTTGAAAAACTCTGACACCAGGGTTCATCCGGTCGGTGAACGGATGGGCGAAAAGATACAAGTTTAGAACATGACTTGGAACACAAATCATGTTGCCGTAATTTATTATTTATCTAGGACTTAGCCGTATTTTATGCAATTTATCAATTTGTACTGCGGTATGCATAATATAAGTTTATTTACGTAAATCATCTCCGACTTCCGTGACATAACAATAATAATATTTGAGTTTACTAAACATCTTTAACGACAACAATACAATTTGTTTTCTGTATAACATAATAGACATTTCTTTGTTATTGTTTCGATGCATCAACCATTGTGAAGACGTATTTAATACTACAATGAAAAATATTCTGCAGTTTTGTTATTATAACATAACACTTGTAACAATAAATAAACATACTCATACTTTATTATCATTGCTGGTGAGGTATAAAAACAGGATGCGAGGAGAGAAAACCAAGTATCAAACACTTATCTCCTTTTAAGTAGTTAGTCTCTGATCTAACTCTATTAGTAGAATAGGAAGAACTAATATAGGGTGAAATTTTACTAGTGACCGATAGCGAAAACTCAGAACCAGCTAGTGATAAGAAACAACTTTCCCCAAGGAACATAGGTCGTAATACGAAAAAATATTTTGGACCTCCCATACAAACTTGCCGATCAGCTGATTTGTGTTACTATGGGAAGTCAACATTTTTTTCGTATTTCGACCTATGTTCCTTAGGGAAAGTTGTTCCTTATCACCAGCCGGTTCTGTATTTTCGCTATTGGTCACTAGTAAAATTTCACCCTATGTAAAGCAAGTTAAGGTGCCTAAGGACCCTACTAAGAAACGGAATAAAACCATGAAATACTTGTTTTTATTGAATGCAAATAAACGCAACGAAATGCATTATTACACGCCATATTTCGTATGCAGATTTATACTTGGAAAAGAGAACTATTTGTTTTCCTGTGAATATTACGGAAAATTTGTCGTGAAGAAGAGTTGTAAAAACAATTTAAAAACAAATATTTTAGCTTACTTTAGATTATTTCAGATTACCTCGATAGTTCAGAGCAGTTGCATACTTCAAGGTCACGTGAACTCAACGAGGTGAAAATCTTGTTCTAAACGATCATTTCTGAAATTTCACAATGTTTTGTTGTGCTAGTTAGGAAGAGTCCTAACGCCCTGTTTAGTCTTAAGAATATCTCTACCAACGAGATTTCCAGTTTAAGTCGTTTGATTGTAATCAATGAGTAAAACTTGTGCAAACAAAAGAAAATATTTAGATGTTCATATTTATTAAGTTTGCAATATCCTAAGCATATTATCATGCATTTTCCAGGCACTGTGGTAAGCGGCTACGTGGTCCGCAAGCACGAAAACGGCGACGAATGGCAACTGATCGGCAGGAAGAACCCACAACTACCCCAGATGTTCTACCCGGTTGAAAACGAAGCACCCGTCCATAGAGGCGACATTTTGGCTGCTAGGTGCACCATGAACAACACAAATGGATATCCTGTAAAGATTGGGTAAGGAACTTTTGCTATGAAACTTTAATCAGGCGTTTCAAAAATCACTATCAAAAATAGGGAAGTACTAACCAATGTCTCAGATGTTCTACCCGGTTGAAAACGAATCGCCCATCCATAGAGGCGACATTTTGGCTGCTAGGTGCACTATGAACAATACAAATGGATATCCCGTTAAGATTGGGTATGGAAACTTTGCCATTAATTTTAAGGACCCACATATGTCCCAGATGTTCTACCCGGTTGGAAACGGGTCTCCCATCCATAGAGGCGACATTTTGGCTGCTAGGTGCACTATGAACAACACCAATGGATATCCTGTAAAGATTGGGTAAGGAAACTTTGCCATTAATTTTATATCAGGCGTTTTAAAACAAAAAAGTACCCACAATTGCCCCAGATGTTCTACCCGGTTGAAAACGAATCACCCATCCATAGAGGCGACATTTTGGCTGCTAGGTGCACCATGAACAATACTCACTGATATCCCGTTAAAGATTGGGTAAGGAAACTTCGCCATTAATTCAATATCAGGCGTTTTAAAACAAAGAAAGAACCCTCAACTACCGCAGATGTTCTACCCGGTTGAAAACAAGTCTCCAATCCATAAGGGCGATATTTTGGCGGCCAGATGCACCATGAACAATACCAATGGATATCCCGTTAAGATTGGGTAAGTGACATTTGCTATGAAATTTATATCAGGCGTTTTAAAACAAAGAAAGAACCCACAACTACCGCAGATGTTCTACCCGGTTGAAAATGAATCACCCATTCATAGAGGCGACATTTTGGCTGCTAGGTGAACCATGAACGCTATAAAAACGCCGGCATCATCTAAAGAGGATTTAGCTGCCCCAGTGCCAAGTGTAAGTACTTACAACGAAATGTATTCATGACTGTCATCCGTCAAAATTGGTTCTTCCGATTGTACCTATTTGATATTTTAGATTGTTATTTCCTTTTTCTGATTCCCATGTCCCATGGCAACAACCGAGCCTCTTCTACTGTATAAGAATAGATAATTGGAATCTTTATTTTCCTGCTAAATCCTAATCCTAGTTGACCATTTCCTTTCCAGGGCGACTAACCAAGAAGAAATGGCAAATAAAAAAGAAATGTCGTTTCCTATTTTCTCATGGAAAGTTGATCAGTTTCATAGTCTGAATGCGCCCTATCAGTATTCGGAGAGCTGTGCCTTTACACCCTGTATAAATATGTAACTAGTTAGTTTTAAGGTTCGGAATAAAATAATAAGCTGTTCTTCTAGAGTAGAAAGGTCGACGGCCATTTACAATTTATTTGGCCTAATGCAGTTGTGTAAAGCAGTGTTTTCAAATATTTTGTTTACGACCCACCTATTGGGTCATCATAGAAATACTTTATAATATTATTTAATCAGTGGCGGATACAGAAAAAAAAAGCGGTGTCAGACACGCTTACAAATAGGGTTTCGTAGTCAACGTTTAAATATCAGGTTTTTCAGCATTACAAACTTAATTTTGTTGCTGGTTTGTTAGCAGCAGTATGATGACCAACCGCAAATAGAAAAACTAAATTTTTTCTGAAACCTTTAAGGTTACGATATCCGTTATAGTTTTCATTGTAACTTCAGATTGTAAGCTATATTCCATATTTATTTCAAATTTTTAGCGTTTATACTTTAGAAGTTACAGCTGGAACAAATTATGGGTCAAAAACGCCCTTTTTAAAAGCAAATATCTCGTGACAGAAACATTTAAGTGACTTTGTTTCAAAGAAACCTCACCTTAGTTTTAAAAGACCTAATCAACGATACCCTACTCAATATTACAGAAGAAAATAATTTTTTTTGCCCCCCTTTCACTTGTATGGGAGGGGGTCCAAAAAATAATTAAAATATTTTTATCTCAACATTTCTAAATTTGGGTCAAGACGATCTATCTTCACACCAAATTTGATGTCGATAGCTCTATAACTGACGGAGTTATGAAACCGCAGCATGCAGAGAGACAGACAGACAGACAGACTTGACGAAATGATAGGGTTTCTAGTAGACTACGAAACCCTAAAAATTCAAGCGTTGTGCGCATGTTCAGGATATTTATCTGTAGTATTCAGGTAACAGGTAAAGAACAAATACAACACTGCATACTCCATATAGCCCCGTCAATATCGACATAAAAATAAATAAACATTGCAAACGCGCATGTAACTACGATTTTTTTATATGTTGTAAGGTCCCTTGAGAGTAGTTAATACCCAAGTTTGCAACACTGAAAACCTTGTGCTGCCTCCACGGTGCTCAATAAACTGCGAAATTTTGGCCCATATTTCAGTTTTTTATAAAAATCTACCATAACGAAGATTTTTTCAAGTACGTTGCATAGAACTTTATTAAAGATAACTAAATTTGCTACAATTTCAGGGAAACCTGAGCACACTATGTCTTTTGGTTGCAAAGATACAGCGAGTCAAAGATGGGCAATTCTTCCGCAGTGCTAAGAAAGCCGTGAAATTACAGAATTTCCGATGTAACAGCTCTAGTTACATTTTTTTTTCAAAAAATCATATTATGTTGCCCGACTTGCACTAAGCCAGTTTTTTGGGTTCCGTACCCAATAGGTTAAAAAACGGGACCCTATTACTGAGACTTCGCTGTCTGTTCGTCCATCCGTCTGTCACCAGGCTGTATCTCATGAATCGTGATAGCTACAGAGTTGAAATTTTCGCAGATGATGCATATCAAAATCCGTTCAGTAGTTTTTTCGCGTGTATCTCATGAACCGTGATAGCAAGAGAGTTGAAATTTTCACAGGTGATGTATTTCTGTTGCCGCTATTACAAAAAATACTAAAAACCAGAATACAATAAATAGTAAGGGGGGCTCCCATACAAGAAACGTGTTTTTTTGTTGGTTTTTGTAAATAATGTTTCGGAGGCTGTTTCTCATGAACCGTGACAGTTAGATCTTTTAAATTTTCACAGATGATGTATGTTTATTGCCGCTATAACAACAAATACAAAAAAACTGGCCAAGTGCGAGTCGTACTCGCGCACAAAGATTCCGTACCATCATTTATAAAATGACAGAAATATCATATCTGTTGCCCGACTCGCACTTGACTAGTTTTGGTATTTGTTGTAATAGTGGTAATAGACATACATCATCTGTGAAAATTTCAACCATCTAACTATCACGGTTCACGAGAAACAGCCTTCGAAACATTATCCACAAAAACGAGCAAAAAAATCACGTTTCTTGTATGGGAGCCCCCCTTAATATTTATTGTATTCTAGTTTTTAGTATTTGTTGTTATAGCAGCAATAGACATACATCACCTGTAAGAATTTCAACTCTCTAGCTATCACGGTTCATGAGATACAAGCGCAAAAACTTCTGAACAAATTTTGATTTGACGTTGACATTGGCAGCACAGGGTTTTCAGTGTTGCAAACTTGGGTGTTAACTACTCTCAAGGGACCTAACAATATATAACAAAATCGTAGTTACATGCGCGTTTGCAATGTTTGATGTCGATATTGACCGGGCTAATATAAAAGCACTACGTTTTGAAAAATAATCAAGCCGATTTCTTTGGCACTAAAATTGAGTTTTACTGAATTGTTGCCGACCTGTGGTTCTGCCTTGACTTTCGTCTTTTGCAGGCGACCCCCTGAGTAAGGCACCGCGACCCGTAGTATAAAAGTTTTAAAAAACACTGGTGCAAAAGATAAAACTTATTTTCAAAATATTGGCTCGATAGACCAGCACTTGTTTAACACCGTCACGCTCTCTTATTGTAAAACCTTAAGCCTGGTCAATTTCTGTTCCAGCGCGACTAACAAGCACGAGATGTGCAATTTCTATATAATGTACTGGGTGGAGCGCGATTCACCGTTGGAACAGAAGTACTGCTTCTCCCCTGGCCCTCCATACTACCACTGGACCAACGCTCCTGAGAATTTCAACCGCATCCCGGACTTAGACGCTAGCAAATGCGAAGGCGTATGTATGAACACTAAGTAATATACCGTATGACTTGGGTACGTAGTTCTCTGTTACCTTTTCCCTGCGTTCGCGTTTTTCTTTGTTTGAATTTTGGTTATACTTGCTTTCGTTGGTTGAACTTTGAAAACTTAACATGGGAAGTTCTACGGCCAAGACCGAATAATACCTACTCTTAATGTCTCGACACATTACGACCGAAATTATGCGATGGAATTCGCCAGCAATGTTATTTTCATTACGGATGACACATCTAAGGCGAAATTCCGTCACCGAAAACTGACGAAATGGAAATTGCAGTCTAGTAATTTCGGTCGTACTATGGCCAGACACATAAGAGTAAGCAACATGGACTCCTTTCTCTTTCTTTCAAATCAAGAGATACCAAGTACCCAGTTTCTTACGTATAAAGAAAAAGAAATGTAGATCGAAGAGGGATGTTGGTTTTATTTGTATTCGGGCATTATGGGAAGAAACTAATTTGTAATATTTTATGACTACGTACACTGAGATCTGAATACTTTTGTATTGAACATATTAACTACATTCCTTGACATTCCATTATTATTATGTTTTAACAATGCATTTTATTTTTATATCCATGTTTTTCTTTAACTTTTAACAGTAAGGGCATGACGACTGGATTTAAGAAATTGTTTTTTATTAACGTTGTCGTGTCTAAAATACTGCAATAAGCGCATAATAATTTATTATTTATACTACTTTTACAATTTCTAGTCAGATTTGGTATTTTAGAAAGAATTTATGAAAAGAAAGATCTGGTAATGGAGTAAGAACTCAAACCTTTTCTAGTAAGAAAATAAAGAGCAAGGAAAGTGAATGATCTCTAAAAAGAGTAAGGCAAAGTTTGTAATCAGTATTCATAGATTAAATATATAGGTCGTGCAGATAAACAAGGGATCTGTAAATGGCGGACAACCATCATGTTTTCTGGCTCACACATATGTATCAGGCAATGATTCTATCTCCCTTACACGTAGGTAACCGTCACCATTTTTTGGTTCCTTATTTATCTGGACGAATTTTATCTGTCTATATGTGTTTTAAATTAAATCGATGTTGTCCTTGCTAGTATAATTATGTCTGGAAAAGATCTGACAAATATCAATTTTATGCAATCATATTCTTATAGATAATGCATTTTATATTTCTAAAACAAAGAATATATTTTTACCGTTTTCCAGTTGGATCACACTGAAATTCAATGAATTGAATATGTATAATATTTATATCATATTTGTAAATATAACATAACTTTTTCTAATACGTGATAATGTTTTTATAGATAAGAAAAGGTACTTACTTACCTGTAGTTATCTGTTTTGCTTGTTTTGTACCAATATTGGCACTGTCATGTTATAAGTATTTTTTAGAAAGATATAAATTCAAAATTATTTTACGAAGTATTACACTTTGAGAAGATTCTTTTGGATGCTTTTAAATAATTTGACAAAGGTACCTAAAAATCTATGAAAACATAACCACAGTGACACTTTTTATACTCTACTATATTTCAAATGACTTGGCTTGGTTATGTGGACTCCGAAATGTAAATAACGTGATAAATATGTAAGTAAGTACTATCAGCAGCACCTCAACCAGCCTATTTTGACACATTTAAAGGGGTCAAAATAGGCTGGTTGTTTCTTGATAAATGTATGAAGAACCAGAATATGTTGATCCATCAAATAAGAGCTCGAAATGCTGCTGATAGCGCCTGATTCTAGTTAATTGTATTAGAAAACCTTGTGAGACTTTATTCAGTTTCAGTTCTGAAAATCTTTTTAATTTATCATCCCAGAGACAGTTAACTTGTTTGAGTTTATAAATTGGTATTTAGGGACAAATTACCAAAGGGTCATGCCCACGAAAGTGTGTATGATCGTCCTTTGCTTGCCTTACCAATATGTTTATCCCTTAAATTAAACATTACCAATGACTATTTTTAAAGAAAATAATATTTGAGACTAAATATCATACGATATATTACTCAGTTTGATCATTGGCCTGTAGGTTGGATGGGCTCTTTGATTAAACTTCTACAGGGTTCTTTTTAGTCAGGTACGCAAACTTTTTAGATTCTTTCTCAACTTTTATTATAGCTCAGTCTTCAATATCATGAAAATAAACAGAAGATCCGTACCTTTTGGTCGAGTTAATGAGTAATGAGGAGGAAAACTTAAAGCTCATTGCAGGTGGCAGCAGACGCTGCCTAAATCAAGGGCCTAAATCAAGTAACTGAAGTAACGACATAAGAAAAGAACTAACTAAACTTTGACATTGACACAATTTTCGACCAATCACAGTAAAAAGGCACAGTTGGGGGAGTCGCGCCCTTAGTTCTCCAGTTTGTTACCCCATTGATTTCTCTTGGAACGAGAGATTCTTATATTCAAAATTGATATGAAGAAAGCGTGTAATATAGTAAAAGTTTTTCATCTTATTAAAATAGCCCGTAAGGTTTCCGTACTGATTAAAAATAACCATAAGATCTGTTAAAGAAATGTGAATGAGATTCTGGTTATCAAATAATTTTAATGCAATTTGGCCAGTAAACATAAATTTGTATTTTACTTTTCCGAATTAGGTACAACTATTACTAAATACTTGTTTTATTGCATAATCTTGTACCTAATTCAAAAGATTAAAGAATGTAAGCAAATAGTTCCTCGTAGACTGGAAAAAACATTCCAAAATATATTTTACTTTTTATAAGATCTGACATATTTATGAAATTTTTATTGTTATGATGGCAGCTCTAGCACAAAATTATTATCTTATTTTTTTAATAAATACCTACTATTTTTATTGATTTTGTCTTTGAAGATTATTTAGAAATTGAGACTTTTACTCCTATTGTGTCTAACACATTAGTATACTTCTTATGAAATAAGTGAAAATGAGGTATTTAAATGTACTTACAATGTGGAGTTTGGGAAATATTTGTATTGTTTTAGATCAGGCCTAAAATAAAGTAAATAATAATAATAGTTCAAAATTATAAGTATTTTCTTTGTCATGTCTGATAATTATCAATGTTACTTATTATTTATTACACCTCTGTGTAAAAAGCCCTTTCGCACACTGAATAATAAATAACAATAGCTGTTATTTGCTCAACAATGTTCAACCACATGGTGGCGGTACCACCTACAATAGCATTCCCAAAGAGGGTTGACTCTGGTCATAAAACATGGCCAAATCTTTTTGCTACATGATTTTGTGCTTTAACAGAACATGATGCGCCGTCCCCAACTGATTTGGCATAGGGGCAGGCAGATGAAGATGTTATAAATCACTAGTAAATATTTCCCATACTCAAAACTTAGGTGGTTTAGTAAATAATTATTATAATTGTAAAATATTTATGAACCATATCGATGTAAGCAAATAACGTGCAAATCAGTGTTACTAATTGTTTAGTCAAAATATTTTTCCTTTTCAATTACGGCATATCTAAAGAATTATTAACCACCCATCAAATTTATTCAAATAGATCATATTGAATGCCGTAGTTGATAAATTGTTAGAGAAAACAATATAATTAATGTGTTACCCTACCAAGTAGATGGACTATTTAATTGAAATGTGGAAAATAAAATACAACTTATATTTTATTGATTGTATTTTATTCATATCTTACCCTTTCCGGGACGAAATTTTAACATCTAGCACTATGATAGTAGCTTTAAAATCATTTGAATATTACCTTGGTGCTAAATAAAAGTTGCAGTGAAAACAAACAAGCTTAGTTCATAAGTTGTAACTGAATGTAAATATTAACCAACCAAAATATATTTACTTCTAGCCTTTACTTTCATAACACAATTTATGAAACTAAGGAAGTTTGTCTCCATTCCACATTATATTTCCAGCGCAACCAGGATTTTACCAGAAACGTTTAATTACTTTTTTTTAGTTCAAGTTGGCAGCCCTAAATATGCACCGGCCCTTACGTATGAACAAAGTCATTACATCTTGGAAGGATACAGATTGGACAGCTTTCTCGCGCGAGATTATCTTGAATTGTAACCACACGCGAAGTTTTCTTCGGGGCACTCAGGAGGGATGGTTGCGCTGCGGGAGAGACCCCCTGGGTTAGCCCACCACTGAATCGACTGGGATGATCCAAAACAGAGATTTTTTCGAAGAAATTGAAACCGCTTGTCGGCTATTTTACATACATGTATCACGCCTAATATCCCTTGCGTGGTATGCAGTGGGTAAAAGACTGTAAAAAACCGGCCAAGAGCGTGTCAGACACGCCCACAAATAGGGTTTCGTAGTCAACGTTTAAATATCAGGTTAATTACAAACTTAATTTGTTGCTGGTTTGTTAGCAGCAGTATGATGACCAACCGCAAATAGAAAAACTCAAATTTTTCTGAAACCTTTAAGGGTACAATATCCGTTATAGTTTTCATTGTAACTTCAGATTGTAAGCTATATTCCATATTTATTTCAAATTTTTAGCGTTTATACTTTAGAAGTTACAACTGGAACAAATTATGGGTCAAAAACGCCCTTTTTAAAAGTAAATATCTCGTGACAGAAACATTTTAGTGACTTTGTTTCAAAGACACCTCACCTTAGTTTTAAAAGACCTATTCAACGATACCCTACTCAATACTACAGAAGAAAAAAAAAATTTTACCCCTCTTTCACTTGTATGGGAGGGGGTCCAAAAAACATTTAAAATAATTTTTTCTTAACATTTCTATATTTGGGTCAACACGATCTATCTTCTCACCAAATTTCATGTCGATAGCTCTAAAACTGACGAAGATATGAGGGCGCGGCATACAGACAGACAGACAGACAGACAGACAGACAGACAGACAGACAGACATGACGAAACTATAAGGGTTTCTAGTAGACTACGAAACCCTAAAAAGAGCACCACGTCTGACAAAAAATTGAGAGTCCTTTAGAAGACACACACCTTAGTGATATTTTGTCAGTATGTCGCCTAAAATTCCAATACACATCGACTCTCAAATCCCTAGTCACTTCTTACGACACCCACGGGAAATATATGGGGTGATGCTATTCTAAGCCGGCACTACACGCTATGCCGTATAACTTTACGTAGGTAACAATCTATATTTACGAGTAGGCATACGTAACATACTTAGATAAACACCAGTGTTATGAAAAGGGGTTTTAACCTTGTTTATAGTTACCCTCACACTTCCTAATAGGATCAGCCAATAAGGCACGTAGACGTGAGACGCCACGTGCACTACTCAGAGCATGGATTTTTACAGAGAGAATCTTACGAACAACCCGCATCTGGGGATTTTCACAGAGATTTTTTTTTGCAATGAAACTGCATAATCGCGTGAACAGAGATTTTTCAAAAGTGTAATATCTGGAAAGTGGCACTACAATAATGCCACATACAGAAGCTGTCGGAAAATTCGTACACGGGAAAACCTTGACAGATAAATTCGAAGTTTGGCGGCGGGGTGCCCCTTCGAACGCATAACATTCTTACTCCTATGTGCATTACGCATAACACTTTCGGCATAGTTGTCATTTCGCATAATTGTAAATTGGCATAGTTTTTTAAATGCATAATGTATACATTGACATAACAATAAATATTCATAATTTTGTTTACCATAATGTTTTTAACCATAACTGAAAACCTCATAAGAAGTATGGAATAGATAATTATTAAATACTTATTAAGAAAATATACTTGGGCACGAATGTCACTAGATAGGTAGCTACTTTGTCGTATTCCTAAGTGGAGTATTGATAAAAAAATACATTTAGATAAACCAAATAAACACGCAAATTTTTCTTCATAGGTTAGTTTTTTTGGAGCATTTAGTTGCGTGTCATGCCATCTTAGAATAGGTTCACCCCAATAGTACCCGTGGGTGCCGCAAAAAGCAAGTGCAGGATTTAATTAAAAAATAATGGCAATTGACTGACAGACTGAAATACTTTTCACGCGACTTTCTATTAAGTCACAAAAAACTAACTTTGCAGTGATTAAATGTCTTAGTAACTATTAAACTATACAAGCAACAAAATGCTAGGATCAAAAAACTAAAAAACGGCTGCTACTGTAAGATATCAAATATATTTATCAAATTAATATGGTGAAACTATACTATGACTACGCTGCGCAGCGCAATTTAATAATATTTTGCAGATTTTATCAGTGCGTCATATTGCGATTGCACGTTTATTTCTACTGCCTTTCATGCGTTTACATCGTTATGCATATCGATCGTATGCCAAAGAAATTTATGCCAAAAAAGTTATGCTTGATTAAGATTATGCGAAAAGATGAGTATGCCAAAAACAGGTATGCAAAAGTTCATTAGGACATAAAATTGTATGCATTCGAATATGGACCCTTGGCGGCGTGGTTAAGTACGCCATCTAGCGAAGCCTTAGCTTTCAAATACTTAATCTACTATTAGAAGCACCATGCACCGTTGGTAATCTGTGACAAAATTTACAATACCTACTTAATATTCTTCAAATTTTACTAAAAGCTCTCGTGCACTAGGTTCATTGTGCATTTATAATTATGACGTGATGTTTAACGCAGAGTCTAATTGCGACGAGTTTTCCGTGGCTTCGTTTTGGTTGCTCATAGTTCTCTCTGTAAAATTCCTTGCTCTGGGCTCCTTGTTGCAAGCCACTACGGTACACCGCTGTGCACACGTGCTAATGTGAAGAAACTCTGGTTACGCACTGTTTTGCTGCAGGCATGAGCAGGAAACGGAGTAAAATGACGTCTTGCAAGTTGCAAAGTTTTCCTTTTTAGACAAGACTTGCTATGGGTTTGCTTACGTCGCCGTCGTAGCTGAGTTCTGTTTTTTTTATTTCTACAAAAATCTTTTTTTTTGTTACCTAATTTTATCGTTCTGAAAATTAGAAGACCATAAAGATCTTGAAATATACAGGGTGAAAGGTAATTCAATACATTCCCGAAGGGGGTAAGATGAAAAGCTATTTCCAACATATTGTTTCATAGAACTATGGGTCGGAAACTTGTCGGAAATCAGTTTCTTTTTCGTTTTAGTATGATTATTTATTATTTACAAATTAGTCAGTTGTATGGGCGCTGCAGGCTCCATTCTGATTTGAAGCTAATCATTCTTATGAATACCTATTATGTAAGTTTTGGATTTTTTTGGTTTGTTAAATTTGTATTTCATAGAGATTTTTTACAACAGAGTAAGTACTGTAAATGCAACTGGCTAAATACATTTTGTAAAAGATAACTAGCGCTTTCCTTCCGATAGAATATCTATGTAGCTTACCCCCTCCAGGGAATGAATCGAATGTACCCATATCAAACCCATATATTATTATGAAACAGCTGTTCTTTTTTCTACATTACCGCAACTCTTCACACGTAATAAGTATTACCTACCTACAACAGGCTTATATGCGTAACAATCACCTGACTAGCATTATTATAGATTATTATTTATAGGCTTCGGAGGCGTGGCTGTGACAATTGAGTTTATTCTTACACCTGTCATATAAGTCGTTGCGTAAGCGCAGGTCTATAAGTGTGACAATGCAGGCTTAATTCTGAACACGAGGATAGGATTAAAATATTGTCTATTTCCTTTGCACCATCTAAAATTTTATTTTATTGTTGTTTGTTCCAATAAATAAAGCCCCGAGATCTTAAAATGTATAGGTACCGGAATAGAAACATTGGCATTAATAAAACTATTAGGTGCTTTTAGTAATATTAATTTAAAAGCCTCAAAAGTCTTTTCTCTACGCCGTAGCAAAGGCTACTACGCTACTACAAACTGCTACGCCCAGCTACGCGAATTAGCAGAACTTCTGTTATTTTTGATGAGGTGCCTACCTGTAGCGTTCGTATTTTTACAAATTGATGGTGTCAAAACGGGACGATTGTCAAGTATATAAATTATAGTCAGAAGTCGCATGCAAAAAATAACTCCCGCAGAATTTCTTTCATGTTCATAATCAATTACCTATTATGAAATTCGAACTCAATCAATATTGTCATATTTATTTGACGATTTAAAGAGTACGTTTAGAGGTTTTTCTTTTATGGTGGGTATTTAGGGGTTAACCTAAAACTGGCCAGCTCTTTTTAACTGTATGTACCAAGGCATTTATGTCGACTCTTGATGATACAACACAGTACCAAAGTACATCTTGTTACAGCCACCTATAGCTTTTACATAAATCAAAAGTGGTGCTTCATAAAAAATCAAAACTTTTTAAACAAGCAAACTTTACCACAATTTCTTAACCAGTAACGTTGACCTGAAGACCTGCAAACTTTAACTTCCCGGTCTATTATAATTGTTTAATTATAGCCTTTGGACTACGCAACTTTCTTGGAAGACGTTTCGCAAAAAATACGTCATTCAAACACAAAAGTCGCGCAAAGTATTTCTTTCTGTCGTCAGAGTTTGCAAAGAATCGTTTTGTTCGTCGGTAGGCAAGATTTTTTGTTAGGAGTTTAACAATTTTACGGCGCCCGTAGCCTTAAAACTGTTGCGACTACCTAGTTTCAATTTGCGTTGGAAGTGACACAAAAGAGTGAAAGTACCTACCTACTATACTGCCGTTAAGAAAGATCTCTGTTATGTTAAACCTAGAATTTCAGAGCGTTGTTCTACAGAAGATTTCATACACATACGTATTAAATCCTACATGAATTTACAAATAGACTTATTTTACACAACATACTATTTTAAGCTAAGTAGGAAAATGAAACAAACACACCTACTTACCTTTCATTTATAAAGCTTCAGAAGTAGGTATAATATAGGTTGATTTTTTAACTGGCTGGTGATAAGGAACAAACTTTCATGAAGGAACATAGGTCGAAATATGAAAAAAATTGGACCTCCCATACAAAATAGCTGATTTGAGTTACTATGGAAGGCTCATTTTTTTTCATATTTCGACCTATTTTCTTTGGGGAAAGTTGATCCTTATCACTAGCCGGTTCTGAGTTTCCAATATCGATCACTAGTAAATTTTCACCCTATAAGTATAGATATTTCCGGTCTTTCTACTGAAAGCCTATAGTTGGAGAGCCCAGGGGGTAAGTGGCTATCTCATAAGGTACTACGATAGGCTAGGTTTGGATCGTTAACCAAGACTTAAACAAGTCGTATGACCCAGGTCTGCCAGAGCCAATCCTGCCGAAACATAAAAATAATCGTAATTTTTCAGAGTCATTTTTTCGTAAAAAATATGTCATAAGGTACCACAATGAAAGTGCTGGCATCAGTTAACCATTGAAAAATTATGTAAAAAAAGCTTGGTCTGCCACTGCGCACCCTGCCGGAAGTGCTTGCCAGACCTCTCCAAAGATGCCCTTCCGACACCCCTAAACTATCTCATCGGGTACCACGACGCGACCACCACAACATAATAGCCAAGATCACTCTGACAATAGATCACAAGGTCTGGTCAAGGTTAAATTATAATGAGTATGACATAAATGTAATCAATTTAAGTTAATGATGTTAATATATGACAATTTTGATTATTAATAACTTAATGAATGAAATTGCTTTTTATAATTATTTTACTTTATAATAACGTCGGGTGAGAATACGTTTGTGCCATACACCATATTCCATGTTTCAGATATGAGCGAAATGAACAATTTCGTTAATAGTTTAGAAGGATGTTTTCTATTGTAAACACAAACTAATTTGTCATAAAGGTATACAAGAATACAATTGTTTTTAATATATTAGATCCAGTAAAGTTAAATGAAACATTAGTTATTTAGCTTTTTTCAATTGCTATATCCATTTTTGATGAATCATTGTTTAACGTAGAATGTATGATATGACACAAATCACGCGGATATAGCACAAAATATAAGTTAATTTTAAAGGAACAGGTTCGATGACACACGAAAAATTAAATATAAAAAAAAGATTCCGAGGATTATATGTCTATTATTAATTATAATTACATATGAAAATACTCCGGAAGTCTAGTAGGAGGCTGCCAAAAAATTTGGACCTCCCATTGTAACACAAATCATTGATCGACAGTTTTGTATGGGAGGTCCAAATATTTTTTTCATATTTCGATCTATGTATGGCCTCGGGGAAATTCCTAAGGTACTGTTATCGGTCACTAGTAAAATTTCATCCAAAATACACACATATCACACCAATGTCCCTTGCGGGGGATAAGCAGAGTGTCAATAGCCTAACATGCCTAACATACAGTTTCCGGCATGTCCGACAATGTCTATAATATGGTCTAAATATGGTCTATAGTATGGTCATAAGTTGAAATACAGTGAAAACAATCGTAAACTATGACTTTGATGATTGATTTCTTAATTGGTATGTGCTTTCCTATAGTTCTTCTTTGTACCTTATTTTACATGGTGAAGTCTATGGCTCTTCTTCACTCATTGTGACAACTTTCACTAAATAATTACACTGATATCAAAATAAAACAAAATTCACAGCTGATAATCACAAATACACCTAAATTATTCAGTAAAAGTAAACAAAGTAGGTAGTTGAATAATAAGGATATGGCACAAAATCTCACGCGTAATGTCGCTTGGCACACTGTTTCCTGGGGGTTTGCTATACGTTTGTGCTATATCCGGACATGGCACAACATTACGATTAGGTTTTGATTTACAGAGCGGATATAGCATAAAATCAAATAAATTATCTTTGTATCAAACAGGTATTTTTTAATTTCGATCCGTGGTAAATATGTATCGTAAACTGTATTGTTGGATTTACTCATAATCGACTTTTCTTAAAAATGGATATGGCACAAACGTATTCTCAGCCGACGATAACTTGGTGTAATATTTGCATACTGACTTAGTTAGTAAGACACATTGAAACTAATATTAATTTTAAGATCTTAAAACCCTGTACATGTGTTTAAAGCAAATAAATATTGATTGATTGATTGATTGATTGATCTGCCAGGCCTATACTTGCCGCATCCTAGTGTTTCAGATATTTGAAGTTGTAGGTCCAGTGTATGAAAAATGACCTATATCTTTTTCCCCCCGTGTTTGATTTTGATGGTGCCTTAATACGAAATGCTCTCCACAATGAGGAGCTTCGAGTCATATAGGACAGTTGGGTGGAGGGTTTCAGTATTGAACGCAATCCTGTCAAAAAGTTTGAAATGGAGGTTTGGTCTATGAAAACTGGCCTATATCTTATTCCCCCCGGGTTTGATTTTGATGGCGCCTTAATATGAAATGCTCTCCATAACTAGGAGCTTTGAGTCATATAGGTCAGTGAGGAGAAGGGTCTCTGTATTGTACACAATCCTGTCAAAAAGTGTGAAATTGTAGGTAAAGTGTATGAAAACTGGCCTATATCTTTTCCCCCACTGGTTTGATTTTGATGGTGCCTTGGTATGAAATGCTCGTAATGATTAGGAGATTCGATTTGTATAGGTCAATTGGATAGAAGGTCTCTGTTCTGTGCACAATCCTCCTAAATATGAAAATATTCGATAACTTCTGCAGATTTTATCAGTTAAAATTGTCATATCATAAGGAACTCGAATAAAAGTGCTTGCATCAGCTTACCATTGACAAATTATGTTAAAAACTTGGTCTGCCACTGCGCACTCTGCCGGAAGTCCTTAGATGAGATAGGTTAGGGGTCGGAAGGGTATATTTGGAGGGTCTCCCAAGGACTTCTGGCAGAGAGCGCAATGGCAGACCAAGTTTTCTTAACTCAATTTATCAATGGTAAGCTGATGCTGGCACTGTAATTCGGGTACCTTATGAAATGACAATGTTAACGGAAAAAATCTCAATCCTACTAAACATGAAAATATTCGATATGTTCTGCAGATTTTTGCCGTTAATATTGTCATATCATAAGGTACCCGAATAAAAGTGCCGGCATCAGCTTACCAGTGATAAATTATGTTAAGAAAACTTGGTCTGCCATTGCGCACTCTGCCAGAAGTCCTTGGGAGACCCCTCCAAATATACCCTTCCGACACCCCTAACCTATCTCATCTAAGGACTTCCGGCAGAGTGCGCAGTGGCAGACCAAGTTTTTTTAACATAATTTGTCAATGGTAAGCTGATGCAAGCACTTTTATTCGAGTTCCTTATGATATGACAATTTTAACTGATAAAATCTGCAGAAGTTATCGAATATTTTCATATTTAGAAGGATTGTGCACAGAACAGAGACCTTCTATCCAATTGACCTATACAAATCGAATCTCCTAATCATTACGAGCATTTCATACCAAGGCACCATCAAAATCAAACCAGTGGGGGAAAAGATATAGGCCAGTTTTCATACACTTTACCTATAATTTCACACTTATTTTTACATATTTTTGACAGGATTGTGTACAATACAGAGACTCTCCTCCTCACCGACCTATATGACTCAAAGCTCCTAGTTATGGAGAGCATTTCATATTAAGGCGCCATCAAAATCAAACCCGGGGGGAATAAGATATAGGCCAGTTTTCATAGAGCAAACCTCCATTTCAAACTTTTTGACAGGATTGCGTTCAATACTGAAACCCTCCACCCAACTGTCCTATATGACTCGAAGCTCCTCATTGTAGAGAGCATTTCGTATTAAGGCACCATCAAAATCAAACACGGGGGGAAAAAGATATAGGTCATTTTTCATACACTGGACCTACAACTTCAAATGTCTGAAACACTAGGATGCGGCAGGCTTAGGCCTGGCAGACCTTGTGATCTATTGTCAGAGTGATCTTGGCTATTATGTTGTGGTGGTCGCTTTGTGGTACCCGATGAGATAGTTTAGGGTCGTCGGAAGGGCATCTTTGGAGAGGTCTGGCAAGCACTTCCGGCAGGGTGCGCAGTGGCAGACCAAGCTTTTTTTACATAATTTTTCAATGGTTAACTGATGCCAGCACTTTCATTGTGGTACCTTATGACATATTTTTTACGAAAAAATGACTCTGAAAAATATCGATTATTTTTATGTTTCGGCAGGATTGGCTCTGGCAGACCTGGGTCATACGACTTGTTTAAGTCTTGGTTAACGATCCAAACCTAGCCTATCGTGGTACCTTATGAGATAGCCACTTACCCCCTGGGCTCTCGAACTACTACTACTATTCCATATTAGATCACAGTCGCAGGAAATCCGGCCTTAATGAGGAAGAGACTTATTAATCGGATTTGGAAGGATATAAGATTTAATTATATCCGTAAATCAAGGCACATGACAATTATTTCATTAATTAATGTAAGTGAGAAAACAACAGTTGTGTTGGAAATAGATTGATATCATAATTATAGGCGAGACCTTGTTAATTGTGTGTACGAAGTTCTAGGAAAGTATTGTATTCCATTTAAAAGGATGAAGCCTTGGCTGTAACTTTCCCGGACAATATGAATTCCGGCCTAAATCTCATACAAAGACGGTTTATGTCAAGCGGTTTGACAAACGCATCCCTCGACGTAGCGTTGTGTAATGCAGAAATAACGCAAAAACTGACGTTATGTTTAATTTTCGCGTTATGTAGATCAATTAGCACAATTTTTATGGTACCCACCTAACTTTTTCAGCTTTCATCCTAGTTCCTTGAATATTTCATAGGATTATGGTGTGTTATGGTAGTTCACCATTTAATATTAACGCAGTAGGTAGGTACATATCTTTACACCCTATTTACGTTAAGCAGAAAACAAAAGGCTGTTTTCTTAAACGTGACGCGACTGACGTTTCCTTGACGTTTCTACCTGTGGCGATGATTATTCTAAAAACCTCTGAGCTAACTATGATGGCCGTTAGTTAGGAGGTTTCAGATAATATGTAGATATAATTGAGATACTTGGGTCCTCGGGTCGTTTAGCGACTCGGTGTGCCAAACGGTAGAACTTGAAATACTTGAGTAACAAAATATTTCGTACTGCATTTGATATTTTATCTAACAAACGATTGTATCCCCCCAGAAATGGAAGTGCAAACAGAAGGGGATGTGAAATACATATTATGTAGTTTAAGTTTAATCAAATTTCATGATTCGCTTCATATGTGAACTGGGTTTAAGGTCAGATTTAGCCTTCAGTAGGCGGATTAAGTAGATTAGTTGATTTAATGATGATTGTACCTAAATGTACCTACAGCGTATCTACTAAGTAGATAGGTAGAACTTTGAACCAATGACAATTTGACTGGACAATTTTAATTTTTAAGCTCTCTACTTAAATATACCCACACTTTGGGCACCTACCAACTACCTATTAAGTAGGTATTTTACTACTTTACTCGTAGTAACCTAAACATTGTTTTACAATTATATTAATGAGGCTTTACCACTAAGGTAATGAATGAGTATAGCCGTGTGATGCCGGCTTAGAATAGCATCACCCCAATTCTACCCGTGGGTGTCGTAAAAAGCGACTAAGGGTTAGGGATATTCATCCAGGGAATGGGCAGCAGCGTTCTCTGTAAATGTAACATCTTGGCACTGCGCTCGCCAATCCGCCTGCCAAGCGTGGTGAGTATGGCAATACCCCCCGATAGGGGGAGGCCCATGTCCAGCAGTGGACTGTTGTGGCTGTTATGGTTTTGGTTATGGTTAAATAAGTAGGTGCAGTTGTAGGTATTTATGAACGCTAAATTCAGAAAATATTTTACTAGTGTCAACGTTTACATAAAGGTAAAACGAATTTTATTCCATCTCTCCTACGCTTTCGATTACACCAAAGCCCGTAAGCCCTGAAAAAACAAAAAACCACCGACTATTTTCATATCTCGGATCCTTCCGTTACCGACACGCGTGGCACGATCAGCTGTGCGGTCAAGGTTGCCCGGGTCAATGCTGAGCTAGCTGGGGGGTCCCGGGGGTAAGGGAAGTGGGGTGAGGGGGTCTTCACCCCCCGCGTGGGCGTCTCCATGGCAACCGGCCCACGCCGCCCACGCGCCGAGGCAGGTACTCAATCAATTACGTACGTACCGTGCCGGTACGAGCGTTTTTCTCGTGAGCAGCCATATGGAAAGTGATGCTGAACTAGTTGATTGATAGAGAATATAAGTTTCTAAGTTACACAGAATTTTTTAATACGTCTACATTTTGTTAACATGTTCCCAATATACACGTTCATTAAAACACACCTTTTACTTACAAAGAAGGGGTAGGTAGAAGTTACATCCTTTCACTTGCTGCGAAGCTTGCTTACTTTTTTCGCTTCCTCTACATTCTCCAAACTTTTAAAGCACGCTTTAGTTTAGAGTAGTCTTGGTCCAGTCTTTCTTCTCTTTTACCTTATTTGGTTATGTTTGTTTGTATAGGTTTGGGTGGAAATGAACGCAACTCAAAATATCGATAAAGTAGATATGTCTACAAACGCCCAAAGCAATAGCCAGAATATTTTCTGTATTTATTTATTAACTGTACGTTCAATGACGTCTATGTTTTCTTTCTGCGAAAAAGCCCGCCTGTGGGGAAAATTTTGTCTAGTTTCTAGACAGGGTAGCCGACCTTTAAACAAAACGGGAAAGTGCAACTTTAGGTCTTAGGTAGTTAATAGCTAACAATTTTATAAAAACAAGAAGATATTTCTGTACCTTGTGACTCCTTCTTTAGCTTTTGTTCTTGTACAAATATTGAGGACTAAATTACAACGATACAATAAAAAATATGACGAACATGCTGACACCATCGTTTGGTGATCCTCACAGAATGTTGCTGGTTTTGTTTGATTAACGAAATTATAGTTAGAAAGAGGATACCTAATATGAAATAACTTTTCGTTCGATCACCAATCACAGACACATAACGTTGTTTAAAAGATAAATCATCCAACGGTACGCCCACTCTAAGTACGCACTTCTGTCTTCAACTAAGTGGCGTCTGTGGTGGCGGTGAGCTGCGTAGACGCAGCAGGTACTGGCATTTTAGTAGGACGTAGATGCACTTGTAGATAAAAGTGCTTAGGATTGAGTAAGCTGGTACAATTAGACCTATGACTTTGTAGGCTAAAAGTGCTTAGGATTGAGTAAGCAGGTAAAATTTGACCTATGACACAACTATTTAAAATAAAATTGATTTTGAGATAAGTAGGTAGGTAACTTTCACATTCCAATACCTATTGCTATAGAGGAGCGGTGTCTCTAAACACAGGCTATTCTTGCTTAAATAGAGACACCAACACCTATGTAAATAAGGCTTTAATTTGTTAGAGTTTTTTTTTTATCGTTTTTCATTGCTGAATCATAGTGATTTACCTAGGCTACAAACATTCTCAATTATTTTTTTACTTTGACCTTTTTTTCTGTATGTCTGCCGCTGAAATCATACAACTGATTATAAACTAATGTATTATCAGCACAGGTGACTAAATAAAACATTTTGACCTATGAACGAACGATCACTTAGGCGTTCCACTGAATAATTTAGTAGCCCTTAAATACTTTGCTTGACGAATAAATACTGCTGAACCGACCTTGAAGACTTAATAGAATTGATAAAAAGTTCCGGTTAAATAAGGAAACGCCTGCCAAGACCAAAGACCAAATTCGAAGTAACCTAAAGATAAAATTTAATTCTTAACATATAAATCGCATAGTAACAATATCCTATAATATTAATAAAGTTTTTTAATAGGGTTATTTCCGTATTTTTTATGGATTATGTTTTAAATATAGGTATAATCTCCTCTAGTATGTACCTATTGCGTCAATAGCGAAAGCTGCTTAAAACAATTTCGCAAAGAAGGAGGATTATCTTTCTTGTAATTACCTAGATTAATAATAAAATATAATATTTTAAGTTTCCGTAACATTATCAAATAAGAATTATAAAAAATTTCGACTTCCTATAATACTTAAATGCAGTCAGCTAATCGTGATTTCGTATTGACGGCAAATTTATTTGTACGTCTCTGAAATATTTACTTATGGAAGTTTTTCACTAACATGGTATGAATATACCCTATCAGTACTCGGACAGCTGTCCCTTATATGTATCTAATCTAAACAGGGGGATAAAAATTCCTACGAGCAGAATCTAAAACAATCTATTTGAGAATCAGCATATTCTGGTTTGTTTATAACTGCATGATTTTATGTGTAACTCAAACTGCTGCTATCTTCGAGCAACTCATCTTCCGTCCCGTTCCGGCCCCGAAGCTGCTATAAAGTAGCTACCTATAAGGTGTAAAAATTTACTGCAAATATTTTAAGGGGTGCATTAGTCTATGAAATTGAACAACTTTCCCTAAGGAACATAGGTCGAAACATGAAAAAGAAACATTGGCCCTCCCATACAATAGCTGGTCAACACAGGTCAACACAGGTCCGCCAGGTGGCGCTGTAAAGTAAACAGTGTTCGTCTACGACTCTTGCCTTTTAAAAATACTTAATTTAATATGTTTTGAACAAAAACTATTTTAATATGTGACATATGTTATAAATACACAGTGTTAGTGTTTGTGGCGTTTTTCATGGACTAATAAAGCAAATATTTCAAATAAAATATGTGACGATGAATAATTCGTGTTATTACACCAGAAAATATTAACGAAAGTGATGAGCAGATACTCTGTGTGACGAAGAAGAATAATATTAAAAAATACTGTGAGTTTAACCAGTGCTAATATGACTAATTTTAAATTTTTGTTTGTAACGGACTAATGTGATGTGTTAGCGTCAGTCAGCTGATCTTATAGTTTGACTTATACCGGACTTTGCATCAACAGAATACTTAATTCGTCAACATTGTCATTAGAGCTTTGGCGCAGTGGTATCATTGCCAGCCTTTCACGCACAGGGTACGGGTTCGCGACTGCTTGGAGCCTTTACTTTTGGCATGTTTGTCACGATCAAAATTATTGCTACCTAATAATAAATGACGAACTTCAAGAATCGAAAACTGGAATTAGGGAACTAAGTTGTTTTATAAAATACGCAAGAACTAGCGCCATCTATAGTAGTTTGGCGGAACTTCTAAAAGCGAATGGTTTTAATACAGATCTGTTAAGTAGATCACTGGGCGATCTAAGACAGAAGTTCAAGTCGGATTCACAAGATGGAGCAATATTGCGCAAAATGCACGGAAATTATCAACAACAGACGATTTTTAAAATGTAGTCTATGTAAAAATGTTTATCATGTCCAATGCACAAATGTTTCATCGCCACTTTTTAAGCTAATGGCTAGAAAAGATGTTTGGAGTTGCGTTAATTGCAGTTTTAAAACAGGACAACAAGTAAATGTCAAAAATAGCGTGCAGAGTACATCAAAAAATACACGAGAAAAAATGCAAATAAATGTATCTACAAGTAACTCATTTGCGTCCCTCTCAACGGAAGATGATTCGGAAATAGAAGAAGGTTTAAATGATACTCCTTTATCTTCTCACAGTTTTGAAGAAAATTATTTTGAAAAAAATCAGAATTTAGGAGAGAAAAATGTTAATTTGGAACAAGAATTGAGATCCGCTGATATAAAAATTGAGAATATTTTAACTGAAAATTACGCGTTGAAAGCCGAAATTGCTAACCTAAGAAAAACAATAGAACATTTAAAAGGAAAATTTAATAATCCGCCTAACCCTACATCAACAAAACAGAAAAAAAATGACAGAACCATACGAGAAGAAAGCTATACATCCACCTATACACAAACGATAGTGTCAAAACGCACAATAAGTGGCAAGTATAAGCTTAACAAAAGTCTTGGAGATATAAATGTTATGGAGCAAGAGCAAATTACAAAAAGCATAAATTCAAGAGCGACTCAAACCGTAGAGACGACGTCGTCAGTACAACGGAAGAGTCAACGTAATATTTTTATCGTTGGGACTCAGCAATGTGTTGGGTTGGCATCGGAATTAGTACAACAGAGAAGACTTGATAATAATAAAATCAATAATTATAAAGTATTTGCAATCACAAAACCGTTGGCTAAGTCTCAAGAAATTTTAAAATCGTGCCTTACTTTAGACACAGAAATTGATGATCATGTGATAATTTGTGTCGGTGAAAATGATTGTAATCCAACTCAATTATCAATAGAACTTGGCGCTACTCTTAAACATTTGGAAAAATCAAAAACACAAGTCACGGTTTTAAGTGTTAATTTAAATATGTTTTTAAATGAATGTAAACTAAATATTTTATTAGAGACCATTTGCAAAAACGCGACTAATTGTAAATTTATAAAGTGTTCTGACATTTTTATGAATCATAATAGTTATATTTCGTTTATGTCTAAAAAGATAAATCTCTTTATTGACTGTCTCGACTACGACAAAAAATACCTGTCATTTAAATTCAGAAAAACTCCAAAACAGGATGACATTAATAACTGTTTTTCACAGCCAGTATGTTCTAAACAAAGTCTAAAGAAAAGTGCAATCACTGAAACTCTACCGAAAAAAGGCACGATCCCATACTATTTTGTTAAGATCAATAAAAGTACGAAGGGAGAAAATGATGAATCAGAGTTTTTTCGTTCCGCAACAAAATAGAATGGGTTCAAGTCTACAACGACCTAGCTCATATAATATTGTTGTTAGGAGAGGCGTCAATGATACACGGCAGCTGTGCTAAGACTGGTTTATTCTTTATACCCACATGCATAATGATAAACACCTACAATCCCCTTATCAAATAAAACAAAATGCAAAATCAATTAATACAATCCAATATTGCTCACTATGGCTTTGCTACTACAAAGCTAAAGAGACAAAAGTAAATAACTATGAAATGAATTACATAATAGAAATAATGTAAACAATTTTTGTTTTTACAATCAGCAAGTACCTATATAAATACATACCTATATTCATTTTTCTTTTATATATATTAATTAATAATTTTATACAATATTTCATTATTTATATTATATTTTTATTTACATTTCTTTTTCTTTTATTTATCATGCAACTTGTATTATTATTATTTAACTTAAGTATTATTATTTATTATTATTTGACTGGTAGTGTTTATTTATTTTGATTGTTAATTTTGGTTTTATATAAGTAGTCCTTTTTTTAATATTTATATTGTCTTTGTACTCACTTATGTATATATTTACACAATGCACATCTTATATCACTCACTCACTACGATGCTGGAAATCCCCACCGATCAGGAGGTCGCACTGTCCTGCCGGAAAGAGTACGATGATAATCATTAGTCAAGTTACCTACATCAGCTGATCGAGTAACGGGACCACTGGAGCTGTGCGCGTGGCCGCCGCGCGCGTTTGGCGCGCTTATGGGAATGTCGTCATAGGTATCGTAAAACGTCGATGAATCACACCTCTCATTAGAGTCGATTATAATATGTTTTCGGTTGCGTCTAAGCAAATTGCCATTTTTCATAAAAATTTTATAAGACCAGATAACCACCAAGCTTTTAATAACACCAGGTACCCCGTTATTGTTTAATCTAACTTTAACTTTTGCCCTATTTTTAAAACTTTTAAATTTCTTGACCCTTTATCATAATAAAATTTCTGTTGCTGTTGTCTATTTTTTATTTTTAAAATTGCATTTTGTTGTACCTTTGGCGTATAGAAATTTGGATTGCATGGTACAATACTACGCAATTTTCTGTTATAAAGTAATTCCGCCGGCGAAGCGATTTCTTTTGTAATCGGGGTTTAAAAATTCAAGAATTGCTAAATTAATATCCGTTCGATCATAACTAGCTTTTTCATTATGTTTTTATAGTTTGTATGGTGCGTTCAACTTGCCCATTAGATTGGGGTAAGTTGGTGATGATGTCACATGCTGGAACTTCCATGTTTGCGAGAACTCTTTGAACGAATTTGATGAAAATTCAGGACCATTATCTGATACGACAATTTCCGGAATGCCTTGTCTTCGAAAAACTAATTTTAATTCATTTATTACACTTTCAGACGTGAGTGACTGTAACTTTGCTAATTCAACAAATTTGCTAAAATAATCAACTATTATCAAAAATGATAGTTGGCCGAAATGAAAAATGTCCGTACCAACTTTGCACCACGGTCTGTCCGGTATTTCATGGGTGATTAGCGGTTCTTTGGAGTTTTGTTTCTTATACGTTAAACAAGCTTGACAATTAGATAAATAATCCTGTAACTGTGTGCTCATATTTGGCCAAAACATGATTTCCTAGCCCTAAGCTTACACTTCTCCAGACCTAGATGACTAGAATGAATCTTTTTGAGCATTTCACGTCGCATACACTTGGGAATAACGACTCGATCACCTTTCCATACTATGCCAAAGTTATACGTTAGTTCACACTTGCTGTCCCAATAACAACGCAACTTCTCATCTACCAAATTTTTCTCATTTGGCCACCCGCGTCTTATCACTTTAATTAAGTCTTGAAGTTCCTTATCTTCTTTTGTTGAACGTTGTATTTCTAAAAAATGCGTATCAGTTAATGAGTTAGTAGCGGTAAGAGCGCACACCTGCGCCTGCGCTTCGAGGTGATCGCGCGGTGGGGCGGGGGTGCTAGGGCCCGGTACGGCTGCACGTGATAACGTGTCAGCTATGTATAAGTACTTGCCCGGTTTGTAAACAAGCTTGAATGAATAAGGCTGTAACCGCATAAGCATTCTTTGTAAGCGTGCTGGAGCGTCCACAAGGGGTTTATTAATTATATTAACTAGCGGTTTATGATCCGTTTCTATTGTAACATCTGACCGACCATAAATATAAGTATAGAACCTCTCACATGCAAAAACACAGGCATATAGCTCTTTTTCTATCTGTGCGTAGGCTTGTTCGGTTTTCGTTAGTGATTTAGATGCATAGCAAACGGGTAAATTACTTTGCATTAAACACGCCCCTAAGCCATTTTTGCTAGAATCTACTGAAATTGTTATTGGTTTCTCTAGATCATAATATTGCAGAACCGGCGGACTTACTAAGCAATTTTTTATGTCTTTGAAACATTTTTCATGCCTGTCGTCCCAATGCCATTCAACCGTCTTTTTAAGAAGCTCACGCAATAATGTTGTTTTCTCTGATAAATTCGGTATGAAATTATTGACATAGGTTACAAGACCCAAAAATCGTTCGAGATCTTTTACGTTTTTAGGAGTTGGCATTTCTTCAATAGCCTCTATATGCGACTTATCAGGGCAAATTCCCTTACTTGTAATTTTGTGACCGAGATATTTTATTTCCGATAAACCGACCTTGCACTTTTGTTTATTTAATTTTATATTAATTTCCTGACACCGTTTTAGTACTGCCCTCAATCTTTGATCATGAATTTCTTTCGTAGGTCCATACACCAATAAGTCATCGACAAATAATACAACACCCTGTATGTCATCGAAGTGCCCATACATGCGCTTGTGGAATATTTCTGATGCTGATGATATCCCGTACGGCATACGCAAAAACTTATACCTGCCAAATACAGTGTTAAAAGTACACAAGTCTGAACTAGCTGCGTTTAATTTTATTTGCCAAAACCCTTGTTTCGCGTCTAAAGTACTAAAAAATTTGGCACCTAGTAGGTCAGCTGTTATTTCCTCAAAAGTAGGCAACTTAAAGTGTTCACGTCTAATCGCCTTATTCAGGTCACGGGGGTCGAGACAAATACGTAAGTCACCATTTGGTTTTTTGACAACGGTCATGCTATTTACCCAATCAGTAGGTCCCTCTACTTTTGCGATAATACCGTCCCTTTCCATCTCATCTAATTTATTTTTTATTTGATCCCTTAAAGCAAAAGGCAATTTTCTCGGAGCATGTATTACTGGTGTAACTTCTTCTTTTATTTGTATTTTATACTCGCCGGGCAAGCATCCCATACCTACAAACACATCTGGGAATTCGTCTAGTATTTTGTTTTTAGAATCTTTTAAATTCATAACTCGCTTGATTAATTTTAATTCTTCACAAGAATATTTACCTAACACTGGAGGTGCATCTACATCAACCACTACAAATTCCAAAAAATAGTGCTTCTCTTTATATGTTATTTTAAAATAGCATTTTCCAATAACATTTATCTTACTACCAGAATAACCCTGTAATTTCACCGACGTTTTAGTCAACTCATTTTCCTTTATTTTTATAATGGGTAATATTTTTCTCGGCAGCACATTCACATCAGCACCAGAGTCTAATTTGAAATTTATTGGAATGTTATTTAGTGCTAAATCTACTGACCAATCACTACTCGAGCTACTATAATAACGATTTACCTGATCGGTGGAGTCTTCCTGTACTGTGTAAACACGCGGGCTGGGAGCCGATCGACACATCCTGCCATGTGATTCATACGGTGGCACCTGTTACACCGTACACCAAACGCGGGGCAGTCCATTCTCCGATGTACCCTACCACAGTTTGCGCAGGCAAAAGTAGAATTCGCTTGGTTACGATTTGGAAATCCTGTGTGTTGCCACTCATTGGCTCGGTTGCTATTCTCAAAACGCTGTGACGTTGACCTGGATACGTTGTAACCATTTCCTGGTAATCGACGTTCGCGCGAACTTGAGGTACCATTACGCGTCGGTGTGATCGACGGCCTCCGTGCGCTATTGCTTGTATTGCTGGTACGTTGTCGGTTGACGTAATGAACGTTAGCTGCTTCTGGTTCCATGCATTGTGCTTGCTGCTGCTGGGAGATTTGATAAACCTGCTGCTCAGCTGCTTCTGTTTTGATATTTTGGGCGTGCATCCTTGACATTTCCGCCAATTGGCATATTTCTAACGCTTTGCTCAAAGTAATTTTGGGTTCACGTAGTAAGCGTTCCGAAAGACTTACATCTCTAATTCCGCATATTAATCTGCTGCACACCAGGTCGTCCCTTAGGTCTTTAAGGTCACACTTTGCGGATATTTTATTCAGCTCGAACACATATTGTTCCGCGGACTCGAACTCTTTCTGATCACGTTTAAAAAACTTGTGCCTTTCTACTGCTAAATTTTTCTTGGGAATAAAATAAGCATCAAATTTTTCTAAAAGTGCTTTTAATGTAGTAGGTACTGGCGTAAATTGTTCTTTGACTTCTCGGCATTTGTCTCCTATAACGTGTAGCAATATATTCATCTGAACTTTCTCCTCCTTTTTAGCCAATTCACATGCTTCGTAATAAATCATAAATGACTTTTTCCATTTTTCCCATTCCGTACTCAGGTTTCCCGACGTAACATTTGTAAGATTATTCTCGAACACGAATGGCGTCGGTGGCTGTAGAACTGACTCCATTGTCTTCGTAGTTGTTTGACCGGCACCTTTAGGTATAACACCATACACGAAAGACTAAGCGCATCTATTCATCCTCGTAAAACTTCAAAATTCACGAACTGTTAACCCATATTTTAATTAAAATAGGCTGCGCCATGTTAGGAGAGGCGTCAATGATACACGGCAGCTGTGCTAAGACTGGTTTATTCTTTATACCCACATGCATAATGATAAACACCTACAATTGTCAGACTATTTCACCAAAATATACAAGGATTACTTTCGAAGCTACATTTGATAGAATTGTGCATTGATGACTTTACTGCAAAAAATAAAACTCTTGACGTATTGTGTTTTACTGAGAGTTTTATCAAGCAAGGTAGTGAAAAAAACATATTCTTAAAGGATTTTCTTGTGGCTTCATATTATAGTAGAGTAAAAAATAAACGTGGTGGTGTATGCATACTTTTAAGAAAAGGTATTGATTTCAGGCCGCTTCCTATTTGTAGAGAGTTTGCTGATGATAGAGTTTTTGAATGTTGTGGTGTAGAAATTCCTTGTTTTAAATGCATAGTTCTATGTATTTACAGAATACCGGACAAGAATTTAGTAAATACATTCTTCAATCGATTAGAAGCAATTCTTTATAAGCTTACTTCTAACAGTAAAAAGAAAATCATTGTAGTTGGGGATTGGAACGTACACACGGAAACAGAAAACAAGGCTAAGCAAACCCTTATAACAATTTTGCATAACTTCAATTTAGAACTACATATTAATTCTCCAACTCGTGAAATGGCGTGTATTGACCATATTGCAAGCAACATTCCTGACGCTAATGGCAGTGTCCATGATCTTCAACTTTCAGATCACAATACATGTCAAATCTTAGAATTCAATACAGAAACTGCAGTCATAAGACCTCAATTCTGGTATATAAATAAAAGAAATTTTAGCAAAGAGAATGTTAACATTTTTATCAAAAGTTTAAAGGCTCTATCGTGGTCTGAAGTTTATAATGAAGAGGATCTGAATAGTGCTTTTAACTCATTTCATGACATGTTTCTCTTGCTCTATAATTTATGTTTTCCTGATACCCGAATTAAAATCAATGCAAACATGACCAGACCCAAGTGGATAACTAAAGGTATCAAAATTTCTAGTAACGTGAAAAGAATGCTAAGGTTTAATTATTACCAGCACAAAACGTCATCCAACAAGAAGAGATATAAAAAATATAATGCATTACTGAGGACATGTGTTATTCACTCAAAAAGGAAAATTAACAATAAAATCATATCTAACTCCAAAAATAAATGTAGGGCTACATGGAACGTTATACAGAACAAACAGGATGCCACTAAAATTCTCTCTGAAATTGAATCAGTTAAAATCAATAACGTCACTTTAAATAATCGTGTAGAAATTGCGGAAGCTTTTAATTCATATTTTATTCAATTAACTAATAATAATCGAAATAATAATTCTAACAATAATAAAAATATTATCGGACAAGTTGGAAGCAGTTTGTTTCTTAGCCCTTGCACAGAGGAGGAGATTGCAAAAGTTGTAAAGTCCTTAAATAATACTCCATCTGTAGGTTTTGACGGAATTTCTACATATATTCTAAAAACATGCATAGATCAGATCGCTAGTGTACTAACTTATTTAATCAACCTTTCTTTTACACAAGGTTGCTTTCCAGAGAGGTTAAAGTGCTCTATAGTGAAACCGTTACATAAAAAAGGGCCGAAAGACTGCATGGGCAACTATAGACCTATCACATTAGTTCCTATAATGTCTAAGATATTTGAGAAGGTTTTTCACAAAAGGCTTGTTGACTTCCTTGATAAACACAGCTCTATTGCTAAGGAACAACATGGCTTTCAAAAGCACAAGTCGACTACCCTTGCTTGTTATACCTTAATGCAGAGAGTAACTGAATACCTAGATAAGAAAGTGCCTGTAATAGTTATATTCCTTGATATGACTCGAGCATTCGATTATGTAGAGCATCGTATACTGTTGCAAAAGTGTGAAAGATACGGAATACGCGGATTGGCATTGGACTGGGTTAAAAACTACCTAAGCAATCGTTTGCAATGTGTTGAAATTTGTGGAGTTAACCAGGAAAAGGAAGCCATTTCTGAAAGATCCACTTTTCAATATAATAGAGTTGGTGTTCCGCAAGGATCTGTCTTGGGACCATTATTATTCTTACTTTATATTAATGACATACCTAACGTAACTACAAATCAATTAATACTATTTGCTGATGACATTTCTATTATTATACCCGACAGTGACATAAATAATTCTTTTATAAATAATATTAACGCTACAATGACTTCAATAAATAATTGGTTAATTGAAAGTCAACTACAAATTAACGTTTCAAAAACAACATTCATACAATTTTGTAATTACAAAACAAAAAAGATTGATATAAATATACAATGCAATTCAGAAAATATTCAGCGGGCACATACAACCAAATTTTTAGGTATCATATTAGATGAATACTGCTCATGGAAATCGCATATCCAGTCTATATGCAATAAATTAGACAGGTTCGTATATGCCCTGAGAAACCTCAGAAAAGTAGCTGGAGAAGAATCTGCCTTATTAGCCTATCATGGGTACGTTGCCTCAGTTTTGAGGTATGGACTAATAATCTGGGGAAGCTCTACTAACGTAAGAGACGTTTTCTTACTTCAAAAAAAAGTGCATTAGAGCCTTATGTGGTGTAGGCCCTATCGAACATTGTCGTCCATTGTTTCGCCGACTGGGTATTCTAACCTTGACAGGAATGTACATTTTAGAAATAGGCACATTTGTCAGAAATAATCCTAGTTTTTTCGAATATGTTACCCAAAATGGCAGACTACGGTATAGAGATATCACACAATTAAAAATGCCATCCTGTAGGACCGCCTTATTCAGAAAAAATTGTTACATGATGACTATAAAAATCTACAATAAGGTGCCATCACAGTTCAGGCAGCTTCCTAATAGGTATTTTTTGTCCAAATTACGACGATGGCTTGTCCAGAAATGTTATTATGACATAAGTGAATTCCTAAATGATAATGACATTGAATCGTATATTTTGTAATAATAATTTTGTAATATATTTTGCAAATTAATCAATTTTCGTATTGTGATGTGACATACCTGAATAATTAATATCTTTGATCTAATATACAGTCATGAATGAAGTTTCTAATTTAATAATGTTAATAATTTGTCTATAATTTTGCATGCCATGCACTGGCGCATCACGCATGTACTGAAATATTGTAAGTTATTATAAATACTTATTGTAAGATCGTTTTGTTTACCGTGTGTGCAAGCTAATAAAATATTTCTATTTCTATTTCTATTTCACATTTTGTATGGGAGGTCCAATTTATTTTTATTTTTTTGCCTTCTTTACATACTTGAGGAAATTTATTCAGTTTCATGGACTGTTTGCAGTTGATTTTTATACACCTGTATAGTTTTCTGAAGAGAACTTCAAGCGTAACAGTGAGGTGAACTGTAGCGCGCCGGTGGAGGCCGCATGGGTCATCGCTTGGGTCTTCAGAGCAAGAGATCAGTGTATACTGGATCGCCATACAATTGCTAACAATAACCACTATAGTGTGACCTCTTAAAGAGTTATATGTATCTATAGTTGCACCTACTTATCTATAGAGAACTTCAAGCGTAACAGTGAGGTGAACTGTAGCGCGCCGGTGGAGGCCGCATGGGTCATCGCTTGGGTCTTCAGAGCGCGAGATCTGTGTATACTGGATCGCCATACAATTGCTAACAATAACCACTATAGTGTGACCTCTTAAAGAGTTATATGTATCTATAGTTGTACCTAATTATCTATAGAGAACTTCAAGCGTAACAGTGAGGTGAACTGTAGCGCGCCGGTGGAGGCCGCATGGGTCATCGCTTGGGTCTTCAGAGCGCGAGATCTGTGTATACTGGATCGCCATACAATTGCTAACAATAACCACTATAGTGTGACCTCTTAAAGAGTTATATGTATCTATAGTTGCACCTACTTATCTATAGAGAACTTCAAGCGTAACAGTGAGGTGAACTGTATCGCGCCGTGCGGAGGCCGCATGGGTCATCGCTTGGGTCTTCAGAGCGTGTGAGCAATGTGAATGCTATACAATATACGACCCTTATACAACATACTCGTGTTTAGAAAGACAAACTAAACAGTATAAGCCGTAACTTTGAAAAACAAAATGTTTGCCATATAAAGGCGAAAATATGTGTTCTTTAGCTTAATGGTACAGATGCCGAATGTCGCAGGTTCATAGCCTGCCTGCTGTAAAAATTTTGGAATGTTTACAAAACAGGTGTTTTTTGTGTCACTTAAACCAACGTATCTGAAAAGATCAACAAATTCCAACACTTTTTAAAGCCTACAGTAATTCGTAGAGGTCTACCGTAGCACCGTAGCAATAGCTGCTACGTTCGTAGCAAAGTATTGTAAAATATAAAATTTATTTCATTTCATACACTCCAGTGAGGTATTACTTATTTATTATTATAACTTAATTTTTTTTAAATTCTTAACTTACATCATGTCATAGGTTCAAATAGTCTGAATTGTGAGATACTTACTCAGAAATAGAATTTCAGGAATCACTTTTCTTTCCGCTTTCTCCGCTGTAAAAATACTTACCAGTTCATCTTATTCCTACTCCATTTTATGTTTCAACCCTTTTTATTCTGTGTTCCTTTTTATTCAAGGCATCAAGAATAAGGTTGAAATCTCTGACGATAGTGACGATGCTTTTCTGAGAATAATTTCTTACCTATTTTCTAACAATGTTAAGAAGTCACTAACAGAGTTATTAAATAGGAGAACATTTTTATTTATTCTATGTTGATAGAGTGCGGTGCGGTATTTGGATAAAATGTGACAGCAAAGAATTTCCGCGTGAGTTGCCATTGCGTCTCATTATCTGCAATTAAATTACACGAATAGGAATACAGTACAGTGGAAGAATACGCAACGTATCTTTTAAATATTTGTGTAAAGGTGATTCAGATATTACAATGCATTTGGAATAACGAATAACAACTATATAATTTTGATTGTTACGGAATACATCATTATTTATATTCTTCTAAAGTAAATTAATGTAGAATGAAGCTATCTGATTTGATGCCTACTAACTTCCTCTATTCAAAGATTTACCACCCAGATAGATACTTGAATGTAACATACCCCAGTATCAAACCCGGTATCATGTTTCAAACATATTATAATGAAGCATTTAGCTACCGTCCTTAAAGCCTTATTACTCTAGTCTGCCAACACAGCCCTGTTACTTACATTGCTGGTTTTGTTCTTTATGTCATTACAATACATGCAACATGCCTAATTCTGTTGCGGGGTAAGCAGAGCGTTAACGGCCGTAAAATATGATCGGCCACGTTCGACATATAATTGAGGGCCGTTTCAGAAATCGTGTCGTCAGTATAGTGATAGGTTGTCAGCCTAGGATTGTGATACACTTGATAACATCAAGCCTATAAGTCACCTTTTATGATACCCACGGACAATAATGGGGGTGATACCATTCTTAGCCAGCACCACACTACGATTGCAATATTCTCAACTTGACCAGCAATGTATGGCGAATTATGCACTGTTGGTTGGGTAATGTAAAACCATCCTTAATGGAACAAATATCTACTTACTTTTGGTAGTAATTAAAGTGGGTACTCGTAACGCTTTGAAGCAGCTGTCTTTGAAAGAGCGACAGACATCATGTTCAGGTAGTAGGTACAAAATTATATGATCACGTAAGTACCTATTTAAAGAATATGTAACAATAATGGTATTATGAGCCCAAAAGCAAGTTAAAGACCCTTGAAACTGAGCGCTTTCCCAAAGAAGTTTGGAAGAAATGGATAAAGAAGGGCCTACCCGCATAAAATACACGATATAATCTATTTTTTCAATATTTTGATTAGGTTCACAGGCCGCCCTTAGCATCGCTGAGTGTATACCTGTTTACATATAATTCAGTCGCAAAACTTTAAAAAGCATGGGATATGAAAATTGAGATCTCAATTAACACAAGTTTTAATTTTTACACAGCTCTGTTTTTTGTCGCAAGATACTTCCCATTCTATGACATTATTTTTACACTTCAAAAGTCTTGCAATCGCTGAAATAAACAGAACCTTAATACTTCAAATGACAGCGAACATTGTAGATAATTCCTTGTCAATTTATTATGAAAATGATGTAGCATTAGTCGATTAAGCCCCTTTGAACTCTGTCTTAGAGTTCCATGTATGGCGGCCTTATAATTTAGTCATAAGTAGTCATTGATCAACTACCACAAAGACCAGCTTGACTTGACACTATGTTAGTAACAGCGCTGTATGCTTTACTTCCTGAGGGTCGTTTCATGAAGCTACGTTTTAAAATTTACAATACAAGGTATATATTAATGTTTTATCGTGTAGGCACATTAGCGGTTAAGAGAATCTTCTCATCACTTGAAAATCCATAATTCGATGAAAAAGTAATTAAATGAAATCCACTGGATCACATTGAATTTCGATAAGAAATAAATAGTGCAGTGTAGTTACAGTACAGAAAACAGGAGTGGATTAAATTAATTAGTAAAAAAAATAATATTATACGCTTTTTATTGACTGCTTTTTCGTTTAGTTGCACCTATTGATAGAGAAGAAATGGTATAAGTTTCATATTTACAATATAGTGTGAAATTATACTAGTAACCGATAGCGAAAACTCAGAACCGGCTAGTGATAAGGAACAACTTTCCCCAAGGAACATAGGTCGAAACACGAACAAATTTTTTGGACCTCCCATACAAAACTTGCCGATCAGCTGATTTCAGTTACTATAGGAGGTCCAAAAACTTTTTTCGTATTTCAACCTATGTTCCTTGGAGAAAGTTATTCCTTATCACTAGCCAGTTCTGAGTTTTCGCTATCGGTCAATAGTAAAATTTCACCCTATATATTGTTAGAGATCTTATTTTATCTTGGTGAACATATTTTTGAGTTGGGTCAGCATGAGAATTTAATATCTTAAAAAGGATTCTGGCCCTTACGAGCATAATACATATACCTACCTATGGTAGGTACTGTCATGAATCAGTCTGTGGTTATTACTTGTAAAAGTAATTCTCGTCGTAGCATATATCAAAGAAACTAGTCAAAGTACACTGAGTTCCTGAAACAAAGAAAACTACGTGGATGCCTCAACTGTCTTTGTCTTTTATTAAATTCCTTGACATTTTCGCAGCGATGTAATGAACGGATATATTAAACAATTTTGTCTATTACCTGCTTCGTTATAGATCTTGGATTATAGATAGATATTATTTAGATGTTTTTATTAATTTTCAATAAAATAGTCTACGAGACAGCTTTCGTGACTATTTTAATAAATAAAAGATGAAATCAATGTAAACCTACTATTATAATTAGCGTGCAGGTATTTCTTATAATAATGAGAGTTATAGTAAAAAGTTGTGGCAAATACAGAAAATGAAAAAAAGCGCATGGAACTTTAGGTTTTAAAATGACATCAAAGATTTAAGCACGGTGCCCACACATGACTGCGAAGCTTGAAGTCGCATCGCGTCGTACCGTACCGTGTGAAATATTGTATGACAATACATTTTTAACTGTATCTAAGTGGCCACCCTTACGGCACAAATTGAGACAAGATACCGTTATGGTACCCTTATTTTCCAAGCGTCGCGACAACGACGGCGTCGTTGTCGCTGCGGTCTTGTAGAAAAACCCGACCGCATCCCATACAAACTCTAAGCTTCTCAGCGCGCTGTCAACGTGACAGCGCTCGGTCTTTCTGGTTCCCCATACAAACCAGTCATTTGACAGCGACAACGACGCGCGTCGTTGTCGCTGTCGCTTGGTTTTTAAGCCTACACTTACGAAATTATGCACAGGTGGAATCCAAGCTCTAGAATCCAAGCTCTAGGAATCCTTATGAGAAACGTAATCTCAGACGTGTCATATCACTAACTAGCGTGTGCTAGCGCGCAGTTCAATCGATAGCTAAGTTAACATGGACAGCTAGACGTAGCTGCAACTAGCATTCAGATTCTGAATATTTTACAAGACGTCATGTTCTAGTCTGGTGTTCTCAAACTTTTTATTATTAATCTTCGGGCTAGGAGCTTGAAGATACAGTGTACATAGCTTGGTATAGCCTTCAGATTACCTATATTATGTTTATTGGTATCGTTCATCACCAAAGTGTATCAATGTTATTTGTACCTACCTTTTAATTAGATATTAATTACTCATTTTCAACGCATTACGCACACAAACAAAGTTCTATGTTTGTAATATGTACAACTATGACGTAGAATTTAAAGTGAACTTTTGACATTTAAATCGAATAAGTTAGATGTGATATCGTGTCATAGAAATCGGACAAGAAATTAGTTTGATTTGCTACCTATTTACCTATGTACGATTACAATTAGTGATTTATTATACCTTCAATTTAATGTAATATTAAATTAAGTAAATAATGCAATAAATATTCCTGAAAAAATGAATAAAATTTAGTACTAAAGTAAACCATCCTACCTATTTTTGAGTCATAAAACCTAAAAAGAAAAATAATCAATCAAGTAACATTATCACCTGCCTTCATGCATATTTTTTCAGTCACTGCGAAGATCATCTCTCTGCCCAACTATACATGTCATTAAAATAATTCGATTTCAACGCCTTCCCAGTTCCTACCACGTAAAAATTTCATAAACTACATTTTTCAGTTAATAAAAACTTAATAAAAATCGACCATCGCCTATATGCCGCCGTATCTCGAGCGAGAGGGGCAATTTTCCGGGCTCCAGCCGATCAACAAGTGGCTGGAGGCGGGGGAGGGGGGATTAAGTAGGGGGGAAGGGGGGTGCATCCGCTACCCCCCCGTTGCTAGGCAACCGATGGGGATTCTAGAAAACTTGTCTGTTTACTGTGTTGCGGTCATTTGCGGTAATTTTTATTGGAAAGTGTGCATGCATGCGAGTACCTATGAGAGTTTTAATTGTAAAATATCATAGCAACGTTGATTCAGGCTATTTTGTAATATTTAAGTACTTTAAGTAATCTAACCTTTTATGTAAAACTGAAATTAAGCTTTTTAATAAATTATTCTTATTCTTATTCTGTTGATATACTTTTTAAATAACTGAAACCGTTCTATCAAACAGGTGAAAGATTTAATTTGTATTGCAATTTTAGGCGACAGGCTGACAATCAGTCACTTCACTATGGTGATACTGATACACAGTCTTCTGAATGCCTCTCTAGTTTTTGTGAGAAGTAGGGTAGGTAAATGGCAGGCGTAATTGTAGCCATTTATGCTCTGCCTACCCCGCATGGGATAAAAGCGTGATATAAGTAGGTAAGTAAGTACAAATAATTACATTTAATATTCAAACTAGTTCCCGGGAGATACAATGTACAGCGCTTTCTCTAACTCAATAACTATGAGTGAGATGCAAACCTGATGCCATTACGACCGGAATCTAATGCTCTTACTGCATTAAACGGGCTAAATTGTATTGTGGAAATTGTAATGTCAAGTGCCTATGTATTCAAAAAGACACTTAAATTTTTTATATAAAAATAAAAGCACAGTAACTGAAGGCACCAACCGCGCGCTGTCTCCCTAATTTGTGTCACCGAGGACAACCAACCATTTTGTTTTTACTTGTATGATGAAAACAAATAAAATGATGTTCTTCTGTCATGTGGGTCACTGAGGCGTCGAAGGACCCAAATAATTTACTAAATAAACTAGCATCTGTATCGTTTGAAAAAGAAAAAGGATATTCGTAATATAAACGTAAAACTTTTGAAATTGTTTGTAAAGGAGTCAGAAACTCTGTAAACAAGTTAGGGAAATTGTTCGCCTGAAAGTGAGGCAATATTTCCTGCGTACGTTTTGCAAACCTTGTTACATAATGTGTCACGTAGCAACGTAGGCACCCCTGCATGTTGCAAGGACGGTTACGTACCTACATACACGTACCTTGTAAGAATATAAATTACAGACTGATTTGTTAGGGTTTTCCTCACCTTCAGAAACTAAACAGCTTACAGCGATTTAAATTAAAGTGCAGATTTGAATATTAGTTAGTTAGTAGTAGAGACGATTCTCGTACACTTTTCATGTCTGCTCTAAACATGAAACTGAACACCCAACACTTTTTCTACTGGAATTTCTGTTTTATTTTTCTTTTAACTTCTCGTATCTTAGAGGAGATCATAAATCCGTAACCACAACGCAAGCCACAACATTACTATGTAACTTCATCAATATTCACATAGCATTTTCTGTGACGTCACAAACGCTGGGCGGCAAAGGCAACGATCGCCATTGGCCAGCGCGATCTTACACCGTATATGGTATGCGCGTGCGCGTATCATGTTACAGCGACCACACACTGGGCTTTCAGACAAATTGAACCCTATTCGCAGCCAGTAACAGAGTCTGAAGGATCGTCGAAAAATATTTTAGGTACTAAGATGTAAAGAGAATGTGAAGTTATCAATTTGAAATACCTGTGTAACCCAGCATCTGATACTTGTCCCACGGTCCCGGGTTCAAATCTCAGCCGACGATAACGATTTTTTTCATTTTTCTCATATTCGCCTACCATGATTGAATAGGCTGAACTGAACATCCACTGATCGTTGTTGTAATGTCTACGTCATACTGTCTGTAAACGTGTTAACTACTACTTATGCTTTATGTCCATTAAATCGTAAGGGACGGCATTCTCACGAACAGTGCATTTGCGTATAGAAATTTCTGCAGAACTCTCTAAACTATTGCAGAAAATAAGATAGACTAGATATGTTAAGACTTTCATTAAGTTGAGAGCAGCAACGTTTTTTCTTTTTAAGATTTAGGTGTAATGGCATGAAAACCTAAACAATAGAAGGTAAAACAGCAGCAACGTCCAGCTGAATGCATTAAACCACGGACCATAAACAGCAACACAGTTTGGTGTAAACTGGTTATAACCGCCCTCACTTCCGGTGGCTGCGTCTTGATTCGTTCATTTGTTTACAAGCTGATGGTGGTTTGCTTTAGTACGCCAATGGATCAAATTATTATGTACAATACCATATCATAACAGCCACAGCAGTCCACCCCTGGACATGGGTCTCCCCCATCCGGAGGATATTGCCAAACTCACCACGCTTGGCAGGCGGATTACCGAGCGCAGTACAAGATGTTGCATTTACAGGGAACGCTGCTGTCCATTCTTTGGATAATTATCCCTTAGTCGCGTTTTACGACACCCACGGGTAGAATTGGGATGATGCTATTCTAAGCCGGCTTCGCACGGCCCAGCCAGCATCACACAGCCATGGCATTGTTATGTACGCTTTTGCATAACGTAAAAATGGTGCTGAAAATATTCAAGTGGTGAAGTACTCTATTAAACTGGAAATTAATTTATCGTTCCTAGATGTGATGTCTTTTCTATACTTTTTAGAAAAAAGTCATGTGGATGACAAATGCAAAAGCTATTCAGTGCAAGAATCTAGTTAGTTTAGATAAAAGCTCAGTAAAATCTTTATATTTCTTAACAACAATTCAAAACAAACCGCCTACACTATCCGTTACATAACTACAAAATACGGCTTTCAAATGAAGTGCTCTAATATTTCTACAATGTAGAGGACTTGAGCCAAGTCAGTGTACCGTTCCCTGAGAAAAAACAAATGCACCGCGGCAGCCGCGTAAACAAACACGCGCGTGCGCACGCCACAGAGTGTGTAGCGGCAGAAGTGACAACACTTTGTTTGCATAGCTACATACACCACGCATTGACTCCTACACCTTTGCAAAAGGTTAGGCGGCCACGTAATTGCGCAGGCCACAGAGTAGGTAGCGACACAGTAGTGTTATTATTTATTCTTATGGTAGCGACAGAATGTACAAAATAGATCGGATATAGCAGAGTGTAAAAACCTATAGGCTTATGATGTGCACTTAAGAGAGACCTAATAGGTACGCAAGAAAACATCAGATGTGCCAAATTAATTTTCATTGAAATATCATGTCTTTTTTTTGCCGATTACGGCACCGAATAAGTTTTTTAAGTCGGATAAAAAAAAACCTGCCAGGATTTCGGATGGCCACCCATACAATGTTATGACCTCCTAAACATGATCTATCGTTATAACATACTTTCAATCGGTAGACTTATGAGGTAAGACTTTGTCAATGGGAGCTTAGTCTATTCCCTTTAATGTGAAACACGAACAACAGACGTTTCTCGGGCTATGCTTATCTAGTCTGTGAAAAAATCAAGATATATCTTTCTCATGATCATTCTTTTGCAAATAATTAAAAAAAAAACTCATCTTTGTAGACCTCAGCTACGGCGTAGCAAAGTCGTAGCATAGGTATCTACATTAATGAATGAGTTCAATATATTCAGAAAGATGAGATTATCAAGTAGGTATTTTTATTCAATAAAGTGTCTAATCGGAGTTTTACGCCATCTAATCTTTGTCGAAACGTGAGCCAAACGCTCGCGGAGGGCGGGCGGCGCGGCTGGGTACGCGGCTCGTATATGGCGTCTTAACATTAGGTACGTATACTACTGTGATATCCGTTGAACCATCTGCACTAGCTATTCTTTGTCGAAACGTGAGCCAAAAGCTCGTGGAGAGCGGGCGGCGCGGCTGGGTACGCGCCTCGTAAATGAAGTCGCAATACTAGGTACATTACTGTGATGCTCAATGCCCCGTCTGCGTTATTTAATCTTTGTCGAAACGTGAGCCAAACGCTCGCGGAGGGCGGGCGGCGCGGCGGGGGACGGACGCGCCCCGTATATGGCGCCGCAACATTAGGTACATTACTGTGATGCCCAATGCCCCGTCTGCGTTATCTAATCTTTGTCGAAACGTGAGCCAAACGCTCGCGGAGGGCGGGCGGCGCGGCGGGGGACGCGCCCCGTATATGGCGTGCGTTGGCGCAGCTCCTGTACTGCCGCGAAGAAAAGCTGTTAACGTTTGTTTGCTTGATGACTTTCTGATACATTTCTAGATGATGAGAGTCTTTATAGGTACTTCCAAAGCCATTAAATCCATACACAGTATTAAATGAAGTAGCTTTTTGCATTTCTCTGTCTGTCTTTTTTTCTGTCGTGGAATTCGCTGACTAACATAGACTGACTTTTATTCACACAAAGCGTTGGTGGTTTTTGTATTCTGACCTCCAACTTTCAATTTGAAGATGGCACCCCATAATGACGAAAGCGTTGTTGGACTATATCCGTGCTACGATAGCAAATACAAATACAAAATACAAAAAACTTTATTGACAAAAATACTATTCAACATGTGTTTGAGTCTTCCCTGTAAATAAGAAGACTACTTGAGCAAGGAAAGACTCGTTTCTTCCTTGGGTAGCAACAAAACTGTGCGTTAGTATACAAAGAAAGAAATTTAAGCAAAAGGAAAGAAAACTAATAGATAATTAATAAATTCCTAATTAGATAATTACTTATTCTTGGAAATAAGTTTTTGTGTGAGTGTTCGCCCCGGGCTTCGCTATTATCTTTCAAATATACTTGTATGTATAAAACTTTTCTCCCCAACTGTCCAGTGGGGCGCCTGGTGTTGTCGGGTGCGCACGCGTCGCCTTCGCCCCGCCTCCACCGTGACGTCATCAGTCTACACTCGGCTGAAATGAAAACCAACTCGATGAAAGGCAGGGAATACACGTACCATGATCTTGCGGTATTTGCTGGATACAGTATTTGTTCTCACAAGTAAAAATAAGAAATAGAAAAATGTCATACATCGACCGGGAATCGAACCAGGGCCGTATGACAATTCTCTATTTTTTTTTATTTTACACAGTATTTGTGTTCAAAGAAAATGGCTCCAATTTCGTAGGAACTTGAAAAAAGCTGAAATATAGCAAAATCGTAACTGTATTTTGCTATCGTCCTGAACATATAAGGAAGTAGTAGGAATTGCTATAATTTAGACCGGTAATCAGTTTACACATTTGGCTGAAATGAAAATCAACTTGATAAAAGGCAGGGAAAACGCTCACCATGATTTTATTCTCGCGGTATTTCCGGATCTATGTCGTTGGAAAATGGCTCCGATTTCCTAGAAAGACCAAAAACTGGAGGAAAAATCGTAACTTTATTTTGCCGTAGTCCTAAACAAATAGAGGAAGTAGGACACATTTGACCAAATTCCCAATTCTGCCGCATTTCTACGACATTTATACGAAAGGATTTTAGGAAATCTGTCAGAAAAACCGGATATGACGGCATATTTCCCCTTGTTATATTCGGTTGTCACAAGTGTCATTTGTACGGTGACTGTCACGAACCGCAAAATTTTGCGGCGCATGTGCGGTCCACCAAAAGCGATTTGTTTGCACAAACCAAGCTTCCGTTCCAGCCGTCTGGGGAAAAACCTTATTTAGATAATAAATATTGCAACACTTGAAGATGTACCTAAAAAGAATGAAAAGTATGAGTCATTTTGATAAGGTGCCATTTAATATGAGTAAGTAGTAGTAAGTAATCTAGATCAGTGTTTTTCAAACTTTTTGAATACGCGACCCCTTTCCAGGCAAAAAATCAATGGCGACCCCCCTGGCTCATCATAGAAACACAAAGTAGTTATTTCATTTATTCAATGGCGGATACAGAAAAACTACAAGCGTTGTGCGCATTCTTAGGATATTTTTCTGGGTAGTAGGCTGAAATTTTCAGGCAAAAAGAAGCCACAGCGAACCGTAAATATCGCGAGCGTAGCGAGCGAGAATTTTTACGCTAAAAACGAGCGTAAAAGCTTGAAAGTTAGTGAAAAACAGGCTGAAAAATGCACGTATCGTGAGCGAAGCAAGCTCGACTTTTCACGTTACACTTACAATCAAGTGAGGAGCATGAACACTAGCCGTGAGTGTAAAACAGGCAAAAAGGTGCACGCTTTTCGCGCTACAAACAGGTAAAAAACGTATAAAACACTGCATACTGCATAAAAAATAGCAGAACGTTTTGAAAGTTTTGAAAAATAAACATGCCCGTTCTTTGTCACTAAAATTGTGTTTTACTGAATTTTATCCGACCACCTGTCTGTGTTTCTGCCTTGACTCTTACCTTTTGCCGGCGACCCCCCTAGGAAGGCTCCGCGACCCCCCTGGGGGTCGCGACCCACAGTTTGAAAAACACTGATCTAGATTGTTCTCGAACTCTTCCATCTACATGTGTCGGATCCTCAACTCTGGCAGAAACTTTAAAATATTCCTATCAGATTCAGCTACACATTCAAAAATATTCTTTTAAGTTTATAAGAAAACCAAAATGCACTGGAAGTCTGCAGTTGTATTTTTTATTTAACGCCTTTTTAAGTAGGATTTTCTGCAATATACTCTTTAATTTTCTTTGAGATCTTTTCTGTTCTGTATACTTTTGCTCACTAAACTACGGAAATATTCTGCCAAAATCGAGGTCAGTGTATATCTAATCAATATTTTCTTTTAGATAACTTTATCGTGATTGATTGAAGGAATCGATGAGTAATAAAACTGGGAAGATTTTGTCACTAAACAGACTATCTAGTCCTGTCGCATTATAAGATTACTGGCGTGTAACATCTTTAACGTCATATTCAAATAATCTGAAATGCTGTGACTGAAAAAATAGGTCTGTTTTGATACTAAAGCTGGGGTATGTACCACGACCTACCTTAAAACTGTTGCTACCTTAAACAGAAACCCACAGAAATTCCTCGTCTAGTCACAAAAGTCGATCTACAAGTATGTATAGGAGTAGGAAGATGCTAGTATATAGGTCACGCCACTGGCCTGTTGCCAGCGTTAGTCACCGCAAGCGCGGCCAGCAGGCAACACTAAAGGTTACGGCTGATATGCGTGCCTTTGGGGACAAGTTACAGTTACAGGGTTTTTAAGCCGGAAGATACGGCATAGTGATAGGTTATCACCCTGTCGCCTAAAATTGCAATACACATCAACTCTCACAAATCCTTTAGTCGATTTTTACGAAACCTACAGGAAAGATATGAGGTGATGCTGCTCTAAGCCGGCACTACACGGCAAATCCGGTATATCTATATATTTGGCGCCATTGTCTTCTTATCTTGAACATGGAAACAAATTCTTGAAGCTCTGCTCAGGTTTTAAGCACTTTGGTCCAGTTTCACGCAAATGCACGGTTACAAGGCTAATTGTAAATTATGGTGATTAGTGATTACTCTGTTATATAATATTAGGGCCCTTTTTCCTGTCATGCGTATTTTAGCACGCGCGCGGATCTGGTCCGCATGCGGATGATAGCACGCTCCTGTTCCACGCGCGTGCTAGCCGCATGATAGGAAAAACATAAAAACATGTATCAAAATATAAGATGCGTGCGGCCAGCATGCGGACCAGATCCGCGCGCGTGCGAAAATACGCATGACAGGAAAAGGGCCCTTATAGTCATTGATCAGGAATTGATATCATTATACCAACTTTTAATTTTTAATAGGGATTTATTTATCTTTGAATTTTGTCATAAATAATTTAATAACTGCGTCTGAACTTCCCACTGATGATTTTGACTTTCTAGAACCTTTGTTATAACAATACTTTAGTTGAAACAACTTACAGGGTATCTCAATATTATTGCTATCAAAGTAAACTCAAAGTAATCCAGAAGTGATCACAGAGAAACTTTTAATAAGAAGGAATAAGGGATCTTCTGATATTTTATAAGTTTAAAGTCAGGAGGTGGTTGGTAGTTCAGTCATAGAATTTTTGAGTTTTGAAGTTTTGACAGTTTGCCTGGAACATATTTGGTGTCATTAACGAATCCAAAATTGTATATAACTTAACTCTGGTTCAGTGTATGACTGTGTGTATCCGATCTGCCTGTATCCAATCTAACACCACAGAAAGGCAGATCGGATTGTTCAGGCTGATTTTATGCGATCTGCCACTCCATGGTGTCCATCCTAGGGTGTCTGATTGGATAATCCCAACTGTGTGTATATTATTCGTTTATTTTACACGTCGCAGTACGATGGCCGAATTAGGATTTTGGGTAAAATCCTGGATCTTCTTAGGACGTTGGCCGATTGGCCGAACAATGTCTACGATTTTGCCATATGCCTAGGATTTTACCCAAAATCCTAATTCTGACATCTTACTGTGACATATACCAATTTGTATAATAAAGCCGTTCGAATAGGCTATACTTGACAGCTGTTCATGCTGTGAGATAATGTCTATAAATTGTTTTTATTGGCATATCCACTAATATGGATTTGACAGCTGTCAAATATGTCCTATATGCTTAATTTTATCCTTACTTAATATTTTCAGTATGAACTTCTTCTACAACGCGACGCATTGAAAGTCTCACCTACATCGAGGTCAGAAACATCGCCTGCGCCGCATCCGTCATCGCCCGCCCGCCCGCCATCGACTGCTCTCGCTAAATAATTACTGTTATACCACGTGGGTTTCCGATACTCATTAATTACTTTTTGTAATACCTATAAAGTAGTTTTATAAATCTTGCTAGTAACAACAGGTATGTAGACAAAAGCTCAGCTCTCAGTTAGGCTCAATGTCCACCTGCGTTTATACAGCGTGGTATCGAACGACCCGCTTTCTCGTAAACGCTTCCACAGGTCAAACTGGACAACTTCCCCAAAGGACCAACAACGTTTACAGCCTAAAAAATTTGGGTGCTCTATAGAAAATTGCTCGAACAGTAGTTTCTTTTTTGTAAGGGACGTAGAATTTTTTTAGGTTTGATCTTTAGTCGAAAGTTGTTAAGTTTGACCTGTTGCTTTCGGGAAAGTGGGTCGTTCGATATCTTCGTGTACATTTTTGGCCTAGGTTTATTAATTTTCGTTAAACATATGGAACAACGCAAAGCTGAAATATGATCAACATTACTGTAACCTAATCAACAAGTCTTTCCATGTCCAAGACAAATCTTTCCTTCAATGAAACTTGGCTTGTTCCCAATACTGCCCATTACTCATTTGTCTGTGTAAGCTTTGTAGCAAACTAGTTTTGTTATTGCTCTATTATTTTCAGTCAGTGTAAATATTATAAAACAATACTACGAATTTTAATTTTAATTGTGTCCTCGGTCTACATTTTTACTTGATATTTGACTACTTTGATAAAATCTAAAAGAAACTCTCGAATGATTCATATTTTTTAGTCTCAGGGGAAAACAAACGCAACGTCCGTTTGTGTGTCGTTTGTTCGATTTCAGCCTTATTTTCATACGAATATGGTTTATGTCCAACGGTTTGACAGACGCATCCGTCGACGCAGCGTTGTGCGATGCCGTTTGACATAAACCGCATTCGTATGAAAATTAGAAGGAAAATCGAACAAACGACGTACAAACTTATGTTTAAACGTATGTTTCTTGTCTTACACTATAATTCCAGCCTATGTAAGTTGATAAACAGGGTGATATTTTACTAGTGACCGATAGCGAAAACTCAGAATCGGCTGGTGATAAGGAACAACTTTCCCCAAGGAACATAGGTCGAAATCGGAAAAAGAAATTTGGACCCCCCATACAAACTTGCCGATCAGCTGATTTCAATTACTATGGTAGTTCCTTGGGGAGAGTAGTTCCTTATCACCAGTTGATACTGAGTTTTGCTAGGTATCTTTCACTAGTAAAATTTCATCCTATATTGTATTAGCAAGTAGGTGTTAGTAGGAAGTACTATGAATAATTTTCCCGTTTTTGTGCCACAGATACATAACGTCAGATAATTATTACATTATCTCTATGTCATCTCATGACGACAAGGTGACCCATGTTTCTTGGCTATACATTTCGTCTCGATTCACTCACATTCAGTTTTGAATTCGTTTATTAATTACGTTTTTGCTAACTGTCGACATATTCGTTCGTCAGACTTGTAGGGTGTCTACAAGTTCTTTTTGTTGCGGATGTTCTTCAAAGCAAATCAATATTAAGGTTAAACTAAAGACCAAGCGCGGCAACGTCGTAGTGCGCCGTCAACGTGACAGCATCGTTCATAGTCTGGTTTGTATGGGGATGTTTGTGACTGAGAAGCCGTAAGAGCTTTCTTTCCTCAGTGGTGTCTATATCAGACGATCCCTCGCGAGCCAGAACATGCCTATGGAAGGATGCCGCAACGCTCGAGCCCTCGTTCGTCCCGACAAAAGAAGTTCTTCCCCCAGGCAGCGACCTCCAGTGGTCGGTTTGGAAATCTCTGAACCGACTTCGTACTCAGGTTGGTCATTGCAAGGAGAATCTTTGCCGGTGGGGCTACAGCGACTCTGAGCAGTGCCAGTGCGGCTCCGTACCACAGAGCATGTCCCATCTTTTGGTATAACCAGCGTGCCCCGCCACCTGCACGCTTGAAGTTCTGTGGGCGGCCACTCCAAACGTAGTTAATGTGGCTACATATTGGTCAAAGGAAATTTAGTTTCGTCTTCGACTCGCAAAGAAGAAGATGGGGATGTTAGAAAAACTGGGCGGCACGCCGGTGCGCGCCCTCCATACTATGAAGGACACTGTCACGTTAACGGCGCACTACGACGCCGCCGCGCTTGGTCTTCAAAGACACCTTTACGTTAACGACTAGGTTATATTTTTTTCTCGCAGTAATTTCGCTTATATTTTGTATATGACGGCGAATAATTTTGGAACAAGTTGTCATGTTTCTTGAAAATCTAAAATTATTTGAACATCTGGTGCTGTCAAAAAAACCAGTGCCTGTACGTACAAGAAGTAGTGAAAAACAAATAGGGAAAATGTTTAAGATAAATATCTACAATTTCCCACAAATTTATGGACACCGTAGGATATTAACGCCCACGCAATCAGTATTTGGCAAAGGAAACATAAATATTGTGTGAAACAGTCATAGGTGTGTCGGAATTGAAAACTGTCGCTAATGTGAGTGTTTACTAAAAGATGCAGTGTGAGTGTGATTCAGTTGCAGCATTCAATGGAAAATTGATGATTTCAACTGCGTTTTACTGCTTTTTCTGCTCTCATCGTGCAAAAGGCAAATTTCAAGGCCAAGGATTTCGCAAAGCAGCAAACTTATTGGTAACGACTAAGCCTAAACTTTGACGTGCAGTGCCGGCTTAGAAGGGCATCACCCCAATTCTACCCGTGGGTGATTTAAAAACAGACTAAAAGATATTCAGCCAGCAGATATTCCCTATGAAAATGAAACACCTTGCACTGCGCTTGCTAATCCGCCAGCCAAGTGTACTGAGTATGGCAGTTCCTCCCAAGGATGGGAGGTCAATGTCCACCAATGGACTATTGTGGCTGTAGCAGTAGGCTTCAAACATAGCACAGCAGGTAACAGCAATATTACCAGTCAAAAATTCTCCTTTAACATAATTTTGCATGAAGCAGAGAGAATATCAATTTCTTGCTCACAATTTGGTGAATCAGGCTATTGTTTAAGATCGATTAAATTTTGTTCAAGCAAACATTATTTATTTGTTTTGGCATTGAAACAAACTGCCTTGGGACTGGTATGTCGATATTAATCAAGCAGGTTTTGAAATACATGATGTTTAAAACCTAAACTTTTTAGCAATCAAGGCTGTGGATACAAAAAGCCTTAGAAAATATGTAAGTTCAAAAAGATTTTACGGTAAATATAGATTAATGGAAGAAACAGATAGGTAGAACGTTAAATGCGTTTTTTTGTATGTAGTTTTATTTTAAAAACGCGTTTAAAACTTGTTTAACTTTTTTGTGCAGACCCATAATTCAATAAAAAATTCAAAATTCAATAATTTATTTCTTAGTAGGAATTTACAAGATTCTCTTTAAGAAAGTCACATTCTAATTCAAACCTAAAGAAGAGAAAATTTCTAATGCAAAATTTTCTATTTTTTATAACAATTTGTGTTCCTACTCTAAACGCGGCACGGCAGGATAAAAATAAAAATAAAGGCACTGCCTCGGGGCTGGCCAGGCTAACCACACAGCATGTAACTTTATGCCTCAGTGATTGATAAGTAAATGGAATTACATTCTGTCAATATTTTAAAAAGGTGTTCCATACGTATAGTTAGCCGGACCCCCTGGACAGGAAAACCCCCCAAAAACCTGCCCAGAAGTGCACCTATTCTAAAGTTGACAATATTTTAGGCCCTATGCTACCCTATCTAAGCTAGAAAATAAATTAATAGTATAATAGTAATAGCCAAAAACGGCTCAACAAAATAAAAATAATATTACAGTAGATTATTCTAACCGTTTCGTCTTTAAAATAAAAGTACTTTAAATATACGAGCAATAAAATAACATAACAAAAAAGTAAATTTACAGTAAATGTAAAAAATACATGTCAAAAATTTAAGAATAATAAGTATGAAATGTCAAATTTAACCACTATACATGTCAATTTACATATCATAAAAGTTTAACCACTAAAATATCCTTAATGTCATGTTTATTTTTAAATAATGCCTATCTCTTGCATTGTGTTGGAGCAACTGTTGCTACTAACCAGACATCTTTGTCTTTCAGATAATGTTCAGTCTTGTAATACGCTTTCAAACATAAAGTATTCTTTATTTTAATTTTAAATTGCCTATCATTTAACTTTAAAATTTCCTCTGGAATTTTATTATAGTAGCGTACACAGTTACCGATATATGATTTACTGATCTTACTTAATCTAGTTTGTGGCGGTACAATTTTATTTTTATTTCTTGTATTACGACAATGAATATCAGAGTTTCTTAAATAGGAACTGGAATTCTTACGTACATACATTATATTGTCAAATATGTACTGCGAAGGAAGCGTAAGAATGCCAATTTCCTTAAACAATTCTCGTAGGGATTCATGACTTCGCAGTTTATATATTGCTCTTATAGCCCTTTTTTGTAACACAAAGATAGTTTCAATGTTAGCGGCTTGCCCCATAACAATAATCCGTAGGACATTATGCTGTGAAAGTAACTAAAATACACAAGCCTGGCTGTAGTAACATCGGTCAATTGTCGAATTTTTCGAACAGCGTATGCCGCTGAGCTAAGTTTACTAGCCAGTGCTAGTATATGTGGATCCCATTGAACGGTTGCGTCGAGTGTAATCCCTAAGAAAACTGTTTCAGTTACATAATTAAGCTTTTCATTATTTAGAACAACATCGTGTTTAATACTTTTTACATTAGGCAAAGAGAATTTAATACATTTAGTTTTTTTAGAATTCAGCACTAAATTGTTTGACGTAAACCATTTATGAACCTGATGTCCGCCGAACCCAAAAGAATTAGAAATATGGAAGAAAGAGGATTATTTTATAAGAATTTTCACATATCTATTGATTTACTAACTTTTATATGATAGCTAGTATTTGCAAATACGTGATCAATAATCGGGTTTCTCATAAAATAAAAGCAATAAATTATTGATGTCTTAATTGTTTATCGACTGAGTTGGACGGTGTGCAAGATTCGCCTGGCACACGCACCGAACCGAGGTCGATGTCTTGTAGCATAGGCATTCCAATGAAATTTCATGCACTCTACCTATCTATCTGCTTAGTAGGTAAGTACGTACAGTCAGCACAAAGTAAGGAGTTATGGAAAATCATGGTATCTAGAAGGTGATATTCAACGCTACATAAAGTGATCTTAGAAATCGTAAACTTGAAAACTTCGTATCGTAATTCAATCATCATCAAAGCCTACGAAACGGTGCTTTTGATTGAAACGCTGCTGAACTTAGGGCCCCTCAAACGCCGGCCTAAACGCATGATCATCATCATCCTCTGCCTGTTCTTATACCAAATCGGTTGGGGTCGGCGCAACTAGTTTTGTTAAAGCACAAAATCATGTAGCAAATGATTTGGCAATGTTTTATGACCGACCGCCTGCCTGACATCAACCCTCTTTGGGAATGCGATTGTAGGTGGTATCATGCGGTTGACCATAGTCGACAGATATTCAGCCGATGTCATAAGCTCTACGTCGCCTTTTACGAAACACCCTGAGTAGAATAGGGGTGGCAGAATTCTGAGCCGCTACCACACGGCAACTTCTACCCTGCCTACCCTACCGCTACCATACCATAGACCGCGATACATGTCACTTCTTAATATTTATATGTTTTTCTTTTCCAACCTCGATAAAGTGTGTTCCACTTAGCGGTGCGACATGGCCGGATCGCCTGTTGCTGTTGGGTCGCTGCCAGACACTTGAGAACACAAGATTTTCAGTATCGAGTAGAGTAAGTATATGCCCTCGTTTGAGAGGAGACGGTATTTGGAAATGGAAATAATAGACATAGAAAAAATAGCTAGTGAAAACGAGTAAACTGGGCTAGACAAGCTTAGAACGAAAGAATGAATACCTAGAGAAAATTTCAAATCCTTGCCAGTAGGTAACTATGTCTAAAGAACTGAATAGTCGCAAACGCTTTTAAGTAGTGTAGGAATTGTTATTGTAGAGGACGAAACGCATACCATGCCTCGCAGATTCGCACCAGTGTTCCATATGGAGGCAGTTTAAAACTTCAACCGTCGTAAGGTCACTTCCTTACCTGAAGAGCATTAGCGAAGTAGGCCAATACTAATGTTGCAAGCATACTTTACATCTATCGTTCTCTTTTAGTTCAGCGCAAAAACTGTACTATAAGTAGGTATAAAATATTTATCAAAATTACTAGCAAAGCGCTAGACTGCTTGACGACAATACTGAGAAGGTAGGTATGCTGTCTTTTGACATTTTGATTTACTAAAGGCTCAACACAAAGTTTTAGAATATTCTACTGAATTCTTGTAAGTACAGGTTAATGACAATAAATTAGTAAAAGTCGATCGTCTGATTGGGTAAGAATTGGAAACGGAATGAAAGAGTATTAAACGTACACATGAACAACCTACGTCACAGTAAAATTCTTTAGACTTTTTAGTAGTATTGTCCAATTAATAAAGCAAACTCCAATAAATAGCTCACCGCTGCGCGTGCGTCTCACGCCAACCCCGAAGAGTAACTCGAGTTGTTGCTAGAAGTGATACCACATCAGGATAGGTAGGCAATAGACGGCTGAAGAACTCTGGCACAAGGGTTCAGCGTGTCATTGGACGAGCCCACTTGAAAAGAAGAAAACAGACGAAACATACCTAGATAAATTCTTTAAGATTTTCAGAAGTACTGTTCAATCAATCGAGCAAACAACTCCAATGGCTGACCGCTGCGCGTGCGGCTGACGCATTTCAAAGATGCGCGACGACGGCCATTTTTTTTCCACTGGTCCCGACCTGGCACCGAGCCAAAGACGCCGCTTGGCAAAACGCCAAGACGGCAAATCACCCCCTCTAGTGGTTAGGACGGCGAGCGATCGTTTCGACTCGATAGACGTAGAGGTGGCATGACAGAGCAACACGCATTCTTCTTTTTGGATCGGGACTTAAAACAGAGACCAGTATACAATCCAAGTGGCTTGATTCTTGCATAATGTGTCAAAAATCAAAGTTAAATAAAATACCACTTTGAAGAGATCATAACCAAGTTCTTTTTTAATAGTTATGAAGTCAAATATGTTTACTTAAGTTTTCTGTCAAATTTCTATCATACATAAAAGCTATCGGTGAGCTCTTTGAGAGCTGCACGTAGAATCAGTCCATTGCATTATTTAGGTAGGTACCTACTCATCACCAGATTTTTTATAATTTCGGTGTATTGCCATCAACCCAGTCAACACTATTATCTAGGACGACGGGGCTTCTTACCTCATGTTGCGCAAAATCTTGCCAAACAAAAAACACTTTTATTAAGGCTCTGTCATATTTCTCAGTACGTCTGCCATTTGTCATAAAGTTCGGAAGTCATTCTACACCTAAATTGTCCCATTTCGATTGCCATACCAGCACACGTGCGCATACGCAAGTAAGCTGAGATCCTTTGGCAGCTGGCGGCGGCGCGCGTGACTCACACTGCGAAAGTTTAATTGCATATGGCTTGTAGAGTGTTATTGTCGCCATTTTGTTTTTCTTTCCTTTTTGTAGATGTAGCTCTTGTAAGTTTCGACTGTTATGTTAGAGGGGTTCGTTGAGAAACCACCTGTCCAAGATAAACTTATTATCCAAAGAGAAAAAATCAGCTTTTGTGATGCATGATAGAGAGTTTCAATAAAAATGTTGGTACAACGAAATTTCAAGTCAGGTTTTACGGTATTCTTTGCAGCCTAAATTAGATTTGTATATTACAAATTTGGATGAAAATAGTCCCAAAATACTCTGATAAACTGAAAAGAAAGCTTGAAAGAAAACAGGATAAAACAGAATATTGATAGACATTTACTGTTCCCGACACACAACTCACGTAACATGTCCAACTAAAAGATGAATCGCCCTACTTTTGGCGCCTACAGAGAATTGCGATAGCTCCAATAGTTCTTTCATCAACAGACGTAAGACCAAAACCTACTTAAATAAATGCAACTATGTACATGCCGTGTGATGCTGGCCTAGAATAGCATCACTCCATTTTCTATGCAACTTGCCCAATCTTCCATAAAGCCATCAAAATCCCAAGTGAGTAAATGTTTTTTTTTCACCATAAACTTGAGAGGGCAGCTGCTTGAGGGAGGGACGGCAACAGCTGCGCGCGCGCACACTCTCGTAAATAAGATTAGCTGCGCGACATCTCTTAATGGCCACAGGAGAGGGGATTATTAAAGGAAGCACGAGTCAAACTAGCGCCGCCAAAAAATGAGTTCAATTTAAAATACTTTATTGTACACAAGGGTATAAAATGAAATTAATACAAGACTTAAAATAAATGTACATAAGACAACCTTAGGGTACAGAAAAAGGGTAAATTCATGCACTAACCTATGGAAATGCAATATTTTCTCAGATTGATTTAAATCCAGATCCTTTAATTCAGTATTCTACTAATGCTTTTTTAGAGATACCAAGATACGCAAATTCATGAAAAGGGTGCTTTGTTACAGGTACAAACTGTGCAAAAAACGGCCGCTTTCAGCATCATTTCTGTTGACATCATCAACTGCCATAGGGGGGAGAATGCAGGGAGTGGTCGTCTTAACTCTAGAATTTATTTTCTAAACTGCCTAAAACTGATTATTGATACCTAAATCCCAATTGTATCGAGAAACAAAATAATGAGGGCGGCGCCACCTTACTCAGGGAGTACCTTAATGTCAACAGGAGGAGCGGGGATTATTAACTAAGAGTACGAGATGAAAAGTGAATTATTGGGCAGTAGATAGTGAGGACGGAAGTACGGAAGGAGATTGACATACGGATTGAGATTCAATGGGGTGGAAGTAGAGAGAGCGTTTTTAAATCTAGGGGTACCTACCTAATTCAAAGCGAAAAAATTAATTTGCGATTAATAGACATTTTATAAGCCTGAAGTGAAGCTACAACCTTTCCCTTAAATCAGCTTCTTCTTCTACGAGTTCAGCTGATCGCTAACATTAATTTGAGCACAAAATTATATTTCCTTTTCCATTATTACAAGCTATTTACCTCAGTGAAAATACTTTTCAAACTTCAGTATTGGTTTCAGGTAAAATTCTATAATACTACTAGGTATCTAATACATGCTTCTGAAATTGATCTATGCTAGAGTTGGTAGGTAAAAAAATCTGAAACATTCACGTGTTTATCACGAAGGTGACCATTAAAAATACATGTAGGCCGTTACCTACAAATTAAAAAAATTGCTACTTAGTTCTATTTCTGCTACAAAGTCAAATCATCCACTCAATCTACTTACCTACACTTGCAAAACCCAGTCCTCTGTCATCTTTGCTAATAAAAGACCGGAGTAGAAGCCTATAGTCTTATTCCAACAACATCAAGCAAACTGCCCTAGCTACTTAATAGTAGGCCTGTAGTTGACGGACAGCAACTTTTCCGATCGATCGACTTGGTAATGAAGTTTCTTGGAAATACAATGTTGTGTTTCTTAAACGCTGAACGATACACACCTGTGTCGCGGTGGCGGAATTTTGAATAGATTGAATGACTTTTTTCGTGTAATTTGCTATGTTTTACAGTCACATTCTTGTTTGCCACGACGGAACAGAGACGAGTTTTTGCGTTTGGCGTGAGACATTGTTTGTGTGTATTGCAAATCAATGTTAACAATTATCTCCAAAACCACTAATCCAATTTTGATGCGGTTTTCAGTGATAATTTAAGATTTGATTGGTGCATGTTCTTAGACAGGTGTAACGATAACAACACTAGTGGGTGCTGCAGTAAACCGTGGCTATTATCACCGTTTAAATAGGTAATGTTTTTAGGTACTTGTCTTTTTGGAAATCATCGTCATGTAACATTTACCTACCATACCAAAGTGTGTCTGCAAATAATGTTGGTCTTCACAGACCAAGACCAGCCCCAAGGTTCGAGCATAGTCACGTTAAAACTCTCCAGAGACTGGTGCTGCAAACTTTTATATCACGTACAACCACTAACTTTTGTACTATCGGTTCATCTGTCTCGGGAGTGTATTCCATTTACATAGCTAGTAGTACTCGTTATCGGATCTGGTCTTTAAAAATAAATCGGAAATTATCCCATTTCTGCTTGAGGATGTCAAATCAGGTAAGGTAAATCCGAGGAATAGGCAGCAGCGTTTCCTGTGAAAGCAAGCGTAAAGAGTAATGGAAAAACACTACCTACACCCCTAACCGTGAACCTGTAGTGTACTCTTAAACTACGTCTTGAAGACTGTAGTCTCAACTCAAGAACTTACAGTAAAGAATGTTGAAAATCTCCATCTCCAGTGAGAGTGGTGCGTGCCGGCTTGACGGGAGGCGCGCTAAATATAGCCCGGCGTGTGCGCGCGCCGTGCGTGTGTGCTCTAGCGCAGCTATGCTCGCCTGGTGCTTGCGGGAGCACTGAACTTGGGGGTTCAAGTACTGAAAGCTGAAAACAGTTCTATACACCTGAATTTGAATAAACAAATGTCAGCTTAGAATGTCTGGTGCTGGCTTGGAATGGCCGCCACCTCAAAACTACCCAAGGGTGTCGGAAAACGGGGACTAAGGGATACTAACATGATATAATCCCTGGGGTCCCTGGAGGTGGACTGTTTTGGATTGTTATGTTATGTGAGCAACCACAGTGTCTGTCCTCTGGCGCAGCTATGCTCGCCTGGTGCTTGCGGGAGCACTGAACTTGGGGGTTCAAGTACTGAAAGCTGAAAACCGTTCCACTTGAATTATTTTTTATATCAACTTAGAATGTGTAGTGAAAGCTTGTAAGCTCAAATCTACCCAAGGTTGTCGGAAAGAGGGACTAAGGGAATGAGCAGCAGTGTTCCCTGTACCTGGAGATGGACTGCTGTGATTTGTTATGTTATACGAGCAACCGCAGTTTCTGAGATCTAGCGCAACTATGCTGGTCTGGTGCTTGCGGGAGCACTGATATTGGGGGTTTAAGTATAAACTAAAAACCGTTGCACCTGAGGCGGTATGATATACTTAGTCGTGTGATGCCGGATTATCGTAGCATCACACCTTATCTACCAAAGATTGTCCTGAAAAGCGACTTGGGAATAAATTCCTCAAGGGATTGAGCAGCAGGGACCCCTGTGAATAAGTCAACGTGGTGAGTATGGAAATCCCTCAACATAGGATCTCCAGCATTAGACTATTGCAGCTGGTTATTTTATGTTTGAAAGGGTCGTGTGAGTGTGCTCTATTACAGCTATACTCGCCTGGTACCTGCGGGAGCACTGAAATTGGGGGTTCAAGTACTGAATGCTGCAAAATTATTCCACCTGAGGCGGTATAAATAAAATCGCCGTCTTGGGATAGCAGCACCCTCAATCAAATCTATAGAAGGGTGTCTGGGGGGTTCAAGTATTGAAGTTTGAAAACCGTTACATCTGAGGCGGTACTAATAAATTCGCAGTGTCTTATAAAGTGACTGTGTGATTAATTCGTCCAGCCCCCTGGAAACGTTGCTGCCCCCAGCAACGTTTCCTATAAATGTTACAAGCGTGGTGAGTATGGCAAATACCAACAAGGAAAATCTAAGAGATACATTAATTTAGGAAATGGGCAGCAGCGATGCCTGTGAGTGAAGGTATCATTTAGCATTATAATTGCAAATTCATCTGCTAAGCGTGAGTACCTATAGCCATTAACCTAATGTAATGATTGAAATCTATTGTTCTTGGATAACTATAAGCAACTTACAAATTATTAGAAAGGAGATCTCCTGGATGCAATTCATACCTTTCTATAGGTATGAATAGCAAAGGCAGTAGCCGTTCAGTAAAGAGCCAGGAGTAATACTAGGAATCTGTAATTAGTCATCTATAAATAAGTGCGTTTATCAGAAGCAACTACGTAGCTATCTAGGTATATTGTTAAAAAAGGGTATATCAAAACGGTGACATGAAAATATTCGTGATCAAACCCTGACCATAACGATCTATGGACCCGCTTTTACTATTGTTTAGGTACCTATGTAATTAAAACAAAAATAGAGAGTCATTTTGAAAATTCTGCATGGCCTACTTTGTAACTTTTTACCATTTAGGCTAATTGACAATACATTTCTGGCTCCCAGATGTTGAAATAGTAGACCGTAGACGTAACCAGAGAAGTATTTACGAATCTGTTCTTCAAAGAAACAAATAAGGTTTCTCTTATGATTCAACAATTCCATGTCCCCACCATACGATGTTGAAATAGTAGACGTAACCTAAGGAGCTTTTTTACTAAGTTCTTTCAAGAAACGAATACAGTATCTCTTATGATTCAGCATTTCCATATCCCCAGCGTCCTTTCTCACTCCAGACACCGGATATGTTTTTTCGCACATGTTTGTCAGGCGTTCATGTGCCGGCAGTAAAAGCCCAGTTTACACACGCACCTTAGATTTCTCCGGTATTCCGCCCAATCCGGGTTTTTGACGACAAGAGTTTACTAAACCCCGTACTTACACTGCATATCATATATAGCTCATGTCGCATTATCAAGCTATGGTTGTTACAGGTTGTCATTAGCATGGCGTCGTGGTTTTCACGTTTAAATGTAACTGCTCAGGCTTCAGACTCGTAGTGATAAAAAAATCTCGACTTTACTAAATTATTATGAATGTTTATTAATTGAAATGAAAGTAGAGTTGTGATACTCCCCACTATTTTTAAATTCAGCAATCTGAAGCTATGTCCAATGTATACTTTTGTTTGAAACTTTTCTTCGAAATATTAAAAGAAAATTTGGGCCTCCAATTTTTTTTTTCATTTTTCGAAGTAAAGTTTCAAACAAAAGTTGTTCAGTTTTGTGAGTAGATTACACCCTCAAGAGATTTGTACTTAATTAAATGTAACCCTATATATCAATACAGGAAAGCCGCGAATTACGAAAATGACTTTTACGAACCGCAATATTTTCCGGTATATGTACGACCCACCTAAAAGCCCCGTGAATCATTAAGCAGCCTAAACGCGATAAAAGGTGCCGAGGTGTTGGCATTAAAGTTGTATTTTATTTTTCAGCCTCTTTTCTCTGCTGCGGACCAACGCTAAGATGTGTGTCATGAAGTCGTGATGCCGATGATGAGTATTACCGACCTACTCTTACACTTACGTATTTTTCGTAGAACTATAATAAAATGAGTAAGTATCATTCATTCAAGGTGGATGAATGATTTCGTCTCTAGCGTAGGAACTGACTGTAGGTATAAATTGGACTAAGAATTTATGATCTATGCAAGGATTGCTTTGCTATACCTAGTTCTATGATCAAAATTGTAAATAAGTGCCTATGAATAACACAATAAGTTACTATAGTGAAAACAACCTGCATTGTACAGGATAAGCAAAACTAATGTAGACGAATCGCTGAATTAAATAAAGTATTCGTAGCCGTTGAGTAACATGATGTGGTTAGAATTACCTAACCTAACCTAAGAACAAACAAAATAAAAGTTATTTATTCGATCCTAAACAATCATAGAAAGCTTATCGAAATTTTTGTCTAAAATGTGCCTTATCCAAAGCTCGTCTGGCTAGAAATCCAAACCGCTTCCGATTAATTAGGAATACTAGCAAGCCGCAATCACGCCAGCGGTTCATACCGCCGCACATTATGTGCTTGCATCAATCACACACACACATACACACACACACACACAAACACACGTGTCGATACGAGACCGCCATGTTGCAGCCTGTGTATATTGCAAACGGGCACGCACACACGCGTAAGATGCTATGTGATATGTGGCTATATGTTGCGTCGGACACACACTAAGTTTGTTTTATTGCGATAGCCACACGTACTAGAAGTATATGATAGCCAGACTGGGCTAGAAAACATGAAAAATGTTAAATGAACGCTTTTCACATACCCTAATTAGGAAAATAGTTTATTATTATTATGCTTCTCATGAAATATACACATCATTTTCCAGGTTCATATATAAAATCTACATAGGTAATATTTTATTTCACTTCAAACATACATTACGACAAAGGTAAAAAAATAATTTACTTAATTTTATTTACCTAATACTTATTACAATTCACAATGTCTTCAGGTAAAGTCCCAAGGCGACAATGCATGAAATTCAATTTAAATATTCACTTATAATAAAATATATCGAACAGTATCTAGTACAAAAACTTTCACCAACAGTATCTAGTACACAAACTTTTTACCCAACTAAATTCTAACCCTCTCTACGCGAACTACTTACAAACGCACACATCTACACACAGCCGCGCAGCAGCAGTGACCACATACCCGCACACACGCGCGCAGTCGGCCATCTTGGATGCGCGTAGGCAGCCGCCAGCGGCACGTGCGGGCTATTTTGGGCGGCGCCCGCCTTGCCCGCGTCACCTGCCTCGGCAAGCTGTAGAATTCGTTTCGTAGATGGGCGGGTGAGTGATTTTTGATGGAATCTTAGTACCTATATGGCATCATACAAAACTGCATCCATTTAAAACGTTTTATGATTCTCTTCAATTGAATGTAGACCTGCGGCAAAACGTATTTTTAATCAGTTTATAAAATAGTTTACTTGTTGTGCTTTCTTCAAGCTGTAGGTATACTTAAAATTAAGGTTAAAATAAGCTTCTTGTACTTGGATAAAAAAAAAGTATATTTGGTTGTAGAAATATCTTGATCCTTGCGCCTCTTCTGCGCTAGCTAGTCTTTGCCCACATACCCGCCGCCGACAAACTTTACATTTTCCATTTTGATGGCGGTTTTTAATGAGCCGTTTACTATGAGGCGGATTAGACGCCGCTGGACGTGTTACTTTCATAAACAAAATATATAAACATTAGTTTTTCAACAACACTTTTCCACATGTCGTAAAACTTTTTTACTGCTTCACTTATTGATGATTGCTGAACGCGAAATTTTGATCGATACTTCAGCTTTTATGTGTTTCTGCACTTCCAGTATGTAATGCTAGGTACCTATAGCACAAAATAGAGAGTTTACAGAAGGTTCATTTGACCCTATTCAGGATTTTTGCGATTGTCATTTGTTACGTAGCCAGGGTTGCTTCTGTCAACAATCTTAAAGTATAATAATATCAAAACAGGAAAATCAAAAAAATTAAACGTTAAATTATGATTCTGTGCCAATTTTAATCCAAGAAATATGACGTTCGTGGCTGGTAACCAACTTCTTAGTTCCCTAGACTTCCCCTGAGATTCCGGTTGCGAGCCATCTGTACATCCACCCCGTGCACCGTTTCCCTAATTTGTACCTATAGGCACATTACTACACTCGACTTCAAAAAAATCGCACGTCCGTAAAAATAGGCTTCAAGCACTGGTAATCCTTAAGACAAGCAGTTATTCGTAGCAATATTGGTATCATTTGAGAGCCCTATAAAAACTCTTTAATAAAATATCCATTTCATTTGAATAAAGAAAAAGCTTGACACTTCACGTCACTGTGAATGACAATGGAACTGATTCTATTTTGTTTTTTGGTATATATTGTTTTGTTTTTTGGGTATAAAAGGGTCGATACAGCTTATTTGGGGATAAAATTTGCTACCAACAGTCGAAGAAGACACAGAAGAATATCTTTCATCAGAAAAACGTCCTTGAAGATGGACACTACAGCTGCTGAAGCCGCCCAAGTTATCGCACTACTGCAATCAGGACTACGTCAGTGTGATGTTGCTCGGCAATTGCACTTGAGTCGCTTTTCTGTTCGAAGAGTGTACCAGCGGTTCCTGCAGACCGGTGGCTTTGTCCGAAAGCGTGGGTCTGGTAGAAATCGCTGCACTTCTGCGAGAGATGACCGGTTCGTCGTATCGAAATCTTTGAGAAATCGGTTCTCTAATGCTGTTGAGTTGCAACAGCAGCTTCAAGCAGTTAGTAGAAGGGCCGTGAGTGTCTCTACAGTTAGAAGAAGATTAAAGGAGAGAAATATTGTGGCTAGAAGACCTGCCACGGGTCCAAAATTAACCGCAGCGCATCGGCGAGCACGCTTGCAATTTGCTCGCGCCCACGTTAATTGGACCCTGGACCAATGGAGAACTGTTCTCTTCTCAGACGAAACGAGTGTGCCTTTTCTGCAACGATAGACGCAAAAGAGTATACAGAAGACAATGGGAACGTTTTGCCCAAGCCTGCATCCAAGAAACGGTAGAATACGGGGGCGGTTCCTGCATGTTCTGGGGCGGCATATCTGCCGATGGCAAAACAGAACTTTCTTGCGTCTCTCGGACCGGCGGTGCTCGCGGGCAAGGTTCGATGACTGCTCACCGGTACATCACAGAGATCCTGGAAGAACATGTGGTCCCCTATGCTGGATTTATTGGCGACGGGTTCACATTAATGCACGATAACGCTCGCGCGCACACTGCTGGTATTGTGCAAGGCTACCTTCTAGAGGTTGGGATCCCTGTCATGCAGTGGCCAGCGAAAAGTCCAGATCTGAACCCGATAGAGCACCTCTGGGACCAGCTGAAACGCAAGGTTAGATCCCGTGATCCCGCTCCCGCGACTCTTCAGGAGCTCCAAGACGCCGTTATTGAGGAATGGGACAGTATCCCTCAAGAAGAGGTCCTAAAGTTGGTGCGATCCATGAGGGAGCGCATGGAAGACGACATTAGGGCTAGGGGGGGTAACACTAGGTTTTAGGTTAGTTTTAAGCAACTTTGTTCTGAATTCTGATAAATTAATCAGATTTCATTAGGGTTTTTAACCTTCGTATACCCGCGCCAATATTTGTGACACCTATACCCGCGCACGGTCTCACAGACCGAAAGTTTAAAACCTCGATTCATACGATTTTTCTAAGAAAGCAATATAAATAAAGTTGGACATTAAAAGTAAAGGATATAATGAAAAAATATACAGGGAGTAACAGAAAGGGTATTACAAGCCGAAAGCCGGCGAAGGTACTCATGAAACTGAACAACTTTCCCCATGTAACATGGGTCGAAATATGAAAAAAAAATTTGGACGTCCCATACAAAATCGCCGGTCAGGTGACTGATTTACTATGGGAGGTCCAATTTTTTTTTCATATTTCGACCCATGTTCCATGGGAAAAGTTGTTCAGTTTCATGAGTACCTTCACCTCCTTTCGGCTTGTAATACCCTTTCTGTTACTCCCGGTATATCATATAATCTCTTTGTATTTAATTATTTATTAGACTATCCGTTTTATACAAAATGCTCAGAGTTTTTTCGTATGTACTACAAAAACAGATCCAAAACGTTTCTTTCATCTAAAAAAGAAAAATAAACCTCTAAATTTCATAAAACACTTAAAGTACCAATACAAAATCACAGACAGACACAGTTTTCAGTCTCACCATAACAGTCAGGACATACCATAATAGCATGTTCCCAACAAAAGTATTTTTTGCAAGTGGCACAGTTATACCGTGTTTTTCGTCTTCATGGAGTTCTCGACGGCCGTTTGCGACGTTGGAGACGTTCACGTGGCAATGGCCTCTCTAACGTGGTGTCGGATGCCACCTGCGACAACAGGTGGGGCGATGGGTGGTCACTCTGGTGAGTGACATGGTTGTCTGGTTCAGTAGTCCAAGAAAAACTTCACGCTGCGGCGAGGTCGAACCAGCCGGGTGATTCCCCTTTGGGGGAGGCCCAGCTAGTGTCCGTCAGCCAGCGGCGGCTCGTTACATCTGGAGAGTCGTGTTCGGTAGTTGGCTGCCTCATCCTCTTCGCGAGGTGGTCCCGAATTAGCGGTCATATCGAGTAAGCGGTGGTAGCCGGGCGTTTCTGGGATTGTGCCCACGATCCTAACTACTCGACGTGGAGTAGTAGATGTGGTCAGGTGATGGCCACTATTGGCTACGTCAGGCTGTGCTAGGCAGCACCACCCTATCTGGGTCCCAGAGCCTCCAGTTCGCCCCTGGCGGCCATGACCCCGCCGTATGAAGAGATCAGGCGCTGGAGGCTCTTTTCGACGATTGAGGTCGCGTCCGCCCCCATGCGGAGCACGACCTGGACCTCAGTAAGGGTCCTGATTGCGCTGTTCAGGAACTTTCTGTCCTCTTCTAGGACGGCTGCTCGTGCGCTCTCTTGTCTTGGAGCCCGTTGGTGCTCCGGCTTCTCCCCATGAGGTGAGGTGAACCCTAAGTGGTGCCGACCACATCCAACGGACCCGTGGGTGGCTCTTCGCGTAGCTGGCCTGGTGTTTCCACGTCCTGGGGGTCGGGGGCACTCAGAGCTGTATTCTTCCAACAAATTCTTCTATTCCGGCGTAGAATATAAACTGTAAAATAATAATATAGGTTAAGATATATATACACAATAAATAACTCAAAGAAAAAACGAGTAAACAATGTAAATAAAAAGTTTATACTTACCCAAAAAGTTACACCTTTAGGGTCAGTTCCCACAGAAGGCGACGAGACGAGACGCGACGCGACGATGCAATGTCAATTTCAAGCGGCATCAAGATGCAACGCGCGGCGCCGCTCGATGCATCTTCATGTCGCTTCCGGCCGCTCGGTGCTGCTTGTCAGCTTGTCAATTCACTTTAGTAGTTCAAGAGCTTGATGTATGTGGAGGTTATGTGATATGATAGCTTTGTATGAGCTTCGATCGGAACGGAACGGAAGACTGTGTTTCTCTTAGAGCCCAAAATTCTTTTATTTTATTTTAATAGGTATATTTTTGAAGTTAACAGCTACATTTACGATACAAAATATTATAGATAACTACTTTTAAAAGCCACTTAGTACAAGCCAACATATGTAGTTTAGTCGTTTTTTGACCTGTGGTTTGCTTGTGAGTCAAGTAAATTAAGTATTCTTTAAATTTCTGGGAATAAGCAACAGTTTTCTGTGTGTACAACACCTTGCACTACGCTCGCCAATATGCTTGTTTGGCAGAAAATAGCTCATGTCCAAACAGTGTACTGTTGTGGCTGTTAAGTTTCTAAATTTAAAGTAAAAATGCTGTCAGATAGATAGATAGTGTAGCTTTATCTACATCTTTCTCTTCGTCTAGGACACCGAGACGTCCAACGACGAGATGATCTCTGGTGCCAGAGTTAACGACCATGGACGTCTAAGTAACACAGCAACCGGGACCGACGAATTAGCGCCTGTTAATTTATCAATTATCATATAATTCATAACATCTGAGCCTTTGTACGTGGCGGGCGGAAGAATGACATATGTCCATGAATACATATATCTGAGCCAAATAGTCTCCTTCCAGGCACGAGAAGACAAACAAGTTACGAGATGCACCGAAAAAGCCTGGAGGAGCGAGGGAACAAATGAAAGGCGAAATCGCAAAATCATGTGCATTCTCCCGATACTCACTTATGGGGCACAGAACGTGGCCTTTGACAAAGCTCAGAAGACCAGCTTTAATATCTCAGCGAGTAATGGGGCGCAGTATACTAGAAAACTCTGACTCGGAAACTGAAACCCGTAGATTAGGTCAGAAATACTAAACTGCGTCCCAAAACGCAAATTGCCGATGTGGCACGTGCAGCCGCGAAGCTCGAATGGGATTGAGCTGGTCATGTCTGCCACATGCCAAGCGAAACTATGCGCTAAAACCATCACTGAATGGAGCCCCAGTGCCGGTACCAGTGATGAAGGGAGGGAGGCCTTTGCCCAGCAGTGGATCCTGACGACTAAATAAGTTATGTTTAAATGGTTGATAGTAGCATTTGTAGAGCAAGGTAGGCGTAGGTTACAGACAGGGTGTAAAGGTGTAAGTTCGTCAGGTGTGGCTAATAGTCATATGAAAGTCGAACGCGTCTGTCGCACTCCTTGAATGGCACATGCACTGGCACAACGTGGTGACCGAAAACTTTGCTGGCATGATTAGAGAATAAAATCGAAAAATCTTTCGTGTATGTTAATTTTGTCCTCACGTACAATTCCCGATCAGCTGTTAATACGCTATTTAATTACTTAAAAATTTTAACTGTCAATAAAACAAAGAAAAGCAGTATTTAACAAAGAGCATTCGATAAAAGAACGCTCGTTGGAGTTTAATTCCTTTCTACAGAAAATGGGAAAAATTGTGGTAATTAATAAACCTTAAGGTACTTGTGAGTTTTTTTAATATAATTATTATTAAATTCTTTATTGTTCACCATTAAATACACAGTTATACATACAATTGAAAAACAAAGGCGAGTTTATCTCTATAAGAGATTTCTTCCAGCCAACCTAGCGTGGATGAAAATCGAGGAGTATACGGGAGCATTAGAAAATAAAATATGAACAATTTTTAAATAAAATACATTAAGTTAAATAAATAAAACAGAAACATGTTGCAAGAATATATACCTACTAAATAAATTCGAATACACATATAAATAGTAAAATAAACTTATACGATAAACGTTTAATAATAATAGTTTGTACATAAATAAAATTAACAATTTTGTTTTAAATGTAGCAACAGTGGTACATTTTTGTATAGATTTAGGCAGTTTGTTTAATATCTATTAGGTTTCATATAAAAATCGGGAAAAAATTGGTTAATCTGCATTTTTTGTTCACGCCGGGTTTTAAATTAACGGTAAGTAAGTATTACGTAATTTTTCTATGAAAATACAAAATCTGTGAATCTGTCATGTCATGACCAATTTAATAGGTTATCATCGATTTATCCGAAAAAGATACCAAAATCACTTAAAATATAAGTATTATGAATAACTTGCGGCCCGTCTCTGGTGTTCCATTCTAGGTATGTCACATCCTGGATATCTAACTGCCAGTTGAATGGCCTCAACTTTGAAGTTAATACCTTATCTCTAATAATTTTGGTGGGATACAACACAGGTCCGGTCGGCCGCTGGTATTACCGACGAGCTTAGTGTGGCTGTAGGCTTGCACCAAGGGTCGGCTTTGAGTCCTTACTTCTTCCTGTTGATAATGGACACTTTGACGTCGGACATACAGGAAGAGGCACCCTGGTGCATGCTGTTCGCCGACGACATTGTACTCGTCGGTGAAAGTGGGCATGAGTTACAGAGCAGACTGGAAAAATGGCGGAAAAGCTGGAGAGTGTTGGCCTGAAAATCAGCAGAACCAAGACTGAACAAAATGTTTTGTGATTTCGGCGGTCTCTCCGGCTATGCTCCGGTAGCGCTGAATGGCGTAACCTTAGCAGTCTGCTCCGACTTCAAGTACCTGGTTCACTTCTGCAAGGCGATGGAGAGATAGACCGGACTATCAACGAATAAATGGACAGGATAAATGCAGGATGGATGAAATGGCGACAGGTCACGGGCACAGTGTGTGACCCCCGAATGCCCCGCAAACTGAAGGGCAAGATTTACAAGACGGTGGTCAGACCTGTCGTCATGTATTGATCTGAGTGTTGGCCTACAAAGATGACGGATGAAAGACGATTACATGTATCTGAGATGAGAATGTTGAGATGGATGTGTGGTGTGACAAGAATGGATAAAATAAGGAATGAGTATATTAGAGGATGTTTAAAAGTTGCACCTGTGACAGAAAAGATGAGAGCTAGCCGTTTATCGTGGTATGGGCATGTTATGAGGAGGGATGGAAATCATGTGACGCAAAAGGTAATGAATATGAATGTGGATGGACGCAGAAGGAGAGGAAGGCCTAAAAAAGTTTGGATGGATTGTGTTAAAGATGATATGAATCAAAAAGGGGTAAACGAAGATTTGACGGCTGATAGAGATGAATGGAAGAGAAAGACATATTGCGCCGACCCCAAATAAATTGGGATAAGGGCAGGCAGATGATGCTGGTGATTTTCATCGGGTACTCTAAACCCTCAATGACCATGTGCTAGCAAAAGCGGCCCGTAATGGTGAACAATTTTTACAATGAAGCCATCACCGTATCTCTTATAGTTTGGATAAGATGCTGGTGGTCTACATTAGGTACTTTAGACCCTCGATGACTATGTGCCAGCCGAAGCGGCCCGTAATGCTGAACAATTTTTACAATGAAGCCATCAAATATCTCTTATCTATACTTTGAATGGGATGCTGGTCATCTACATCAGGTACTCCAGACCCTCGATGGATGACCATGTGCCAGCAGAAGCGGCCCGTCATGGTGAACAACTTTTTCTATGAAGACATGACCGCATCTCTTATAGTTTTGATGGGATGCTGGTGGTCTTCATCAGGTACTCTAGATCCTCGAGGGATGACAAAAAGTGGTCCATGTCCGTTTTTAATATGCTAGTAATATCAGTGCCAAAATTTTTTGGAAATCGGCCCAGTAGTTTCGGAGTTTATCGATTACATACAAACAAACAAAGAAACAAATAAAAAAAAAAAAAAACAAACAAATCTTTAATCTTTATTATATAAGTGTAGATTAGTGTAGATAATGTAGAAGTCTAGATAATAATATAAGTGTAGATGTAGATAGTGTTGAAGCGTAGATATAAATGTAGATTTATTGTATGGGGCTTCGGGGCCACCATAATATGCTATAATGTTTCAAGACTTTCCCAACTTCAGGCTCGTAGACCATAAAGTGACAGGTATTTGATGGACAATGTCAGTCATCATCATGCGGCCTCTTGACATTGCAGCTCGTTGTATCCCAATGCATCCCGATGCCGCTTGACGCCTCGCGACGTCGCGCTGCAACAAGATGCAGCGCGCGGCGTAGCGCTACGCCGCGCTACATCGAGCGACGCGACGCGGCATTTTTGCTCAATTGCCGAGCACAAGGCCGCTCTACGTCGCTCGTTGCAGCTTGTTGTAGCGCGACGCCGCGCAACGCCGCGCGAAGCAGCTTTCAGTCTTGGTAAATTGCAAAGTAGAGTGTTGCCGTTTTAGCTAATTATTACAGAATTGTGTGTAAAATCCTCTACTCTTTCCTTTCTAGAGGTATATAGTATTTAATTTTTATTGGTTTATTTTGATTAAAATCTACATTTCAGGTCAAAATAAAGACCAAGCGCGGCGGCTCATAGTGCGCCGTCAACGTGACAGCGTCGTTCATAGTATGACTGGTTTGTATGGGTTTATATGGGGATGCCAGAAAAAAGGGTGGCACGCCGCGTCGCGCCCTCAATACTATGAACGACGCTGTCACGTTGACGGCGCACTACGAGGTCGCAGCGCTCGGTCTTTATTTTGACCTTACAGGTGAAAGCTGTCAATCTTAAGACTAGTTTTCTCGGAAATAGTGTATGCTAGACTATCAGATTGTTTGAGAAAATAGTAGGTCTTGAAGTGATCTTTCAGATGACAGCTGTCGAAAATAAGATCCGTTTATCTCGGAAACCATAAATTTTAGACTATCAATTTCTTTAAGGAAATGGTAAGCCTTGACGAGTTTTATCAAACGACAGCTGTCAAACTAAAATCACATTAATCTCGGCAATTATTCATGCCAGTCTATCAGTTCGTTTGGGAAAGTTGTAGGCCTTGAAGAGACCTTAATTTTATGTGACAGCTGTCAACCTGAAAACAAGTTTATCTCAGCAATCGTTCATGCTAGACTATCAGTTTGTTTGGGAAAGTTGTAGGCCTTGAAGAGACCTTTATTTTATGTGACAGCTGTCAAACTTAAAACTCGTTTATCTTGTCAATCGTTCATGCCAGACTATCAGTTTGTTTGGGAAAGTACTTGGCTTTCATAAGACCTTTATTTTTAGTGACAGCTGTCAAACTTCAAACTCGTTTATCTCGTTAACTATGCATGCTACACTACTAGTTTCTTGAGAAAAGTTGTAGGTCTGGACGAGATCTACATTTTAAGTGACAGCTGTCAAACTTCAAACTCGTTTATCTCGTAAACTGTGCATGCTACACTACTAGTTTCTTCAGCAAGCAGCTTTTGCTAGCTTGCTAGCAAGCAGCTAGCAAAAGTCTCGACTCGGTATCGTTTTTGTGTTATAAGATAAATTCCTAAAAATATTCTGTCGGTCTCACAGACCAAAGCGCGGGTATAGGAAGGTTAAGGATTTTTATTGTTTTGTAAATTTTTCTCAGTTCCAATAAAAAATATTGAATGTATTATTGTTTTTGCATTCTCTGTTTCCTGACCTTTCAAATGATACCGAGCATTACCAATATTTCATAATACAAATACGATTGAAAGATGTTTGAAATAGATTTCTTAAAAGGTGCGATTTTTTTTTAAGCCGAGTGTATTTCTGTGTCGAATAACCTTGTGATGACCACATAGTTTACTATAATCTATCTAGTTACCAATCTCATAAAATCGGGAATCTATTAATCTGTTCTGTTAAGAGAATCGTGAGTCGGGATTTTTTCATACAAACGATGTTCCCGTATCCCTCAGCCAATTCGCAACCGATCGAAACAATTTTTGGCATGATAACTCTTCTCGACTAGATCTATGCCTAATATTCATTTTCTGGTTGGAATAATGCATTTAAAAAAAGATATGACCGTCGCAAAATGTCTCAAAATAATCAGCAAGTTTAGGCCCTGGTATCTTCTGAATATGACAATAATTTCAGCAAAACAGATGATAGGGGCACAGAATATTTTATTGGCAGCAAAATGATGCAACTATCAACAAATTTGGTGAAGATTTCGAACGGGGAACCTAGTAAACCCAGAACGCAAATTTTATACACGTTTCCGGTACCGAGCTACAACTGTCTCTTTCATGGCTGCGGGGTGAGGGCAGGAAGGGGGTGGCGATACAGGTTGACCCTCTGGCCCTCATTTACCAAGTATACAAGGTCTCAATAATACCGGGTCTTTTATTTTTACTTTGTTTTGATATGTTTTAAATTCAATAATTCATGTCTACGTAGATATTTTCTACTTCTTGAACACTACTCAAACTTTAATGTGTAGTTTATTTTGTACAATTTACATATTATGTAACCATCAGAAGATAGGCTAAATAATGGATCATAAAATAACTCGTAATACTAATTGAGTAGCTTTACTTCAGTTACCTAATTATTTATTTGGACTTGAATGAAGGTAGGTACGTACATATGTAAGTACTACAACGACCGATAGAACACAACACGTTTGCAATATAAATCACAATTTAGCGGTAAAAGTTTTAATTGTACCATAGTATAGAGCAATATAAATCAAAATTTTACTGCATGGATAAAGAAAATAAACCAATGATTACCACAGAGGCGCTTTTATTGTTAAATGTAGTTATTACTAGTTATTTTTACTAGGTATAGTTAATTTACAAGGTACCTACTGCTTACCCTATGTGGCGCTTTGCAATAAATTAGCAGATATTGGTATGACATAAGATGCGATTTGATTTATATCATCTATTTCGACTGCATATGGTATGACACAATAGCTCACATGGTCAGATGCGAGACTTTGAAACAAAGAAAGTGGAGTTCAATTCCTGCCAATACCAATACGTATTTTTTTTCTTTCAAAGTTTTGTATATTTTTTTTTTTGCATCTTTTATAATTATAACCCTAAGTTGCGTATAAAATGTGTCATGATCATGAATGCACAAAATGTTTTATCATTATTTGTAACAAAAAAGGCAGAGTAAGGGAGGAGTTTCAGATTTGTTTGAACAAGGAGTTTGGCCTTATCACACTAGCAGTTTGAGAGCGGATGCGGGGCGGAGCAGGTGCGCAACAAATTCGTTGTGAATGCGTGGCAGATGTGCAGCGAATTCGCACCACCGACGTGCGAGCTGCGTAGGCACGGCGGATGCGCAGTGAATTTCTCGCGGACGTGCGGCGGATACCGTCGTTATTTGTATCAAAATTGTATGCAAATCCATTCGCTACGCATCCGCCGCACGTCTGCAACGAATTTGGTGCGCATACGCTCCGCTCTGCATCCGCTCCAAAAACGCTAGTGTTATAGGCTCTTATATGTCTTGGAAAGTTTCTTGGGTGGGTATTTTGTTTTGTTTCTTCGATCAAAAATGACGGGAAATGTCAGATAGAAAAAACTACTTATTTGATCCATTTTTTGATTTTTCACGAGTTGGCAAAAGTATGGATAAGACTTTTTATTTGGAAAACCTATAAAAAAAACAGACATTTATGGTATAAAAAAATTAACAGGATATATTTGATGGGTTGAGTTCAGTTCATAAAACTGAGCAACTTTCCCCAAGAGACTCAGACCAAGAAAAGTAAAATGAAATACTTTGGACTTCTCATGCTTACAATGGCATGTAATTAGTCGTAAGTATATGTATGCGTTCACCTTTTTACCCTACTGTCTCAGAAGGAGGGTTATGTTTTTGAGTATGCATGTATGTATGTATGTCGACAAGAAAATTCTTTTTTACGGGCTACAGCCCAATCGGATAGTTGGATTTTGACATATGAGTTGTCGTTAGATTCGTCTTAGCAGCGCAAGTGACACTGGCTATATTAAAAAATTATAGATTTAAGATGGCGGATTTTATACAGCAAAATACTACTTTAAAATTACCCCAGTCAGGTTTTTCTTGTTTAACACATCTACATTAGACATTCATACCAAAATAAACATATGTCTCAGATAATGTGATCCGTACAAAACGTAAAGTTGCAAAGCGTCTTGATTTTTCTGATCGGAAGTGTAGTTTTCGTTTAGTTTTGATTCGCTGGCAACATTGTCTGTCTGTCTGGACGCGTCTGAGTGGATCCAAATTTTATTTATTTGTCCGCCTATGTTTCTTAGGGAAAGTTGTTTATTTTCGTGGACTGATTCACCCTTTAAATATTTGTAGTTCATTTTAGACACCTTATTTACATCCTGAAAAAATGTGGTAATTATAATCCAAAAATAAAGTCTTATCCATAATTTTCCAATATCTGCACTAAGTCTAGTAGATTTTTAGGGTGCCGTAACCAAAGGGTGTAGCCATGTGGTTCCGGTTTAGAATAACATCACCCCAATTCTACACGTGGGTGTCGTAAAAGCAACTAAGGGATAATTATCCAGGAATGGGCAGCACAGCAGCGTTTCCTGTGAATTTATCTATGATGGTTCAAATGCTGTATCTCATGAACAGTAACAGTTAGACAGTTGAAATTCTCACAACCATGTATTACCTACTATTACCCTATGACAACAAAAATTAAAAATAGAGGAGCTCCCATACAACAAATGTGATATAAATGCTATTTTTAAACACAATGGTACGGACGGGACCCTTCGTGCGCGAGTCCGACTCGCTTTTGTCCGATTTTGAGAATCTGAAAGAAACGTCATCCATCAGAGTGATTAGTTTAGAAAATAATTGTTACCCATTAGGATTTCTATTATTGCGAATATAATCAAGAAATATCTCACACTATGCCTACCCTGCAAGGGATTTAGGCGTGATGTGTGTAAAAAAAAGGCAAAGAAAAAACAGATTTTTGTATAAAACGACCCGTCGTCGTCGAGACTCGAAACCTGTATTTCCAATAAACCGTTGATCCCAGGGGGAGCGGCTTACATTTTACGCCACGCAGGTACTTGCACTTGGTGGTCAATTTTGTGAATGGTTGCAAAACATAAATGTCATTGATCATATACAATGAGGGCAAGGGGGTAGCGGGAGGGTCCACAGCGGGGCGGGAGGGAAGCATAAATGAAATAGAAATATTTTTATCAACTGACAGTTCGCGAACTTTCAAGGCGCTATTGTAAAGTCTTAAATACAATACTGTGCCAAGAGTCTATCTTAGATGCATTTATTGGTCGTTAATGTAATCGTCAGTTGTTTCATATTTTATACGTTTAATAGTTATTTTATGTTATGCATGTTTAATAAGCTTTTGCAATAAACTATTTGATGGAATTCTTCTTCCGAAATCTCTCACAGATCTGAATAATAATGTTTGACCCATACTGAAAACAGAAGTTATTAAAATACGCCAAAATATTTCATTGAAATTTGCTGCAAACTTAATAGTCCATTAGGAAGGTAGAGTTTTCAAAAAATGCTTTCAAATCATACCTTAGAAAACTATGATAAAACATTTTTCATAGTATTAGTACCTATCAAAATCGACAAAAATACCAAATCGCTCCACAAACAGAAATTCATTGGCACACGTACGAAACTATTGGTAAGGAAGAGATCTTGAAATTCAAACTCTGTGTTTCCCCCGAAAAACATCACAAAATTGTGATTTCATACTCAATTCAAACAGAGCTACTCTGAACATAGAAGTTCGATTTCATACACCCCCTTTTATCAAAATTTCACTTACACACGTACAAAACGAATGGCTTGGAAGTGATCTTCAAATCATGCTGGTAACCGACAGTGTTCAAACTCTGTCTTACCTCGGCAAACCACCACAAAGTTTTGATTTCATTCTGTATTCCAACAGAGCTACACAGAAGTTCAATTTATCCCTTATCAAAATTTCACTCTCTAACTCTATTTTACCTCTGAAAAGTATCACAAAATTAATATTTCATACATCCTACGAATGAAGTCAAACAATGCTACTAACTCAGAAGTTCCATATCATACACCTCGATACGAAAACATAGATACCTACATAATAAAATATCACTCCCACACGTACAAAACTAATGTCTGGGAAGTGATCTTGAAATCATGCTGGTAACCGACAGTGTTCAAACTCTGTCTTACCTCTGATCGCGGCGCGAGGGCAAAGCAAGCCGACAGCGAGCTCCATGAATTACTGATAAATGCTACAGCGCTTCTTTCTGACATGGAGCTACGAAAGCTTTTGGGATAAACTTTCAAGATATTGGTTCGCTTACGAAGTTAATATTGGTGAAAGGCCTAAGTTTTGGTTTTATTGGGGCCTACTTTTAAGCATATATGACGTAGATACGTCTTGATCGATTGTTTGATGTGTGATACAAGCAGTGGTTTGATACGTAGCAGACTTGATTTAAAAATAAGCCTCCTGTGTGCACTTTGTGTGAGAAGACTTCAGATGTGTTTAACCTTTTAAAATTTATAAAAACAAGTGATTTTTTTACATACAGATTAGAGAAAATCGGAGACGCGCGGTGTCATGCTAAGGGAAAAAGACTTACTTAACAAAATACTTTGTTAAGAATTCGTTTTTAGACGACCAGATGAAGCTCTTTATCTATAGGTGCAATTCAATCAATCAACAGTCACTTCAGTTTGCCTCTAGACATGCTTGCCCTTTTTTAGGGTGTCGTTTGGCCATTTACACTTGCCATACTCACTGCGAAAATGACACAGACTGAACATGTGGAAATCACTCAACGAAAAAAAATACTTCCATTAACAATCACCAAAGCCGCCTGTTAATCATGTCGTTCAGGAAGTTAGCAAGCTTTTACATACCCAGACTGTGCGTCATTGGTTTCATGTTTTGATCTCGGGTTGTCTACGCGGGCTCTTTGTGATCTCATCTTTCTTTGCTGGTGGCATGGTTGTCTAAGACTATGCCAAAACCTAGGTTATGGTGTTCTTTTAGGCCACGCCACTTCCTTAATAATGCTAACTATTATAAGAATTTTTTAGACTTTCACGGTTGTTCACAACACTTAAATTATTGTTTAAAACGGGATTATTACCGCGATTAGGTTTTTGTTTACCTCGATATTTCGGAGCGATTGCACGCTCCACGGTCACGAGTAGACTGTAATAATCCCGTTTTAAACAATAATTTAAGTATTATAAGAATTGGTTCATACCTAGAGGGATTCTCGTATAGATATATTTGACGTACCCGCGTGGTTCATATGAATTTTGATACTACGCAATTTGTCACGTTTCAATAAATCTGAAATTGCACGGCTGCTTACACATGACGGCATATAACTTACATAAAATGAGATATAATATTACCTTCCTTTTTTATTCGTAATAATATCAAAAGTCTGAAATAATTTCTTGTTTACGGGGAGACAAAATAGTTCCCTACTTCGTAGCTCCTTGTCCCTGCCTAGAGCTGATTGAAACGTAGCCTATCGTGTTGGAACTTCATTCTTTAAAAGCTTTACAATTTAATGGCTTACCCTCCCTACCAGCTCTGTAACAAATTGAAGTATTGTTGTGCAATGATATTTTGTTGCACCTTCCAGATTTTCCGTTCCTTTTTACGCTGTATGGTGCCAGCTTAAAATAGCATTACCCCATATCTTTCCCGCGTGTGTAGTAAGGCGAAAACTTAGTCTAAGCGGGTACGGTCAAATATCACCCGAAAGCTGTTTTGCCGGCACAGTTGATGCCGCTTTGCTCAGTGATACTAGGGACCATTGTGAATGATTCCATCCGAGGAAATGAAAAATCCATCCACTGGATTTCAAGATGGCGGACCTTCGTTTTTTTGTATGGCACTAAAAAAATAATTCTTCTGGAGCCCATCGTGTGGGGTATCAAATGAAAAGGCTAGACGAGACGATTTCAAAAATATATCGTTTTAATACATTTCAATTGCCCGCTTAGAAAAAATCCAAGTTAAATTTTTAAAAGTATTTAAAACATGCCAAGTTTGAGGTCCAGTAGGTACAAAATGGCTGATATATAGTTTCATAAAAGTATGCCAAATGATCCACCATATCCTCAACTCTAACGTGACGAAAGGAATTTTGAAAATAATAAGATTTAATGTATGTTTTGCAATGGAAAGTAGATCATTGGAAACTGCAGTACGTAGGTTAGTAAGAACTGCTTGTGCGCCTTCATAAATATTTAAGATGTAATTCTTCTCATGATTGCTTTTACACTTAAAGTTTATGATGCGCCGGATCATTTTGAATCTGCGGGCACGGTTGTGCCCCCGCCAAGTTGAGTAAAAAGCCATAGGTACCATATTGCTCTAATCATGAATACTATCTCAGTTTAGTAAGCCTGTAAGAAAAATTCATGTTAGCTGATATAAGTAGTGACTGCTGTACCGTTTTTATTTTTGTATTTGTCCTGTATTTGTTTTTGTGTAGGTACCTACAATAAATGATTAAATGAAATAAAATTGTTTCTCTTGAAACAGTTCAGGCCAATTTCGACGCCCAAAACAACGATATTTTGGATAACATTTGAAACCTGTGTGTTAAGGACCCAAACAATCATTAAATAAACATTCAATATTTCAAAAAAATCATTCAATTCCCTTAAATCTGTTACTCATTCGACGGACCATAAAACTTCTAAAGCACTTTTAGATTACATGTACCCTAGGTATATGAATGAAGTGAGATCAAAAAAGCCTTATGTAAAGTTATGAGATACCATCAAAACACAACTCAAAAAAAGCAAGTCTCACCACTCATTAGGTAGGTACATCTACCGCAAAAAATGAGAGATTTCGTATATAAAATATTGACTTCGAGTACGGTCGTTCCAATGGGCCATATTTGACAGCCCATACTAAAAAACACATCATCAAAGAAAAATAACCTTATATCTGAAAGTTGTCAAATATGGCCTATTTGAGCGACCGAAATTAAATAATTGCAAAAACAAATAATCATATACTTACTACTTGTTAGATATATTTTGTTAAAGACAGCCAAGTCCGCCACTCCACCAGAAACGTTGTGCAATCCACGACGTCGTCGGTACAAAATTACTTTAGAATCATTGTATTTCATAATTATACACTAAACACTAACATGATTCTACAATTAAAACTGCAATGAATGCTGTTTCGCTGTAAATTTAAAATGGTAATCCTGTGTATTCACATAGAATCACATAGCTAATTGTTTTTGTTTTCTATTCTTAAACTTAAGTATTTTACTCCATTCAGAGCTTCTACTGGTATATCTGCTAAATTATATATTTCTATCTTTATCCAACATATCGTTAAAGGGGTCTCAATATTGGCCGAAACTGCTTTAAGAGAAATATGGTACGGCAATGCCACTTTTTACTCGACTTGGCGGGGGCACAACCGTGCCCGAAGATTCAAAATGATCCGGCACATCTTAATCTAGCTTTAAGTGTAAAAGCAATCATGTATGATGAGAATTGCATCTTAAACATTTGTGGAGGCGCACAAGCAGTTCTTTCTTACTAACCTACTGCAGTTCCCAATGATCTACTTTCCATTGCAAAATATACATTAAATTTTATTATTTTCAAAATTCCTTTCGTCACGTTAGAGTTGAGGATATGGTGGATCATTTGGCATATTTTTAACAAACTTTATGTCAGCCATTTTGTACCTAGGGTAGGGTGGTGCAAGATTGCGCAGTCGATAAAATTGCGCACACGCCATTGCAGTACAATGGAGCGAAGCTCGTAGTTAACCTCAGTTATATTTTGTTCTCAGTCGCAACAGAAACGTACTCCAGAAAATTTATGGTAAATGAGTGTAAAACCACCAAATTATTAGAGTTTAAAGTTTTTAGTCACTATTGATTAAACTTTTTTATGTTTTTAATGTTTTACCGAACTGAAACCAGTAGAAATTTTGTTAATTTGTTATTGTTTTGTCGCGGCGGAGTTATTGAATTGTAAGTAACGTGAGAAGTTAAACAGATATTTTCTAAGAGATGGCGGTAGTAGAACAAAGTTAGCAAAATGACCTCAATGTGTAAAATTGCGCATCTTGAGTAAATGTAAGATTGCGCATACCGTTTTACACACACTTGTCATTATTGGGTGTCCAATCTCGATAATTCCTTTTAATTGTTCAGTAAACTTCTAATTTTGTTTCCAATTTTGATTAATACATACTTTAAGCACATTAAATTGGTCTTTCTTGTCCAAGTAGTCGCGCAATCTTATCGACCTCAACGCGCAATTTTACACTATATAGTGTGTAAAATTGTAAAATGCCTAATTTTTGGTTTTTACTTATTTTCTGAGACAAATATATATTTTCGTCTATTACTATTGTATACATTTTTTGTATCCCGCTATTTAAGCAAATAATAAAGTTGCGCAATTTTATCGATCTCGATGCGCAATTTTACACACTAGGGTGTGCAAAATTGCGCATTTCCCGATTTGTGATTTTCATGTCATTATTAAGGCGATGATATATATTTTGCAATAATAAGTATGTTGATTTGTTGCCAGAAGAATAACTTTTAATAAATAAGTGATTGAACCTAGATAAGGTTAATATTTTTAGAATTATAAGGTGTTGAACAAAAATTGCGCAATCTTACACCACCCTACCCTACTGGACCTCAAACTTGGCATGTTTTGACTACTTTAAAAATGTAAGTTGATTTTTTTCTAAGAGAGCAATGGAAATGTATTAAAACGATATATTTTTGAAATCGTCTCGTCTAGCCCTTTCATTTGATACCCCACACGATGGGCTCCAGAAGAATTATTTTTTTAGTGCCATACAAAAAAACGAAGGTCCGCCATCTTGAAATCCAGTGGATGGATTTTTCATTTCCTCGGATGGAATCATTCACAATGGTCCCTAGTATCGCTGAGCCAAGCGGCATCAACTGTGCCGGCAAAACAGTATTTTTTTGCTAAGGACCATGACTAACTCCACCAAAAAGACGAGGGCATAGGACGTAAGAATGACAGTTGACAGACAAGTGATCGTCAAATATTCTTCTTAGTTTTTGACGCTAGTTGTCATAGATGCGACGCTTTGGCGACCTTTGGCGACGCTTGTGTGTGCCTTTGTCAATACTTTTTCGTACATTTTGTATGGAAACGTCGCGATGTCAAATGTCAAGCGTCATGCCCTACGTCCTATGTCCTTTCCTTGTCCTGTCTGTGGAGTTTGGGGCTAAGAAGCGATTAAGAGAATTGAGAGTTGACGTGTATTGCATTTTTAAGGGACAGGCTCACAACCTGTCACTATGGCGATGATACACTGTCAATCAATGACTATCAAACTTTTGTCAGACTTGGTGTAAACGTCTGGTTTTTACAGATTACAAACACGTTTATACTCGGCCAATACAACCCCATAAGGGATATAGGCGTGATACATGTATGTATGTATGTGTGTTCCAATATTTCAAAATTTAGGTGGGAATCACACGTAACGTCTGTTGCTGCGCTAAAATAGCTGTGTGTATAGGATGTGTTAGGAAAATGCGAATTTTACAACGCTGATTTGGATGAATCTGTCAAACTGTTTGATATAAACCGCATTTGTATGGTAATAAGATACTGTCCTAACGCTTTCGTTACGCAGCGATAAAATAGCCTAAAGCTTGAAACTTCATAGTATTTATTTAGTGTGTAGCGTAGGTGGGTTCCAATATCCCTAGATTCTAGGGGTTGATCAAATCGTTTCCACGTTCATTTTATTACTTTGTTACTTAAATAAGTTTGTTACATACCTATATTATATAATATGTGTGAAGGTATTTGGAGGTGATTGAATTTCAAATGAAAGGAAATAGCAAAATATTTTTTGGGATTCCTACTATCTCTAATTAAATGTACCTAAAGAACTAGGTCACTTGCTTTCTAAGAACTGTTATTCTATTACTCTTGAAGCATCCTCGTCCGATTCAATAATATCTATAGGTACTTACCTACTTAAGTTAATAGAACTCTTTTCGAGGAGGCACTTCTGACAAAGGCTGGCCCGATAGTGAGGTTGGTATGGTAGTACGCCGTCTTTCATGCTTAGTGTAGTGGTTTCGATTTCTACACGTTACATTTTAAAGTAAATTTTATTATATTTGTAAGTAAGTAAGTAAAAACACTTTATTTCACAATAATAAATTAACAAGTCACAAAAACTAATTAAACTAAAATGCGCAAAGGCGGCCTTATAGCTAAAAGCGATCTCTTCCAGACAACCTTTGGGTAGAGGACAAAGAAATAGAAAACAGAGCAGTGCGAGAGCAATGGATAGATAAAAGAAGATAAATAAATAAAATGTACCTAATACATACAAAAAACAACATATTACAAATACCATGCATACATATAATAAAAATAAATAAATAATATATAATATCAATAAATTTTAAATATCCTACTAATATTATAAAGGCGGATGTTTGTGTGTGTGTTTGTTACGACATCACGCAAAAACGGCTGATTAGATTGACATGAAACTTTGCAGAAATATAAAAGGGCATCTGGAATAACACATAGGCTACTTTTTACCCCAGGAAAATGTCTCATTTCTACGGAATCACGCATATTCCAAAAATTTTGACGTAGGTGGCGTGACTGAGCCGATTCGCGTCTTTGTGGGGAAGCATATCCGTTAATTCAACAGTCATCTTAAAGTCATGGTAGCTGCGGCGATAGTGCGCTTGCCTACCAAACAAGGTGACTCGCGTTCGAATCCGGATAGTGTTCTCCTTATTTTTGTTTGTTTTTATTTTTTCGTTCTTTTATTTAATTTAAGGTGGATCGTTACGTCATACAAACGAAAAACTGCACTCCAGCCGTGTTGTACATGAGCTGCAGAGCAACTTTTTGAAAAAACTTCATGTGAAATGATGAAGACGCACGTAAATTTGTCGCAAAACTACTTATGGTTAAAAGATAATAAGTATTTTCTACACAAAAAAATTAAACGTGTTTATTGCAGCAGTAGCTCCATCTATTTTTGTAAAGTGGCGACTAGCTTTTTACGAGGAAATCTGATGGTTTAAAAATTATTTTTAGGGTTTTGCGAAAATTTTATATACCCACGGGACTCCCTATCAAGTTTTTTAATCAGACTTGTGTCTCCTTTACAGACATAACTCCATTGAACTTTTGTATGGAAACGGAACGCCTTAAGTTTTGTCTTACATCATCTTCCTGCCCTTATCCCAATTGCTTGGGGTCGGCGCAACACGTTTTGATAAACACAAAATCGTGCTGCAATGGATTCGGCTTAATTTTACGACCGGCCGCCTAACAGACGTCAACCCTCATTGGGAATGCTTTTGTGGTGGATTAACCGCCACCATACGGTTGGCCTGGCTGTTTGGGTCAGGTTTATCCCTCGGTCGCCTCTTACAACTCCTACGGGAAGAGAGGGGGTGGTGCTATTCTACTCTGCCGGCACCACACGGCGTTAAGTTTTGTCTTACGATATTGGAAAATCTTACACACTGGTCTTGCTATACTTCCTACGTGTGTGTTTGTTACGACTTCACGCAAAAACGGCTGATTAGATTGACATGAAACTTTGCAGAAATATAAAAGGGCATCTGGAATAGCATATACTTTTTACCACGGAAAAATGTCTCATTCCCACGGGATTACGCAATTTCCAATATTTATGAAAAAGGTGGCCCGACTGAGCCGATTCGCGTTTTAGAAACTAACAGCGTCATCTCTTGGCGAGTAAGTAAGGCAAAATTGATGTATATCCCACAACACATGTACGTACAAAAATTACTTGCCAATGAAAATGTTTTAACAAGATTTTACGACATCACGCTAAAACGGCTGATTAGATTGACATGAAATTTTGCACGAATATAGAAGACTATCTGGAATAACACATAGGCTGCTTTTTACCACGGGAAAATGTCTTATTCCTACGGGATCACGCATATTCCGATATTTTTGCAAAGGTGGCGTGACTGAGCCGATTCGCGTTTTAAACGTTTTCGCCGAAAACTTCTTCTTCTTTTCGTGTGGGACACCGAGTCGTTCAACGACCCGATGAACCCTGGTGTCAGAGTTTTTCAACCGCCTACTGCAAGTAGCAGGCCTCTGACATGGTTGTGTAACGACCGCCATCATAGACAGCAGCCGGGACCGACGGCTTAACGTGCCCATCCGAAGCACGGAACCATCTTACTTGCGGACAATCAGGTGATTCAGCCTGCAATGTCCTAACCAGACTGGGAACAAATTCACAAAGTGATAAATATCAACTTTGTGAGTGACCCCACCGGGAATTGAACCCGGAACCTTTGCGTGGCAAGCAGGCATACAAACCACTGCGCCACATCGGCTGCCGAAAACTAACAGCGACATCTCTTGGCGACTAATGCTTTCTTCCCGCGTAATAATAGGTTGCAGCGGGTGAAACCGTTTATATATTTAAAACTAGCTGCCCGTCAGCGGTTTCACCCGCTGCAACCTATTATTACGTAGTCTTCCGTTAAAAAACCGGATCCAAAATTACACCCATATTGCTGTAAAAACCCGTTCAAAATTGTGATGTTTTAATTGGTTAACATTTGTCATAATAAGTAGAAACAATCGCTAGATTGATATTCAATGGCTTATCATCTGTACCAAATACAACAGTGCTAGTAGATTTCACGGTTTGTCTATCTGAAAACATTATGTAAGATCAATATTGCAAAATCAACATCGCACTAAATTACATAAACACGAATCGGAACGGAATTTCAACGCAATAACATATCCATCGTAGAAATCCAAATGATTCGTAAGCAACCTTGGCGTCCATACAAAAATATATCTGGATTTACGCCAAGTAGATGACAATGACGTTTATGTAAGTACGTATATTATATCGGCCGAGCGATTAGCATCGTTTCGCGAATCTGGATATCCTACTAATATTATAAAGGCGGATGTTTGTGTGTGTTTGTTACGACATCACGCAAAAACGGCTGATTAGATTGACATGAAACTTTGCAGAAATATAAAAGGGCATCTGGAATAACACATAGGCTACTTTTTACCCCAGGAAAATGTCTCATTTCTACGGAATCACGCATATTCCAAAAATTTTGACGTAGGTGGCGTGACTGAGCCGATTCGCGTCTTTGTGGGAAGCATATCCGTTAATTCAACAGTCATCTTAAAGTCATGGTAGCTGCGGCGATAGTGCGCTTGCCTGCAAACAAGGTGACTCGCGTTCGAATCGGATAGTGTTCTCCTTATTTTTGTTTGTTTTATTTTTCGATCTTTATTTAATTTAAGGTGGATCGTTACGTCATACAAACGAAAACTGCACTCCAGCCGTATTGTACATGAGCTGCAGAGCAACTTTTGAAAAACTTCATGTGAAATGATGAAGACGCACGTAAATTTGTCGCAAAACTACTTATGGTTAAAAGATAATAAGTATTTTCTACACAAAAAATAAACGTGTTTATTGCAGCAGTAGCTCCATCTATTTTTGTAAAGTGGCGACTAGCTTTTTAGAAATCTGATGGTTTAAAAATTATTTTAGGGTTTTGCGAAAATTTTATATACCCACGGGACTCCTATCAAGTTTTTAATCAGACTTGTGTCTCCTTTACAGACATAACTCCATTGAACTTTTGTATGGAAACGGAACGCCTTAAGTTTTGTCTTACATCATCTTCCTGCCCTTATCCCAATTGCTTGGGCGCAACACGTTTGATAAACACAAAATCGTGCTGCAATGGATTCGGCTTAATTTTACGACCGGCCGCCTAACAGACGTCAACCCTCATTGGGAATGCTTTGTGGTGGATTAACCGCCACCATACAGTTGGCCTGGCTGTTTGGGTCGGTTTATCCTCGGTCGCCTCTTACAACTCCTACGGAAGAGGGGTGGTGCTATTCTACTTGGCGGCGTTAAGTTTTGTCTTACGATATTGGAAAATCTTACACACTGGTCTTGCTATACTTCCTACGTGTGTGTTTGTTACGCAAACGGCTGATTAGATTGACAGAATGAAAAGAGGGCATCATGGAATAGCATACCACGGAAAAATGTCTCATTCACGGGATTACGCATTTTCAATATTTATGAAAAGGTGGCCGACTGCCGATTCGCGTTTTAGAAACTAACAGCGTCATCTCTTGGCGAGTAAGTAAGGCAAAATTGATGTATATCACAACACATGTACGTACAAAAATTACTTGCCAATGAAAATGTTTTAACAAGATTTTGAATCCACAAATTCTTCCTACTAATCCTATCCTACTAATATTAAAAAGGCGGATGTTTGTGTGTGTTTGTTACGACATCACGCTAAAACGGCTGATTAGATTGACATGAAATTTTGCACGAATATAGAAGACTATCTGGAATAACACATAGGCTGCTTTTACCACGGGAAAATGTCTTATTCTACAGATCACGCATATTCCGATATTTTTGCAAAGGGCGTGACTGAGCCGATTCGCGTTTTAAACGTTTTCGCCGAAAACTTCTTCTTTTCGTGTGCTACACCGAGTCATTCAACGACCCGATGAACCCTGGTGTCAGAGTTTTCAACCGCCTACGCAAGCAGGCCTCTGACATGGTTGTGTAACGACCGCCATCATAGACAGCAGCCGGGACCGACGGCAACGTGCCCATCCGAAGCACGGAACCATCTTACTTGCGGACAATCAGGTGATTCAGCCTGCAATGTCCTAACCAGACTGGGAACAAATTCACAAAGTGATAAATATCAACTTTGTGTGACCCACCGAATTGAACCCGGAACCTTTGCGTGGCAAGCAGGCATACAAACCACTGCGCCACATCGGCTGCCGAAAACTAACAGCGACATCTCTTGGCGACTAATGCTTTCTTCCCGCGTAATAATAGGTTGCAGCGGGTGAAACCGCTGACGGGCAGCTAGTTTTAAATATATAAACGGTTTCACCCGCTGCAACCTATTATTACGCGGGAAGAAAGCATTAGTCGCCAAGAGATGTCGCTGTTAGTTTTCGGCAGCCGATGTGGCGCAGTGGTTAGTATGCCTGCTTGCCACGCAAAGGCTCTGGGTTCAATTCCCGTTGGTCACTCACAAAGTTGATATTTATCACTTTGTGAATTTGTTCCCAGTCTGGTTAGGACATTGCAGGCTGAATCACCTGATTGTCCGCAAGTAAGATGGTTCCGTGCTTCGGATGGGCACGTTAAGCCGTCGGTCCCGGCTGCTGTCTATGATGGCGGTCGTTACACAACCATGTCAGAGGCCTGCTACTTGCAGGCGGTTGAAAACTCTCACATCAGGGTTCATCGGGTCGTTGAACGACTCGGTGTCCCACACGAAAAGAAGAAGAAGTTCGGCGAAAACGTTTAAAACGCGAATCGGCTCAGTCACGCCACCTTTGCAAAAATATCGGAATATGCGTGATCCCGTAGGAATAAGACATTTTCCCGTGGTAAAAAGCAGCCTATGTGTTATTCCAGATAGTCTTCTATATTCGTGCAAAATTTCATGTCAATCTAATCAGCCGTTTTAGCGTGATGTCGTAACAAACACACACACAAACATCCGCCTTTATAATATTAGTAGGATAGGATTAGTAGGAAGTAGAATTTGTGGGATTCAAAATCTTGTTAAAACATTTTCATTGGCAAGTAATTTTGTACGTACATGTGTTGTGGGATATACATCAATTTTGCCTTACTTACTCGCCAAGAGATGACGCTGTTAGTTTCTAAAACGCGAATCGGCTCAGTCGGGCCACCTTTTCATAAATATTGGAAAATGCGTAATCCCGTGGAATGAGACATTTTTCGTGGTAAAAGTATATGCTATTCCAGATGCCCTTTATATTTCTGCAAAGTTTCATGTCAATCTAATCAGCCGTTTTTGCGTGAAGTCGTAACAAACACACACGTAGGAAGTATAGCAAGACCAGTGTGTAAGATTTTCCAATATCGTAAGACAAAACTTAACGCCGTGTGGTGCCGGCAGAGTAGAATAGCACCACCCCTCTCTTCCCGTAGGAGTTGTAAGAGGCGACCGAGGATAAACCCGACCCAAACAGCCAGGCCAACCGTATGGTGGCGGTTAATCCACCACAAAAGCATTCCCAATGAGGGTTGACGTCTGTTAGGCGGCCGGTCGTAAAATTAAGCCGAATCCATTGCAGCACGATTTTGTGTTTATCAAAAATGATGTAAGACAAAACTTAAGGCGTTCCGTTTCCATACAAAAGTTCAATGGAGTTATGTCCGTAAAGGAGACACAAGTCTGATTAAAAACTTGATAGGAGTCCTGTATATAAAATTTTCGCAAAACCCTAAAATAATTTTAAACCATCAGATTTCTCGTAAAAGCTAGTCGCCACTTTACAAAAATAGATGGAGCTACTGCTGCAATAAACACGTTTAATTTTTTTGTGTAGAAAATACTTATTATCTTTTAACCATAAGTAGTTTTGCGACAAATTTACGTGCGTCTTCATCATTTCACATGAAGTTTTTTCAAAAAGTTGCTCTGCAGCTCATGTACAATACGGCTGGAGTGCAGTTTTTCGTTTGTATGACGTAACGATCCACCTTAAATTAAATAAAAGATCGAAAAAATAAAAACAAACAAAAATAAGGAGAACACTATCCGGATTCGAACGCGAGTCACCTTGTTTGGTAGGCAAGCGCACTATCGCCGCAGCTACCATGACTTTAAGATGACTGTTGAATTAACGGATATGCTTCCCCACAAAGACGCGAATCGGCTCAGTCACGCCACCTACGTCAAAATTTTTGGAATATGCGTGATTCCGTAGAAATGAGACATTTTCCTGGGGTAAAAAGTAACCTATGTGTTATTCCAGATGCCCTTTTATATTTCTGCAAAGTTTCATGTCAATCTAATCAGCCGTTTTTGCGTGATGTCGTAACAAACACACACACAAACATCCGCCTTTATAATATTAGTAGGATATCCAGATTCGCGAAACGATGCTAATCGCTCGACCGATATAATATATGTACTTACATAAACGTCATTGTCATCTACTTGGCGTAAATCCAGATATATTTTTGTATGGACGCCAAGGTTGCTTACGAATCATTTGGATTTCTACGATGGATATGTTATTGCGTTGAAATTCCGTTCCGATTCGTGTTTATGTAATTTAGTGCGATGTTGATTTTGCAATATTGATCTTACATAATGTTTTCAGATAGACAAACCATGAAATCTACCTACTAGCACTGTTGTATTTAGTACAAATGTAAAGCCACTGGATATCAATCTAGCGATTGTTTCTACTTATTATGACAAATGTTAACCAATTAAAAAATCACAATTTTGAACGGGTTTTTACAGCAATATGGGTGGAAATTTCGGTCCGGTTTTTTAACGGAACATCTCATAGAAAAACCGCATTTATTAGGTAGGGAATGACATATGCTGTCATTTGCTTGCAGATTCAAAAAAACCGCATTATCATGCAACGAAATATTTTATGGGATAACGTTCCTTACTTTTTTATAAATAATAATTTCTGGAACATGTAGATTAGCCGTATGGTGTCGGCTAAGAATGGCATCGCCCGATATCTTTTGAATGAATGAGTCTCAAACTTTTGTCATACGTGATTTAAATGACCGTTTTCGCTCTGCCTACCCAACAAGGGATGTAGGCGTAACATGTGTATGGAACAAGTAGATCAAACCAACCTTCTGTATGGCATCTAAAGTAGGTAATATTTTATCACATTATAGATCGATACTTATAATAATGACACGGTCCATGTTTCAAAGGAAATCATTAATTACTAGTAAATGAATATCCGTGAATATGTCATCGCCCACGCCACTTTCAGCTCGTTTATTATAAAATATCCCGGGATGATGATGTTATAAATTATGAATATTAAATTATGATTGTGATTCTCTACAACTACTTAGTATAAGTTGAAGCGTTCACCCAAAAACCACTACGCGAACTTAAACTAGTATAAGTTGAAGCGTTCACTCAACCCCCAAAAACCACTACGCGAAATGCCTTACTTTTTTTGTACATGATAAAATGTTTATAAAAGGCAAAGATTTTAACTGAGTGATGCCTACTTTCGGCGTTTTCACACAAACGTACTTTATCCAGAAAAAAATTTTTCCTTTTCCTGCGGTAAGAGAAAATTCCTCATACCTATTTTTGTATCGTAATTGGGTATTTACTGAAAAAAAAAAACAAATAGTAGTAGGTCTAAAGTAGGTCTTAAATAAAAAAAAAGAATTATAGCTACATGCATTATTAGGGAAGAAAACTGGGGAATAGGTACGTGAAATACGTGAAGTACGGGAACAGGCGAATAAGTACTTCGTGACCAGGAGGGCTCTTAACTGTTAAAGTTTTCAAACCACCTCAAAAATAGTATTACAAATATTTTTCGTTCCCTTCATTACATAAACTCAAGTGTTCAGGTTCTTAGTCGTCAATTTATTATTTACCCGTTTCATTTACCTCGTAGAATATTAAATTCCTTCCTACGTAGGTCAAGTTCATTACGGGTTTAATTAATCATACAGCCTTGAGTAGCAGTTGAAGACGGTATACCAACTGCAGCTTAAGGGTTTCTTTCCAATAACCTACATACAACGTGAACAAGAAATATTGCAGTTACGCCACAAGGAATTGCGATTAATGGTTAATAGCGTACGTGCCAGCACCGTGTAAAATAGCTACAGTATAATACTCATTACACATGCAAACAAACCTTGGACACGGCATATAGGACACAAAACAAGTAGGTGAACTGCGCGTAAATCAACAGTGCATTCCAGAAAACTTCGCGTGGCCCGTGCGCTGATTGAGCTGCGCAATAATAACCTGACGACAAAATGGCGGCCACGCTTACCTGGCAATATGGCCGATCTGTCAACCTTTCGAAAATGGAATGTCATAAGTTTGGCAGTTGGTTTTGCGGCGTTGCGGCTCGTCACTGCTGGCGAGTGCGAGCTGAGTGAATGGACGCGCCATGTCGTCATGAGGAGCAGCGCAGACGCCGTCTCGGCAGCCCAGCACTAATTTTACCATCTGGCTCGCACGCACCACTAAGTTTAGCCGCCCCAAGATAGCCCCGGTCCACGACCCATCGCGCATAAACTTTTCACAATTAGACTATTATTTTTGGTAGCAAAGTCAGTCGGTCGATTATTAATAGAGGCTTTTCCGAGTTTATATTCGTTACGTGTGTTGTGGTGTTAACTTTTAGTGAATTTATACATAGACGCTTATAAATAGGATGTGCTGAAGTTGCGTCTGACGGTCGGGGGAATACCTTCCTGAAATATCGTACTACGGGTGTGGTTTGCGTGTTTTCGGACGCATTGGTAAACGATTATTTATACATTGATTGCGAGAGGGTTCCCGCGCGAGGCGCTACGGAGGCGGCGCGCGCGCAGACGGATCGTAGCTCTTGCAGTCTAGCGTCAACGCGCTGCATCTAGGAGGGTGCAGTCATAATTGTACCTAAACGTATAGCCAACTATACCTACTACATGAAATCATACCTAGTTAAAACATCAGTCCTGATTAATATGTTCTATCGAAGCAACGAAAATCTAAATGCAGTTTTAAAACAGGCACTTCACTTAATTAAAAGCCAATTTTATAAAACAAACGAAACAAATTAATTAAACAAATATTTAATGCAGTCCTCGCACAACAGAAAATTTCCATCCAACTTCATGCAGTGTCAAAAACCATTATGCCAACAACTGCAAAGTTTATAGGGAGTGAGATAAGGGGGTATGCACACTGTCTCCCGCTACCCCCCTCCCCCTTCCAGCCAGACAGTACGGATATTTCCGGCTGGCCTGATCTGTCAATTTAAATTAGTAAAGCATCGGCCGAACGAGAAATAGTTAATGACACGCGGAACTGCTGTTTCGACAAATCAGGCATTGTGGTAGGTCGTGCACCTATAGGAAAATAGGTCTTGAGGATAACCTATGTTGTAATAGGATTCTTGACTAGGTAACTACAAAAATACAAACGTTGTATGCTTCAAACTGCCTGTTAATAATACTTACTATATTCTTTCATTTTTTTTACATCCAATATTAGCATTTGTAAACGGGAAAATAATATAAATGTAAAGTGTTTTGACGCCATGAAAATTGATTGCAAATGACGTTACATGCCAGTATTTTCATACAAAAAATCTATTAAAAGAAGCTGAATTGAGTCAAGTAGGTAGTGTAGGTACCCTAATATGTTATATCTTTAAAATAATAATGAGTTTTCTTTTATGATGTGAATTATTGTGAATATCATTTTGATCTACAAAAAAAACATATTTCAATATTTCATTCTCTTTTATTTGCTGTTAATGAGATTGGTTACATTGCATACCTATTCATTAATTTCAAACATTGCTAATATTTCCTGTTCATCTCAAGAGTTATCACGGATTAAAATATATTGCATTTCCAATGTTGATATAGATGCATGCATCTACCTCATGCAGCCACATCACGTGCAAACTTTATTAAAACCCTCCAACCATAACATAACCGAAGCGTAAACAAAAATTGAAACTTTAACGGTGTGTGCCCGAAAAAAAAACAGACAAATTGTGACAGGAAGCGGGCACAGCCGGTGAGCTGACAAAAAAGGAGGAGGGCGTTGACCCCGCCACGTATGTTCAGCGTTTCCGTTGAAATGAGATTTTGACAGTGGGATGGGCCCCTTTAATTTAATTGCTGATGATATCGTTTTTCTTAAATAGGTGCGCTTGGAGTGCAAGGAAAAGCCGAAGCATGTTTGATGTACAATTTTTCAGGATCAAATGCGATTGGGACTCATTATTTTACGCCTTTGGATGTGTTCTCAAAGACATACATACAAATTTTGACCCGTAGCAAGAAAAAGTATACTAATAAGTGTACGTAAAACACATAAATAATATAACTAACACACAATACACGTAAAATAAATACATAACGTATAAAGCAGTTTTGTTAAATATTGAGTAGTAATAGTAACAAAGCGAAATCAATTAATTTAATTACGTTGCTCGTTATGGAAGCCGAAATTAAATTAAGCGAACAACATTGGAAAGCTTTTCAGTTAACTTCTGAGTAGTTGGCTGATGGGTTGGTAAAATGCTAAACCACAAATGAAATAACATGGTCCCGCTTTCATGGATAAAAATTATTGTCCATGTAGAATCCCCGCGAACCCTTCGTCTTCCTAATTTGTACAAATTCACATACAGATTAGATATTTAAATAAAAATTATTATTATTATTAAACCTTTTATTGTACACAAGAAAAACACACTTAGGACAAATGCATTAGGAGCAATTTACAACAGGTCTACTTATTTCTAAAAAGAAATCTCTTTCAATAGACCGAGGGTAGTGAGATGGCATAACTTGTTATGGATCACCCTGAAAAGTTACCGAAAACATACCTACAGTGCCGATTTCTAATGATTTGTTTCTATACTATTGATTGATAAACTCCGAAACTACTGGACCGTTATCGGATTTTTTTTCATCGTTAGAAAGCTACAACAATTGTGAGTGACAGAAGCTACCTTTTACTATGAGAAAAATGCCTTATTTCTTCGGAAAAACGGTAATCAATGGGAGAAACTGCTGGGCTAGCCTCCTTTATAAAACGAATAGTTTATTTATAAAATATGTAAAGATTAATAGGTACTTACCTTCTTACTTTCAGGGACCACCCACAACATTAAAACACGGAAAAGGAGCATGAAATCTTCAAAAACGTTTTAATCTTTCGTCACGATTTAGTGACGTGACATTATGTAATCCATTTTCACGCTTAGTGTATCATTAGTTGGTTACTTCCTTTTGCCTTGTCGTATTGAGTTAAATATTCGTATTAATGTAGAGATGACGTGGAAACCTTTATCTAAAACTGGCAGCTGGAGGCCCAGGATCGAGATGGATGGAGAGTCTCAGCCCTACCATTGGGACACTGAGCGGTGGCCCGATTTAATGGTATGTAAGTAGGTATGATGGCAAAAACATCGTGATATTTTAAACTGTGATTGACCGAACCTTTAAGAAATTGATCTAATTTTAGACAAAACATTAGTCAAATATATTATTTTATTTATTGAATAAAAAATACCTACTCCATAATCACCAGATAAAAGGTTTTAGGAAAACCGCATTCACTCTACCATAATCTATTATATTGGATTGTAAACATACTAAAGATCTCCTGTAATCTCGAAAAAAGTTTCGAAAATATCATTTATCCAGCATTCTTTCTTTCACGTCATCAACAGTGACCCTTATGACACACATGAAATCAATTTCCACGGGAAGTATATTATATGCCGAAGTCCCTCCCTTCATAAGGAACTAGGGTTACAGCTTGCCGGCGCTTGCGCACAAAGTGAGGGATTTATTGGGTTTTGATTAAATTGGGGGATATTTATTTTAAAGATAGAATAGAATAGAATAACTTTATTGATAATTAATATTACAAGTCAAATGTCAATAACATTAAAAATAAACAAATCAAACTATGCTAGAACATAGTGAAATATTAGAAACAATCTAAGATATCTGTCAAAGGTTCGAGAAAAAGAGAATATATAGGATTGAATGGGAAGGTCTACCTACACAATGAACGTTTTCCCAACTTCAATACTTTTGAGTTGTGTCTTTTCAGTAAAAACTGCAAACTGTTAGATTATGAAAAAAGTTATTGAGAGCAATCTTCTATACAATGTTATTTTTACCATTTACCATTTTTGAGTTATTGAAGTTAAATGGCGGCTATTTGAAGAGATTGAAATAACCGCCATTAAGTTTTTCTGAGTAGGCTTACTACATTTCGGGTCGGCAAAGCTAAAACATTCTATAGATTAGTTATCAAAGCAGTCATACTTCCACACGCGTGGTAAATTCCAAAATGTATTTGTATTAGATTTTAACGAACGATTTATTTAACTGTAGATACGAGTTTGTATGGCCATTCCTAACTACAGCATGCGCTGAAAAACAACACAGAAAGCAAAGAACGTATAAGATAGATATGGATTATGAATGGGTAACATAAATGTCAAATGAATTGTAAACCTTGATCTCTAAAGTAACTCACAACCTATCAAAGTCTCAATTTTATTCGTAAACTGAAGTCATACCACAAAATCCACTTCAAAATCAAGCCCAGTCACTCGACACCGACTGCGCCACCCTCTTTCCTTCCCCCTCCCCTCCGGCCTCCTCCCTTCCCTCTTCCCCCGTTTCAGCATCCGGCGCGACGCGACACCTGCGCAGGAGTACAACTTAGAGAATTTACAGAGGGACAGTTCGCCCCTTTTTCAGATCATTTAAGCCTACACTCTACTTGTACTTTCTAGAGGTAAATTTTTAATTATGCGGTACCTGTGGTAAACATACTTAGTTTACATTATCTACCTACTTGCTTGCACACTATACTAAAATATTTGCACTTGCTGGTCGTCATTTTGCCGTTCGCCCGCAACGACACCCTTTCTGCCGGTTGGAAGCGTTTTGAGTTCGCGTGTAAACGACGGTGTGTAGATGTGTTTGTGAGTGTAACGTTTCTTTGTAGCCGTCTCTCTGTACTAGTCGCCCGCCAATACTTACTTTGAGGAAACAGCCGATCCGTCATGCGCACACGCAGCTACGAGTTATTGGTTTTTAATACACTCCGCAGCGGTAATGGACTTTTTGTTTTCTCGGTGTTGAGATGAAAAATTGCGGTTAATCGTAGGCAAACAAATGGTGCATACAGCGTAGTTCATCACCAGTTAGAAATCAGAGTGAAACTTTCTCAGTATCCTTTCCATTGATGTATCAATCATCAACATCAATCGCAATAGCAAGATAGGCATACACACACACACACACACACACACACACACACACACACACACACACACACATACACACACGTCACTAAGATTTTCATTTTTTTATTATTTATTTTACTTTTACTTTTTCTATTTACCTACATATTCCAAAAGATTGGTAGCACACTAATTACATTTGTATATCCTCGTACGTATCATGAATAGAAGGGGAAGGCCTGATGACCTATATTACAGGTTTTTCTAAACTTAGTTTAGGCATCAGCCCTCCACAAAAGAATTGTATCACAATTTAATGTACATGTTAAATTTGTAAACATTTTGTGGTGTGGAAATAAATATATTTTTGTTTGTTTGAATTAATATTGATCGTCCTAAGATGACATAAAAGATCTTCGACGTATTTGTCATATCTTATACCTACCTATACTGTAAAATGTTATAAATGAGACTGAACTATCGTAGACCACTCACTGTCTGTCTACACACAGCTACATATATTTGTGAACAAAAAAAACTACTTGCATCCACTTTAACAAAAATCGGCATACGAGAGCATCTTGAACTGTCACTACAAAAGAAACTCCACCTACATCGCAAGGAAGCCAACTTGTAGGACTGCGCAAACAAAACAATCCTTTAAGTCTATCCAGTTGCATATATAATTCAACCACCACTAAGTGGCAGAGCCATCCGCCGCTCTGTCCATATATTATTCAGGGTTCCGACTTGACACGTCGACGCCTGACGTCCGGGGGGTGAGAGCCCCCCACCTTGCCCCCCCAGCGGGAAAATGGGGGGTGTCAGTTCCGAAGCCAATTATGCACACGCTGAAAATGTCACAGGCACTTATCGCAGGATGACCCTTAGACCCAATGGCCTTTTGTTTTAGGATAGATTTGGATGCAAGGTCGGATTTTGGGGTAATTTTAAATATTTGAACATGTACCTCGGTCAAGTTGGCTTTTTAATTTTGATTTTTTATTCAGTGAATTTTTGGAGGCGTTGAAAGGGTAAAATGTTGTAATGAATTGCAAATGTGATGCAAAAAAGGGTAGGTAAGCGCAAAAACCATGGCATGAAACTTCATAAAATTATGGTTTCTCTTATGTTGCATAATGTATTATCCTGATAAAAAAACTAAAGCAGTAATTTTAAGTAATTTGAGGTTTTAATTTTGAACTTTTTCATAATACAGTTACATGAGTTACAGACAGTACAAGACACCAACTTAAATTCTTACTTAATCTACATTTGTAAACATTTATGATAAAATCAATTCAAACTGCATGTTAGTAGGAATAAATACCCTTTATACCATTGTTTTCCAACCAAATGAAATCACAATTAGTGACTTTCGAAAATCGGATGCTGTTGAAAATTTTAACTGCACTGCAAATGCAACCTGCATTTATATTTCGGTAACAGAACACAGAAAACCGCTTAGGCGGGTAGTTTATTAATGAAAATTGAGCGACATAGCATGTAACTGGCCGCCTGATTTAGCCTAGGCTGTAGCTGGGACATCTGGAAATCTGGGACAAGATATTTTTGTAAGCCAAAGGTAATCTAGAGCGCTGAAATTATTAGCTACAAAAGTTTGGGCTGATATTTGGGATAAAACTGTAGGTCTATGCTTTGGACAGTTTTGTAACGAACAGATGTATTAAAATACAAAAACCCGTCTGCGGTAATTTTTAAATTATATTTTGTGTTTAACTCATACATTTAGTATTTATGAAATTATAGTATGTGTTCAGAGACAAATCAAACAACACTTCATACATCAAGATGCGCCAAGCCGTTTGTGCTGTAGCCTGTGAATAAGAATTTTCTTGAGCACACACTTACATACCTACATACTCTTGAAAAACATAACCTTACCTTTCTTCTAAAGCAGTCGGGTTAAAATTTAGCTTTGAAGTTTGAAATCATGTTCACCAGACAGAACTGTTAGTTATTGTTAGAATTTTCATATTTTAGAAAGTTAGAAAATTTGCATTATGAAATGTATCTAATCGTAGGTTCAATTCACGTGAATAAGCGATGTGTAAACAACCAAGTAACTCAGATAATTATGTGCTTTAAAACGGTTTGAAACACAGCCGACAGCGATTATATTATTATCAGTTACTTCAAAATAGTAGTTTATGCAACTGCCTAGTAATGAGAGGCTTTAGGATCTGAGTGTCTGTATATCACACGAGGCGCAGCCGAGTGTGATAATAGTTTGACACGAGCATTCTAAAGCCTAATTATATGCAGTTGCATACACTATTTTATCTACACTCTACAAGAAAAACTATGAAAGATAATTCAAACCACCGCACTGCACTATGGCGGTTGCAAGCCTATCTACTGAACCACCATCTGAACGACTTTTGTACATTTGTAACTTTTTAACTAAACGTTAAAATAGAGGCTCATAAATACTGAACAACTTTTAAAATTAAAAAGCATTTATCGGTAAATTTTAATTCGAAAAATGATGTGAAGCAAAGATTTAGTAATAAATAAGTCCTCTTAATTTCAAGCGTCGTTCCGCCCGGGTGACACTTGTTTTTTTTTTATTTGACTTACTGTTGGCCAGTGTTGGCTCAGGAAATAAAAAAGCGGCATATTCGATTTGTTTTTTTTTTTGAAATACTAGACATTACGTTCCATTACGATAGTATGGAAATTATTTTTTAAGGCTGTATATTTCTTAATCCAGTTCATTACGTAGCTGCTTTCGATTCTGTAAAACGAATATTACGAAATGAGTGTAGTTAAATAAGTTGTAGGCAAATTGCAAACTCCGGTGCGGTTGGTGACCATATAAACGTCAATCTGTGACAGCAGAAAGTTTGATGCGGAAACGTAGGATGCCGGACTGTGCAGGAGATTTTGTGAATTATTTTCGTCACATGAAAGTCATATTATACTCTTTCTTTATCTAATCTAGGATAGGTCTAGTACATTGATTGACATTGAAATATCTGAGAACCCAATCCAGAAGAATATGTAGTAGATGAGAGAACCGCTGTACCTAACTATATGAAGTGATCCAAAAGAACTGTGAGCTGTGTAGGTGTGTACTAACGCCAGGAAATCCACCTACCTATTATGTAAAAAGATCTACTAATACTGGTTTTTCTTAGCATTTGTATAAAATAGATGTTGGTCCCTTAAAGCCTTATCCGCACCGCGAGGCTATTATACCCAGCTGCAAGTTCGTGAGCTGTCAGTTGATAAAAATATTTCTATTTTATTTACGCATCCCACCCGTCCCGCAGCCATAAAAGAGACAGTTGTAGCTCGCTACCCGAAAATTTGCGTTCTGGGTTTACCAGGTTCCCCGTTCGAAATCTCCACCAAATTTGTTGATAGTGGCATTATTTTGCTGCTAGTAAAATATTCTATGCCCTTATTATTTATTTTGCTGAAATTATAGTCATATTTAGAAGATATCAAGGCGTAAAGTTGCTGATAATTTTAGAGTATTTTGCCACGGCCATATCTTTTTTAAATGCATTATTACAACCAGAAAAAGAATATGGAGCATAAATCTAGTCCAGAAGAGTTACCGTGCCAAAAATGGAGTCGATCGGTTGCGAATTGGCAGAGGGATACGTTGAAAGCATTTGTATGAAAAATAATGACTATAGATCCCTCTTAAATATTCACGTACAATCGATTCTTTCCCGCGCGATATTTTATTTTGTAAGTATGAAAAAACAAGCGTCATTTTTCCGCGATTGCGGAAACTTGCATACAATCCGGTGTGTTAAAAAAAACGATAATAAATTCGCGCGAAATAAAACCGCTGTGCGAATAGGGCCTAAATGTGTAGGCGGATTTGCTGGCGATAGTACGTACCTACTTGTTGTTATGTGTATTTTTCTCAGCATTCACAACTTGTCGATTAATGGAAAGCGTGACTACGTCAGTTCACGTGTCCGTGGAGTCTGTTCACATGTGCTCCATTCACGATAACGATATAACTACAATAATCAGTATTCGATCTGTAATAATGTAAGTAATGTGTTTTTTTATATACATTCTCTTTGGCACTCAAGGTCTGTGACATGTAAAATTTACTTTTAAGTTTCAAACAATGTATGACCGTCTGTTGACCAAAATAAAATAAAATAAAAATAAAATAAAATATTCTATGTTTATAAGGGAAAGCTCCACAGATGAGACGTGCGAAGTGGCGCGCGGGATAGCATCTGTCAAACAACGACACTGAGACATCGCGACGCTTGAAACAGCTTCCATAACAAGCTGATGTATTAAAATACAAAACCCCGACTACGGTAGTTTCAAAGTTGTTTTATTGCGATAAAAATCCGCCATCTTGAATTTATTGATTTTTAGTATAGCCAGTGTCACTTGCGTTGCTGAGACGAATCCAACGACACCTCATATGTCAAATCCAACTATCCGTTTGGGCTGTAGCCCGTGAAAAAGAATTTTCTTGTCAGCATACATACATACATACATACTCTCGAAAAACATAGCCCTCCTTCCGAGGTAGTCGGGTAATAAAAATATGAAATAAGAGATAAAGCTACACGTCAGACGCACGTTGCATTGTTAACAGCTAACGATCGCTTGTCTGACAGATGTCATCTTACGTACGTCTTACGTCTCACGTCCATTCTGTGGAGCTTGCGTCTATATATTGACGATATTGTTCATATTGACGAAAAAAACATTATGTTTTAATGGAAGAGCCGAGTGCAGAAATGTCTATCTTATCAGGTACCACAATAGGCTAACTTTAAAACGTTAACTGACACAAAAAACCAGTCGAAAGATGTAGGTCTGCCAGAGCCAATCCTGCCAAAAGATGAAAATAATCGAAATATTTTGATAATTTTTCATCTGTAAAATTTATGTCAAAAAGTACTGTTACTGGTTGACTTATTTTTTTTTAATACCAAATTTTAAAACACTTCTCGTGTTAGGTAAACAATTTTTGGAAAACTTCCAAAATTTTCACCGCAGGCAGGATTTGAACCTGCGACCTTCGGCATTATTTTTTATTTTTTTTTTATAACGGTTCATATAACCTAAAATTCCAGGTACCGAATCACATTTAAAAGTGTCTATGTACACTATATCTTAACACCTGTAAAGCAAAAGGCTTTTCAGCATGTGTGTTCAAAAATAACTCTACCATTGACAGAAAGATGAATGAAAAGCTTCACGAATGTATCTCCTAGAATGCTCCAGAATAGTTTTACATTTAAAAAGTTATAGCTTTGCACGAAACTATGTGTGTGTGAATAGAATGGAAGGTCCCAGCGAATGCTACGAACAAGCTACGCCGTAGTCACCGTAGCAATTAAAATTACATTCTAGACGTCAATTTATGTAATCAAGGGTTAAATTTATTTTTTAAAGCTTTCAAAATTTTCTAACACAAGCAGGATTTGTACCTGCGACTTTCGGATTTTGTACTGCCAACGCCTGGCCAACCGTCGCTCAATCTTAGCTTACAAAATAAAGCAAGTGTATCTTGACCACTAAGAGTTAATATTGTTGGCCTATGTCCAGCAGTGATGCAATGTAAGAAATCACATCCTTGTTGCATTTTTTCTTCATTTTAGCTAGGCAGGAGAACAGTCACTTTTCACGATAGTTTGTATCTTTTACCACACTGAAACCTTCATTATTAGCTGAATATCTTATGGCGGAATTATCCGTGGCTAGCCTAGACCCAATTATTACCTACCTATATTTATCGGATTGTTTGCAGCACTAACTTTGTAAATAAGTGTGGTTACTGCTGATACTAACAGAAGTTTTTTTCAAAAGCGAGTTTAGTTTTTTTTATTCTTTTAAACCTACTGCCGCTCTAATTAATGCTTAAAGAACAATAACATAAATAAAAGTTATTTGTCTCTCACATATTTAATGCGCATTGTAATGCGTTCATAGCCAGTGCATAGGATGTCTAAAAACACTGCTATCATACAAAAGCTACCAAAGAAAGATGATTCACTGCTTCGGAGGGCATGTTAAACCGTCGGTGCTGGTTGTTGTCTGTGATTACTTAGACGGCGGTCGTTAAACAACCATCTATTGCGATTTTAATGCACTCACAGTACTAGAAAATAAGAAATTGAAAAATTACATGCATCAACCTCTACGAACCAAGCGGCCCGGGCTTCGAGCCCCGATTGATGCATGTCATTTTACAGTTTCTTATTTTCTGTTACACAAACTTGCCAGAGACTTGTTGAAAATCTCTGACACCTGAGTTTATGGAGTAAATGGACAATTCAGTGTCCCAAACAAAAAGAAGACAAACTGTACCTATTTGTTTTTGTTAAGAAAGTAAACAATTCTTTTAATGCATTTCTCCTTATTACCAACAACAAAGCTTATCTAGAAAAATCAAATAGAAAAATGGCGTCTCTACCTGCCCTGTTGAATAAACTGTGTACCTGTCAGTTCGACAAGCTCTCGGATATATGAACAGCTCCTGGCCTAGCTGCACCACTTGTGATGGTTTCAGGGGTGCCAACTTAATCGGAGTATAGAACTCTGAAATATTTATTTTCCGACGCAATAAAAGCTTAGACTATGACTAGTCAATGAGGTAGGAAGCTGGAGAACTAACGGCGCCACTCTCGAATGGTGCCTTTTTACTGTTATTGGTCGAAAATGTGTCGATTTCAAAGTTTAGTTACTTCTTAGGGTCAGGGGACGCATTCCCGGATCGTGTTTTGTTTTTGTATCGTCACGTATGAAAGTGAAATGTGAAATGAATTAAATATTTTTTAAATTGCTCTATTGCCTCAAGAAAAAGGTAATGTTGTTCGAGATTGTAGTATCTACCTTATGTAGGTATGTATTAGCGCAGAAGGGTGACATTTTATCGAAGTTAGTAGGTAAATGTGTGCTTATAAGGGTTTCTGGTTGAAAAATACTGAACTACAAAATTTTGCGATGGAACTTTGATTGCGGTGAGGACGCATTTCGGCACACTTGCGCCTGCTGCCATCTGCAATAAGCTTTGAGTTTTCCTCGAGCAATCCTCCAAGGTTCTTAAGATTGTTGCTTTTGGCTTCTACCTACAAAATTTGTTAGATATAATTCGCAAACATATCATTTATATGGGAAGTCCAAGTTTTTAAAAGTTGTTTGGAAGCATAATCCTTGTATTCTGTACACTTTAAGAAACAAGTCATTTCATTTCTCGATTTTACACCTACCGACCTACACCAGTAAAAACGTTCATTCAAATAACAAATTTTAAAACACTTCCCGTGTTATGTAAACAATTTTACCTAACATGGGCAGTACAGATGCCGAAGGTCGTAGGTTCAAATCCTGCATGCTGTGGAAAATTGTGTAAGTTTTTAAAACAGTTTTCATTTAGTAGATACACCTGGCAACACAGGGAAGTCGATACGACGTGGCTTCTGTGCTACGATAGTCCGTGAGCCGGCGGTAGCTGATGCTGAGTAATTGCTGCTATATTTGGAGATCAGAGATCGATTTCAGAAGCATCGCACACATGTCGCATGACACTGCAGTTTTGACAACCAACCAGCACAAAAAGAACGTGATGGCCGCACGACGATGCATAATTGTGTGCGCGGAAACGCGACGCTTCTATGCAATTTCATACTATTTCTTTTGGGCAGCAAACTAGACCCCAAAAAACTGTAAAATCTGGTGGTGCATGTGAGAACTACTTCATGAGATAAGTTTCTGTTGCAGTTCGTTGGTGGTTCGTTTTATTATGATGCATTGGAGTGATATGTTTGAAGTGGTTTCGAATTTTAAAAAACTAATCATGCCCATTGATTGCCATTGCAAGCGTAGTAGGTATAGCGTCCAGCAGTGGACTGCTACAGGCTGATGAGATTAGAAAAGATAATGTTTATTTCTTTCATAAAAAAGGCAACTTAAAATTATTTCTCCGTCCACTGATAACCTAAAATGATGTCACAGAATACCAGCGCTGTAGATAGCTACTGCTAAATTAAATTTTAAATCTTAACTAATTATATGTATTGCGCATATGTACGTGAAAATGGACCATGGAGTGAGGCTCATTTTTGGCATTTACAATACTTGTAATTAGTTAAGATTTTAAATTTAATTGTTTTTTTTTATTGTTTTTGTGCAGTGTGTGACCGAAATATTCTTTCTTTCTTTATTAAAAAAGCTTTCAATGTCGAAAGTAGATTATTTTAAATCAGTACTGAGGTTATGTAGAAAAGGAAATGATCAATATTTTTATGTAAAAATAGGATCAAATTATTGAATACTGTGTCAGGTCAAAGAAGTAATAATGCATGAATGACACACTCGTATGATTGGTTGCATGCATAGTAATTTCACTGCTCTGCAATCAAAGAAAGTGGATTACGTCTACCTAAGTCGTTTTAACCAATGTTTTACTTACAATTAGTATAATTAGGTACTGTCTTTGTAAGAAATATCCGTAAGACTTAAATATTCTCACATTTGGTAAAATTTTACTTATCATCCATGATACAAAAAACTTAGTTACTTACCTACTTTCACAAGATTATAATACCTATACCTATATTGACTTGCGGAATGTTAAGTTAAATCTTAATTTGTATGAAATATGACACAATGATAAAAATATCTACCGTCATATCCATGCTATTTGAAGCAGATTTGACGAGGTTACAAACATATTAAAAAACCGTAAGTTTTTGAAATAGGTAGGAACTATCGCCAGAAAATCCATATTATACCATACCAATTAGGGACAACTGAAAAAGTGCAGCAGGGCTGCCAACTTCAACAACTAGAAAATAAATTTGTAAAAACGTATGATAAAGGTTGGTGACAAGCACTAATCTTCTCTTTTCTATAAAGCTACTACTTTACAAAACCGTTGCATTTCCTTTGTATTGGTCATACTCATAAATATTGAAATGAAAGCTTGTACATTTTACAACAGGTATTTTCTGTTGTTCTGTCATTTGAAAGTTACAGGCTTCAAACCTAAGTAATAGGCGGACTTACAAATGAAGGAAATTCTACCTTTAAAGACACGTCAGCTTTGTTATGATGTAGAACTGTTTCTTTTATTCTAGTTTCTTAGAATACGAATACTTTGCCATTATTGTTGCATTAGCTTACCAATAGCTCTTGTGATTGACCTATCTCATGCTTGTTAGTAGAGTGAAAAATTTAGGTCATTTTGCTTGTGATTCACCGTAGGTACGTATGATACTGTTTTTAGGGTTATTACCAAATTAAAAAGGTTGAAACATGCTGTAATAACTACTGAAGTTAGATAAACATGATGATGGACGATTCAAGAACAAGTTTAGATAAATACAGGGTGTAAGGGTGCGGTGTACCGAAAATTTTGCAGGCATGATCATACCATGAAAATGAACAACTTTTACTATGGAACCAATAGTGGGACACAATAAAAAATTCCCGACATCTCATAAATTATCGACCAGCTAAGTGACTCTGTATGGGAAGTAATTTTATTTCTAAGCACGCAAAGTTTTTGTTACACCGTCCCTTACACCCCGTATACTTACATTGTCATTGATAACCTTTAGGAACTGTGCAAAACATAGAAGTAGAGCAGTTATTCCTGATTGGAAGTTATTGAAGTTAAAATTACATCCACAAGGACAATGAATCCCATCCACACTCAATTGAACAATATTTTCCCTCAGGAAATTCCTAATCTACATGTAAATATGGTATTGGCATGTGGATCTAATGTTATTGACAATTCTGATATAGATGATCCCCTATGGGACGCAGAAACTTTGCTGCGTAATACGGTTTGTTTTTGAAAAAAGGAGAAATTGGAATACGAATAAGTAGATAGGCACTGATGTTGTTCAGGATGTTATTGACAAAAGTTTTAGAAAGAGTTTTTCCCATTACTTTAATGTTATTTATATGAAAGTTATTCATATTGTTATAACCCAATTACATTCCGCTCTGGATAAAGGCCTACACTTCAGTCTTGTATGAATCTATAGGTGGGGTTTCTTTGCTAGTACGAGAACTATAAGTATAGCTCAATAAAATAAAGGATTATTGGGATTATTGGGTGGCGGTTCCGTGAGTGGGAGGGAGAAAGCATTAAGACCTCATGTATGTAAGAGCCTCATTGCTACGAAAAGGCATGACCTTACGCCGGCATTTAAAGTTCCATTCTTTATTGAACCATGCAGTAGCTAACGAAACGTACATGTGCATGTTTGGACCGTTCATAATGATGATATCTTCGAGGATTTCTTGCAGCTGCTATAATACTGAGAGTCCTTACAGGAAAAGGGTCCTCAAAGGTAAAATTGCAAAAGATTTTTCCTAGAATATTCAGGAGAAGATGGAATTCACTTACGAAAAATAGTTTAGAAGGTTCCGCCGCTAAGGCAATTTCTAAAATACTTACTTACTTCACAAACAAAATTACCAAATTGATTTATAACTTTTTCCCTAAACAGTATTTGTCTCACTTCGTCAACTAACTTTCAAAACAGATTTAAAAGCTTTTTATTTACTCATAAAATTTCTTCCTAGGCGTCGAAAATCATAAAATTTCACTTAACGTTCATTAACAGATCGTAAGAAAACACTAGGGTTTGAGGAAAAAAGTTTATTGTCAATTAATCACTTTCTGGTTTTAGTGGGACTTGTTCAAAGTAGTATTGCAAACAAATTTTTATTTGTAATCCACACTAGTGTTTTTAAAAAGTTTTTTTGGATGATATAAGTTTATTTTTATAACCTAAAATCTACTTAACCTGTTGTTAGGGGAACTGAGAAGCAAGCAAAATTTTATTACCTTCTCAATCTATAATGAAACCTTCAGTGTAAATGTAGGTACTGCAAGGCGCCGATGATGGTTGAGACTGCTCTTTGTCGGAGCAAAGTCGTAAATACGGCTGTCATAGCTCGATCCAGCATAGACAATAGTGTCATAATAATCGTAGAAAGGAACAAAAAATCCGATGACGTTACATGTTTTCTATAGAAATTACTTGTCAAACTCTATTTGACATCTCGTCAGGGCTTGGGACGGAACTGAAACGAAAGGCTTGCAGAATGAATTTCCATACAAAACAAGCCAGTGGAGAACAGTCGAACTTATCCGTTTTAGACATCCAGTACTGTGCCTAGGTATTCTACAATCTTGCTACCGGAAAAACGTGGCCATGAAAAGATACAAGCACCAGAAGTCCGCAGTCAGCGTAAATCAGACAGAATCACGCGATTACTTCAAACTCGTAATCCCTGGTTAAAGAAACCACTAACTATGACACGGTTAAAAATACAGAAACCGGTTGAAGAAAGAAAGGGTTGGTTAAAGTTGTTGACTCTCCAAAACTCTCCATATAACTAATTAGCTGATTCAAGTGCTTTCGAAGGCCCAAAACATAATTTTATTTTTTACCTATGTTTTTAAAGACAGTTATTGTTTTGCTGTACATAACTCAAAATAAGACAGTTTTTGACAGACTGAGCTCACTGTTGATTAGATTTTGTACAATGTTATCGATTTTACGCCAGTGTTTATGGATTGTCAATATTAAGGCCAGAAACACACGTAATATCCGTTTGTGTGTCATTCATTCGATTCTCCACCCTACCTTTATATGAAATTGTTTATGATAAACAGGATTGCACAACGCTACGTCGATGGATGCGTTTGTCAAACCGTTTGACATAAACCGTGTCCGTATAAAAATACGGTGAAAAATCGAACAAACTCTTAAGTGAAGTTTAGAAAAAATAATTGGTTATTGACTCGCACGGTACTTACGTCTAGTCTGGGACTTTGTTAGTCATACATAAGACTGGAGGTCAAAAGGTCAACAAATGCATACATTATGAAAAGTCAGCCAGGTACGTGGGCGGAAAATGTCACGTGGGCATTTTTAACTAAAGCTATTTTTGAATGAAAGATAGGTGATGTGGGTAGCACGTCTGATTATGGACTTAAATAGCAACACTATCACAAAGGAGCCTATTGTAGACCAACAGCTGATGCTGATAGGCTTAGAAGGCCTATTTATAGGTTATCAATGAAATAGTAATTAAAAAGCACTACTGCCTTGAATGCGGAAGTGACGTCAAGAGGCTTTTAATTTGTTTTATTTAATCAAGTGAGCACTCTAGGTTCAGCTTTCTCGTGAAGAACTGGGACGTATACTCGTGAAGTTTAATAAATATACCGACCAGAATCATCAGATTCTTTGAAATATAAGGACGACTCGGTCTCTCACTCAAAAAAGAGACTGTAGAGTTTGGTGTCAGAGCACAGCAAGATCAGCTTTGGCGAGCAATAGATTCATCATAATTCTGGTTTTTCATACTCAGAATATCTTAACGATATAGAATGCATGCGGTGCCGGCTTAGAATGGCATCACCCCAGTTCTACCCGTGGGTATCGACAAAGGCGACTGGGATTAATCCAGTGAATAGTCAGCAGCGTTTCCTGTGAATATCTATAACGCCTTGCACTGAGTTTGAGAATCCGCCTGATTATGCCAAGTGCCAAGCGAGGTGAGTTTTGCAACACCCCGCCAATTGGGAGAGACCCATGTCCAACAATGGACTGTTGTGGTTGTAGTGGATGCTCTAGCCGGATAATTTAAAGTAGGGGAGACCGAGGGGTATTGGATCAAAGGGGTGTTGGATCAGCTTTGTTTTCTCGAAAAGTAGAAGCGTTAGCGAGCAGACTATAATGCAATTTGTGCCTCTTTCTGCCTCTTGTTGACCCCTAAGTTAGCGTCCCTGACAAATAGCGCGCCGTTTTATTTTTATCGGAACATCGTAAAAAAAATCGTCAAAAGTAAGTTTTCTGCTCTTATTTGTCAGGCTAATATTTTGGAGGTGCTTTTATATTTTTATTTAAGTTTTATACGATATGAAACCTTCAAAATTAAGGATTCATATGGCACCACTGGGACGTCTGGGTACTCTGTGGTTTTATCTCAGTTTAATGTTTTTGTCAAACTGGCAGGATTTTTCATACCGAGGGGTGTTGGATCAGCCTGACCCAGCACCCCTCGGTAAAATTTTGTATGGTTAATTTCATAGAGTACACGAGCACCACGCGTGTTGTGCTGGCCGGGTGTAAGTTCGTTATACGTACGTATAACCGAATACATTATTAATAAACTTTTCGATTTCATTTTAATTTTCATAATCATTTTCTCTTTCACTGTCACTTTTATTTTCATTTTCACATTTTCATTTTCATTTTCATTTTCAAATGACTGACGCTTATTTATTATTTATTCCTTTTTCACCGTGAATTAAAATGCGATTTAAAAAAATGAAGAATTCTCATACTAACTTTTCTCCCCCATTTTGGGTATTGGGGCATAAGTTTCTGAATCTTTTCGTTTTTTGTATGCTTAACCTAGTCTACACGCCATATATCAGCTTACTAGCTATTCAGGAAGTTCCCGAACATTTTGCTGATCATCAGCGAGTGAGTGTGTCAGTGAGTGAATAAATCGGTGTTTTTTAGATATACATAAAATCAAAAAGTATTAAAGCTATGTAATTGAATTATTGCATGTTTAATAAGGTAACTATCGACAAGATATCCTGAGAATTTGATCAATATGGTATATAGAAAACTAGAGTTATGAGAGTTCAAAAAACTACGAAATACTTCTAGAAAAGGTAGGTAGTTCTCTGGCGCTTTGCTTGGCTCGTCTTGGCGGGGGCACTACTGTGCCCCCAGTAAATTCTTTAAAATGAATTATTTAGTTAACTTTGAGGTCATACATAAAAAAATTCAAATAGGCCTTTATTGAAATGACATTAACATAAAATGATCCAACACCCCTCTGTACCTGATCCAACAGTCCTCGGTATCAGGGGTGTTGGATCAAAATGTCTTTGCTCAACTAAAGTTGATTTTTTATAAAAGACCATAAGAATAAATAATAACACTACCGTGTAGAAGTGAAACTCCTTTGTCTGGGCCCGAAAAGCCGCGCTTTAAATACCTACTTCCCCCCTCAGCCCGCAACGCCCCGCGCGCTCCCGCACGTTAAGCCAGGGCTGTCACGTGCTAATAGTTTTATTCCAAACTAGCGGCTCGCCAAGCAGTTGCATGACTTTGGCGTAGTTTGTTTACACACCTACGCGCCATAGGATAAATAATCGTGCAAATGCAATTATTTTAAAAGGTTTGCGATGAATACGAATTTGTTTGTTACCATCTTACCATAATCAGCTAACAATAACTTAGACACCTACCTACCCCAGGCACCTTAAATAAGTAGGTATGTCGGGTTAGAAAACATAACTGAAACTATGTACTTAGTAGGTACCGACGTGAGTAAAAATAGGAGAACACAAAACCAATACGTACCTATTAAGAATGGTAGGTACCTATTTACTGTATCTAGAGCCTTTGCTCATCTTTAGGCAAATTAAAAAAATAAGATGGAGAGTCATCTTCGCATCACTTTTACAGCCATAAGCACCATACTCATTCGGAAAGGCTAAACATTTCCGAAAAAACAAAATTTGACCCGCGCGACGAACGCTTACGCGGCGAAGCGCACTCCCGGCCGAATTGCTCGCAGTGCGAGCGCCAGACGGTAGGCAAATATAATGACCTTGAGCGCGTCTGGAGCGGGAGTGTCGCCTCTAGGTGTGTTTACTCTTATGAAAAGACTTTACACTTACACTTCTAAAGTGTATATCATTTAAAAGCTTATGAAATTTGCTATCGATTGGTGTAATCAAATACGAATTATCTTTATAGAATTTTGTGTTACGAAGCAAAATGTCAAAAATGATCCAACACCCCTCGGTCTCCCTTACTGCTGACAGTACAGTTTCTGACTGTACCGTGATACGCAAGTTGGTATCGAGTAGGTAGGTATAACCTGGGGAGGGGAGGCAGGATGTGGGCCACATGGCCCGCGAGAGGCGGCTGCGGCACGGGCGCCTTCGCTCTTACACACGTTGGGAAAATATGGATGTGACTTCATGTAGACAACTTGTTAAATTTATTTCAACGTAAGTTGCGGCAACAAAAAAAAATCATGGCATAAAAAGTTAAAAAAAATTCATAAGTTACGACTGAAGTTTTGAACGACCAGAACAACTATGTTAGAGGTCTAATACCTATTTGTAGATTTATCTTATCGTCTCCACAAACACTGTTTCATCAGGGTTTTCTAGTCGTTTGCTCACACAGTGTAAGCATAACAAATTTAGCCATAAGAAAATGGATTTCATAGCACATAGGACGACAAAGGGTCCAGATTATAACATCGAAGGTCGTTACATGGAATGTCGCAACATCGACAACGCTGCATCGAAAGGTCGCCACATCGAATGGTTGCCACATCGAATGGTCGCCACATCGAAAGGTCTCTACATCGAAAGGCGGTCACATCGAATGGTCGCCACATCGAAAGGCCGCCGCATCAAATGGTCGTCACATCGAAAAGTTGCCACATCGAAAGGCTGCCACATCGAATGTGCATTACATTGAAGGTCGCCATGTAGAATGTTTCTGCATCGAATAATGCTGTATTGAATGTTCCCTCGTCAAGTGAATGGTTCATCGGGTCTTAAGGGTTCATCGGGTCATAAAGGTTCATCGGCTCGTAAGGGTTCATCGGGTTGTAACTTTGACTTTGATAGTGATTTTGATAGTGGCTTTGACAGTGACTTTGACAGTGACTTTTACAGTGACTTTGACAGTGACATTGACAGTGACTTTGACAGTGACTTAGGTTGTGACTTTGACAGTGACTTTGACAGTGACTTTGACAGTGACTTTGACTTTAAATCTAAACTTGTGACTTGCGACTTAGGACTGTCAAAGTTAATGTCAAAGTCACTGTCAGAATCACTGTCAATGTCACTGTCAGAGTCGCTGTCAAAGTCACTGTCAAAGTCCCTGTCAAAGTCACTGTCATAGTCACTGTCAAAGTCACTGTCAAAGTCACTGTCAAAGCCACTATCAAAGTTACAACCCGATGAACCCTTTCGACCCGATGAACCCTTACGAGCCGATGAACCTTTATGACCCGATGAACCCTTAAGACCCGATGAACCATTCACTTGACGAGGGAACATTCAATACAGCATTATTCGATGCAGAAACATTCTACATGGCGACCTTCAATGTAATGCACATTCGATGTGGCAGCCTTTCGATGTGGCGACTTTTCGATGTGACGACCATTCGATGCGGCGGCCTTTCGATGTGGCGACAATTCGATGTGGCCGCCTTTCGATGTGGCGACCATTCGATGTGGCGACCTTTCGATGCAGCGTTGTCGATGTTGCGACATTCCATGTAACGACCTTCGATGTTATAATCTGGACCCGACGACAAAGCATGTTACAGATGACATTAAATGAAAAGAAAACTTAATACGTCAAAGGTAATTGCTACATTTTTTAATAGAGAACATCCACGTTATGCTTCCTCGAAGTAACATTGAGTAACGTTAAAAATCGACGCCGCGGCGCACGTGTGCGGCAATTTCAGTCAAATACTGAGTACTTATAGGTATTAGTTGTAGTCCTTCTGTACAAGGGAAAGGTAAGTTATGGGTATTAGTAGTAACAATTCTGTACAAGGGGAAGTAAGTAAGTTTATAGTAACCATGTGAAGCATGGAAAAATATCACAAATTCGAATAGAACTAATCATTAATCACTAATCAAGGCTTAATTTAATCTGAGTTTGTCGTTGAACCATCTTTAAATATCTATACAATGCTGATAAATGTGGAAATATCTAACAGCTCTCGGTAAAGAGAATATGTTATAAAAAAATCTCTAATCCAAAATGTGGCAGCCGCGAGAGAGTAAAGTCTTAGCACTCATTTCGTAATATTCGTTTTACAGAATCGAATGCACGAACGTAATGAACTGCATTACGAATATACAGCCTTTAAAAAAAACTTTCATACTACTGGCAGCTACATAAAGTAACTCTAATCTGTTCCAATTTGACACTGGCCAACAGTAAGTCAAATGAAAAAGAAAAGCAAGTGTCACCCGGGCGGAACGACACTTGAAATTATGAGGACTTATTTATTATTAAGGGCCGGTTAGTCCACAGTGCGCCGTCTCTGTCATTTTAGATACGTGTGAATAGATACGCTAATAACCTCACTTTTGGCCATTTTTCTCCTTTTTCCTTCATCTTGTCAATATAGCACATTATTTCAAAAAACTATCCATTAAATTATTTAGATCATTTGATTTTCTATTTTTTGATATACTTTTATTAAACATAGCATTAATAATTCTTTATATAAAACTGAAAAAATGTCATAAAATAAGCTAAAATTACCTACCTTTTTTTATGATCGAGCAAAGTAATGAATATCGTGTTTTGAACCATTAATTAATCTAGAATAGTTCATGAACAACAACATATATTTTTTCTGGGTCAGAAAAATTATCATTTCATGCCATATAACTCAACTGAAAATAGATCGATTGGACTAACCTGCCCTTAAATCTTTGCTTCAAATCATTTTTCGAATTAAAATTCACCGATAAATGCTTTTTAATTTTAAAACTTGTTCAGTTTTTATGAGCCTCCATTTTAACGTTTAGTTAAAAAGTTACTTAATTATGTACAAAAGTCGTTCAGTTGGTGGTTCTGTAGATAGGCTTGCAATCGCCATAGTGCAGTGCGGAAGTTTGAATTATTTTTCATAGTTTTTCTTGTAGAGTGTAGATAAAACAGTGTATGCAACTGCATATAATTAGGCCTTAGAATGCTCGTGTCAAACTATTATCAGACACTCACATCCTAAAGCCTCTCATTATTAGGCAGTTGCCTATACTACTATTGTAAAAGGACACCCATTTATGGGCTTGACAGTAAAAAAAAATAAAACTTGGTTATACATAGTAAAACTTGAAAAAAACACGGTCTAGGAAATATTTTCTAGTCACGGTATATTTTTTCGACATTCTTGAGTAATTACTGCGTGCAAGGAATTTAATTAATCTTTGCCTACCGTAACATAAAGATTTAATATTCTTTGTTAGGAAGTTGTACTTATAAAACTAATTTATTTTTCCCTTACGGCTTTACAGTTTATTTATATTAAGCACAGCTGTAGGTTGCAAGCGATATGGCAATAAAATGTGGCCTGCAAATCTGCAGTGCAATTTTAGGGTACCTTCTGGAAATAAGCGTTGGAAAGGTAAGAGATTTTGTCGCTGCAATGAGGGACTGTCGGGCCACATTCGCTCTATATTCGCACTCTCTGTCGCTATACAAGGGGATGAAGCGCTATCTACAATTTTTTCAATGACATAGCTCTGGTCAGTTCCTCATTTCGATATGGAAGAAATATGACAACTTTGATGTCATACATAACTCCGTTGAAAATATTTGATGTCACATTTAAAAAAGCTAGCGTTTGGCTACTGAACTTTATACGTATTTTGTCAGATGGAAATTATAAATATATTGTAAACAATTTACATACATGCAGATTTTTAAAATACAATTTTATGTAGTACCTAGTGGGCATTTAAGTTAAATAACAAACTTGTCCGTTTATAAACAAGGGGGTTAATTATTACTCCAGATATGATTTTTAGACAGCTGTACGGAATTCGCGAAGAAAAATATTACGCGAGCCTGACCTGCTGTTTTTTTTATTAATACCGTTATTTACCGTTGCCATTTTACGGTCACCATCGGTCTTTCAGATAAACATACTCGGGCTAAGATTAATAAAATGCAATTAAGTTATTTAAATGTTTACTAGGTTTGTAACATTCAATAGGTACAAAACATATGATGAGCTGTATCAAATTTAACAGTCTTTGGTACAAAATTATATTATCGTGTTATTTACATGTTTGCAAATAAAATCTACATAGTTAAAATCTGTGGAGCCGGCTTAGAATAGCATAATCCCATTTATTTTCCTCGGGTATCGTATATGGCGACTGAAGGACTAGTGATACACGATTTCCTAAAAAGGCCCTCAGATATTTTGCGAACGTGGCGATACTGGCGATAACGACCATAATTTCAAGTGTGATGTGCGTACGTGTATAAATGTATGTAAAAATGACAAAGTAGAGCGTTTTTCAGCAGATATGGTTGAGAAGAGAAGAGTTCTCAAAAAGTGAACTGACGTTATAGATTTCGTGTCCTTATCATTAAGATAAAATATCTGACAATCACTTTCAGACGATGTAGTACTTCATGTTATGCATGCGGCCTTTATGACTGCAAAACTGAGTTATTAAAATAAATTATATAGAAAACACTTATTTGTACTGGGTGTAAGGGACATTATACCGAAAATTTTGCAGGCATAATCAGACCATACAACTGAACAACTTAGATACTTTAACTATAGAGCCAATCGTGCGATACAAAAAAAACGACCAGCCATACAAAATTATCGTTCAGTTGACTGACTGCTTTTTATGGGAAGTCAAAAAATATCGTTTACCGCCATGTGTTCTATGAGAAAAATTGTTCAGTTTCATGGTCTGAAACACGCCTGTAAAGTTTTCGTTACACCGTCTCTTACGACCTGCATAAATATAACTTCCACTACCCAATCGTAATGTTAAGAAGAGCAATTCCAAGCTTCAAGGCAAAAGTTATGATAGATGTTGTATATTCAGTAATTAGATCATTTCCGACTGATTCGTTATATACGAGTAGATGAAAGACAGACTTTCCTAGGACTATTTTTATTAATATTACATGTAATATTAAATGTTTTTGTAAAAAAACATTAAACTATGATTGTAAATCTAGTCAACTTCATGGAAAACTTTGAACATGCAAAATTCTCTGAAGTTATTAAAACTTTAAACTATTATTTTATATTAAACTAGGTCAATAGAGTTATCTACTGATTAGTTTTTTATGAGAGTAATTGAACCCAGTGGAATTGATTCAAAATTCCGAAGAGGGTTATAATTAAAAATGTAAATTTGACTGCAGTTGAAGCTGAATTCCCCTCAGGCCCATCACCTCCATCACCACCTCCGTCACTACCACTGTCACTACCACTGTCACTACCATCGTCACCACCATCGTTGCCACCATCCCCGCTACCGCTGTCTCCACCAGGGTTGTTTTCATTGCCACCTGAATTATCTCCACTGCCGTCAATAACATCACCTTCATCTCCATCGTTCTTCTCAGCCAGAACCCATCTTCCCTTAGCGTCCAAGAAATGATCATTGTAAATAGTATTCCAGAAATTTACAAGATCATTGTGGGGATTTGTTAAGTTTACTTCCAAAGTACCTTCAATAGCTTCATCAGAAGCCAGGATACGAAGGAAAGAAGATTCTTGTGCAAATGGTTCCCAAACAACCGTCGAAGATTCAGTGGTAGGCACTCTGAAATCAAATTAATTTCAAATCTTTGAAAACGAATTCTTTGTACCTATCTTCTTATTATTTAATTAAGCGGTCATCTGTCTCTTCTAGATATATTGGGCCTTATCACAAAAAAGTTGAACGACCAGCGTTGAACGCGTGTCTAGCGTTTTTTTTGTATGAAGTTTCATTTTAAACACGCGTTCGACACTGGTCTAACTTTTTTGTGGTAAGGCCCTTTATGATTCAAGTTAGCTTTGTTGACAAAATCTAAACCTAAATCTGGAAAAAAAACATGTTTTAGAAAGTGTCTTACCCAGTTTTGGCAAAGTTTGTCCATCGCTCTATTAGGATATCACTAACAGCGAGATCCAGTTCAGCGGTGTTTTGAACGTCATTATCATCATAAAAGAAGTATGCCAATTCTTCACTGTGAGCTGCTCTTGGAACTTCTATGGGAGACTGTACAAACTCTTGCCCAAGGGCACCTTTGTATGAAAACTGGTACAAGTACACAGATGAATTAGATACAGCGGCACGAAGTTGTGCTTCACGAATTGCTGAGACTAATACCATTGTATCTCCGTGATATTTGAGATATTCATCAATGGTAAGCGATTGATTTCCAGAGTATAGTGTCTTAATTGCTTGGGCTGTTGTGATTCTTTCTTCTTCACTTTCAAATTGTAAATCTGGTTGTATGAAATCCACAAACGATGAATCCATTCTTCCAAGCCATTCGTCAGCTTCTGCAGCACGAATAGTTCCTTCAATATCAACGTATCCTGTGATGAAAGGAATTTGTGCAAAGTCTCCGTCTACAATCGTCTGATAAGGAGATTTTATTAAAAATGGTTCTTCACCTTGTAGATTCTCTCTTTCAATACAGGGAGCAAATGCAAGTGCATTGTCAGTCAAATCTAGTTCGTTAATGACAGCCATTAAAGCAGCAACGCTTGTCCTTGTAAACACTTCAGACAGTTGTATGATGTCTGTAACACTATGCCCCAAGGCTTCAGCAACTAGAATAGCATATTCTAGGTTGTCTCTTGTGACAGCCCATGGTGCAATTGCTGTGCCACTTTGCGATATAGCCTTGTGAATCAATCCATTCGACATTGGAGACAGAGTAACCAAGTCTACTGCGGCAGCGCCACTTCCATGTCCAAATAGTGTAACACTTTCTGGGTTTCCTCCAAACTGAACAATGTTTTCTTGTACCCATCGTAGACCTGCTATGATATCCTTCAAACCAGCATTTCCAGGAGCTATTTCAGTCCCAAGGCAGAGATATCCAAGTATTGATTCGCGGTAGTTCAGCGTGACTACCACGACGTCTTTTTCCACAAAATGTTTAAAGGAGAGTTCAGGCTCATTACTGTTGTCAAACTCCTTTCCCTTTACCCATACCATAACAGGAAGATTGGCTGATGCGTTTAAGCTTGGTGTGAAAACATTCACTACCAAACAGTCTTCAGTACCTTCGTAGCCGACTCCAAGTGCTCGTACACACTTTATGTCTTTTCTGTCAGCAACAAATGTTTCCTCGAATGAAGGTGGCGGACTGGGTGCCTGAAAAGAAAGACAATAGAAGTACAATGAAAGTATCAGTTAATGGAATTAAACAAATCTATGTGAATTTTAGCACAACGCAAAATCTTAAGACGAAAACAACTGATAACAGGAATTTACCTTGAATCGATGAGTGCCTGACGTAGAATCTGCGTAAGGTATGCCATGAAACTCGAAATAGCTACCATTGTCGATAGCTGATCCCAATACTGATCCCTGCTTTATGGTTACCAAAGCAGGTAAAGGTTCAGGGACTGGAATATTTTGCCCAGCACATAGGACAAACAAAGAGCACACTAAAATGTACCACATGATTACTTCTCGAATTCGAATTATAAACTGACAAAGCAAGTTATCTGAATAAAGAAATATCTAGACCAGAGTTATCGCAAAATATTCAGGTAAGTACCTGTCAATACTTCCGAGATAAAAATTGATGCGTAAAGAATACTCAGAAAATAGTAATAGATGATTATCAGCATCACGCGTTTGTATTTGCGTAGAATTTTATAAATTTATTGGTTTCATGCCAATATTCAAAATTCTTTACTTTATAAACCCGAACTAAGGTCGTTGCCCTTTGGGACCATTCTATAAAAAATAGTCCCTTCAAGATACAGCAATGTTTATCCCGTTAGTAAGCTTCGGGCGTGTTAAAGGTCCATGTGTGATGGGCCCGATTTTTTCAGTGGTTCTGTGAGGGTGATGCGGGGTAGGAGCGGGGGAAGGGGGCGCAAATGTGTGGCGCATGTGGCTGCGCCTGCGCAACTCGAGGTCTCATCATGAGAATTTCTGATTCATTGGCTTTTGTCACTGTATCGCCGCTGTCGTAAGTATGTTAGCATTAACATTATATGCCTTTAATCTTTTCTCATAATGAGAGTTCCGTGAAATCGTGATGACTAAGATAATTTAATTCAATACTTGTGTTTCTTAGCGCTTCGCTCTCAGATTTCTTAGCCGCTGCCGAGTGGTAGTGGCTAACAATTTGTGCCACCCCTATTCTACTCAGGGTATTTCGTAAAAGGCGACGTAGATTTTTTGATCTTGACTATAATATTCTCCGACCACGGTCAACCGTATGGTGGCGGTAATGCCACCTACGATAGCATTTCCAAAGAGGTTTGATGTCAGGCAGACGGCCGGTCGTAAAAGTAAGAAATATCCTTTTGCAATATGATTTTGTGTTCAAACAAAACATGTAGCGCCGATCCTAACAAATAAGTATTTTTATAAAATTTATTCAGGTAGTTTTTCAAATAATTTTATGCTGCTGCCGTCCCTAAGATCTTAAAAACAGTAATCAGAATTATATATCCAAAAATAAAGTTAATAGCGTTCAGTTATTTAAAAGCCACCATAACAATGAAGGTTAGTCTAGGTTCATAATATAACAAAATTCTTTATAGCACAAAATAGTATGAATAATACAATATCAGAACAACACTAACAAAAGAAACAGTACAATAAGGCGGCCTTAATGCTAGGTAGGATACTCTATCAGGCAAACTTTGGGTGAAAGAGAAAGTGCGACAATGAAACCTTTTTCGTAATAGTTAAATGATATTGTAGGTAATCGTGCAAAAACGGGAGATCGTGCCTTATGGCGTTCCCTGGGGGAGGCCTACGTCCAGCAGTGGACTGCAATAGGCTGATATAGATAGAATAGAAATAGATTGTAGGTAAACTATAATTGTAGTATGTAATAGGTTTTATTTCGTGATCGACTAAGTTAAATATAAATTCTTATAGCATGTCTTATGTTTCATTCAATTGCCTTTCGTAATTGTATATCTATTATCGAAGTTAATTGTTATATGTCACTGTTTTGAATAATATAATAATAGGTTCAACAAATAACAACACAAACTAAAGAATAATATGTATATTTTGTTGAACTTTTCATCTAGATTTAATATAAATATGACAATAAACTTGGATTATCGTATTCTAGCCTATTCGTATGTCGTTTTCGAATAAGACGTTTTACCGGCATGAATTATTCCTACATAATAATCTTCTCTCTTAGATCACTCTAACTATTAAAAAAATCGCATTGTATCTGTTGCATGGTTAAGAAGACGTTAAGCGTAGTCCATGAAAGAGAAACGTAAAAGGCGACTTCATTTTAAAAGATACGTTGATTGATATAATTTTTACAGCATAATTTCTTCAAAAACTGTATTATCAAACATCTCCCCTGAAGATGCGCCGGTCCCAAACATGTGTTACACTTACACCACGTGGGTCCACACCATAGCAAAAAAACGAAACCAGCAGAAGTTGTAACTCACACTTCACATTCAAACAAATACCAATCTTATAAAACTGAGAATAAGGATAAAATCAAATTGTCAAGTCTTTCGTTGATAAACCTTTTACAGATAAGGGATTACCTTGTGGGAGACTCATGGGACAAGGGAAAGGTTAGGAGTTATGCTCCACATATTGTACAATGTGCATCGCAACGTAAAAAAATGTAGAAAAAAAATTAGGCCACACGGAGTTTTTTGAAATAGGTCAGATAGCGGTCTGTTTACAGTTACAAATTCCCGATACCTTCAATATGAGTTGCATAGATTCTACAATGAAGTCAATCAACTTACAATCCATAAGGTTTTTTTTAATAAACGGTAGGTACCTGTTGTACTTTTTTTGTAATGACCATGATTTCTGTATTTTCTTGTGAATAAAAGTTTCTATTTAAGGACCTAGCCCATAGCAGATGTAACAAATCGACAATCCAACAAATGTGAAACAATGACAGTAAGTAAAATAATTTTTAGAAAATATCGTAAATAATTCACAGTTTATTAAGCCCATGTAACTGAATAACTGAACAACGTCGTCGTGACAAAGATATGATTATGTACAACTACGATTCTTTCTTCGTGTGGGACACCGAGTCGTTCAACGACCCGATGAACCCTGGTGTCAGAGTTTTTCAACCACCTACTGCAAGTAGCAGGCCTCTGACATGGTTCTGTAACGACCGCCATCATAGACAGCAACCGGGACTGACGACGATTACGACTACGATTAAATAGTTACATCGATATGTAACAGTCTAGGCCGCCAAGACCCAGCTGATGTGCTTTCTATGGCTAGTTCGACCATTGTAACATTTTCAGTAAAATTGTTTTAATATAATTTTTAACCTTCATTCCAGAAATTCTACAAAAACACATAATGCCTTATTCTTCTAGAATTCACATAATTCTCAGTAGGTACGACGTCTTTCTCTTTTCCGTGATGGTGTAATTAGTTAGGTACCATTCAGTTTATTTGGGCCGCAAGGGGCACGTACCGCCTGGTTTATTGCGATTTGCGGTACTAGTTGTTTATCTTCAGTACAATCAAACATTACACTCATATGCCCACGTACTTTCACACTTTCTTCTTGGACTTGTATAGGGGCCTCGTTGCTATGGAAAAAATATTTTGCTGGAACTTGATTAAAATGATTTGATTGATTTTATTTTCCAGTTTTCAAAGTAAGTAATAAACTAAGCTAAAATTGATTTAAAAGCTTACAAATTTCATGCATTGTTTGTCAACGTATGATTTTCATCATTTACATTAGTGCAAAATATTCAAGAATTTGAATTACCAGCTGATCCGCTAACATTGCCATGGAAAACTGAAGAAGAAATTTGAAATTAAATTTAAAGTCATTGGTGCCCCCTTTGTAAATGTATTTCACATTACTAAGTACCTGCAAAGATTGCGTAAGTTTGAAAAAAAAACTTTACTATTTGATATTAAGCGAATGCATTGATTTTTCTATATAATATGAAGTATGCTTACGAACTACAAAATTGAATACTTATAATGTACTTATTATATGATATTCTCTATACGAATGCATTCAAAAAGCTCTACTAAGCTTGCATCCACAAGTCACTTCAGTAGGTACATTAAACTCTGGCGTGAAATCCGCGGTGGCGCGAGCCGAGGGGTTCAATTCAAAAATAGAACTCTCAGATTCCTTATGTTCTGATCAGACTGATCGATAAGATAGACGGAGCAAATACGAACTGATTCTTTATGGCAAAAAAAGTAGCTCACAGGCAGAAATCTATTCTTGTATAGTCCATTGAAAAACATGGTGTCATGACAAGCCTAAGCGGTTGGCCAAGTTACGCGAGTCGCATAATATCAAAGCTGCATTGCGACCAGCGTTACTCGGCCTCCCGCTTTGGCTGGTCATGTCATTTCATGAAACTATGATTGCAAATGGCCTATATTAATTAACGAGTAGGTTTCTTTCAGTTAATGAGCACAAGAATCACAGTTACTATCAGGTAATATTACATCCTATTTGATATAATAAGCACCAATTTGAGTCCCAAAAAATTATCTGTGCCGTCAAAAATCTGTCTTTCAAGTAGCTTTCAAGAGGTCCATATGTCAAGTAGAGGACTTTTGCGGTTGCTGATGATGATTGGATATTTAGGTCAGGACTTGATTGTTTCGTAGCGCTACATCTACTTTATTTCCATTGTCTGACGATTTTCTACGTTCATAATTCGAACCACCGCCGCCGTAGCTGTGCACGCGCCTAATCTTGAAAGGAGAATAATGGACTCGGACATTATGTCTATCTGTTACGCCTTGATCAATGGGGGCTATGTTTTTATGGTTATTTGTTATGAGTAGTATTTGATTTCGAGTTTTGAAGATAGTACAGACTATAGATATAGACTAGCCTTAATAAAAGCTATGAGTATCAGCCATGGTCTTAAATGGAATTATTTCGATGAAACCGAACCTAATTAAGTACTTAGAAGATTACGTTAGAACATAATAACATCTGATAAAATGAAGCACTTTTGAGATGAATTAATTGAACATTGTTAAATTGATCGAATATTATTATTTAGATCAAAATTCTTCTCAAAGTTTGTCCACGTGCCACTTTCATAAAAGTTGCCTGGTAGGATGGTATTAAACTTTCATAATACCTTCTCTGATGTTGCATTGCAGGTTGCAGCCATAGTTGCAGCGCATCTTTTGATCAAATATTTTTTAGTTTTTTTTTGTGTTCATGTCAAATGTTTAGGTAGGCAAGTCCAACAAAATTTCCAAACTACTCCACAGTACAGAAAACTTATTTCAAACGATCATACTACAAGCCATTTAAAAATAACACTGCGAAAAGCAGACATTTATTTGTAAAGTAAATAACAAAGCTTTTCAGCTTCTCAATATACATTTACAATCCATAGCCAATTAATAGCAAAATAATAATAAAGAAATGCACTTAAACATTGGCGTGGTAGAAAATTTCTCTTTCTTGCAGTAATGCTTTAAGCCCGCAGCATGAATGCCTGTAATTTTCACCTTCTCAACATATGGTTACTTCCCAGCATTTACCTGGATTGTATATAATTAATTGAATTTTGTTTACCGTCAGTGTTGGTAAAGTCCGTGTTCTTCTAGCAATTAGAATGGCCAATAGTGATTATAACATAATAGGGGCATTAAAATAATAGGTCAATCATGATACTTATTGTAATTTTGTGCCGCTTTTTTTCTGTTGGTAGTTAAGTAAACTGTGTTTACTTTTTAGCGACTGATACTTAAATTCAAGCTTTAATAGACGCATTTGCTTCTTATGCAGGTTTTCGAAACTTATTACTTTATTATGAAATTTGGCAGAGGGTTTGGCTCTCTACATTTCAGCTGTTTAAGGCTCGTACCGATCTTGAAATACGGACCTTAGACAGCTATCCTCATAATGAGTGATACTAGTTCATTTAGTAATGAAAATATTCGCTCCATTATAAATATAAGCCATTTCGTGTAATTGTAATAGTAAATGAGGGTGAAGAAATTATAACTTTTTAAGCACTTGCGATTACTTTTCACACATAATATGCAGTGTTCACAAATAATCAACAAAATAAATGTGTCGTCACCTATCGCCTACTTAGATGACATCTTGCTGTGATACATCACAGCAGTGATAAATCAACCCGCCATCGTAACTGTATTAAAATGTCGGGGCACAGGTAAATCATTAATATTTAGGTGCCTAGTATTTTAGCGATAGACCCGGTTTAATACCAAATAAAGCACGAAGAACTTATTTTTTATGTTAATGGTAATACTGTCTCTGTAGGAAAATAATTCGATCAAGAAATTCATCCCTAATCGTACCTAAATCTCCGATACAATTTCCTGTACACTTTATTTAATATTTCCTTCTACTCAAAAACCACTTCTACAGTTTTACTTTTTAGAACGCATTTTCCTTATCATCAAATACAGTTTGTCTTGGAGTGACTCGAAAAAGGAAGTAGTTTTAGTATGCAGATTTGAGCTTTTTGTGAATGTTTTTAAGGTGGGTTTTTCTTTATGGTTTTTCCGGTGGTTACGGTGTTTGTGTGGGTGTTTAATGGTTCAACTGAGGCTTGGGGACAGCTGTCGCTCCCTGAGGCACCACTAAGGGTTTTTGTTTACGAGTATCACTAATGACGAAGCTCTTAGTAGTGCGAGAATTAAGGCAACCTTTTTACGGAATTCATGAAGTTCTTTCAAAGTTTTCAGGAGAAGAATAGTCTTTAATTTTAAGAAAGAAAATAAGGAATATTGCAGTAGTGATATTCTTATGTAGAGTCATCTCAATGAAACTCTTACCAAAATAAACAGTCTAGTTATTTCGTGAACAAACTCTTAGCTATTATATTATTTTAATTATTCCTCTTGAATAATACGTTTGTCTGATATTTTAATTATTTATTAAAGAGTTTTGTTACTGTTACTGTAATTGTATTTATTTAATATCTAATGATGAGTAATTTTGTAGAGCTAAACTGAAGTAACTTTTCAGCTCAAAACTTGAAGGTAAATTACTATATACAACTAGTTTTAAGTAATACTATTGAAGAAATATGGGATGTAATTGTTCTGTGCAGTAGTAGAAAAAATAGGAAATACTTAATACAACTTGTGTGGGTGGCGAACATTTATGACTACTAGAGGTGTTTCGTTATGATTTCACAGTGCCCTTTATTTTTCAGTTGTTGCGTGTGTGTTTATGCGTTCTACGCAGTAGTATATTAACCTTCTCTGGCACTTTCCCAACTCTTTTGCCTCTGTGTGGGAGTAGCATACTCGATAGTATTTCCTGAAAGGTTGTCTTGCTTTGACTTACAAACAAACGTTGTACATCATTAATGTACCTTTCCTTCGAAGATAATGAACTCATTATGCATATTTCATAGCGACGTGATTTTCGTAGAGCTCGCCGCCCGCAAAGCATACGCCCTGAAAGCTCGCTCCGTAGGGCGGGCGACTTCCTCGGTCGCAGCGCCCCTGCCGGGTCGACGCGGAACTACGCGCCGCGCGGCCATTGGCCGGCGGCGGTGACGTCAGGCCGCATCCGACCAATGGGGGGGATCGCGCTCGCGCCCGGCCGCAGTTCTCGTCGCCGCGCCTTCGTATGAGCCGTGTGTCGCTGCCGGTCCCCCGCGTCCCGCGCCCCGCGCTCACTCTCGCCCGCATTCTAGTTGTGGGTGTCGCGCCGTGCAGTCCTCGCGTGTGCCGCCGAACTCAGTGCGCCGTTTGTGAGTGCTATTAGTTCCCGCCCGAGTGTCTGTGTGACGGAGGATCCAGTAGCCCGCCGCGGAGGATGTTAACAGCGCACGGTGAGTTCAGTGTAGCTGACGAGACGACGGCCGCTTATCTCGCGACGGCGCCACGTGAATGCGCTCTATTTATAAAATGTAAACACGCTGCTAATTTGATTTGAGAAGATATTGCGGTATTGCTGCTTAAAAGCGAGAGTAGTCATCCGGCTCGAGCGGGAGACCGCTCGTGCTCGCAAATTAGCAATAAAGACTCACGACGACGACGTCGAGATTGCCGAGTTCCTGTAAGACATGAACGTGCTAGTGTCGGTGGTGTGTTTATGCCGATAATTCTAAAAGGATTGTCAAGTCGAGTGAGTGCAGCGAGCGGTTCGCAAAGTGGATTTGATCGGATAACCTTGGTTTGGTTCAGGGCTGGCGATAGCACGATAACGTGACCTTGGAGAGAAGTCTCGAAGCCGGCCGGCGCTGGAGGCGCGCGGCTCGCGGGAAATGTCCAGACAAACAACGATAATGGTGTCGCAAACAATGATAATGCTGTTAATGTGAGACGCTCGTGCAGGAAGCCCAATAAAGAAATCTTTGTTATAAACCTCCAACCACATTACACAGTTTCGAAGCAAATTTAAAACGCATTAGTTTAAAATCGGAGACAAAACCGCTTTGAACGGACAAAACAGTACGAATTATGAATACTTATTCCTGAATTATGATCAAAAAGGCGCAGCTAAAGAGATCAGCGGAGTGGTTTTGGATGCGTTTCAATTAAGAACAAGTGAGACTGTTTAAATGAGTAATGAAACGATTGAATGAGTAATTCTAATGAACATAAACGTCATTGCTACTGGCAAATACTGAGGTCAACAAGTTGAGGAAATTGCATTTGTTGTACTACTCTTCCCCGTAATTTGCTCTGCTGAATTACAATGAGACATGGAATTCCAATTATAACTAAATATTATGTCGGTTATTTCAAATAATAAAGCAATATTTTTTACCGCCGCAAAATGTAGTTTCAAAGTTGCAAACTTCTGCGGCACAGCGGCACCATTTTCTACTATAGCCAAGGCAGTTTTTATATGTCAGTCCAGTCAGGTCTGTCCGGTTGAGATACCTCGATACGGTCAGGTTCGAGGCGTTGGTCCCACGCCTCATTCCACTTACTTCAATCGACGCTATAAAACGGTCAGTAGGATCAAGCAGATCGAAAGATATACCTCTAAGTCTCTACCATAAACAAAATACGCCTACAAATCCAACAAGAATCTGATAATATTCCATCAACGTAACAAATTGATAAAACATTTTCATTATCATTCTATCCGCATGTTCACTCAGCTAAAGACCACAACACATTAACATTTCAAGGTCCCATAGACTTGTAACAAACTCGAAAGACTCTCTGCAAAAACAAAACTACACGAAAATCGAGAAGATTTGGGATTCTCATTCGCACTTACGCACTAATGTTGAAAGAGCTGTTGCCGTATGTGTACGATTGCGCTCTCTGTTTGGCGCAGCGTTTTTGTGTGGGTGGAACTGAGACGGAGCTAATTCGCATCGAGCGAGCAAACCGGCCATGCGAGATGCTCAGCCGTATCATAAATATTAATCAGGCGCTGGTGTCAACAGCCACCGCGTAACGTGACACCGCTGCGATCCGCTGCTGCCCTGGTACTCCTGCCGCCAGATACGCCGCTCGACAAGACAATCGCAACACTTATCTAATTACACGCAACTATGATCATGAAACATGCACAGCTAAAAGGAAAAACAAAACTTCGGCGACTAACGAACCTGATTTTTTACAACAACAATATTTTTCCCATCAAAGTTCGTGATAAGGGCTCAACTGTGACTAAATATTTGTTTCGCTCTCCTACTAGTCTTAAATAGTAGCGTAAACAAATTGGAATTGCGATAAAATTATCGCAAAGGCACATCCGTTAGCGCTTACGCATGCAGCCATGACCTGCCCTACAACTCTCGGTCTTTGATTGGTGAATGCAATGTGGTTGGTAATGATATTCCACCTTTATACATTATTGTTTACCATAAATGACCTGATTTTATTTCAAAGTCACCGTATGCATTGATAAGAAGAGAAATACTTGTTAAAGTATTTTAAAGTCTATAACAATTGAAGACAGTTGTTTGATGGTAGGAAGTGGGTACCTCAAATGACTTCAATTAGGATTTTATTGTGGAATCCGGTGTGAACCAGAGCTCTTAAATATATTCTTGATACGTGAGCTTGATTCAAATCTGTACTGACTGCCTTATATTGATGTTTACGGATATTTTATGGACCCATAAACTTACGTTTGAGAAATTTGAAGGGTATTGTAAGAGTGAGAAAGATACTGGAATTGGAAAAAATCTGCAGTCACAATAGATAAGTAAAAAAGGTGAGATTGAAGGATACCTACCAATAAAATAGCAGGAAGTCAGTTCTTCGCACTGCTGACCTTCGTGAATGACATTTTCTGCACTTTACGTCAGCGCTACAGGTTTTTGATCGTCTAACTTGAAGATTTTAGTATGTGCAATAATAACAGCCAGCCAAGTTAATCTTCTTCTTCTTCTAATTAAAAATATAGATATATTTATGCCTTCATTTCAAAATGTCTCTTACTTTATAAATTTGTTTTTTTCACATCTACAATTCCATCATTAATGCAAAAGAAATCAATGCTTCATTGTTCGTTTTCTTAAACTTACAAAATTTGAAAATAATACATTAAACAATAGTGTCAAGTGATTTTTTTTCATTGATGAAAATAACATAGCTGCATAACTTATCAGAGTGAAGGTCCTATAACTCTTTTCATCAGTAAAATGAATGATAAAACACATGTAAGAAAGGATACAGAAAATAATGTAGTGCCTATTTGTCAAAATAATGATAGTATAAAGACGGTTAGCGCAATTTTAAAAATATGTTGTTGTGTGCAGATACCAGGTACCTACTTCGAATGTAATTAAAAACGAGTTAGAGCGCTTATGTCGATGATATTGCGGACGAGAAAAATAAAAAATAAAATGCTGTCTGGAAGCCTCTTCTAGAAAATTATGCGGAGACGACGGGATAAGAAAGAATTTTTCATATAAGGGAGGGAAATGCATAAATGGAAACACTAGACAGTCACAAATTATCAAAAATAATAACAAAAAATATTATCGTGAAGACTGGAGACGTATAAAAAATACTCAAACCAACAAGTCTCGAAGAAGATTCTCATAGTGAAATACAAAAATGTATTCGAAAGAAAAAATAATAAAAGGAACATCCAATAAGAAACCTGCTCATTGGTGACGTTGCGTTGGCGGCCGCAGTTTTTTCCCAAGTCTCGCTGCGTGTGAGCACATCTGCAGAGTTTTTGCTGCTATATGAACCCAAGCTATACATGTGTGTGTATTTTTTATATCAACATGGGTAACCTTGCTGAGTTCACCAACAGCTCCAACAGCGTGCTGCTTTATCAATCCTCGTTTAATATCGCTAGCATCATTTTATAGATATTATACATATTTCTGTGTATCATCAACCTCGCTATAAAGTTCAAATACAGCTGCAAATTGAAAGTATTTTTTTACATCGCTGCCGTGTCAAAACAACATACTGTAAAGTCCAATACAGTGTTTTGTTTCTATAAAGCCAATTCGTTATCTCTTCCCCTCATACATATTCCCCTAGAACATTGTTTTATGTTAAATACTATAGTTATCAAGATATTGGTATGGAAAAAACACTGTATGTCTAAAAACTTAAAGTTTATAATTGCGTAACACTGTACTCGCCGTTGCAGTGTTTTGATTTGACAAAGCCACGCGCGCGCCGCGTAACTCATTTCATACTCTATGTCTATAAAGTCAAGGTCTATGATTGCGAATATTCTCGCCGTTACAGTGTTTTGATTTGACAACAGACCGTTGAGCTAGACAATCAGTTTGTTTAGGAAAGTTGTAGGTTTTGATGAGACCTTTATTTTATGTGACAGCTATCAAACTAAAACTCGATTATCTCGGCAATCATTCAAGCTAGACTATCAGATTGTTTGGGAAAGTTGTAGGCCTTGTTGAAACCTTTATTTTATGTGACAGCTGTCAAACTAAAAACTCGTTTATCTTGGCAATTGTTCATGCTAGACAATTATTTTGTTTGGGAAAGTTGTAAGCTTTGATGAAGACCTTTGTTTTATGTGAACAATCAGAAAAGATCTTATAATGTACAACTTGTACAGGTCTGGACACAGTTTGAACCAGTGTTTCATCACCACAAATACAACCGCAGTTGGGGCAAGTCAAGTCAACACACTGCAATGTACAGCACAGTGTTTTGTTGTAACAAATCGCAAACATTTTTTCTAGCTGTTGTTAAGACAAAACAATTTTATTTAAGTATCTGTGATGTCTTATGATTTTAGTAATATTTTTTTAATGGCCATAAAGATCTTGACACGTACAATCTGTATAATTTAATTTTATTTCCAATATCTTCAAATAACATATGAAATCCATACAAAAACAAAAAAATATGTTTTTGTGTCCGTTCTCAAAACTTGAAATTTGAAGTTACAGTCTAATGTTTTGACACGGCAGATCTGTATATTGACGTCAGTAATATTTGCGTGAACCTGTTCGACTGTGTAAGAGTTTGCCACGATAGGAAGGCCGTTGATATTAAAAAACCTGTCTGTCTACACTGATATTATTATGGCATATAGATATCTACGCAGGTTAATGTTTCGGCTGCTGACACAAAAATGGGAAAATCCACCTAAAAAGACACTCATTTCAACAATGAGATTTTTTATGCAGTAGCCAACTGTCATTACAATAACGAATGCGTAAAACATTAACGCCAATAACTCTAAAGACTATAAAAGTGCAGGAAAAGACATGTTAGTATTCACTTTAGATAAGGTGCCGTTTACAATGTTACGCCAATGAAATACGAACTCTAATGCTTCTGCTACAGGTCTGATTTTGAATGGCAATGTCTCTTGTAGTATCAAGGGGCGTGTAATAAGAGTCACGTGTTGTTGCGTAATAGCAATAGTAAATTATATGTAAAGAGCAAGATGATATGTAAGCTGGTTTAGTTCAATGAATCCGTGCAAATTTTCGATGCCTTCAAACCTGGCTATGGCGCTTTTGGCGTACCTATTAATATTCATAATTATTGCTTTTTTCCGTGAATGATTCTTGTTTTTTATCTTATTTTTTAATATTTTTCAAATATGATGTAAAATATATGACTGGCGTTCCGCAAGGCCCTCTACTACCGCCACTTTTATAGCCTAACTATGACCTAGAAATGACAATTATGACGTTATTGTCATCTGTCATTCTGTCTATTGTTTGTATAATGAATTATAGACAAAGCTAACAAAATAAGTTAGACAAATTATGCTCACATTAATAACAGAACTTTATATTAACTGTTTTTTTTTATTATTATGCTGAATTATACATCTAATTTTGAGAATAAGTAGTTTATCGATTTACAAACCAATATTGTGTACACTTGTATAATTGCTAATACTGACCTATTGGTATAATCGCTAGAATAATTAAATAAACATTTTGCTCAGAGCTATTGGGTTAAAATGTTTGACTAATATTTCTAAGAGGAAAATAAGGAACAAAATCCATGCTTGAATGAGCAAGTAAAAAGGTCAGTGAACAGAGCTGATAAAAAACATTGACATTAGTACCAACAGGTACTATCTGCCGGTACTACCTATCAGATGTGTAGTTAGGAATAGATTGAATGTTGGATTTACGATGTCATCATCATCAGCCTGCCCTTATGCCGAATCAGTTGGAATTATGCTACCTTAAAAAAAAATTCAAGCGTTGGCCAGCCCATAAAACTGAACCTCACGTTTTCCAAGGAACATAAGTCGAATAAAGAGAGACAAAAATAACCTCAACCCAGTTTATAGGTGGTGGTAGGTGATGAGATGGCCAAAATTTTAGAAATTTCGATTTTCGAATAGAGGAGTTTAGAATAAGTAGAGGCATTATCCATCATTCGGCAGTTTTCTTCCCTCTTCCCAATTTTACGCAATTTCCTCGGAGGCTGTAAGTGGGTGTCCCCTGGAACTCTCGAATTTCAATTAGTCTCAAAATTCAAGACAAGTCCGCCGTTCCGCTTCAAAAATCCTCAATTTAACTTGCGGAATTTTGCAGCGGAAGTGGTAGAGTTTAACAATATTCTCTAACTTTCAGCACATTGTATATTTTTGAATACCATAAAGATTGTCAGTATGTTTTCACCCTTATGGTTTTGAACAAAACCCGCGTTGCCCGAAGTTACTCGAGATACCTTGATTCAGTTGTGTTGAAAAGTGATTGTCTTAAAAAATGCTGGCAGTAAAGAAAAGCGCATTCAAACCTCAGAGCCGACCGCAAAAATCATAAATTTTCTTTTTGTTCTCTTTTCAAATGTTGTTCGCGACGTGCCAGTATTGTGATAGATGGATAGATAGATTCTCGAAAATATTCCACGTTCCTTTTTGTGGTCCCCGAGCTGCGAGATAGATGCTGCGTAGAGTTTGATGGATGGCTGTTATCGCGACTGATAACCTTCTGTTGTCTGCGTTCACCTCAGGACGACGTTCTGCAAGAATGAGCCTATATTCTTTTTAGTGAGATTTTTGAAGGACATTTTAAAATCTTTGCTATTCATTTACCGTTCTCTATAAAAAAAAAAATTAGGTAATTTTTCTTGTTATATTATATATTTGGAGAGCTGGAGATTTTACTTCTTTCTAAACGTAAGCATAACACAGAAGCATCATATTACCCGCTTATCGTATAAGTAATGCTTAAAGTGTGACCCAACGAAAACGTTTTATCCGAAGGTCAATCGTACGCTTTAACTTAGTCTACTTTAGCTTTGTATATGTACATCTTCTTTGGGCTGTGCTTTGGGTCAGCTTGCGAAACGGGTTTCTTAAAACTACTTCATACTATAATATCAAATTTAATGAGTAGGTTTTATGATTATGTTGCGTGAAAATGAACAATTAACTAGCATGCAAATACAAGATCAAAGAAAAAATGTGTCGAACTAAAATCTCACTTGTTCTGAAAAAACTAACTGCATCAACTTCTGTTCGGATTGCAACTTATCCTCCTGAGTCCTGGCGCCTGATTGCTATTTTTCATAACGGCCATTTTTAAATTCGATTTAATGGTATAAATTATAAAAAAGTAAAAATTTAAAGAATATGGTGTTTTTGGCCTCATTATTAAATTTAATGATGAAATTTACCAAATTTGGTTAGATATACTATTTATTTATTTATAAACAGTTTTCTAAATGTGCAAAAAAATTTCTAATGTCCTCGCTTGAGGACCTGGGGTCCCAGGAGGTTTTACAGGGTGTTATTTGAATGTGTGCGATAAATTCAGGGCAGGTTTAGAATAAATAAAGCATGCCGTAAAAATATTGCAATAAATCTTTGACAAAATATTTTTAACCATAATTATAGAAATTTCATATTTTTGTCGGGAAAATAATATTTCGACACTCTTGTTGCTTAGAAAGTGGCAATACAAGTACATTCACCTAATTACTTTGAGTTTGAGTCATATTTCGGTTAATAAATAAAAAAAAATATGCAGGATTTTTGGAAATATTTTATATGGCTTCCTTTAGGTACGGATACTTCACCTACCCTTATGCTACGCAAGCATTTAAATTAACATCCTGAAAATTAAAAATAAAAGCTACAAGAAAGGTGAAAATGAAATAAGACATTAGGTAATAATTATGTAAGTATGCACTTACAGAAAACATTATTTACCAACAATTCTACTGTCAATCCAAAATGTTATCATAAAATCAATACCGACTGAACTGAAAGGGACTTTCCAATAGCCTCGTAATGGCCTTATTATTAAAAGCATAATTAATGTTGAAAAGTTGTTACGCAGGTAAAGGATTTTACATTTTTAGTTGTGGTAAATTGTAAAAGTAGTAAATAATGGATGTAAACGTAAGACTGACGTTCAGCGAGTTTTAGTTAAGATTGATTGCTGTAAATAAAGAACAGTCTTTTGAATTACCTGCAAAATGGGTCTCTAAAGCAAAAACAATCTCAATTACAAAGATACGAGGGTTTAAAAACCAGGTCCTAAAAACTACAGATAGGAAGGTAGAGACATTATTTTACTTTCAAACGTCTCCTTCATTTTTTTACTGGTGTTACGCAGCATTTTTAAAACTAAAAATTGCTGAAATGATAGAAGTGCAAAAAAAAATCTCTTGTTACCTGTCGTTTCTAAAAAAAAGTAAATCTTGGGCATTAAAACTAAGACTTCGTAACATTTTCTCAGTTTCGTATAAACCGCACTCTCAAGCATACACAAAACACTGTAGCACGCCTAGAATCGTGACCGCGGCGATAAAACGAACGGGCAATATGTGTCCCTTATTCATTAGTGATCTTGGAGCGTTATCGCCGCTAATGGCGCCGTATCAAATATTGACTGTTTTGCTATCGCATTACGTCATCCAGTCGAGCGTTCGGAAAGGCGTTCGAATTTCAAAACCAGAACGTTTTCAAGAAGAAAAATAAACCGGTAGGTATATTGTAATGGCTGGTTTTTAAAAATAAAAGTTTTAAAATATTGATTTTGCTATCACATGCATACATCATGCAGCCAGTCGCTTGAAAAGGAATTCGAATTTCAAAACCAACACTTAGAAGAAAAATAAATCACTAAATTCGAAAAGTTAAATTGCCACTAATCAATTTGAAACGTAGTACCTAGGTAGATTAGGAACCAATAATCTCAAATAGTAAGGGCAATAATATACTGACCTATAATTAATTTACATAAGTTACATAATCCAAAGTCAATAGCAAGTCGATGGCGGAAATAATATAAATAAGCAATAATGCCTCAAAACCTCAACGTGTAATATGATCGTAGGCAGCAGAATTTTCCAAAGGTCACGCAAATATTGGTGCAGCGATACAAAACAACCTTATTATTGTTCTAGGCCTGGTTTGTAGGTAAGTAAATAATGCGATTTGCATTTCCTTTGTAAATGAATGCTACATTGATAAAACTAAGGACAAAACTGCAAAGATGCACACAACAAATGAGATGAAATAAGAAAGAGACACACACAAACATGCACATGCATCTGCTTAGGCGAGAATTTGACATAAACCGTAAGTCTGTGAAAACAAGGTGGAAAATCGTACTTTTCTTACACATGCGATAGCGCTGCGCAAAAATAACGAACAATTGGACGTTACGTGTGTTTCTGGCATTATGGTAGTCGAAAGCTGAACGTAGACCTTTTCCATTTTCACCATCTAGTGACTTACACCTTCCATCTGACCGAAAAGCTTCAGCGCTATACTTGCAAAGAAGATATTCTCCCTTTTATTTTCTAAAGAAACATCATTGTAACCTTTTTAACACTTCTTCTCACTTTATTGCAAAGGTCGCGATACACGTGTTACATTAGCTTGGCAGTCTGCCACTTATCAATCTTGATTTACTTTGTAGTATAAAATTGCTCGAGAAAAGTTTTGTCTCCTGTAACCAAAATTTCTTTATGGCATTCGTTTTTAAACAAAAAAGACAGCTATCAGTACATTAATATAATAATTATGATTACTTAACCTGCGAGTGAATCGAAATAATTTTGACTTATATTGTCTCATAAAATATCAGAGCAATGTGAAATTGTCAGAACTGAAAAGTAAAAACATTGCATTAATTTTCAAATGAAGAGAGTGCTGACAAAAAATACAGTTACTAATTTTAAGAAGAGGTAGAGGTAGTTTATTTACAAACTATAATTTGAATTCAAGCTGCATCAGTTTGTAGTTTATTTACAAACTATATATAATTTGCATCCAAGCTGCATCAGTTTAGCAGTAGTTCTATCGATAAGTATGTTGTTGACGTCAAAGTTTCTCATAAAGTATTTCGATTCGCAATACCGCCGTGGACGTTCCCAAGTATTTAATTTCCTATCCCAGTCGGAATCTCCAAGCCCAGCCAGGATAGTAGGCGTGTAATGAATGAACCACTTCGTAGGTTTTCGGGCGAGCTCGTGCGTCTTCGGCCCAAGGTCACGCGCTCGAGGGAAACCGACCCCGTTTCCAGGGGATCGATGGGTTCGCCCTAGAAACACCCCAACGCACCCCCGAATTTCAGCCGGCTGGGTGGTAGGGCTCAGAGCTAGAATATGTTTCAGCATGTAGAATGAAGCCACAAAGAATTGTAGCACAGAGATTTGGCACGCAGTCCAATGTTATAACCTATTACCTTTGTGTAAACTGTTTAATCATAAAAATTATAAATCGAAAAATATTTTATGACATGTGTTTTTTATGATCTTAGTTATAGCAGATGTCTTATTTTCTTGAATGAAGATAATAATTTGGACGTAGTTTAGCAGAAAGGATTCAATCCACAAAATTGACAAAAATGAGTATAAGACTGTGAGGTCACAAATTCCTCTTAAGTTGCTTAACTAGCCCTGTTTATGTCTTTGGAAATGTGTGTTATCACGCGCCAAGATAGATCGCGACGAGATTCTTACGGCTTCATTTTATATGTTCATAGAGTTCTCTCCTTCAATTTCCTTGGTCTGCGGCTACAGGGTGGTGGAGGCGCGGGCCGCACGGTGCGTTTTCAATGTCAAGTGATTCACGTCTGTTCCCGTGATTATGACCTGTTTCCGTGACTTCACATTATTATAGTTGTGCCCGATCTGATTCGACGATGTTTACTGCACTGTGACACGGATTTTGTGTTGGGTTAGTTTCAGATTTTCAGAATTGTCATCTTGTTCATCCGTCGTTGCCTTACAATAACAATAAAAATTGCGATATACCTACCATTGGCGCAGGGTGACACTTAAACGAAAGCAAGATGTCTTTTGCCATAATGCAACAAAAAATGTAAAATAGGTTAAGTTTTTAAAGATGTTATGTTGTGTGTTATTATGGTAATAAACGTTTATATTATTATTATTATTATCTGTGTATTTTGTTATTCTCGGTTTACACCGGTAAACTGGTATGCACGAGCCTAGGCCAAGTGCATATCAGGATTAGAAATATGATTAAGTGTGTCAGTTTGCATGATTGTCGTTGCGTTTTGTGTGTCAGGTCGTGTGATTGTCGGGCTGATTTGTGTGTTAGTTCTTGTCAGTGTGTTTTGTGTGTTAGTTTGTGTTAGTGTCGGTGTGTTTTCCGTGATTTGTAAGTGTGTTGAAGGTGATGGTAGCGAGTCTTGTTCATTGTGTAGAAACTTTCTTACTATGCGGCATGTATTCAAGATAACAGCTTTTTGCAACATATTGTAAGTGTTTGCTGAGATATTGAGATTCTTGAGAGACTGGTGGAGCTGTTTCGGTATCACACCAGTTGATGAAATCACTATAGGGACAATTGTTACTTTCTGAAGGCGCCAGATTCGCGTGATTTCATCTTTAAGCTCCACGTATTTAGTTAGTTTCTCGGCTATTGTCTTTTGTAAGTTGTGTGTGTTGGGGACTGCTATGTCAATCAAATATCCAATCTTGTTAGTTTTGTCAATTAAAGTTATGTCAGGTCGGTTGAAATGTATAGTTCGGTCAGTCAGGATAGCTCGGTCATAGTAAAGTTTAGTTGTAGGATTTTCTAGTACAGTTTGGGGGTTGTATTTATAGTATGGTTGGATAGATGGGATCAGGTTGTATTGGTGAGCAAGTTTTTGATGGATGATGTTAGCTACCTGATCGTGTCTGTATTTATAGTCAGTTTGGGCTATGGATTTACATGCACCTGTAATGTGTTGAATTGTTTCAGGGCTACTATTGCATTTCCTACATGTGTCAGTCGTTAAGGTTTTAGTTATGTATTTTTGATAGTTTTTTGTCTCTATGACTTGGTCCTGTATTGCCATCATGAATCCTTCAGTCTCTGGGAACAAGTCACCACGATTGAGCCATGCGTTCGACGCATCTTTGTCGACATTAGGTTGGCTCAAGTCGTGGTAATGTCTCCCGTGAAGAGACTTTCCGGCCCATTCAGCGAGTTTCGTTTTGTCATCTATCAGTTGTTCGTTAGTTTGTTGGTTGTTATTATTATTAGATGTAACAGAAAAATTTACAAAATGAAGGTAGATTGATGTGAGCGTATGGATTTGTTTCTGAAAGGGAAGCCGTTGGGGATCGGCATGTATGGACTCTTTTAGCTCTATAATTTCAGTTTTACTTATTTGTACTAACCTACCAAAATGTAGCTAATCTAATTAATTTGTTTTTAAGATACATGCGTAATAAGTAACTTCAAACCAAAGTTTTTCGTTGTTGTTTTTTTGTAATTTCTACCTTCTCACCCAGTTTTAACCATGCATGAAGAAAAAAATTAAGGAAACTTTTCTTTTAAAACGTTTAAAGCATAGAAAATGTAAAACATAGGTAATAGTTTTAAATTGCTTTCAATTACTTTGTCACTTAGTGGAGTAGTGTCGGTCGAACTATTGCGCGGTTTCCCACGAAAGATATAGGAATTATGTTTTAATTTATTGTTCATTAAATGTAAAAATTCCTAAAAATATTAAGAACTAGCAGCCCGCCCAGCGGTTTCACCCGCTGCTACTTACCTGTTTTCCTGTAGAAATTGGATCTTTGCCCGTAGTAAAAAGTCCATTACTCCGATCCAGCAGAGGTAAATGTGCGAGCAGAAGTGGCCCGTCATGCTGAATAACTTTTACTTTGAAGCCAATACCGTATATTTTATTGTTTATATGGGATGCTGGTGGTCTACATCAGGTACTCCAGACCCTCGTGACCATGTGCCAGCAGAAGCGGCCCGTCATGCTGAATAACTTTTACTTTGAGGCTTTTACCGTATCTCTTATAGTTTATATGGGATGCTGGTGGTCTACATCAGGTACTCCAGACCCTCGTGACCATTTGCCAGCAGAAGCGGCCCGTCATGCTGAATAACTTTTACTTTGAAGCCATTATCGTATCTCTTATAGTTTATATGGGATGCTGGTGGTCTACATCGGTAACTCCAGATCCTCGATGACCATGTGCCACCAGAAGCGGCCTGGCATGCTGAGTAACTTTTACTTAAAAACCATTACCGTATCTCTTATAGTTTAGATGGGATGCTGGTGATGTTCATCAGGTACTCCAGATCCTCGACGACCATGTGCCAGCAGAAGCGGCCCGTCATGGTGAACAACTTTTCTATGAAGCCATGGCCGTATCTCTTATAGTTAAGATGGGATGCTGGTGGTCTTCATCAGGTACTCAGATCCTCGATGACCATGTGCCAGCAGAAGCGGCCCGTCATGGTGAACAACTTTTTCTATAAAGCCTTGACCGTATCTTTTATAGTTTAGATGGGATGCTGGTGGTCTTCATCAGGTACTCGTACTCCAGATCCTCGAGGGCTGACAAAAAGTAGTCCATGTCCATCTTTACTATGCTAGTAATATCAGTGCCAAATTTCGCGAAGATCGGTAAAACGGTTTGGCTTATTTGGGTAATATCCGCTGTATTTCCCGCTTTTCCTGCTGCTAACCGTTTTCCCGTGGAAATGAGAAATTTTCCCGTGGTAAAAAGTAGCCTATGTTACTCAGGAATGTTGTAGCTTTCTAATAGTGAAAGAATTTTCGAAATCGGTCCAGTAGTTTCGGAGTTTATCGATTACATACATACAAAAAAACAAACAAACAAACAAAAAAACAAACAAAGTTTTCCTCTTTATTATATTAGTGTAGATGTAGACTAGTGTAGATGAGTAAACAAATCTATCCAACATAAGAAATAACATAGACTGCAAAAACACCTCCTTTTTAATTAAAATGATCAGACTAAATCTCTATTTACAATTGGGTATGTATCACCCCTTGGAATAATTATAGCAAATTTATTAAAGTAGGTATATTAATCTTGACCAGTCACTATGGCGATACACAGTCTTCTGAGTGACTCTTTAACTTTCGTTAGACGTGGTGTAATGCAATTTGTACATCGGTTTACGTTTTGCCATCCCCCTTAATTGTTTAAAATATTTATGTGTATAGTAAAATAAATACATCATAACATTTTTTTTTGCAGAAAGCATAAAAATAATGATATAGGTAGATGTGACTTGAAAAGCGACCTAAGAGAAAGATACTCCTTTAGAACGGGTTGCCATCAATACCAGTTTTAGTGACGTCAATTCTGAATGTATCGCATAAATTAAAGATTTAGAAAAACTTATACTTGTTTACAAATGTGGACATTTTTTTATTACGTTAAAGGTAAAGGTTTAATATTTTTCTAGAACTATCATGGTCGACGTAACTTTTTGGGTGCTTGTAGTAATTTCTTTCATTCATATAAAAGTACGTAATACAATTACAATTTAGCATATTTATTTGCGAAGATTGCTTGAATATGAAATCAAAGATTTTCTTCGCAAGTTATCATACCTATCCCACACAATCTAAAATTCCACGTTTGAACTATAAGTATGCAATGCAGGCTAATTACGGCCTTTGTATGTATAAAAATAGTCACATGTACTGAGATACGAAATTATCACATTCGAAATATTTTTACAGTTAATTCTATTTTAGAATATCTAAATAAAACACTTCTACTCAAAATGGCACTTACGATATGAAACTTGTCTTCTTATCAGTTTTTTCCTACTGAGTTAATATTATCTTAAAGATTTGAGGATAGGATAAAACCTAACTCAGTGTTATCTACGTATTATCAAGCCTCTTTTTATTTCAGCAATGATAATCTTGGATACTAGGCTGTGACATAACTAGCAACAAAACAAAACTGTACCTACGATACGAGTAAATAATTTTTATCAACTGTCAAATATTTACTATCAGAGTTATAATATATTGTGGGAGATATGACATTTGTTTCCTGTTTCTGAATCTGAAATCATACCTTACCTAGGTTGGTAGGAATGTATATCAATAAAATCCTAGTTCGCAACTCAGTTCCGATCAAATTATTTCAGCTAGTTTTTAAAACATTTAGTGATTGCAATGGCATTAAATGTTTTTTCTACAATTACCTGCCATTTGATTAAATACCCTTTAATTATCGTCGCTAGGTCAAAACCTACACTGAATTAGTAAGTAATAGCAATATTTTTATAAGTAAGTGTGTGTTGCCGTTATCATTATCATTGCAAAAGGAAATAAGTATCAAAATAGTTACACAAGAAAACATAGTATGTACTTAGAAACAAAAAGCAACTCACGACTTTTTGCGTGATGAATGAGCTGGCTAACTTGATCGGTGAAATTAGAATATTTCTTAAGGGTATAAAGGCAAAAGTCGTCCAAAAATTTACAAACCCAAAGATTCTGTGACTCAGAGACTACTAATTTATGTCCAGCACGAAAATTGCCTATTATCTCTTTAACAATGTAATGATTTCTTACAAAGAATGTCTTTCTTACAAATCGCACACCATCTTCGCGATAGACGCGTCACAGTCAAGGCCGCGAGTAGGAAGCTCAATGCGCGTGATTCGATTCCGCAACCACTCGACTGAAGAAGGAAGTGTGCTCTTGTGATGACAGTGGACTATCATAAGAGGATATTGAATTTAATTGGGTTATCGTCGATGCGCTGGGCGTGTTGCAAGTGACAGTGAGTGATAGCGGTGATGACAATGTTGTCTAAGTATTTCCAATCTTTTCTATGATGCTATTATATAGACAATGAAGAAGTAAACCAAAACAAAAAGATCCCTAGATAGTACACTGGTTTTGTCTGATATTGAGAATAAAAGCTTATGAACTATTGTATAAACTACAAAAAGAACCTATTGATGACTTTACACACCCATATATTATATATCTCTTTAAAATCTTTAGTTATCCACGGAGACTTCATAATTTTATTATTTATATTATTCCACAAAGCGGATTTTCAGCGTTCCTATTAGGAATTTCCTGCAAGTAAGTAGGTAGGTAATAAACGAGGAAGTAGTTTGATTGGCAAGCTCTTGAGGAAAGTGGTGCACGCTGCACTAGACACTGAGTTCAGGCACGTGATTATAACTAAGCTTAAAACAGGTTCTAAAATGTCATACGAAGTTAGGTTAGGTTTTGACCTAGACTGAAGGTAACTGTTTTGAAGGTAATTGCAATATTTTGATAGGTAGGTGTGCCTTTATCATTATCATTGCAAAAGCAAATAAGTACTATCTTCATGAAAATAATCAAATTGTTAAGAGATTGGGCTGCTTATTTGTGATTTGGGTCTTAATCAGGAAAATATTATTTGCAATCAAATAAATTAATCAGATTTTATGATATGTAGGTAATTATATTATTTCGAAATTATAGGAGGAAGAAGAACATACCAAAAAGTAGAGACATATTTGAAGTTTTCCTACAAAACATAAACAAGTGCTCACAACTAACAATTAAAGACCCAAATTAATGTTATTCCCCAAAACAACACGTAAACAACATGTCTTGTATACGTATCATGCGAAATAATGCATAATTAAATACTAAATAGGTTTGACTGGTTGGGCGACTGGTGGAGACAAGGTCGACCGCGTACCACAATACCGAAATGTTACGCCGCGTATCGTTGTAGTCGTTAATTTGACACGCTTGGCGGACAAAAACACGTGTGATTTGATCACATGACATGTAACTGACATAATTGGTGTGTAATTTATGGGCTGCTTATTTTGGCAATCAGAAACAATCTTCATAACCTTGTTTTGAGGCGAGTTTTTCGCGACGAACAATGGTATCATCTACTACGTTTCCGTCGCTTCCTATAGTTCTTGTATCGTTTTACTCCTTGGTACAGGGTGCTAAAACGATAATAATTTCAAGCATGTATGACGCTTTGGCGCCAGCGGACTAACGCAGATTAATAAACTAATATGAAACAATGAATTTCGACTAATTGAGCACTGGGAACTGTGTCTTATAGGAACAATTGCCTGGATCTGGGCTATATTCAATTCTGGTGAAGCTATTTTTAACTTCAGTCATATTATTTTTATTCCAAAGTAAGGTTATGAATTTTGAGATAAATTCACATATATTATCTGACAAAGTAGGTAGTTTTGGTATGAGCGAAGAAAGGCGATGTGTGCATAAGTATGACGGTTCTATGTAATTAAGTGTAGATGCTAATACATGTCTAGCTAAAGTAAATACAACATAACAATAAGCAGGACAGGACATCTTATTTACTTAAGATAATATTCGTCCCTTGTCTTCAAATAAATTTTCTTCATATAACATGATGCATATTATATCTTTCATAATAAGTTAGGTGCTGCGTAGGTATAGGTAGGTATTCATGATTATGTATGTGCTAGTGATATTAATGCATAATAGCAATAGATTGTTGTGATAACCTTAACGACTCTTAAGTTTGCTCACATATGATGTCATTTTCACATCATTGGTTATATAGATGTACAGTGTCGAGTCTGTCTTTTAAAAGTAGCACTTTATGTCTAAGTAGGTAATTTTGCTGTTACGTGTACTAATGTGTACAACCTTAACCTTATAATAGTAGATACTAGGAACATACGTCAAACTTTCAATAATAGCATGTAATAGGAAAATCGGAAATTGGACGTACCTATATCAAATACGTACGTACCTATTGTGATCGAACGTATCATGCATGCATTTCATTTAACAATAGTAAAAATATCTACCTAAACAGAAATAGCTACCTTACTCTATAAAAGGTAATCGTGTTTACATTTCCTCTTAAATATATTTCTACAATGATACCTTCGCATAGTCTAGCACAAACGGCGTTGTTTTGATTTGTGACAGGGCAGGTTATGTTCGAATAACCTTTTAGAATAAGAATTTTATGAACTCTACTCTAACGATCAGAACGAAGACACTGATCAAGCCTCCAGCTTCCTATTTACAACTGACGTACCAACTGACCTCGTAAAGTTTTTGAACGAAAAATTCGTTTCAAGTGGATTTGCGGAAATATTAGGATTTTTTTATACGTTGTCGTAACGTTGCTTCACGGTCAATGTCGACTGGATGGCCTTGTTCACTCAGGCAAGTCTGTTAGTATCAAATAGTGGACAACGGATTATGTAATGTTTTTCGTCTTTTTAGTAGCTACTATCTAAATGTTTAGATATGATAAGCATTCTTTCGCAGTTTTTTGCGCATCAGTTTCAGACAATTTTCTTGCCTTTCCAAGTCGAACATTCACTGATGTGCCTAAATGTTACGGTATAATCCGTAATAACATATAATAGTTACCAAGGTGAACGTCTCGAAACTCTTAGTTTTAGCTTTCACTGTGGCTAGCTGTAGAAAGGTTTGACTTGAGTATCTCTCCTCTTAAAAAAAACAGAATTCTTCTAAATAACGTAACGTACATGGATGATTGTTATGTATGGTTTCACATATTTCCGTATTTTGTATGGAAAAATACTGGAATCACTTCTTGTTATCCGTCTTAAGCACTGAGCGTGACGTTTTGTAGTAACCAAAATTATACAATGAATTTAATCTTCACAAATTAGCGTAATTTTAGTCTCGCTGTATGAATATCTTTACGATCTTTTGTAAAAATTATAATGTTCTTCATATTATTCAGTAAGACATTTAAAAACTCCGTAATTTTAGTCTCGATACGTGCTTTAATGTCCTGACAAAAGTCATAGGAAAATCACTCTTTAAACCTTTTGTAGAAAGTCCGCGAGAGAATTCCGACAGTGAACAAACAAAAAGTGTAGATACAGCATAACCTCAGAGGAAGTGTGATCATGATAACCTTTCTATGCCGATGGACGCGGCTCGACCAATAAATCGCGAAGTCAACGACACTACATGAGTAACATTACTATTATCAAGTGTACGTCACTCGCCCGCAGTATTTTTAGCCTAGGTCGGACTAAAAATAGTACGCTGGTTATTACTGAATTAATATTTCTAAAAACGGATCGTCTGCGCGGTGATAACGTGGCCGATAGTATGACGCGGTTTGTTTTGCCACGTTTGCGCCTTTTTTGTTTTGACGCCATTTTAGTTTAGGTTAGGTGTTTGTTTAGGTTATGTTGCGGACTAGGAAAGATGTAGAAAATATTGATGTAAGAAAATAGTTCATTGATTTTTGGTTTAAGACTCCGATGTGAACTATTAGGACCCAGCTAGGCTACTGTTGCTTTAGCGTATTAATGTATTTATACAATTTTGGAACAGAAGCTATTTATTAGCGATATAGGTATAAATTCGTATTTTAGAATTTTTTTAAATAGCTAATCATGATTATTTTGTAAATTTTTGATAAGGCCTCAAAAGCTAAAGATGGTTATTTATTATTTTATGCTAAAGGTGTCAATAAGGGTCAATAAGGGTCATTGAGATCAACCAAGATAATGGTTATCTAGAAATACAGGCAGTAGCATGTTTGTTTTTATTCCCCAATTTTATTTTGTTTTGTCTTTTGAGTAAGATGGAAATTTTTCATTATTTTGTAGATAAGCTCTACCTACACTTATGCGCATACATCAGAACATGCCTTTACAATTATTTGTTTTTATTATGAAAAATTGTAACATTATACCCCTTGGTGTGAACAATGCTCGGTCTGTTTTCTAAAACTACTATTTGGCACGCGAAGTCGCGAACTATGAGTAGTTTTTATTGCCTTCGTGTATTAGGTATGAAGCTTTATTACTCAAAGAATGGTCCAGATTTTTAAAAGTTTTACGCGTAATAGTAAGTAGTAAGCCATTGGCATTAAGTCTGCCCATGTACACATTTTGAGCTTAAAGATTTATAAATGTATGATGATGAACATACATTAAAATCAAGAGTCTATTGCTTGATATAAACCTTAACCATGGTAAGCCCGAGGACGCAGCAGTAATGATAGACGGATAATACTAAACTTATAAAAAAAGTAATTTACGCAAAGTGCTTTGGATCAAATTTCGTTTAATGTCGCCTTCTTTCCAAGACGTAAACAAGAATAATTTTAATATCATACACAGGTTTCCTCAGAGCAATGGCGCCCGCGTCATCTTGTTAGACTCATAGTTTCAGTTTCAATAAGGTTTTCCTGTTGGCAATCTCTTCTTTGTATCCAGTGTCTACATCATGTAGTTACTCCATTGTAGATACATACCTACTTGATGTGACAACATAGATGTTATCATTTTACGACGCCACAGAGTTGCGAATGTCAATGGCAATTTGTTTAGTGGTTTTTTTGCTTGCTTTTATCTGATCGTGTTTCTGTTTGTTATGGATCACGCTACGCTCTTTATCTTTCTAAATTGTTTTATCTTCGTATTTTCCTGTTACGTATGATAACATTTTTGCTTTGATATGTGGCTACTAAATGTCTTGAAGATACTTGAGGTAGGTAGATTCTTTTTCTTCTTTCTTCTCTGATCAGACTATCAATTCAGCCAGTGTCACATAAAATCAGCTACGTACTTCATAAAAAAAAAAAAGTGAGAGGTAGATTTAAAATTTGTTCTGCCCAGTAGCTTCAAATTTCGAATTGGGTCGTCGAAGCGAATAAGTGGACCTTTCAGGTAACGAAGTGTCACACCGCGATGCGTGAGCAGAGGTCGTTACCTAAACCGATACACAACCGACCTGCTAAACAGGTTGCGTGGAAAGATTGTGCTCAGGTAGTACCTATAGGTACCTGGGTATATGGGTCGATAAACGGCGTAACCCGATTCATCTTGCTGGCAGTGATTTGGATAGAGTAGGTATTTTATCGGTAGATAGAGGCTGAAGATTTGGCGTCGCTGTTGTCAATGAGCTCCGTATCAGTATCGAAGAAAATTGAAAATGCAGTAGAATATAAACTACATGTTCAAGTTCTTTATGTTGCTGATAGTAGTTACCACCTAGACATTTCTGAAAAGACTTCTCTTTGTGATTAATATTTAGTAAATTATCCAAATAAAGGCATATTTCATTCCTGATAGGTATTATAAAGAATGTTCGTTCGCCGAGTTTGTCCAAACACCAACTAGGTACCTATATAATTCATAGTTGAGGTGAATGAAACACAGCTTGACCTTTAGAACTATTGCATAAAATAATTAGACTAAAGCAAATGTCAGCAACTAATATTTTACATTAGCACATTTATTTGCGTCATAGCTCGTCAGCAATAACACGTAATTTGCTGAAAGTACTTATTTTTGATATGCACTTACTAACTAACAATTTTGTTACAGGTATGTAATCCGACCAAGTTCAAGTGCCATCGTCTGCTAGCACGTGCTCAACCTTCGTTGTCTATTCAATTCCGTCGAGCTACCCACGTGAGTTTGCTTACGTCATCACTTTAACCACCGGTGTACGTAGAGCTCTGACACATTCACTTCTCTTTTAATTCTTTCAGCAATTTTGATTAGTTTTCTTTCAGAATGCTTTCCGACAACTTTTTTATATTATGCAGAGATCTTTTTAGTCTGGTCGCTTCAGATATTACGGCAAACAAATTTTGAACAATGCCTTATTTAACGGATTTACACTGGCGCCTTTTATTGCTACTGGGCGAAGGTCAGGCATACAAACGAGTGTAATACGCAGGCTTCACAAAGCACCTGAAAAGAGTAAAAAATACGGAACCCTAAAAACAAACCTAACAGCAGCTGACGTAGTCTTGTCGCTTAAAAGATTTACATTTTGTAATCAATTAAAACTAAAATTTCCTCAATTTTTGAAACATCATAATATAAACAGGAAAAAACAGATACTCTGAATTTTGTAGGTAATAGAATAAATTAAAAACATTGTCTGTTTCGATGTCTCGTTTGAAGGCCATCAAGGAATTACCTAATAAATGATCTCACCATACAAACTGCAAACTTTGGCATTCTTATAGTATAGTATAGGTACCTACAAGATTTCAAAATTTTGTTCATAATTATCTTATTTGAATGGCATAATATATATACCTACATAATAAACATAGGTATAATCGAAACTATAGCTCTTAGCAATGAGTGGACCCTATTAACATTACAATGAAGCGTTCAGAATGAATTCAAATCGACTTTGCTAAGTATGACATCACTACTTACCAGTTTTTACTAATTTATTGTTTATACTATATCTTTATTACGTAAGTTTTTGTTGTTGTAGTTGGTAACTATTTTTTTAACCCATATATGCCCAGAACTATTTTTATCTCTGAATTTTGGAAGTCTTGGAATATATTGGCCTTTTATGAGCATTTTTACTAACCTTGTAAATAGTAAAGTTTCCCACACAGTTTCATATTTTTGGAAAATTTATTTCAAAGAATATAGGCACCTACAACATCTTCTACTACACTTGCTTGCCTTCCAAAGCATGTTTAGAAAATGCGTCTATCGCGAAGCTAAATGAATCTGTAAGATATATCTAATTACCTACATAGTAGGTGATAGGATAATAATATGTGAAGAACTCAAATGATGTCTTAGAGCGGGTAGTTGTTAAGTAGTGTTTTTGCGTCCATGTGGTGCCAGACATCTGACATCAATAGGGCTGTCTTCCAACTGTGCCTGGTTTGTGGATTGCTACATTATTAAATAATGTTGATAATGAGCCTTTATTTATAGGATCGAAATGACTGAAGCTTGCATAAAGAGCAGTCGTTTTTACGAAATTCTTCAGGTTCTTTGTAAATTTTCCATGCAAGCATATCATCAGTACAGTATACAATATCCGCAAAAGCTGTCTCTCGCTCGAAAACTTTATGAAATCAAATCCCGCGACTAATGATAAATCTAAAGTGGGTGATACTTAATGTTATGTACTGAAAAACCCTCGTAAGGAAGATCGCTGAACCAAAAAACCCAGACCCGAAAGATCGCAGAGTAGAAGAATCCTGACCTAAAATATTGTTGGACTACAGAACCCTGGTATGCTGAAGAGTTTCATCCGTAATAGGGTAAAGTAGGCTCAGCAATCAGGCATATCTTGCACATAGGTAGCGATTTTGTTTTGTTACTACTGGACTACAAGGTCTAAAAGATTGCTATCTAAACTCTGGTCTGAAAGATCGACGAATAGAAGAATCCTGGTCTAAATCATCTCTGGACTGCAGAACCCTGGCATGCAGTAGAGTTTCGACCCTATTAAGGTAGACTCAGCAATCAAGCGCATCTCGCACATAGCAATTTAGTGTCGTTGCTACTGAACCACCCCGACCGGTTATAATTAAGCGACACGGTAAAAGCTACCACGATTTACCTAGAATAAGTGTAGGGGAGAGAATTCTTAGTTATTATCGTGCAGGGAATTTCACCTTGATATAGCTATATTTATATTTTTAAATGAAATTCTAACATTCTTAACAACAGTCATATTTTTTTATGTAGCACAGTTTTTATTGACTCCTCTTCCACTCTCGTTATAATCATTTCAAACTAGCCTTTACCACCAAGAAATTTGCTACCACAAATTTTCCGGATTATATGTACCTATTGCAACCTAACCTACTCTAACCTAACCTGTATTATCCTATTTAGTCATCGTAATCTCACCAATAAACAAAAGCCATCGTCCGTTTCTCCCAATTTTGCGATTCTGTATCGCCTAAAACCCCAACATAACTAAAACATTTTCCAAGACAACGCACTTTAGAACATAGTTCTCGTGGTAGCAACCCAGTGACAGGTGCATGCAGCTGTTTATGGTCAAACTAACTTTTTTATGCACATTCTTTTAAAAGCTAATCTAGCCCTTAGTCTTTTAAGATAAAGTCCAAACAAAGTGCACAGAAACCGTTGCAAAAGATGTGTAAGCGTTCCCATGGCATCGTCGCGTACCGCACGATGTTTTTTTTTAATTTTGTACTTTATTATTTTTATCAGAAACGGGTCTACAATGAGAGGATTCTGGTTTTGCAAGGCAACTTGCAATGTCGATGGCGTTTTGACTTTATCGATGCAACGTATTAAATTTTATAACTGCGGTAAGCCGTTGAATTAATTTTTAGTCTAGAATATTCTCTTTAAGAAAACTGAGGGAAATTATAATCAGACGAGCTGAGATGCTCATATACATTTAGGATGCATTTATCTTAGTATCAACAGGCTGTAAAAACTGCGAATATTGTCTTATACCTAGCTCGTAAATAAGATAATGAAGATTCTTACATAAAAGTGAATGAGCTAAACTACGTAACAGATTTCGTCAGAAGAAGACAAGAACTAGATTACTCGTAATTTTATAGAAGTTAGGTAGTAACAAAGATTCCAAAAATGTGTGACCTGAAATTTTCAATCAAGTGCCAAATAATCATACAATGCTTCGAACTAAAATTATCAAATCGATTTTCGTTCATGCCTGTATCGATGATTTAAAACTGTGAGACTGGCTGGTTTGTTGAAGCCCCTGAACAGGCAATAAAAAAAAAGTAAATGCCCTCCGTGACTAGGACAGCTTCTTGTGACCTTGACGTCGACTATGCTGCTTTTTTTTTCGCGCGTTCAATGTTGCCAGCATGACGGCGCCGGCTTTTACTTTTTTTTTAAAGGAATCTTGTTATGCAACTTCTTTGCCTTTTATTACTACCAAGGAGTTTGTAATTAACGTACGTTAAAGTTAGATAACGGTAAAAACTCCGAGAATATGAACATTTTCTGCTGTAGCTCTTGTATATTAAAAAAAAACTGATTTTCCTCAAAATTAATAAAATACTAGTTTAGCAAAGTCCAAAATCTAGAAAACTTGATGATGTATTCTGATATTAATGTCTTTATTAAGTAATAATAAATATTATTTGGAAAAGAAAAGAAAAGATAAATTCTAGATTACAAAAACTTCTTTACTACTACTATTAACATTACCTACCTTCTAGCGTGAATTTTTCACAGGAACTCCAGCTTAATACTGAGAGTCAAGTAATTTGTTATCTTACGCTTTGACTACATATTTGTGTTGTCTTTCTTTATCTGTTACGTAGTAATTACATTACTATACTAATGTATGCTGATATTTAAGTGTCAATTTTATCTTAATCATTATCTAATCTATTTAATTTTTGATAAAATTTTGCACATAACGTTGTTTTAGAATCCTGTAAGACACTTGATAGATAGATAGATAGATAGTAGTAGAGTATTGTATGAATAGAAAATATCAAAAAAAATACTTGGTGACAATAATGATTCTGGGACTATGATTGATTCCTTTTCTTGCATAAACTCATAACTTATGAGAATGATGATATATAGACTAACATAGCAAATTATGTACGTTATGATAGGTGTCTAATACCTATCATATCATATACATTGCTAATCCCGTCAATACAGATAGAGCGACGTCGCGTCTTATCTCCGCCACGCTTGGCAGGGCCTAATCCATCTGGCAGACGACGCTCCACGTTCGGTGGTTCAAGCTCGCTTAGGCGGGTGGTACTAGCTAGTCAAGCGAGGGAGATTACGAGTTCCGCGTTCGATTAGGATTTGACGAAGATTTGCCAAAGATTTTGGAGTAAGGAATACAGATCGGCGCAGAGAAGATGATGCGTCTATAGAAAAAAAAAGAGAGCTGGTAGACGATGCTCCACGTTCGGTGGTTCAAGCTTGCTAAGCGGGTGGTACTAGCTAGTCAAGCGAGGGAGATTGCGGATTCCGCGTTCGATTAGGATTTGACGAAGATTTGCCAAAGATTTTGGACATTTTAACTTGTGAAAATGGTGATATAGACTAACATAGCAAATTATGTTCGTTATGATAGGTGTCTAATACCTATCGTATCATATACATTGCTAATCCCGTCAATACAGATAGAGCTACGTCGCGTCTTATCTCCGCCACGCTTGGCAGGGCCTAATCCATCTGGCAGACGATGCTCCACGTTCGGTGGTTCAAGCTCGCTTAGGCGGGTGGTACTAGCTAGTCAAGCGAGGGAGATTACGAATTCCGCGTTCGATTAGGATTTGACGAAGATTTGCTAAAGATTTTGGAGCTTTTAACTTGTGAAAATGGTGATATAGACTAACATAGCAAATTATGTACGTTATGATAGGTGTCTAATACCTATCATATACATTGCTAATCCCGTCAATACAGATAGAGCGACGTCGCGTCTTATCTTCGCCACGCTTGGCAGGGCCTAATCCATCTGGTAGACGACGCTCCACGTTCGGTGGTTCAAGCTCGCTTAGGCGGGTGGTACTAGCTAGTCAAGCGAGGGAGATTACGAATTCCGCGTTCGATTAGGATTTCACGAAGATTTGCCAAAGATTTTGCTGTAAGGAATACAGATCCGCGTGACTTAAATATGTTTCCGTATATTTTTAAGTTAAAAGTATAAACGTGCAGAAGATGATGCGTCTATTGAAAAAAAAGAGAGATAATATTAAATTTTAATCTAAAATGATGTGTGATGAAAATTCTAGAGTATTTAAAGAATGAATTTTTGTGTTCCGATGGGTATTGTTTTCTTTCAAAGACACCTATAGACTCGCAAGTCCCAGATATAACAATATGTAAGCTTTTTATTGATAGCGACCCGTATTTGTAAGCGCTAAACAACGTTGCATTATTTTGTCATTTATTTTTGCCACGCTTGGCAGGGCCTAATCCATCTGGCAGACGATGCTCCACGTTCGGTGGTTCAAGCTCGCTTAGGCGGGTGGTACTAGCTAGTCAAGCGAGGGAGATTACGAATTCCGCGTTCGATTAGGATTTGACGAAGATTTGCCAAAGATTTTGGAGTAAGGAATACAGATCGGCGTGACTTATATGTTTCCGAATATTTTGAGCTTCAAGTGTGAACGTGCAGATGATGTGGCTATAGAAAATACGAGAGATTAAATTTTAATCTAAAATGATGTGTGATGAAAATTTTTACGGACGATAGTGTCGAAAATTCTAAATGTAACATTTTAAGAAGTGAAGAAATATCGCCAAGTAAATTTTGTATCCTTCATGTATCTGAACTCTAAAACATAATTCAAATTCAAATTCAAATTCAATTATTTATTTCTTTGTAGGAATTTACAAGATTCTCTTAAAGAAAGTCACATTTTAATACAATCTTAAAAAAGAGAAAATTTCTAAAGCAAAATTTCCACTTTTTTAAAAAATTTGAGTTCCTACTCTATACGCGGCTCAGGCGGGATAAAAAAATAAAAATAAAGGCACTGCCTCGGGGCTGGCCAGGCTAACCACACAGCATGCAACTTTATGCCTCAATGAATGACAATTAAATGGAATAACATTCTGTCAAAATTTTAAAAAGGAGTTACATGTGTATGGTTAGCCGGACCCCCTGGACAGGAAAACCGCCCAAAAACCTAACATACCTAACAACCTACCATAGCCTGGCTACTCCCATAAAAGTAGCCAGAACTACACCACTACTTAGTCTAATCCTACTAGTAAGTGATGCTGCACGTTCATTGGCTATGACTTGCTTAGGTAAAGCAAGCCGAGCAAGTTAGATTGGAAATGGAGTGCTCGTTCCTCGATTAAGATTTTCAGCAGGAAAAATTCACTCTTACATACATAGGGTATGTATGAAAGTGTATGGAAAGTTTCCTGTTGCAATTTTTCATCATTATGGGGTGCCATCTTCAAACTGAAGTTGCAATTTCTGCAAATTTTTAAAACACTTCCCGTGTTAGCGGTGGACGATGTTTGGAAAACTTTTCACCGCAAGCAGGATTTGAAGTAGGATCTGTACGGGCGATACCTCTGCCATCTGGTAACATGGAATATCGCGCGATACCTAGCTAATTAATCTGTGCTAATAAGTCTTATCTTAACCGAATGTACAAATCTGACTCCATCTCGTTTGTAATACCATAGCTAACTCTCTGCCAAGAAGGTTAATCAATATTGTGATATAAAAAGATACCTACTCACATAGGTATATAATATGTCACGCTTATATCTCTTGCGGAGTAAGCACAGTGTAATATAAATTATAGGTACCAGTTTATTGTGATTTCAAAATATTCCCCGCAAGAAAGCATTACTATGCTGTTGGAAAAAGATGTCTGGACATTTATCAATTTGAACAGATAATCAAACTGAAAAGATAATAAGAGCGATATAGATAAGCTTGTTGTTTGTATACTCTACGTATCTACACTACACGCGTAGATAAAGGTAATAATTATATAATTGTTTGCAAGTGAAATAAGCTCTAGGCATCTTCTGGTATTTTCATATTGCGTGTTGGTAAGCATGGGGGGCATCAGATGTCGACATTTGTCAATGTTTTTAGTATTTAACTTTTAACGGCTCTGAGCGTCGGAACACCATTCAATATTTAGGTTTTCAAATCATAAAATTGCTTGTATATCTAAATTAGGTTACTTACCGTGATAGAAATGCATGTTCATAGTAGCGTACCTTACTAGAATTATCTACACCTTTGAACATTTGTTTCCTATTTTTTTTACGTACCTACCATAAAAATTATTTGAAAGAACATTATTACCTTCACGTATCCCTTGACGTGTGAACGAAAGTCCGAATCTCCCGCGATCTGGCGGTGTGGCGGTGTCGTAACGGGCTGTTTACTGGGCAGGCGCCTGACCCGCCGAATCTGTGTCAAGCAGTTTATTCAATCTGCCGCCAAGACGAGGGTGGCCACACGGTGCTGAACTTTGAAAGATAAAGTCCAAAGGGCAAACGTCTGAACCGAAATGATGTTGCACCTGTTTCACCGATAAGTCGAACAGCTCCTTCAACTTTAGTAGGTACCTTGATCACCTGCATCTATTACTTGGATGACGTTTTTGAATCTTTGATATTCCATGATCTGTTCAAACTTTAACAGGTAACAAGATTCATCGCAGCCACTCTAAGAATGAATTTTGAAGGGATGCGCAATTTGGTTTTATAGGTACATGTAAGTCTGGATATTATGTCCTTGAATCTCACAACGATGTGAAAGAAAGTAAAACTGCTGTTAGAAAGCTCAACCGTGTGCAAAAGAATAATTACGTGCCCGTTAAAGAATTAGTTACACAGAACTGTTTGATTGTCACACTCAATAAAAATTTAGGTAAAGTTGATTTGGACAGGTAATCATGCAGAATTTATGGAATGGAGAATTTTGGCAGTGTGGGAACGAGAAATGCGAAAAGTCATTTTGTAACTACTTGTATGTTATCTAACTTATAGTTAGTTCTCTAACCTATAGGTAGTTATGCATTTTAATATTGGCGTCCAGCCCGGCTCGGATGAGCATTAAACCAAATTCTTTCAGTGACAATAAAGGTCAATATACTAGTCAAAGATCTATTTGACTACTATTAATTTAGGCAAATAAAAGATAAATTAAGTATTTTGACATCCGGTGAATACTTAGGTAAATAATTTGGATTCGCGCTTCCTACTACTTCTTACAGAAGTTTACTTGACAAATATGAGTACTAAAGCGTACTACAAAATTCATTCAAAATTGAAGAGCTCTTTACTTACGAGATAGTATCCTTCAGATGCTGAATGCAAACTTACATTTGCTGTTATCAGGCACGGTCACAATCAACATTGGCTCTTATTCGTTTACAATAAAGAATCATCTGACTGATGGTGACGTAACGCAGCTCGTTTGTTTCTTGTTGTCGATAAGGAGATGTCAGGTCAGTCCTTTGTCGAAGATTACAATGTCAGACCATAGACATAGAAACGATAGACGAACATAGTGTGCAAAAGAGAAGAAAATGATTTATGGAAACTCAGTAAGATAGAAAAGAATAGCGAATCTTATGTCACTGTAACCTGTTTTGTATGACAGATCTTCCCATTTCAACCCGCTGGTTTTGAGCTGTACATTATTTTCGTATTTTTTTCAGAAATCCCGATTTATTTTTATATTTTGATTAGTGTGCCATAATGGTTATGTATTCAGGATGCTAATGTGGTGCGAATCTTCACATTTACCCGGAAAACTGCACATTTTACAGGTAAATTCCCAGAAAGTCGTCACTGGGATTACACGTGAATTCTTTGTTTAAATGTACCTTTTTTGTAAGTTAAAATAATAAAATACGTAAATCCTTATATTTACTTTCGTGTTTTTGATATATAAAAGTGTATTAGTTAGTAATTTTTATAATATTTGGGGATAAAATCATTTCGTATTTAGGCCAGGGATTGACTCCAATTTATCGACTAAGTTATCGATAGTTACCGTACCGTTAGAGGTACCTTACAAACTTTTTGAACGATATAACAACATTAAAAAATGCAAATTTTAAATTTTCGCTAAATAGGTACTCGAACAATTTAGACATTTTTTTTTAACAAATACTTAAAACATTCTTTTTAACTACCTACATCCAACAGATTCACTTAAGATCCAGTGACTCATACGAAATATTTATTAATATTATTTTCAGGGTCGTATTAAAGAGAGATTTGACGTGAGATGTGAGAGACCGCAACGCTCGAAACCGTTTCCATATAAAATATATGAAACAGAAGAGACGCCGTATATACTCGTATATGTAAGACGTGCATTGCATCGATGACCAGGGACCACCGGCGATCACTTGTCTGACAGATGTCATTCTATTTCTCGTTTCGCACGTCTTATTTGTGAAGATAGCGCCTATTGACCAGGATTCTTGCGAACAACCTTCTCAACAAATTCTATAAAGAAACCTACGTAGGAAATACGCTGACTGCAAAAAAGGAAATGACCCGCCGCAGCAAAAAAGCATTATGTCAACATTTCAATTGAACAAATATAAATAAAGTTGAAATCTTCATATCATTTTTATTTGAAAATATCGATAACCCTCCAAATTGAATAATGTACATCACTAGCTGAGGTAAGCGCGCCAAAACCAAAATTGGTCACGCGAGATCGAGCTGTCAGTTGGTCTATAAACGCTAGTTTATATATATAAGTCTATGTGTCAGACTGTATAATATATGCCATCCCTTTCATATGCAAAATGAGTGAACGAGATGGCGCCATTGATAGTATCTGAGCAAGAGTCACTGCCTTGTGCGTTTGTAGGTTAAGCGTTTTTCTTTTTGTTGGCAAAAGCAAATGTTTTTGTAAATGTACCTGAAATGTATTATTAGTTATATCTAAAAATAAATTCTGCAGGTAAATTTAGCCGGCCAGTACATCTTTTATCCTTATCATCTTTTTGGCGAACTGGTTTTAAGTTGTAAACAAAATAATTTACGATAAATAATACTCGAGTTAATTACCTTTACGTAAAATGTTGTATCGTGTATGTTGTTGAATAGTATGGTTCAAAAATTTGTTCGGATGTCTAAGTTCTTAAGAAATAGATATTGTTCGGGTATATTTCTTAATCGTATCGCATCGATCGAACGCTGCGTATTACTTAGTTAAGTAAAAATTAACAGAAAAATCTTACATACATAGGAGAATATTAAAAACGCGTTTAGGACGGAGAATTTCTCTAATTTCTAATGTATTTAAAAAGAAAAACCATTGACTGAGTTTAGCGATTTCCTGCAAAGCTTGAGGCGCTTGGCGATTGGGTATAAAATATTCTCAGTTTTCCACCATCGTCACCTGTTCCATGCATATTTAAACACTGACGTCCGATCGTGCCTTTACATACCCATTAGAAGGCTTTTCCGTTCCTACAGTAGAATAATTTGAAAAATAAGGCAATGTTCCGATGGGTATTATTTTCTTTGAGAGACATCTATAGCCAAGACGTCCCAGATACCTAATATAATAATATGTGAGCTTTTTATTGATAGCGACCCGTATTTGTAAGCGGTAAACAACATTGTATAGTATTATGTATATTAGTATGTCATATATTTTTGACACTATACAGGTACAAAATATAATCAAACATTTGAAAGAAAAGTGGAAAACTATCCTAGGGCCAAGTCTAGAAAGTTCTTTAACAAAGTTTTTCCAATTTCAAGCTCACCCCAGAAGGACTCATAGTTACAAATTCAATTATCTCGTTAATCTCTGTCACAAACTCTACTATTATTACGTCTTCGACGGAATTTTCATATTAAAAATTCAGTTTGGTTCGATAGAGTCAAGTTCAGAAGTTATGACGACAAGATGAATTATTTATAAAAAGTGGATTGTTTTAATCTAAGTATCTAATTGATTTAAATACCTCCTATTTTTGCCAGGTTTTTTTTATCATGAATGTCTGATGCCTATTGCTCAAAAAAGTTACATTTTCATCCCTCCATCTTGTGCGTGGTCTACTAGGTAATAATTAATTATTATTTCGTGATTATTTTTGATGGGATAATGACAAGATGATTTAAGGTAATGATGAATAGTTAAGTATCTTTTAGATATTCTAAACTTGATAATAACAGGTGCTCGAAAATTAAGTAGAGCTACATTTTTTTAAAGTGTTGCAAATAATAAAGAATACTTAAAATTATGCCATGGAAAAAATATATTTTTTGAATGTCTTTTCCTTATAAGATACATAATAGTATTATTAATCTAATCCAATACGATTTACTACATTAATAGGTAGCACTTAAATCAAATGGTACTAATTACTATCACGTGGTCTCAAACCATTCGAATCAATACTAATGTAATCTTTGAGCACCCACACTTGAACACACATTCGCTACTTACCTTACATTACATTCCATTAACTTGCGTGTGTGTGTGTGTGTGTGTTGCTTTAAGTATGTGTGTGTGCATGACGTCACTCTTGATTGTCATCGCTGTCACGGCTAACGAGTCGGTCAGTGAGGGTCGATCAGTCATTACGTCACAAGTTTGGCTTTCAAGTGCAAAATTGTTAACCTTGTGTTTTCCTATCCCGTAATCTTTCATTCTCTCATTTATGCATCTAGTGGACAGAAAAACAATATGACTAAACCCTTCCAAAGCAGTAAAATTGCATTGCAAAAATATGTATCCACTTGTGGGTTACGTCCTTTATTTGATCTCGAATTGAGGTGATTTTAAGTCACTTTTGCGTGGTTTTTTGTCATATTATTATTCTGGTTAGCTGCTTTTTTGTCTACCTAATGATTTATTATAGCAATTACATTGCATTGGATTTTTAATCTGCTTGTGCTGTTAACACGAAACCTTGCTTATCATTGTTAAACACGATTCAGGACAAACATTAACAGAAAAGGGACACAACAAGCACGGTTTACTTACTTTTTAGTATCATGTCGAATCAATTCCTTTTTAAACCTTCACATAATACCTAGTTCCTTTCAATATTTTCTTTTCTCTCTTTACGCTGTCGTTACTATTCGTGACGTAATGCACGTGTGGCCCTTTTTGTCATAATGACAATAAAACAGTTTGTTTGTTTATGCACAACGTCTCAATGATAAAGATAATATATGTATTCCAATTTGCGGGCGCTAACGTTGGTATTATTTCACTACTCTACCAATAGCCCCCGATTTGACTTACACTTCTGGTTAACTTATGGGTGTCAATACAATGAACTTAAGAAAACCAGCAATGGTTCCTAAGTCAGGTGCTTGGTCGTAGTGTAAATGCTAACTTAAAGCATGTTTAATCGGCGTATTGTTGACTGACATTGACTTTGTTGGTTCAGTTGTTGGAAACGCCTTTTGGCAGGTTGACCAGCTACTGTAACGAGTAAATGATGAATTATTATCCTTGATGATGATAATTGGGGTTGTTGATGTATTTGCATGATTTTTTTTGCATAATGTAGTCTCTGAGCGTCCGTTCCTCACAAACAGCAAATATTGCCTTGCACGTGAAAGTAAAGAGCCGCGCACCGTCTGTAATTTGTGGTAAAAGTAAAAATTGTGTGATGACTTTTAGCAAAGAAGAACTTGACTGATCTGGCAATACCGTTCAGTAATTCAATAATGAAAGCTAGTAAACAGCTCTTGAGTCTTGATCTTTATTTTTCCCTATTTTGTTGAAATGTCTTCACGGCATGTGAGTAGGTAAGATCACTTTGTTTACAGTCCTTACTAAGAAAAGCGTTCATCCTCGATTAATAAGTTCTGATTGGCCGAATCGCTGAACCGTTGCCTTTGAGATGTCGTAATTAGACAAATACGACAAATCCTTATTCACTCTCGTCTTCTGTGAACTTGAAATGGGTCAGTCGTAAGACACTTGTATAGCGACAAACAAACCGACAAAATGACGTCATACAACTCGAGACGCTCAAGTGACTCCATTTGTAATCTTCAACTTGTCTGCATCTTTCGAAGTTTAATTGATTTTTGTGAGATATTATCATTTAGTAATTAAAACTTCTTTGGATATTTTCCGGAAAATCAGACAGACCTCAGAATAAAATATACTTTTATTTTACTTATTATTATTGCTGAAAGAAAACTTTCAGAATTACGATAACACCTTGCAACAATTTTTGAAAACTCGTAGAATATTCATGAGGCAGAGGCAAGCAAGAACTTCTTTAAAATATGTATCAAACTAAAAATCCATTTACAATGTCGCTTTTCCACCTCTTCCCAATAATGTTTCAAGAACGAAAACGGCAATGTATTACCACCGTGAATTACCCGTGAAGAGTCTCTTGCCCACTTCGTCTACAAGGACAGCTCTTGGTCTCCGGACTGGGATCTTTCGGAAGTACGCGGTCGCCGGTCGAGGCGAGACCTTGCCCCCCTCCCCCTCCTCTTTCTCAACAGCTGACGTCATCAGCGCCATCTTGCGGCAGCGGCGCGTTGCCTAGCAACTTCACTCCGCGCAGAATGTTTGCGATTGGGAAGACTAATTTCAATTAAGGATCGGAACGGAACTAATCATCTATAAAGTATGTATACTTTAGTCGCGGAGTACCAGTTTGTATTCCTGAAATAAATATTTTCAAAAATCCATGAAGTGCGTTTAATTGAGACTGATACAGTTTCAGCGCTGAAGTGCAAACGAGATGATATGAGTTTGGATCAATGCAAACTTTGAAGATAGTTATAGTAGATATTTTAAGACCAGAACTGCAGAATCTGACTTTAACTAGGTATACGGCCTACAAATTTACCCATTTGCTAGCAACCGACAGTCTTACTAAAAACAAAAACGAAGATTTGAGTCACATAAAGTTGAATTCAGGTCTGACTTTTCATTACCTATTATCTAAACCTGCTTTACATTATGACTAGCAATAGTAATACATACTTACCTACAGGTTTGTAGTAGTTTTGATGAATAATGAACACATCACGACATTTCTTTCAAACTAATAACACTAATGTATAATGTAATGTTACTTAGTAATATTCAAATGAATATGGCACGAGGAGAAGGTAGTATCTTTACATAATTAGGTACATACATACTACATAATTATAATATAGGTAGTTGATTAGAAAAAATAGGAAAATATTATAAATTACTTACTTAGTTTACCCATATTAAACAACGAAAGCACACTAAAGGTAAATACACAAAGCACAAAGCAATATTACAGACAATTTTCCAGGAGCGCTATAAAATTTTGAAAATTAATTTGTACAATGAAGTAATTTATAATGAGTAAGCTGAAAATGTTATAGGCCTGCTACTTGAAGTAGGCGGTTGTTAAACTCTGATACCAGGGTTAATCAGGCCGTTGGACGACTTGGTGCCCCACATAAAGAAAGAGAGCTGAAAATAATTCAAACCGCCACTGAACTACTCAACCTAATTCACTAAAGAAATAGGACTTTATATTTATAAATAGTATTTAAGACTAAATCGGACATGCCTTTTTGACTTCAAAATTTCCTAAGCCTTAATTTCATGGTTTTATCCACTTCTAAAAAAACCTTCAGCAATTTTTTAAACGTCTTGTACTATTGGCATCAAATCCGCCCTTTTAGAGGACGAACTTATACTGGTTTTTCATACAAAAACTAAGAAAGACCAGTATAAAGTTGATCCTATAAATTTGTTGGTGATAGTACTATAGCTAGGCATATACAACATACATAGGTACCTAACTTTATACATTTTCCTGCACATAGAGCCTGAAACCAATATGCGCTTAACGGACTTCCACGTGTCGAGGCAGCTCACACACACACTGAAACACTAGATTTCCATGAAAGTTCTATGCTTGTGTATTTAGATAAGCTTTATCGAAGGTTTTATCCTATTCGTCTAAGCCTTACATTCTAAGGCTTTGTATCTTATAGATCACAGTGGTATGGGTCAAACCTTGGCTGTGAAAAGTTCAGTGCAGTATTTACGTTTTGTGTGAAATATGAGAACAATTTCGCGACTAAATAACACAAAATTGGTGTTTTGTAACTAAGATCGAGGAGGATCTTTTGCACATAATTATTACGCAATGAGAACTTCAACCTTTGATTTATCTCTTTCTTAATTAGCTTCCGAATACTTACTTAATACGTAGCCCAATAAATGTAGAGCTAGGCATTATTCTCTGATTTCATTATAGTACACCCACGACTTAGTACTCGAATTCCAAAATCAAAACACCAACTTTAATCAACAAGTGATTCTAAACCAAATAAACCTTCGTCTTTTTCCACGTGCCGTTTCACACACGCACGAGACCTCTGTCCGTGAAATCCTAGTGCATATGTGTGCGTGAATTTGTATGCTCGCCCACGTCCAATGCTCTTCCAGGAATAGTGGCTTAATGGACATCTATGGACCAGACAAATGTGCTATACGAAGCCAGGAGAGGGTAGTTGTAGGGAAGTTTTGCTTTAAATTATCCTCATATAAGTTTCAAAGTGATACCTATCTTTTATGCGGGATGAAAATACTTATTTCAAAAACCGAAGGAGCATAAGTCGTATTTACCAATTTTACCACCTGTAATGTATCCCGTGCACTTATATGCGAAGAAAAGTTGTTTAGTTTTATGGGCTGACAACTTGAAAGTTATAGCATACCTATTTACCTACAAATATGTCGGTCGGTATTAATAATAAAATGATGTAAAACAGTTTTGATTGATAACTCGCTATAATAATAGGCATAAGGAGCCTTGTAGTGCCGGTAGAGTGGAATAGCACCACCCCCTCTCTTCCCGTGGGGGTCGTAAGAGGCGACCGAGGGATAAACCCGACCCAAACAGCCAGGGCCAACCGTATGGTGGCGGTTAATCCTTCACAAAAGCATTTCCAAAGAGGGTTGACGTCTGGTAGGGGGCCGGTCGTAAAATTAAGCCAAATCTTTAGCAACACGATTTTGTGTCAAACAGAACGTGTTGCGCCGACCCCAAGTAATTGAGATAAGGGCAGGAAGATGATGAATAATATAAGGAGCTTAAAGTAGAATATCCTACGCTTTTAAACTTTCTCATAAAACTTTATCTATATATTCCATTCAAGATTCCCAGTATTTACACCTACATACCTACTCGATAGCTATAGTCAATCTATTGCGTACTGCACTTTTCAATCTTATGCAGATTGGTATTAAATTGAGATTGATGGTAGCAATACATGACTGTTAGTTTCACACACTGATATCCATTTTATGAATAAAAGATAATTGAGATACATAGATGTGACGTCAACTGAAAGAAAATCTACGTTGGAACTGGAAATTCAAAATAGCTTTTCTGGGAATCTAGTAAGTTTTCTTTCTTTCTTTAGAACAACGTATCAGAGTACCTACCTATTTTCATGAATGAAAGCTAAAAAAAGCTTGATACTAATCAAAGTTGTTTTTTTTTAACGTAGCGTGTTTTATTTACTAGACCTTATATTTTACATTTACAACCGTGAAGTTGGCGAAACACAAAGACGATTCCTAGTCCTGCTATGAATGCGTTATACCTAAGTGTATAAAATATAGGCAGTTTGATCAGCCCTAATATTTAGTATCCTAAAAATCATTGATATTAAATAGGGTTATTATAATATTTTTCAAAACTCCTTTGCATGTGGCTCAACGCGTGAATCCCCTCCCCCCCTCGATAGGTTCCCAACTAGTCATTATCCGCGCCAGCTCAATTTAATGCTGAAACAGGTTGGCCAGCCGAACAGGTGTTTTAGAGCTTGTCTAGTGTTGATGTGTATTTGTTGCAATTGCAACTACAAGTTCTTTGCCAGCTGAGCTTCGGGGTGACATTGAAGGTGTTTCTTTGAATGGCACAAAAAATTTCGAATTTTCAAGGGGTGCATGAGACCACGAAAAATAAGGAACAAGAAAAGAAAGATAATTCGGACTTTCCTTCATAAAGATATTCTCAGTACCTCTGCAACTTCAGAAAAAAGAATATTATTGACACAATCTCAAAATAACTATTATCTACTTAACTACCTGAGATTGTCAGAACATTGAAATAAGTTTTGCACCGAACATTTCTGTACAGACCTGTTTTAACAAAATCCTCTTACACCCACGTAAAACAAAAACAGAAACGATTCCCCAAAACCTTCAAATAGAGTAAGTTTTCCCGGCGTGTAAATGACAAGAGCAATTTTCCGAAACAAATAACCGTTGTTCAGTCGAAATATCGAACAGTCACAGCCGATAGGGGCAACAAGGACACATTTGATAACGAATAGGGCAGGCACTAGTGAAAACTTATAATTAAACTAAAGGTTTAAACTTGCCTGCGTAAAGTCCAAATGAGAAATTTTCGACTGTGTTTAAGATAGGTATGGCAGTATGCGCAGAAAATTATGTTTGACACTTGAAAAGAGGGATTATGCGATTCAATAATTTGCAAATGTACTTTTGGTACTTAAAAAAATCGATGCCCCACAGGACTAAGATTATTTGCATATCACTATGAAGTTGGATTATACATCTAATAGTGACCTGCAACCTTACAAGGTCATCGTTGTACCTGGTATGGGGCCATGACACGAAGCGTATACCGTCAAGTGACTGCTAAATTGCACTCAACTCCAGTTCCACATTTTATCTAACTAATATTAATATCTAGAAAATAAATGCTATCTTTGAAACTTGTGGCAGCCCTAGTGCGACTACTCTCAGGGACTTATCTTCAATCTGTCTGATTTCAGTGTTAGTCACGTAATGTTTGGTGCTGGTGCTATTTCATTACCCAACGAAAGTTTTGTCTATTTTTACGAAAGGATTTTAGAAGCGCTCTTGGAACTATTGACAATATGAGTCAATAAGTCTTACGTAGGGTTTGTATCTTTGATGAAAATAAATTAAAATAACTTTGTAAAATGCTCAACAATATATTTGACTTGTAGTAAATTCTTAAAATAATATCTTTCTATCTTATAATACGGAAACCCTCAAAGTCAAAGATATGCATCTGTGAGCAGTTATTGTTTTTATTTTTATTTATAGTGCCCAATGCAAATAGTACAAAAATCGTTTCCAGATTTTCAGATAGACATGATACGTACGAAAACTTACGCGGAAATCATTGTAGTCTTATTTATATTCACAAACGGAAATTCTGAAAATGTACACAGCTGTGTGTTTTGACAATGAATAGGACGGCATAACTAACCTATACGCAGGTGTATTTCGGCTCTTAACTATCAGGACGACGCGAGACTCTCTGTAATTTTGCCGGGTTGTCGAGCTTTGTAGTGCCTGGGAAAAGCGTTGGCGTACCTTCTAGACCCGGTATATGTACAATCTCTTTGGTACTGTTCGCCATTTGACATTTCAGTTAATTATATCTGATAATGATAATATAGTATACCTAGACCTACGGGCTCTGTGGCTTACTAAAGCCTTTTCAATATTATTAGTGTGTATGGTTACAACCCACCTGTCATTAAAATCCTGATTTTTTAAACAAGGTACTCCCACATTTTCAATATGTTGAGCTTTGATCCTATTAGCTAAAGTTTGAATGAAGTTGGAATTAGGTATATTTACAATTTTCCAATAAGATTTTTTTATTTCTGTGTGAGAAGAAAATCCTGGAAATCCCTCCATTTCACTTGTGTATAAAGTGGTTCTGATCAAAGGTTAAAATTAAAGGAGATTAAAGGATAATACGGAACCTTTTTGTGGGTCGCTCAGCCAACCTTTACAAATATTGCCTCTTCAAGTACCTACGTAAAATGATCAAATCAATATTTTACAAATAGGACCCCATGAATAAGTTTGTGAAATTAGGCATATTGGGCGTTACAATACAACAAATAAAGCCGAAAGGAGGTCAAGATACTCATGAAACTGAACAAATTTCCCCTTGGAACATGGGTCGACTTAGGGCAAAAAATTCGAACCATACGAAATTTCTGATCATGGGAGTACTTACCAAATTTTATTTTTCATATTTCGTCTCATGTTCCATGGAAAAGGTTGTTCAGTTTCATGAGTACCTTGACCTCCGTTAGGCTTTATTTGTTATTTTGTAATTGTAACACGTAGTATACTGGCAAAATTTTGTTTTCGAATATGTCATGCAATAGTTTGTTTTTTATTTTTTTACATGTAGGTACCGCAAATCCTAATAAGTAATCAGAATTCAGATGGTTCCCGAAAAGTAGTGTGCGAGCGATTTGCTAGCAAAGTCAGAAATGTGACGATTTTTGGCAAAGGTCAGCGGTACCTCTATGTAGTCGTATTATGATGGTTATTGTGCGTCTATTTTCCCGTATTTCAGCGTGTCAAAATCACTTATTTACCTGTCAACTGCGACAAAAAGCCAGATTATACGCTGTTGGCGCATTGTGTTTTGCCTCCGCCGCCCGAGTCCGCATGAAAGAGTTTTTTCACTTGTTTACCCCTGAACAAGGCCTATCGTTCACGCCCTCACGCCTATGTACACCTTTTAAGAAAAAATCTAATGAGCCATGAGCAAACGCATTGATGTATACCGAGAATGCTTCAATTTGCAAAATACGGACTTTGATAGGTAGGAAAGTACCCACTGTAACGAATGACGTCAGAAAACTTTTCATAAAATAATAAAGATATTTTTTGTTTCCCATTATTTTTCATGCTTAGCCAATTAACAACAGCTTTAAATGCAAGAAAAATACCTAAATCCTTTTCCTCTAATTAGATTTCTACGATAAATCTACATCTAGCTACGACGTAGCGGTCGCGTAGCAACTAATGCCTCGTAGCGGAAACTTAATATTCTATTGCAGCTTTTATAAAATTTAATTCCAAATGTTTTGCGACATTTTTTAATAAACATTTATGTACCTATCTATCATAGAAAAAATTGCTATGAGTATAAAAAAAAAATCGTGAAGTATTTCGAACGCTAAACTGATTCTTATGTTGTATCTTTCGTAAGGAGCATTTTTCGGATTTTCATATTTTTTACCTTAGTATCTAGAAGAGTTAGACTGCTTCACCAAACCTGTGATGAAGCGGCAAATAACCTATTATTCCCCTATTAAACTACGCTAGAATCCGCAACGCATGGCTAGACACAAACGTGGCCACCTATAAACACGGTGACCTAACCCAACCCCCTCTACCTCCCCTATTTTCTATTTCCCCCTCCTTCCTTCTTTCCCATCCCCTTTGACAACGCATATTATAAAGCAAACGTAATGTTGCGGCAAAAATTTAATTGCAAAGCTTGAATTTCGCATTCTTCTTTAATTCTTAAATGCTGAGGTACCCCGCAGGCACAATTTTACAAATACGTTATTGAAAACAGCTTCAATCTTCAACATATCTGCGTAGTTTTTATAGACACCATCCGGAGAAAGCGCATATACAGGGTGTTAGGGACGGTGTACCGAAAACTTTGCAGGCATGATCAGACCATCAAACTGAACAACTTTTACTATGGAGTCAATGGTGGGAAACGAAAAAATTTTTCCGGCCTCCCATACAAAATTCACGATCAGCTGACTGACTTTGTATGGGAGGTCGGAATTTTTTTTTCATTTCCCACCATTGGCTCCATAGTGAAAGTTGTTCAGTTTCATGGTCTGAGCACGCCTGCAAAGTTTTCGTTACACCGTCCCTAACACCCCGTATAGACGCTGTCATTTTTTTTAGAACAAGTCTTGGTAACAAATAAACATTTTTCTTCTTCTTCTTCAGATTGTTTAAATGTAACAACTTACAATTTACCGCGCGAGTTTCCCTATTTCAAACAAATAGAAAGTATCGCGTTTACATTATTTGCAGGTAAAACTTCGTTGTCAATATTAAAGTGCATAACGATATATACCTATATTTAAATGTTCGGAAAACCAACAGCACATAAACAAAAAGCGAAAGGTAAATAAAAAACCCAAATATTATTTTTCGCAAATAGATAATAACGAAGTACGTATCAACTGTTGCAAAGTGCAAGCTGCTTAGCTAGGTGCAAGATCGCCAAGTCACCTAGAAACACAGTGACCTAGAGCTAGACCTGCCGCGGTAGACCGACAGACCCACTCAGACCCACCCCCCTCTCGACCCGGAATCCGTGGCATCCCAGGAACGCATTACACACATAACACACACCACCATGCTCTAGGGTTACTAACGACGCAAACTTTGCAGGGTGATACTATTCTGTGAAAATATACTAGTGACTAATGACCTAGAGCGAAAATCTAGGACGGGTCGATGATAAGGAACAACTCACCCCAAGGAACAATATTGTACCTCCCATAGTAACTCTATCAGCTGATAGGTAATTTTGTACGGGAGGTCCAAATTTCTTTTTTATATTTCGGCCTACGGTCCTTGGGGAAAGTTGCTCCTTATCACCAGCCCGCCCTGCATTTTAGCTATTGGTCACTAGTAAAATTTGACCTAGTATAGTCAACTTACAATTACCTACTCGACTAAAACATACGTAACAGCTACCTACATGTTTAAGGCTTCGTAAAATTAATTTGAAATTTCCTAATGCCTAAAAAATTACGTTGCCCAACTAAACAATGTTCTGCAGTAGTTAAGTAACAAAAAAAATACTTACTCGACAAATGAAATACCCATTTCTTCATAATGATTAAACATCGTTTTTTTTTGTGATGCCAGCTGGTTACAACTGCCTAAGCTGATAGCAACAATGACAACCCTACTAATGTGCTGCTAACATGTTTTTGTTACACGCACACAAACTTACGTCAGCAGGCAGGCAATGAAAACTGAAAGCACTTTCATTGGAAAAGGAAAATTCTTAAGAAGCTTGTTCGTATCGTAAACATCTTAAAAGCTTATAAGATGTTCGCTAATTGGTCTGTCTTGTATTTTTTATCTATTTTAATTTGGGAAACAAACATGTTTTTTTTCCCAAACGCAAAGTCGCAAATAGATTATATTTCTATTTTTGAATAGGTTGAATATGAAAAATGTTTATTCGTTATTGTGTATAAGATTTATTTTACAGTTCTCATAATTTCTAGCTTATCAATTTCATTTATTCGCTCGCCACCCCCACAGCGCAGTTAACACTTCCTTCCTGTGCTGTTACTTGCTAAAGCTACGTTGAAATGCAACCGTCACGCGCACATTCAAAGCATGCAAAGTCTCCGTAGGGCTGCCGGTAAAAATAGAAATGATATTAAAAGATGGCATCAATTTTTTGTGGTCTTTGATACGGCATAATGAAACAATACCTATTTCAAATTAGCATAAATTGAAATAATTTGTAACGACGGTTTTGGTTATCTTATCTTTATCTTAAATAATATTGTTTTTGCATGAATTTAATGCAAGGCTGAAAAAGATTGTTTGCTAAGCGTAAAAAGCACGGAGAAAATAAATAACTCTAGTTACAGTAAATCCAATCTTGCCAAGTAAAGAGCATTCGTGCCACCCATACATTTAATGCAATCTTAGACTTGCTCCATAACGATCATAAGAACTAGGCCATAGAAAAAGCTCCATTCAAAAAAAGCTTGAAGTCGTAACTGATATGGGCAAATGCAATTTATGTGGAGGTGTAATCTTAATAAGAATGATTGCCTGAAGGTGTGAATGCGCAAATTATGCGCGCAAAATCGCCTGCGTCACGGGAGCCAAGCATAAACCGGAGGCTTTCCGGTTGTATAAAAAAACTAGCACATGCATTAGAATTACAGCAAGCTGCAAAGTTCTAGTTCTAGTTCTGAAATATAGTATTTATTTATAATGTTTTTTTTGTTCAGTCCGTGTATTAGTGTCTGTCATATTTATAGGACCTAGGTTCTGTTGAAAAATGAAAAGGATGAGAGACACCTCGCGCGCATAAATTTCGATGTTGTATTCAAACAAATAATTTCAAATTCTAGGATTCAAATACACACTGGTGTGTGGCGAAGTTATTCATAAAACTTTCCATCGGTACGGAAATGAAGGAAATCACTTTCTACAAACTGTAAATTGAAATATCCGATGGTAAATAACTTTACTTTTGACCTTTGCCGTGTGGGTGGAGCGGGGCGGGCACACCACGCTTGCATGTAAAACCGCCGAGAAACAACTTTTTCAACGGCTAAACACTTTACGGTGTTTAATAATTTACGGTTGCTATTAAGGTTTAAACGGACCGAACATTGAAAAGAATGCAATGCACTGAGTCAGGTAATATTTTAAAAATACTATCCAACTGGACACAGTATTTGGTCCTTAACAACAGAAAACCTAAATTTCTTATAAATACACCCGGCTACCCACTCATATGGAAAAGCGTTTAACCTTTATACATAAACAGAAACCTCTATTTATATCCTCCATTAAAGGTATTTCCTAGGAAATGGATACAATGAAATTTACTCCTACGCTCATCAGCCCGTGGGATATTTGTAGTATTCCGAAATGTGGAATTAACACGTGGCTGGTTTATTTCATAAGCCAAGTTTAGTAGGTGGCAATGATTTAGGGTAAGATCGATTTTGACTACCACCGAAATGAAAACCGATAATCAGTTAAGCCAAGTCCTGGGTAAAAAATACGGGGTGTAAAAAACGGTGTACCGAAAACTTTTCTATGGAGGCTATGTTGTGAGACTATTTTTGGCATATTATGAGTCTACTTTGACCTTTTAATTTGGTCAAATGTAAACACGATAAAATGTATGTTTTCTCAACTTAGCAATAGTTGCTAAGTTGCTCGGCCAGATCATGCCTGTAAAGTTTTCAGTACACCCGGTACACCTGTAACTAAGTGTTGTTCTTATAAGAAACCTTTCTACATGAAATAAGGTTTTACTTCAATGAAAGTAATTTTGTTTCAACTAAGAATGTTGCCAATGCATCCAACTTCAACACACAACTAGGTAATTGTATTTTTTTCGCTAGAGGAAAAAAACTAGTGCCAGTAGTACCACAAAATAGAGAATTCACAGAAGGACAGCTCGCTTCTTTTTGCCCGATCATTTATACCTACACTCTAGGGTCGCTACTTTTTCTTTTTGATTTTATGAAATGTGGTACCTGGATCCAACGTACTTAGGTACCCTCATTATTTACATTATATCAATCCTACACTATGACACGCTATACAAAAATAGTTACACTACCGAGTCGTCATTTGGCCGTCCACTCGCGTCGAACGCTGTTAACACTCGCAGCCGTACTAGCCGGCTTGAAACGGTTCGAGATCGCGCGTAAACGACGGCGTGTAGATGAGTGTGTGTGTAGCGACGTTTCCTTGTAGCCGTCTCTCTGTACTGAGCGCCCGCCAATACTTACTTTGTGGTAGTACCTACTTTAGTAGGTAAAAAGCAGGGCCATGTGAGCTGATAGTGGGGTTATTATGCAAATCTGTGTGACCTACACAGCCACATGTTTTATGTATACGCTAATGTTCTGCCATCCTGCTCACTGTTTGTTTGTTTGTTTAAGGCATTAAAGGTTGATGTCACCGGACTTTGCTGTTTTTGAACTTAATTAAGGCGCGTACCGTCAAGTTAGGTAGAATACGATGAATTGAGCACCTACTCTTTTTTATTCATTAGTTAAAAATATTGAACACAAATCATCATCTTAGCAACTAGATTGCAAAACTCGATTGTTTACGCCCACAACTGAAAGTACATTACTACTGCACATTGTTTGTCGGATACCGAAAACTGTCTCTACTAGTTTACTATACATATTTGTAAACAATACTTTTTTCATTGGTTATTTAGAATTTTAGAAAGTTTTGTTTGAACAGAGAACCAATATTTTTTTATCAATCTTTAACTATTACTATTGTTCAGGAACTCGGATCATTATTTTATTTTATTGAACTATCGAAAAGTTTTCACGGTCGTTACATAAATAAAATAAAAGCTATTATCCGAACCAATTATAATGTACTTTGTTGTATTTCAGGGCAAAGCCACAATTTCAGTCCGACACGTGTCATTTCATATGACGTCATAACGCTCTGACGTCATCACCGCACCACAGAGTAGTCCTGTAACCACATTAGTGTTAGGTGTTTCCTTGCGTATTTACTGTTCATATTATTAGTTTAGTAGTCGTCACTAGATAAACACATCATGACAATTTTGTGTGTGCGTTGGTATTTTGTCCCTACGTATTTGTGTATATTTCCGTTAATAAAAATATTATTACTTACATGCATAGTAGGAAACGTTCTAACAATAAATATGGTGTATTTATATATAAAACAAACCTTCTGGATTTCCGTGGCTATACTTTCTCATAGAGAGGAAATCGTAGACATTTTACTTGCTTATCCGCAAGTGCGTCATACTGGCCAAAATCTTTACTATTCAGTGCTTTCCATACCACTTGTCATCTCTTAAAAGATATATTCAAAATCGGATGAAATTCATTTCAAATCGGTCCTGGGTGCTGTTTATGATAACTTATAGGTACGGCTGTCGTAACCATGTCAGAGCTATTAGTTGTAGTTGGTGGTTGAAAAAACTCAGAAACATAGGGTCTTTCACCACTCTCGTAGCAATTCTATGCGATGAACTACAGATTCTATCAATCTTTATATTGTTTTAAACTAATCTTCACCTGAAATTAAAGTTGTTTTTACCTTTTTATTAATTATTTTTCTTTTTGCCCGCAGGTAGCTGTTGACGTCCGCAGTAGAAGCCTGCCACCGGCCACCTTCTCTCTCGCCCCGCCCCTTCACCCCCTCCAAGATTGCTGCCACGATGGGTCGGAAGAAAATACAAATATCCCGGATCACAGACGAACGGAATCGACAGGTCTGTATTGAAAACTGTTGTGTTGTTCATTTAACAAGGCTTCAACTACAATGGCAGAATAGAGTATAAACCACAGCTGGACAAAGGCCTTTCGAGATAGGCTGTGATTTTGAACCGGCTGCTTCTAACGGCTGCCCACAAGTTTTAAGGGAACTCAATCTAAGGCATTGGGTTTTCCACACACCAAAGATATAAATTGGTTTAGGACCACAAGACGTTGATTAAGTTTGATGTAAGTGTAGTTTAACACGTCTTGGCGACACATAATAGTTTTTCATTGAAATCCATAGAATTACATTAAAAGCAATGGTGATGTACGACATCAAAGAACAGAGCAGTAATTAGCAGTAACTATGCAGGGTTTTGATGATAACCAGAAGGAAAAAAGCATTAAGAGTAGAAACCATGTAAAAGTTGTTTTTCGAATTGAATTGAAATGTTTCGAAAACGATTACGTAATTTTAAATCTTTACACAACTGCGACGTACTCAATACTGTAAAAACAAAGTGCCAATAAGCTAGCCTAGTTAATAATTGCTAATAAATTAACACACCACAGACAATGTGAACAAAACAATATAACAGTGTTGTTCTCATACACATCTGTGCAAATTAACATACAGCACAAGGTTGGTAAAGAGAGAAATGACCTTAGTAATCGTGCTGACCCAACATATGGCATATCAGCGTGTTGTGAACCTTACTAGACCTACCCTTGATTAGACCCAGCTGGGTCTGGCAGCGTTTCCAGGGCCTCAAGTCTGCTTATTTTTAGCCATTGTAATGCCAGAGACTCTCAGTTGCCAATCTATCGCCACTGTGGTTTTGCATACTAAAAACTGTTAGCAAAATACGAAACTACCAAAACCATTCAACTGACATGCCATCGACATCCAATTGAAACGATTTTTTAGCAGTGTTCGGGCCCTGATCTTCTACCCAGGCCACCATTATTTGTCCGTTTGTTTACACTGTCTCTATCATATAGGCTAGACTTCGGATGGGCACGTTAAGCCGTCGGTCCCGGTTGCTGTCTATGATGGCGGTCGTTACACAACCATGTCAGAGGCCTGCTACTTGCAGTAGGCGGTTGAAAAACTCTGACACCAGGGTTCATCGGGTCGTTGAACGACTCGGTTTCCCACACGAAAAGAAGAAGAAGAAGAAGAAGAAGGCTAGACTTGACTTGGCAGTGACAGTCTTTGGTCGAGAAAATGTTACAATGAATATAGGTAGTGAAATTGCACGCTATCTCCAGCTGCGTAATTGTTTCTAAATTTAATTTTTACCTGAATAGGAAATATAACCAACCCGATGTCCATCTATAAAAATAGAGATGCTGCTACGGTGATTTTAAAAGTAGTACTTTTTTTGAGAAGAAGCTGTTTGTGTAATTTGTTTATGGAAAATAAATAAATGATTTTTTGATGCCTTATAGTTATTGGCCAAAATCGGTGAAGCCATTTGGCAACACTGCCAGTGGGTCTTACCGGCAGTGGGTCTTATCAGTCTACAGCTCATATCAGCGCTGCACTGCAAAACATTATCTCAGGACAATGACCGCTCCCGCTGCTAATTTATTAATTACAAAGCCAGTGTAATAAGACCCTTTAGTTGAAACTAAATAGCCCTGCCTACCGCATTAATTATACGAAAGGGGGAAGTCGGGGAAGTTCAAGGTCGAATGGTTGAGTAATAGAAGAGGCAGACGTTTTAAGCGAAAGTTGCGAAGGTCGATTTGCTTTTTCACAGAAGTTTTGATGATTTTTCATATAGAATAGGGCATCATAAAGAGATACGAGCCTTTTTAGAATAGACGTCAAGTAATTACAACTTTTAAACGAAATAAAAAAAAACAATTCAAAATAGTGTTGCTGAAAGCATACTAAAAATGTGGTCCTAGGAACACGCTAAGATGTGTATGAATGTTTTTGTTCTATCAGTCAAAATACAACGTTAACACTTTCGATTGATTTAGATCGTTTTGGAACCCATTTCTCCTAGTAACAAAATTGCGGACAGTTATATGACATCAAAGATTTTTCGCGCACGTTGTCATATCCCAACTAAATCAATGCACGACTGAATAATACATACGCACGTGAGTTGCAACACGTATAGTTGACTTTATTCTCATGGAGATGGAATCGTATTGCTTGACCTGATAAAATTTTATTTGAATTTCCAATGATATCGTCGCTGTCGTTCACCCGACTGATATTTGTATTTATTCATGTCGGTTCGGTACCCTAAACATTCAGAAACAGAATAGTTTTTATTCAGTATTACTTTAGAACATTGCAGGTTTATTTTACTCGAGATTGTATTGTTAGTCCCAGGCGTCATCATCAACTGCCTGCAATGCAACATGATTATTTTGTTGAAGAATAAAATCACGTGGCAAAAAGATTTGATAATGTTTTAAGACCGGCCGCTTGCCTGACGTCAACCCTTTTTAGGAATGCTATTGCAGGTGGTATCATCGCCACCATGCGGATAACCATTGTCGACAGATATTCAGCCGAGGACAAAAACTCTACGTCGCCTTTCACGAAAATCCCTGAGTGGACTAGGGGTAGCAATATTCTTAAACGCAAAGCGTGTTTGAGAAATAAAAATCAGCTGCACTATGTAAAACCTTAAGTAAAACTCAATGTATGTAAGAGTGTTTTTACAACTTTACAGGTCCCAATTTAGATTTTTTTTACATAATCTTATGTAGGTTTTATATAATTTTTTGATCTCTTTATAAGCCAAATATACCTCTAGATCTGCCTATGCTATAGAAGCATATTAAATTCATAGAGTTACTGAATTTTGAAATACATTCAAAACATAAGATAAGTACAATATGTTCCTATTTAAAATGACATGGGAAAACATTAATAACGTAATGTCCTTTTTGTAACATTATTACTATCAGCCTTTATTTGTGAAGGAAAATGAAATGTAGCAATAACCACAGAAGGATACGATTTCAGTGCGGCTAATGATACGGAACATTATTATGCACATATAGGTGACTGTTGACATGTAATACCCAATCATACGACCAATAATTTTATGTACCTATATCGCAGGCCACACAAACATTTACATTATAAAAATTAAAATGTTTGTACTCTATTTGATGAAAAATTACTTCAAAAGGTTTAAAATGCGGCAGCTGCTGACGACAAGAAAAGATCTATCAATATTAATTAGGCAAATGTTGTACTCGAAACCTTGCTCGTGACGGATATTGGAAAAGACTGGTGGTGATAAAGAACAATTTGAAATCGAAAACCGTACTACAGAAAGGAACGCAGAGACAATAGAACGAAAGAAAACAACGCCCAACTCGTTATTATAATACAGCAAATTATAAGAAAATATAATTTTATGAAGAATTCGTAGATATTCTCGGAAACGCGGGAAAATAACCAAAGAATCTCTCAAAGAATTGAAACAGAAAGACTGGCAAAATGTATGCCGCTATCTTGGTCAAAAAAGTGAATTGACCTCTAGGAAGACTAATGTTATATTTTTCACAGGTTTTGATCATTGAGTTAGAGAAGTGAGGGTAAGATTCAAAATTATTAGTTGGTTTGGTACACACTCTCGCTGTACCAGGGCTTATAGATGAGAGATTAAAATCTGCTAGCATGGGAGCCTTACTGAACAATTACCTTCTATTTTAAGTTACAGAACAGGTAAACAAACTTTTGTCCGTAACTGATAGTTGACATATCTACTACAGTTAGCCCGTTCTAAAAGGCTATTGAGAATGAGCATGGTGACTAATAACCACGTTTCTTTACATTACAGGTGACGTTCAACAAGAGGAAGTTCGGTGTGATGAAGAAGGCTTACGAGCTGAGCGTCCTGTGTGACTGCGAGATCGCGCTCATCATCTTCTCCTCCAACAACAAACTCTACCAGTACGCCAGCACCGATATGGACAAGGTAACTTTCTTACCTTAATCTTTCCAGCCACGATATGAGCCTCCCCCTTGCGGGGGGTATAGCCACACCTTCTTACCACGCTCGCCAGGCGGATTGACGAGGTAACATCATTTCAGCCTCACTGCCCGTCCACTGCTGGGCGTAGGCCTCTCCCATGGTATGTGGCATGGTACTCTGTCCCGTTTTCCCATGTAATAACTGCCAGTCGCCCTTTTTGAGACATTGGTTCATCTGACTGAAGAATGTTTAACACTACTTTTGTCAGGGCGTAGCCTCTCTCGAAAAGCTGCTTAACTTTATAGTAAACTATTTTCGGGTTACCGGTATGCTCGATAATTAGGTACATGAATTACTTGAATAATCATAACAGTAACTAGCTTACATTAAAAAATGTCTGTCCGAGTACAACTAGCATATACGCTTATAACGCACAAATACTTGAATAGCTGTCGGTTGTGATAATAACTTATTTTACGAAAATAATAATTAATGTTTCCTTATCCATAAGAAAAGACAAAACATGCACAAAACACTCTTGTGTATAATTAGTGGTTAATTAAATCAGAAACTTAAAAAAAGAAACATTTAACTTAAATTAAGTCACGTAAAAATAAAAATAAGTTAGCATGATTTATTTTAATTTCTCGGCTAATGATTCAATTAAAAAATACATGTTGCTGTACTTGTTATTTTGTCAAACCACTATGCTCTACTTTTACAGCTTTGTTAACATAAATTCCATTATACTTTTCACTAAGGCATAAAAGCATTTATTAAAACTGTACTCAAGATCCTTATATTAATAATTAATTGCACTTAAAAGCTGACGTTCGTGATTAAAAGGTATAGTGGTATACGGTTGTATGGAAAAACTTTCAACTTTTGATGTAGAGCTGTTCGTAAATACTTCTTTACAATAGCAATAAATTTAAATTTATTTATTTTATTCCTAGAAGGGAAAGGAGTTTAAATTTTTAATAACAAAATAAAATAATAATTTTGTAAACTACCTACTGAAACTGTCTACCTTGCGCTACGAGAAAATAGTTTATTTAGCAATAACTAGTTCAAAAAAGGTGTTATCATAAGTAACAGGTAGATTAAAGCTTTTTCCATCTAGAACAAAATGCAAAGAATTGCTAAACATAAATCAGCCTTAGGTAGTGTTAAGCGCCCGTTCTATACGCTAATGTTTGTCCTTACATAATTTAAGGTCAAGCTCACTCGCACATAATTATTTACTGAATGATTTCATTCTCTATACGATTCGTGTTGTGTTTTTATTTGCTAAGTCAATGTTTGGTGTTTTTGTAGAGCAGGTACTTGCGTTTTTAAAGAAATCAGTTACCTGGTTCTTGATTAAATTGGTTGTTTATGTTGTTTGTTGATCGAAGGTTATCAAACCTTAAATCATTTGATGACTCCTTAACCGGTTTGTTTTTGGAAGTTTAGTCCCTTTGGCAACAAGGTATAATTTAATACTACAATTTTTGTCTGTGTTTTTCCATTGAATTCTGTCTTGAATTAGAGACAAATTGCCATCATTTCGATCGCAATCTTCGATCATGTCATGATCTCTTCTTCTCCTCTTACGTCTCTTTTTCATCACGAAAAATTCAATAAAGTTTAGCGTTTTTATGTTATTTTTTATTTACAAAAGTTTTTTTTTCCACAGGTTCTTCTGAAGTACACTGAATACAACGAGCCCCACGAATCCCTGACCAACCGCAACATCATCGAGGTACATTAAGTACGGCGGCATTTGTGTGTCCGTGGTCGCAATGCAGTGTCCATGCAAACTGAACAGTCTAACCGCGTGCTTCCTACTCACCAAACCTAATGCATACATTACTGTTACTAAACCAAAACCCCTTGACACGTCCCAGCCAAAACCACCAATGTATTAGTCAAACAACTGTAGTAAAGTTTATAGAATAGATAAACACAAGCATGGTACGTTTCCTGTTAGAAAAAAGACAAAAACACCAGACACCCAGTTTTTATACTAACAGTTTATGAGACACCCTAAATATTTATGTTACTTTTTCCTCGTACAGCATGGGTTTTGTAAATATTTTTGTGTTTATTTGAATTAACCGCGCCTACCTGATGATGCCAGGATCAAGTCAGTTGCATTATGCATTCGACACAACACACAAATGTACGCTAAAAAGTATTTCACGTACAATTTTGTAGTTTTATACTTTTGTAGAATTGAGTGCACTTTTTATTTGAACCCTCCACTACATGCCGAGCCCAAACAAAAATAAACGAAACCAAAAATGATAATAGATGTTTTAACGCTAATAGTGTGTGTAGCGGGTGTTCTAATAATTTAACTCGATTTAATATTAATGCATGCCAAAGATGAAGCAATAGATGTCATATAATTTTGGCTTGTCAAGCCACCTGAGCTCGTTTCGCTGACACTTACAGGCCCTAACGAAGAAAGAGCATAAGAATGGAGTGATGTCACCGGACAGCCCCGAAGCCGAGCCTGAATACAGCCTGACCCCCCGGACCGAAGCCAAGTACTCGAAGATCGACGAGGAATTCCAGATGATGATGCAAAGGAACCAGTTGAACGGGAGCAGGGTCGGAGTTGGGGTGGCTGGGAGCAACTACAACCTGCCAGTGAGCGTGCCAGTCGGGAGCTACGACCAGTCGTTGTTGCAAGCTAGTCCACAGATGCATACCTCTATCAGTCCACGGCCATCGTCTTCGGAAACCGATTCAGGTAATCCTATCGAATAAGTTACGCAAAATATATTTGAAGTATGAAAAAAAGATTCACGTAGTTATCTGATATTTTAGCAATAACTGAAACATGGCTGCTTGCCGAAATTTTTGCATTACTAACTAACCCTTGCAAATATTTTTCCGAATTCCAGTATACCCAAGCGGTGGAATGCTCGAGATGTCAAACGGCTACCCAGGGTCCGGGTCCCCACTGGGTGCGGGGTGTACCCCGTCCCCCTCGCCCGGCCCCGCGCCCTCCCCCCACCGACACCCGCACAAGTCCCATCACGCCCCGCCGCCTCACCACTCGCCTCGACATAACAACCTCCGCGTCGTCATACCCAGTTCCATGCCGCCACCGCAAGATGACATTTCATATACTGGAGAGGTGAGTGTTATAATATATTTAGTTATAATATATTTTATATAGTTAGTTATAATATATTTTTATAGTATTAGTCTCCCAGCAATCAAGGAAGCAAAGGGTTGAAATGGCGGTGTACTAAAATGATCAGTCCACGAAACTGAGCACTTTTTCTGATAGGGTCACATGTTGCAAGTAACTGAAATATTTTTAGTTTTCATAGGAAGTACCTAGTTCTCATTTTCATTTTCCATAGAAAGTCAATCAGCCATCTGATCTTGTAAGAAAATGTAATACAAAAAAACTTTAAATATTTGCCTTATGATTGTTCAGTTTCATGATGTGTATAATGCTTGCGAAGTTTTCGGATCCCTTAATTAAATTCAAATTCAATTAGTTATTTTCAAATAAAAAGGTTTTTAAATCTTTACGTCAATAAAAAAATCATTTGTTGATATTCCAGACACCACTAAGCTACTCAGGACTCGGCAACTTCGGACCACAGGACTTTAGCATGAGCTCAGACATGGGCATCGGACTGTCGTGGGGCGCGCACCAGCTGCAGACGCTACAGCACAACAGGTACATGTCTGTACAACAACTTTTTTCATTATTTAGACTAGATTTCCTCCATTTTCCCTCCTCTTCAGACTTAAATCCGAAATCAGTATCTATGAGCTTTTGGTAAATTTTCCTAAATATGTCATATTTGTTTGACATTCTAAATTAATGATTGCATAATTCGAAAAATGACACATAGGGCTTTTTATTATTTCAGCATGTAAACATTTTATAAAAAAATCTTAGCAAAAAATTATGCTTCGCCGTGACAGTGAAGATCACTGCCGTGACCAGGATTCGAACCTGGGTTACTACGGCCACAACGTAGGGTCCTAACCACTAGACGATCACGGCTATCGAAGCTGTGAGAGTAGCGGCGAAATTCTCAATCTCATTTCGACACGTTACATAACGCGTTTTGGGCGACCGGCTATGATACGTCAGAGATAAATAGCAATCTGAATCAGCGTCACGCGACGGGCGGTCAAGTTCATTGTGATATAAAATAATTACTAACAGATATCGTATTACTTGCTGATTAGAAATCCGGGAAAACAAGCTATATCTAAAATAGAAATACTATATTATACGATACAGCAGTTATGCAAGATAAAGATAAATAAACAACATTTGACTTATGGATTGATAAGAGATTCTGAAGTGATCATCCTATTTATACGCAAGTAACCAAAGCAGCTGGAAAGATTCAAGATCAAGGAATGTGCATGACTAGTGCAAAAATCAAGATTCGTTGAAAAACAACTTCACAAAACGAATTCTGGAACCATTTGTAAGATTAAATATTGCAAAAAATACTGCAAAAGATGACGCTCCACCGTGACAGTGAAAATCACTGCCGTGACCAGGATTCGAACCTGGGTTACTACGGCCACAACGTAGGGTCCTAACCACTAGACGATCACGGCTATCGGAGCTGTGAGCACAGTGGCGAATTTACCGGTCACTTGCCAAAATGCAATGCATCGGTTGCAGTTTAATTACCTACGAAACAAGCAAGATATTGCTTCTGTTCATAAAAGTTCATACATTTTATCAAAGATGGCGCTAACGCATTCTATTTAAAAAAATAAAGTGTCGTTACAGTTTCCCAGAGTTTGCGAATAGTTTTAATTCGCTGTTTATCAGCAACACAACACCTTACAATTTAATTAACTTCTTTGCAATGACAATTAAAATAAAGGAAAAAAAGTTCAGCAGGAAATCTACTTTTAATTGACCTGATTCCAGTACTCGGTGGTAATTGATAACGTCAAAGTGTAGGCGGCAATTATCTGCGCCGGCGCATTCGTGCGTAACAACGATTGAGAGTGAAAGTGTTACACTTATTCCACTCTGGTTTGGACCTTGAGCAAAACCTGTATTGCCCCTCTGACACCTGACTTTACAAGTAATGCGGGAGGCAGGGTAAACCAATTTATCTGGAGATAAGTCAAGGTAGAGCTGAATGCAGTGCAGAAATTCGCTGCTTACTGCAACAGCTCCGACAGCCGTGATCGTCTAGTGGTTAGGACCCTACGTTGTGGCCGTAGTAACCCAGGTTCGAATCCTGGTCACGGCAGTGATATTCACTGTCACGGCGGAGCAATTTTTTTATTTTTAGACATATTTTTGAAACTTATCTTAGATCCCTTACTTCATATTCCAATGCTTGGAATATTAACATTTTTGTGACATCCTTTCTTAATTGTAACAGATTGTCAGTATCCCACTTCAGATGTAAAGTTGCACCGTAGCTTCAATTCGAACTAAAATTTATCTACGTACGTAGTCATAGCATACATTCATAGTAACTCAATGTCAAATCTGAAGTTGAGTTTTCTTTGTCAACAGCAATAGCAGCTTGCCGGTGCTAGGCGGGGGAGGGACGCCGCCTCCTGCGTCATCATCGCCGAACAACGTCAAGATCAAAGCAGAACCCGTGTCACCTCCGCGCGCGCCGGACCATCTACACCGCGGACCGCCACCGCAGCCCGCGCCGCAGCCCGCCCACCTGTCTGGAGTTATCGATGGTAGGTACAGTGTGATGCTAGCTTAGTATTGCATCACCCTACTCAAAGCAGAACCCGTGTCACCTCCGCGCGCGCCGGACCATCTACACCGCGGACCGCCACCGCAGCCCGCGCCGCAGCCCGCCCACCTGTCTGGAGTTATCGATGGTAGGTACAGAGTGGTGCTAGCTTAGTATAGCATCACCCCAGCTGAGCTATCACCTTCGCGCGCGCCGGACCATCTACACCGGGGCCCGCCGCCGCAGCCCGCGCCGCAGCCCGCCCATCTGTCTGGAGTTATCGATGGTAGGTACAATGTGAAGCTAGCTTAGCATAGCATCAACCCAGCTGAGCTGGTAGGTATCACCTCCGCGCGCGCCGGACCATCTACACCGGGGCCCGCCGCCGCAGCCCGCGCCGCAGCCCGCCCACCTGTCTGGAGTTATCGATGGTAGGTACAGTGTGATGCTAGTTTAGTATAGCATTACCCTAGCTGATCCCGTATGACCTCCACGCGCGTCTCAAGTTATCGATGGTAGGTTCAGAGAGAACTGTCAATCAGCAGGTTTACAGAGACGTTCTCATGTCCAGTAGTCGCCACCTGCGTTACGATTGCTTGAGAGCAATAAAGCATTATGATATTGTAGAGTCAAGCATTTCGAAAATGTAAAGCTTTAGCGATAGAAACCAGTGCCAATGTTTGTTACTTGAATAGTCCTATCCTGCCTAGTTTTATTTTTTGTCATGTAAGTTGGAATAAAATTTATGCTTCGATCTCGCGTCACATTCAATTGGTAAAGTGTCAGAGTTGAAGGTATCAAAATTAATAATTTCTTGTTGACTTTGCTTAAATTGTTCTCTCTCGTTTCCAGGTTCAGTAACATCAAGTAACATGGGTTCGCCGGCCGGACAGGACATGCGACACAACACCGTCCCACTAGACTACGAGCAGCCCCACTCAAAGCGGCCGCGGATCGAGGGCTGGGCCACATAGCTAGGCTACGAGGCCTTCGGGTCCTACCCGAGGCCCCTGCACCCGCACTGCTAAACCCCCTGCCCCACCTTCGCCCCGCGGCTGCGACCAACGAGCTTCAGTACCGTCCTAGCTCCCACTCTGGTGCCGACTAGTGCAAGGTGCATCCAGGTGCTCAGTGGCACGGTGTGACGGCAGAACAAACCCTACGAAGGGATGTAGTACCCCGTGATTCAAATTCAGAATCCCCACATTCAATGTTCGAGTACACGCCACCCTTCTATTATACGTAATTATTATATGCACTGCAAGTACACTAAAGAGTAAGATGAATGTTTAAATTAAGTACAATATTAAAATAGTTGCAATCCTGATCAATTTTGAACATAGTACGTAAAGGTAGATTTCTAATTCCCCTGTACATAGACGATGTTAAATGTGCAATCCGTGCCATTGTCTGTTTAGCTTAAAAGTTAGTCAATTTAAAGTTAGTTGGTTTTGGATGAAGGGACTTTTGGGATTCTTCAGGAGGTAGCACATCAGCTGGTGCCGCACCGCAGAGGTCAGGCCAAGTGCAAAGACGTTTTTAAAATGTGAAGTGCGTTTAAGACTAAAAATGACTGTTGACTTTGTGTTAGTGTTAAAGTTTTTTGTGCCATTTTAAAAATATAATAGTGTGACATCCGAACTTTGAATCTTTGTAAAGTAAGTAAGAGTAGTGTCATCACAGAAGATAATAATTTTATGTATTGTAAAACTTTATCTATTGAAATATTTATACATGAAAATCATAATGATATTTACATAATATGTATACACGTCCCGTTAGGAACGAATGTTATGTAAGTAAAGTAGATAATGTTAGCTTGAGAGGAGTAAAATGTACCACACGAAGCTTTAAAATTTCTTATGATAACACTCGCACTCTAAGCAGTCCTAAGTGTAAAATCACACTCTATTGTAAATTAGAACTTCTGTTAACAAAATTGTAATTCTCTTTAATGGTGTTTCTACCGAGTTCATTTTTGATACAATCGTTTCAACGGACATATTTATTCAGAATTTTCTATAATTTTAATACAAACGTTTGGCTGAAGTTTTAAACAATACTTTCTTATTATCAAAAAAACTGGTCAAGTGTTTGTTTTCGAGGGTTCCTCGATCACAGACCAAATATCGAGTCAATTTTAAATATCATACGTTCGTAATACTTGTTAAGTTTTAAGGTTAAACTTAGTGGCTATGTGGATAATGTTACAGAATAAAAAGCTTGGTAGATATTTTATTTTGTTAATGTGATCTGAAGATGTCATCCTTGGTTTTGCATTTTTAAATCATATTTACACGTAGTTACAAATGCTAAACAAATAATGTAAACTCAGCTTTAAGCACTGAAACAAAAATATTATATAAATTGTATATTCATATTCACGAAATGTATTTTGGTAAAGCACTATCACGATCCGCCCTATTTTTATATAGCATGTATCATAGATCATATTCATATACCTATTTAGGTAGTATTTATCGTTCATCGTTGGATTACATGATATTAGATAATTCCCCTTCCTAATCACATCATTTCCTGATCAACGCATCACAGGCTGATTCTACACAAACTATTACTAGCTATTAAAATATTCTTACCGTATATGTTATGTAATATAAAATTGACAGTGGCGACTTTGCATTATATACTACGTAGACGAAAATTGTAATGCAAGACAACTTTTTTAGTTGACTGATCTCAGATGTGATGCGCCCTCCTTTTCCTTAGCTCAAACCACTTGTAGACTTCCTACCACCAGCCCCTCATATCGTCTCACTGTAGATGCCTTACTCACAGTGCCTAAATGTACCATTTTATACCAAAATTTGTACGATACGATAGCATTTGTGCATCATATTTTTCACATCCTGGTAATTTTAAGGAATGTTAAACTTTTATGACCGTAGAACTGTCACTAATAATGTAAAGCTTATATAACACACGGTACGGCTCGCCAGTTCTTTGATTGAACTTGGCTGGACATGGTGCCGCGTGAATAGATTATGTATATGGAATAATAATGCATAATTTGTATTTGTCTTTAGATAAATGTTGATAATAATGACTGTAAAAGTATCCCACTGCATCTTGCGACAGTAAAACTGTTAGATAAAATAAATATGGTAAAATATGTGATTGTATTTGTGTAAATTAATGTAAAAAACACCTTTACATCGTAGACGTAAAGACCTTTAGAATGTACTCCTTCAAATCACAATAACAAAATGTTGATGTATATTGTTAAATTTGTACAGGGAAGTAACCAGTTTGAAGTTCAAAAGTCTGAACGCATAAGAAAATGTATTTTCGCATTGTAAAATATTTTACACGATTAGTTCTAAAACGAATTAATATTTTAATACCGAAGCATAATTAATGTTGACCCATGTTTAGGGAATAATTCGTGTACACCTTTTAATGTTAGAGTAAATTGTTAATGTGATACACTACACTGTTACAATCCTTAGATATTGAGATTCTAAAATTACGTTATTGGAAAATGGTTTTCGGTGGTTCGTTCCTAATCGTTCCTTTTTCTAAACGTTGGCGTGTTGTTCATTAGTAAGTTGCTCAATCGTTTACGATAAAGCGAAGATGTGTAACACCTGTGAGCTTGTAATACCTATAGGTACTTATTATGGTGAAATTTTACTAGTGGCTCTGGACACATGAAAATAATTTTTAAAATATATATACGACTCTAAACATTACGTAATTTAAATCACATGATCGGAAGTTGCTAAATTATGAATTTTATAATCGACGATGTTCCCTGGAGAAATTATACTTTGTCACCAATTTTCCATCGTTTTCAGAAATTGGTCGCTTGTAAAATTTCATCATATAGGTGTTTTGATTCAATCCCCTGAGACGTTTTATTTCCTTTAGCGTTATCAAGTAAATTGAAATGATAGTTTGTAAATGTTTCTCAATAGTAAGTTTCACTTAAATATTATATATCTTTGTTACCTACAAACCTATCACAGTCAGTCACCGACCAAACTGTCCAATCATATACCTATGTACACTGTATAAAGTCCAAAATATATTTACATATAGTCAGACATACTTATTGCAATTTGCACAAAACGCGCATGGTACTGGATAGATGGTGAAGTTTGCTCTATGTATTATCTACCTACCTTCAGGCATCTCTACGTTTTTCAAATATCTGTGGAGAGCGTTTTGAAATATTGTATAATTATTATAGGGATGGCAGTTTTCGTCGTTCCAAGTTTATATTCTATCGGATCTTTGTATATTCAACCGTAAGCTGGTATTTGGGAGCATAATTTCCGAGGTTGTGAGCTTTACTATCGGGAATGAGTTCGACTTTAATTAATTATAATAATTATAACGTAATATTCATTTCGACGCACAACTGTGTTGTGTGTTATTGTAAAAAGGGTTTGCTTGGTTTCGTTTGTTTTGTAGATGTACCTACTTTTGTGTATGTTTTACCTGTATTTATCCTGCTGTGTGCCAATAGCAAAAGGCTCTCCCTACTATTTCCTGTAGAAATATTATTTAATTGCATTTAAGTAAAAGTAGTCGTAAGTTTGAAGTGTTGGATCGCTGATTTCTCGCAGTAGGTAGATGTTGCGAAATATTCGCGTTCCTTGTCTTTTTGCTATTGCTTCACAGCGTATTGTGAACAACCCAAATAGAATATAGGAATTTGAACATATCCTTACTGAATACTCAAATCGTTTTCACATTATTTTCTCTTGTAACATCAGTTGTGCAATACATATAACAAAATGCTTAGGTAGGTATTTAGGTATATTTTTGTTTGAATTTACAAAGAATGCAAAATCTGTTGTATTTTATATTTTATCGATATTTCTACCGTGAGAGGTGCTTGCGGTATTCGGGAGTACCTCTCGGGATTTTAAGTCATAATGTATAATTATTTTGTAAGCTAAGGCCGGGCCAAATATTGCATTAATTAGGTCTAGCGGCGCCTGTATTTCTGTGTCGAGGCAGCCATTTCTGCCCTGTGTATAAAGTGTACGATGAGACATCTCAGTGGCTGAATGAAATATTAATGTTTATCGACAGTGTTAGAAAATTGTTATAAATTATTTTGATGACTGTTCGAAGGATAATAAAGAGTTGGATGTCAATTTCGTGTTTGATTTTATTCGTAACTACACACTTAAATATGACGTGGGTACAATCAGCAGTACCTTCCATTAACTCGTTTAAAGGGACCACTTTGTATTCATTTTCCATACAATTAATAAGAAAGACAACTTTAGCTTGATCATTTAAACAAGGTGCTTCTGAAAGTATTTACTTATCTACTACATTACTATCAGATAAATGTTCTATACTAGGTAATAATAAAAATCTGTATCACTTCAAGTGATCACCAAATGCTCCGTTAGAAACATTATCACTAGCATTTGCCTCTTCTTCCAGATCAATCACTTCTTCAGAAGATATTCTTGTTCTTCTCAAATTTTGATCTCTTTCAAATATAGCTCTAACTTCTTTCTCTACATCGGCAGAACTTGATCTTCTTGAGTCATCCCAATCATCTGGCTCTAAGTTATTGTGCACAATTATATTTTCTTCTGTTACATTTATAATTTGTCCGTCTAGGGTCTCTCTAGATTCGACACTAGAAGGTCTAGTATCCAAACCTAATACACTGTCACTTAGATCACTTGCATTTTTGATTTCATGTACTTGGCTGCTTTTTGGAGTTATTAACTTTTCTCTTGATAAGGAACTTGGTACTCTTATTTTCTTTCTCAGCTCTCGACACTTTTTTGTGAAACCGCCCATCCATTCTGAAAGAAGAGCTGTTGCAGCCAAGAGGAATCCTGCTGCTAATAGTAAGAACATTCCTTGAGTGTCTTCTAAAGTTAGTCCTTTTTCCTCAGCCGATGTTATTTTCAGCATAAATCCACTTGATACCTAAAATGTCAAATAGATAAAATTCAATAACATGCCTGTAGTAAAGTTTGGAGTTGTTTGAAAATACAAATAATAAAACCAATCGCCATCAGGCGCTTACTAGAACAACGTCCTTATACGTTTCCATAATTCACTTCTATGGAATAATTAAGTACTTACAGCAAGATATTTTCCATTAGGACTTCTTTGTATCTCCCATCGAGTTTCATCGACTAACTTATCCATAAGTCCGCTTTGGGATATTCTCATAATGTCAGCACTTAGTTTGGCCGTATAAAGTGAATTGTTAGGGAATCCCATTATGACCCCAAACGGGACAAAACATTCGTTTGAAATATGAAGCTGCGCACGTTTTGATCTGAATAAGATGATAAAATGATCATAGAGATTTGACACCTTAATACAAAAACATAAGTTTTAAAAGATTTTAAATTGACCACAAATTAAGTGTAGCTAAAGAAATTTGACGTCAAATATTTGAGATAGTACGAATTATTCAAGAGGATATTTACTGACTTGGTAACTGAGAAGTTAGCTTGCTTTATATACTCAAGCTCTGCTTGGGATCCCAAAAAAGCGTATGGCCAGAAAAATGCCTTCGTTGTATTCCTGATTCCAGATTCTACGTTTGGAACTAGCTCCAACTTTCTCATCAGCTTGTTAGTTTTCGGATCCGAGGAGTTAAAGAACCATCTCTCCCAGCCTCCACGATCTAAAATTTGTATTGATTTTTTGTATTTAAAGTATGTAAATGTAAATTCTACATTTGTTTAAAAAATGGTCAGATTTACCTAATGTTCCAATCCTGTAAAATCCTTTGATTAGTTGTTGTATACTGTCTACAGTCTCAGGAAAAATTGGTAAAGTGACAAATGCTATTATCGACCCAGTATAGCAGCTCGTTATAATTATTGTAAAAAGCCAATACCATCCTAAAAAAAGAGGGAAAAATGTACGTACTATCCTAAGATGTCAAAATTACTTTAAAAAAATATTTATCTTGTTTTACAAACGTACCTATGAGGAGTCGAGTAGTAATCTTGGTAGTCTTGCTCCAAGAATTCTTACCAGTAAATGTAAAACAGTTGGTAAAGGTGCCGAAGACGTACCAAAACATGTTCTCTACTTCACCGGCATTATTTATTAAATGCCGTAAAGTATGTTTGTCTGAAAATGCTAGAGGAAGAATTCCTATCAAGTAGGTGAAAGTTAAAGCCACCCAGACATGCCAATGAAACGGACCCAGAATGGCACGATACCTAAAAAATAGAACGGGATACAGGTACTTTCTAGAAGATAAAGTAATTTTGTATTCATATTTGAAATTGTAAAGACCTTGGCAAAGCTGTAGACATCAGCGTGATAAAGACAGCACAGTCTTGAGAATGAGCAAATGTTAAATCCATTTCCTGTGCTCTATCACTGGTCATGTACATTCCTGCTATTCCAATATCAGCTCTACCTAGAGCAATTTCTTTTGCTACAGCATCTCCAGGCCTGTTAGAGCAAAATGGAACATTTGAAATAATTTTGTATTTTACAAATGCTTATTTTATATTATTTTTCATAAGTTTTTTACCCTAAAATATTAAGTTCTCGCGGTTCGATAATTTCTATTGAGAAATTATTCCTCTCGGATAATAATTTAAGCAGCCGAATTTCTATTCCGTCCCATGTTACTCGCGGGTTTCCTCCGTCTGCATCTGTTTTTATTCTGAAATATGACAGCATTGTGATAAAATTTCAAATTTTTATAGCCTTCATATTGTATGCTTATACAAACTTACTGTCTTATAACAAAAGGTGGTTGGTTTGCAGCAGCAACTATGAATCGATGACCAGCGTAACCATGAGTCATCTTTCGAGGGAAGAGATTGACATCTCTAGAATATTTTCCATGTGACCAAGAAGTCAATACGATTGGCTTACTGCCACCCAATCCATCAACATACAGCTTATGAGTGTATAAGATGTAAGGTGATTCCTAAAACAAATGTTTCTCGTTTTATTAGCATACCTAGTTAACAATCAAATTGCCTAACCGATATTTTTTTCTGAAAAAAATAATAATTTTATACTTACAATTGCAATATCGTCCTCTTCCTTAAAACTTTGACCAATAACAAGAAGATTAATAAACATTCTGCTTTCTGGCGCAGACAAAAACTCTTGGACAGCCCATTGCGAGGACCTCGCTACTATCACTACTTTAGTGTCAGATTGTTTTCCCAATACGACAGCAGTTTTTTTTACCTCAGTGATAAAAACAATAAAGTGAATACAATCCTTCACATTTCGCAATAATTTTGGTTCAGCTAATTTGTAGTGTTCGTCAATAAAACCATGAACGTAGGTAACTGGGAAATCTTTCAATAAATTCATGAATAAGTAACTTTCTTTTTCTTTGATTTGATAATCGTAGAGGATGACAGGAGTACAATCACTCAAGTGAACCAAAGTTATGTTATGAATAAGTTTGATAAGCGATGGCGTTTGGTCAAAATCCGTTTTCTCATTCAAGAAGTGCTCATTCCACTGCTCTTCTCTTGTTTTTGGGTGACCACGAAATACGGGATCGGTGGATCTCTTGTTTCTTATTTTGTCATCATCTTGATCAGTTTTTAGCTGCTCATCTATGCCAAAGTGCCTCCATTTTGATACACTATTTTCTTTCTGAAATGACTTTGAATTTATTTTTGTCGTTTGACGTTTTGCTATTTTGTTAAAATGTGTTTTATCGCCTTTTATTTTGTTTATTTCGGTCTGTGACGGATAATACTCTATTATTTCACAATAAATGTGAGAAATTGCTAATGATAACGTTGTTAAAACTAAAAGTGCTTTCATGTTTCTTACAGCACATGCGGAAGGCAACTTTGCAAATAATTTGAGTTAGTTCTCGAACAGCTTTTTATAGGCTTTCATGACGACCTTGGTCAATGATATTGTGAAAATGTCAAGACTCACAATTCAGGTGTTATGATTGAAATTGAATTCTTTATCATCACTGCGGAACCCTCGTGCGTGGTCATGGCCGCAGACCATGACATAGAAAAAGTCACTTTAATATTAACTTTGATGATCAAGGTTTCAAAGGACACGGGGAAAGGACAAGGTAATGATTTATGTAATGAAAGTAACACACATTTTTATTTACAGCATTTTATTTATCAGCACTGGTAGATACCGTTTTTTTATATAAATAATAACCAAAAAATACAAATCTTCTCCAAATACACAGTTCTTTTAAGGAAGGGTTCAGTGCTTTAAAATTCTAGTCCGAAGAACATTGCAATAGCCAAGACAAATTGCGTACGAAGTAGGTACATACGTTAAATCCGAAAAGAGAAAACTACCAATTTTAAATACCATAATTATCTAAGTATATTTACAATAGTAGGACTTATGATTTTTATGCCTAAATTCTACAATTTAAATAGATTCGTTGCAAGCGCATTTATTAACTTCAGTTGCGGGAGCAAACCAAAGCTCTAACCTAATTGAGTACCATAAGATGAAAACTTTAGAAAAAGTACAAAATGTTATAAAAGTGCGGCTCAAATTAGGAATTTACTAAAAATATACGCTAGCAATCACGTGACCACAAACTATCTTTAGCAGTCGCATAGACATGTGCCACATCACACTTGCGATGTACTCAGACGTCTACACAATACTAAGAGAAATTTTAGATTAAACCAAAAGAGTTTGAATACATTTTCTAGGAAAATTACTTTTGAATCCAAAACGTGACGTTTGGGAATACAATTCTATGTCTGAAAGCATTTCTTACTTATTCTATTACAGTATCGACTATTCTACTAACCCTATATTTACAATTCAAAAGGCAGTGTCAACCACAAAGCTGGCAAGATTAGAAAAATATATTTTCTAAATTTTAATATGGCTTTCGTATAAAATATCGAAAATGGTAATCTGTTGCAGTCTGCGTTTGATGAACACAAACCTAGCGATAGACTTGATGAAATACTGAATATGCAGTTTCAATATCACTCTTTCAATGTAAGAGCTACTTATCTATTACTTACTACTTATTCATCAATCAAGAGTATTTCTCAATTAAAACTAACATTATGAACGAACACAAATAGGAAAATGATATCGCAAATTTGATTGAACGAATTGCAATCAAAATACAAAATGTTTGTTGACGATATGATTGAAAACACTTAAATATCACAGTTTCCAATACAATACGATAGACCTAACATCGAAGACTTTTTATTAATCTAGTATAAAACCGAATCACAATATGTTGTTGGAACAAAATTGATCAAGATATTTGCTTTGTGACCATCAAAATCTAAATGGCACTCTTGAGTTGGTGACAAAACAACTAACACTATCGCCTCATTGGCTAGTGATTTCTGATATCGACTACTTCACATTGTTTTCTGTGGCGGTTAAATTTTTTAATTTAAACAGTGTATTTCCTAATACTATAATTTATGTTTAATCTTCGATGTCATTGTCGATCCGTGAGGATTTGATGCCAGTTTTTCCGGTCCAGGGATAGACTTCGGGACATGGTTGACACGTTCTCATGTATCGCACTCCAGATTTGTGCCAGAGATTGCAAACTTTAGGGTTGTTGCACTTCTTCGGACGGTCCTGTAAATAACAAGATTGTTGATTGTTCAAACAGTTTTAGTTCTAATCTTTTCAGTTTCAGCTAAGAACTCTGAAGTCTCATAAAAGAATATTGTCTAACAAAACTCGATAGTTTTTCATTTATTCAACGAAGAAATTTCAATTATAAATAAGAGAGAAGACACAAACCTGATAATTGCACTGGAAGGGCTGGAAGTTGTTAAGCCTCGAGATCGGAGTTGGGTCGCGAACCCATTGCAGAGCCTGCCAGTTGGTGACGATCCAGACGTCTTGCATCTGGTTGATGAAGTCTAGGAACATGATGAAACCTTCCTTGTGGTGAGGCTGGGTGAACCAGGCAGCGTGATAGAAGAGACCGAACGGCGCCCTGAAATACAAGATAAAAAAGTACATGTTATAATTGCGATGTTATGCAGCTCTTACACACTACACTGTGAAATTTTAGATTTCTCTGAACCAAAAAAATGCAGTACCTGTTAGTCGTGTAATGCCTATCGAAGTTCTTCAGGAGCATCTTGTAGACGCCGTCAGCTTCAGGGGGGTTGGCACAGGCGTCACCCATGGAGCATCTGCCGCCGTTCAAATCTTGCCACATCACCATAGGAACTTCCCAGACACCTGAAATTCGAGTTTGTGAATGTTCAGATTTGCTCATGCTAATTTGAAAAGCAGCTGGGTAATGATAAAGACGTACCTGGATATGATTTTGTTGGGCAAGGAGGAATCATACAATCATGGAACAGTTTATAATCAAGAGTGTAAGGCCAGCTCGGTGGTCTGTTTTCGTAAACGGGCATAGATGAATCGTAAGTAAAGTTGGAGTCGTATAACATCTTGAACATCTTGTTGCCTCCGACGGATAGGAAGGGAGCTCTCATGCCTCTAACGTCCTCAAGTTTGACTCCACCGTAAGCGGCAAGAATCTCTCTCTGTCCACCAACTTCTCTGTTCCATTTCTTTTGGGAGAACTGTTCTCCAAAACTATGGCTGAAAACGGGAGTGTTAACGATAAGATTTAATTATGAAAATATTCAGAATCACAAATTGCAAGGTAATAATGTAGTAGTAAGTATGATACATAATACCAATAACCGAAAAAAGTAAAAAGTAGAAATAAAAATAACCAAATATTTTAACAAAGTTTTGAAAATAATTGTGCGTTTTCGAAAGAATAGGGAAAAGTTTACAGACAAAGAACCAGAAGAACGATAAAAATAAGTCAACGGTCTCAAAGTATTTAACAATGGTGTAATAGGATTGTGTGCTGTTAATTTTTAGATAAACTTACGAAATCGTGTGTGATGCCATCTCGTGTCCAGCCGAGTAAAGGTTCTGAACTTGGCTATAGTCCGTCCATTCGTGTGACACGTAAAACGTGGCGGAGATCGGACAGCCGTTAGGGTTGACACGGCCTTTTTCGAACAGGTCCGCGTACAAACCCTTGTTCAAGTCGTTTACAGAATCATCGAATGTCAGCAAAACTATTTGCGGGACTGTCTCCACCGGTAAGTCACCTGTTTGTCAGGGAGGTATGTGCATGTTGGTCGGGTAAAGTCGTGCCAGGAAAAGGAAGATTTGAAAGGTAGCAAGGGTGGAAGAAGAAGGAAAAGAAAACAAAATGTATTAGTAATGGCGCAAAAAGACAGGAAAGACAATGCTATATCTATTTATATGTAAAATTTATAAATATATATTTAGATGGCCATGAACACCATGTTAGTATCCACAGAGATACTTAGAAGTCCCAAGAAGAGTGTTTTAATCCTTGACTTACGATATTGTATGAGAGGCTAATTCGTGGCCATCTGCATATAGGTTTTGGACTTGACTGTAGTCAGTCCACTCATGGGAGACATAAAAGGTGCCAGTTATTGGGCACCCATTTGGATTTACTCGCCCTCTTTCAAAAAGTTCTTCGTAGTACATTTTGTTGAGATCATTCACAGCATCGTCGAAGGTAATGAGGACAATTTGAGGTGTTTCTTGGACAGGTAAGTTTCCTAAGATAATTGCAGTGTAAAATTATTATACGCAGCAACTGGTTGTTCTAATCTGCTGATGCATGTATTAAAATAAAATCTGAACCATAACGTCATCAAAATAGATAAAAAAAATATATGTAATTATCTTTCTACTTTTAAAAAATCATAGTAATATTGACAGATGAAATTAAGCTTACCAGGTATATCCTTTCCACCACAGTAACAATCAGGTAACAAACACACGTCCTTCCTGCACTTAGCAGCAGTCTTGTCGGGAGTAGGCTGAGGGTAGACCGGGGCGGGTCTGGTTGGAGGGTTCTGGTAGATGTCCAACAGCGGGTGTGGGTTTGTCACTACTGCTGTCGAGGGTTTCAGAGTAGGACGACTGCGACTGCTCAACAACAAAAGTAAGTAAATAAAAAGAAATCAATTGAAATACACAGTAAAAGTGATGGATGCGTGGGGTGTCAATTAGCCCCATTTAGATGATAGCATTTAAGCATTATGTACATTTGAGTTAAACTCTCAGCAAAGCATAAAACTTAATATCAATGCTTTTTACTCCATCATCTAAATTGAGCCTGTAAAGCAACCAAGCATTTTAATTTTTGCAAAAGCAAGAGTAATGACTAGAAGAAACTAAAAGCTGGTGGTCTTTCATAGGTTTATTCTAACGTTGGTGGAGTTCCTCTGTTCACTGTCTGCTGTTGTGGTGCTTCAGAACCACTTAATGTGGAGTAATGAGCTGATCCTCTGCCACGAGTGCTGCTAGGTCTGAAACACACAATGAAACAATCAATCGAAAGCTCATGCGAGATGTTGAAGTTAGTATGCGTGGATTTAGAGACGAAGCAATTTCATGATTTGACAACATCAAATACAATTCATAAACAAGATATAATAAATTATTGATCTGAATTTAATTAAAATGTGAAATATACATAAATAGATAAGCATATAAAATGTGGAACATTGAGTTGAAGTTTGTCTATAGATAAAATAAATAACAATAATTTCGAAGTAGAGTTAAACATGCAGATAACGTAGCAAAATTACGTTTGCTACGCTAACTTTTAGTGGCGGTGCACTTACTTGCTAGATGATGAGTTGCAATGTGGTGCAAATAACTACAGAGCTACATTGAGGAACTTTCTACTTCTACTAATACAACTAACAACTCTAAAACTACAACGCATTGCCAAAAAAGGAAGTGGAAATGGTCGCGTCAGGAGTTAACAATTTCAGATTATCAAACAACCGACTTGAAGTCCCCCAATGGAAGTATTGGTTAAGCGACAGATTTTAGCTGTTGGTGCTATTAAAAGATTTGGTATTAAGAAAATAGATCTTCATGCTAGTTACTTCGCGAGGCTGAAAGAAAGGACTTTAGAAGAGGCCTCCACCTTCCGTAAGTATGTGAGAGAACGATCAGGCTGCTTAGACTACTGGCCGGCGTGTAATACCTCTGGTATTTGATTTCGTTGCATTTTGGGTTCGCTTGCAGACTGTTGTCTGATGAGCATTTGGTCGACGATTGGTAACTCCTGCGCCCACCTCCTGGGTTTGTCGCAGCTAACTTAATGGCGGGATTGACTCGCGAGGGTCGCGTAGGGAAGGATATGCTCTTAGTTGTCTGTGTCGTCGGTTCAGTTCTCACAGTGGTCGATTTTGTCATGCTTGTCGTCGTAGCTATTTCATTCTCAACTTTGTTAGTCTGTCGATTCCACTCGGGCACAGCAGCAGTTTTAGTCGTTTCTACGTTTGTCAATTTAGTCACTTCGTTTTCTGCATTGTTGTTAGATGATTTATCACGATAATTAAAAGGTGCAGGCTCACTGTATATAAACTTTTGGAACTTTCTAGAATTTTCTACTTTTGTTTCTGGGGTTGATGAAATTTCAGATCTATTTGAAACAAGCAAACTAAATTTCGAATCCCTAATTACTCCATCATTCTGATCTCGCGCAAGAGTTTCTCTGTTTGTCGCAGATGTAGTTTGAGGACTTATATGTCCTATCGGACGGTCTGTTACGGAAGGTGCTGTAGTTGTTGAATAATCTTTATGGAAATCAGTATGCCTCTCAGTAAATTTGACTGTTTCCTGACTTGGAGAAACAAATCTATTTACACTAGGCTCTGTTACTATTTGCAATCGCTTAACATTATTCCTCAAAGGTTTTTCATCAACGTATTTATAAGGTTTCTTTTGGAAACCAATATTCACCACTTTTTCGACCTGTGGCGTCGTTGTTGTTTTTGGAGTGGTGCTGGAATAATTTTCAGTAGGTTTGGGTGTAAGAGAGAAGTTATTGAAGAAAGCTTTTATAATATTTTTGACCGTACTACTTAGTGCTTCAGTCGTGTGATCTGGTATTTCTTCGTCAATCACACGATAGCTATAATAAGCTGGTTTTGATGTCGTTTTCCCTTCTGTCCTAACATATTGCCTAATTGACTCTTTAGGCACTGTAGTTGTAAAACGAGTTGTAGCAGCTGTAGTAGTACTATAATCCTGTTTATATTTTTCTTTAGTCACGTATTCATTTTTTAAATTGTCTAGAGTTCTATATGGTGAAATTACTAAAGGTTTATTCCAATAGTCATCTTTAGAGTCAACAGATTGTTCCCATTTTGACGACTTAGTAGTAACGGAATCATTTAACTGAGAATTCAAATACCCATTTGCTCTGGCGTTTTGTAGGGCAGTTTCGATCAAAGCGTCTGTATTTATGATGTTTTCAGTTGAATCTTCCTTTTCTTCATTATTGGTTGCAAAACCAGCTGGCCTTTTAATGACGGTTTTCAAATAATACTTAGTAGTCCCTGTACTTGGAGAAGGGGCTAATTTTATTCTTGGTTTCAATATTGTGTTTGGACTTGGCCTTATGCGAATACGTACTTCATCTTCATCGTTCACGATTTCCGAACTAGAGTCTTTCCTGCGCATTGAAACATCTACCGGCCTCTCTTGACTATTGATAAAAGTATCTTCTTGGGATTCAATTGAAATTTCCCGAGCATTATTATTGTCATTATTGTATTTATTATAATTGTCTTGTGACGCTCTATAACCTGGAGCGTACGAAGAATAGGATTTATTGAAGTGATCAAAAGGACGAGTAAGCACAGTCAAAGTATAAGGATTGTTAGAGCTTTCAGGATTGCGTCTAATAGAAAACCCAGTTGTTAGTGACACAACCTTATCACCTTTGGGTTTCGGTTGAACAAAATCAGAGTGTGCTTTATTTACGTTATTGTTAGTTACATGAGTAGGAAGTCGGGAGTTCAGTATCCGTTCAGTCGAAGTAATAGTGTCTTGCAATCTATAGGAATTGTCAGTCTTTTCAAAGGGTTTTGCCAGGGAAGAGAAGTTTATCATTGGTGAAGGTGAGGAAGGAACTGGTAAAGTGGACCCGTCTGAGGGGTGTTCCGAAGGGGAGTCAGGATTTTCATCTGTGGGTGATCTGTTGAATACAAAGCAAAAGAAAACTTTCTAATTTAAGCTCTATAAATACAAAACACTACATTCAAATACAACGTACACAGCTTAAGAGCCTAATTTTGTTTAGCTCGTCAGGTTTTATTTTAGTAGCGTTAGAAGGAGTAATATTAGTGTAGAAAGATAGTACTTGATTTAGGAATCGGGATGAAAGATACCACAAAAGCCGACACTTATGCCACTTTACAGCTAGATCATTAGCAAGTAGAGAAAGATAGAGCTGAAGTAACATAATGTTTGAGTATTTACATTCTGTGTAGTGTATTCCACAACCTTTTAACCGATATTAAATAAGGATTCGTTAATAAAACCGAGGGTATTGTTAGTAACATCAGTTCAAAGGTTGCAGATATGATTGTAAGAGTCTGAAATGAGTATAAAATACTTAGATATGAATTATTGATGATTTAGATGGTTGAAGCCTGATGGTTGTTTTGTTTTTGATATCTTTTGTAGTACCTTGGAGTGTATCTAGACGGGGTCATAGCTTCCGTGAAAGGTGCGATGGTCGGACGTTGTGTAGTGCTAGTTGTGCTGGTTGTAGAAGGAGTGGTGCTTATAGAAGTAGCTTCGTATAGAGTCGTCTTCACGCTGCTTGGATTATTGTCATAGCCCAATTCGTTACCTTCGCCCCTGAATCGTTTGCAATTTTGTCAACTTCAAATGCAATCACAAATTCAGCAAAAGAAATTTTGATAGTCTTAGATTTAGATGAGTTTACTAATCAACTAAAACTTATAAATCTTACCTAGTCGAATGGCGAATTGGAGCCTGGTACTGGTTCTGGTTGTTTATCTAAAACGAAAAATACAATTGGTCCACCACAAATAAAATTATGTGTTATTGAATTTATGATTTAATAGAGGCCAGATAGCTGATCAATCAAAATTTATAGATACCTGTCCATGAATCAGAGCATCGTCGTAATCCTCTTGCGTAGGCCTTGCGGTGTAGGTTTCGACGGGTCGTCTGGCCGGCGCGGGCGCAGGCGGCGGGGTGCCTCGGTACGTCTGCTGGACTACAGGGCGGAGTGACGCCGTGTTATATTGCTGCACATAGTCTGCCAACACCGGTACCAACCCGCGTTAGTGCGTTACGTGCCCAAGGTGAATTGAATTCAGAAGACGAGGAATGTGAATATGTGAATGGTGGGGGCAGCAGTAAGAATTTTTGGGTTAGGTTTGTTGTTCATAGGTAAAGGGTGTTTCTAGAACCAATTGTGTTATATAGGATAGATCCAGATATTAGTGGAAGAGTTGCCACTAGAAAGTAGTACAAGATATATTGCTCATGTTATTTATTGCATTTTTACAGCGAAGCTATCTGTACTTCGAACAGGTTTTGGAATATTAAAGGACTTGTGACATAGTGAAATAAAAATAATTATGTGGGGGATGTTGGTAAAAATCTAAATTAAAACGGTTATTAATCAGAGTTTATCCCATTAAAAGTAAAAATTAAAATTTTATGAAAACAAGTTGCATGTAAATGAAGAATAAGGTCATTAGCATTGTTATAAATTATAATTAACTTTCTTAGGTATTACAACAAATAAATCAAAGATAAAAGATGCCATTTTAAAAGATTTGACAGAAATCTCACCTGGATCTTTATACAATTCGCCGTCTTCATCGTACACTGCGTAGTATGGATCGTACTGATCAGGGTTGTAGGCTTGAGACGCATTGTATAGCATTTTCGGTCGCGGACTGGGGTACGAGGACGGCGTTACACTTTCGGTAGGTTCCAAGCTAAAAACATACATTATTCTTTTCAAGAGCGATTGTAATAAGGTAAAGTACATGACCATTAGATAAATTTTACAGTCACAACCACAATGCTACTCTGCTCGTATAAACAAAGCCGTTAAGTTAGTCAGTCTTTATACAGTCGTATAGGTATACTTAGTCAATGTTAGTTCTGGTCATTGGTGTAGAAACCAGTTAAAGGAGTTTGTACAGTAGGAACATTGAGAAGGGTTTATTAGTCGAGAGAAAATTACTTCAGTTAGTAGGTCCTCTTATTATTTTACACTCTCAGTTACCTGTTTGTCTTGTCATCGTGTTTGGTTTTGGTGTAACGTTTTTGAAAAGTTTCCTGTTTTTGACTATCGCGAGGAGTAGTGAATTTCATCTGTGCAACTATGTTGTGATGTCTCATTCTTCCTCTAGTTTGTTTATTGTCATCGGGCGCAGGAGTAGATTGAGTCATTCCCTTAGCAGTTGTTGGTTTCGCTAGTCTATGTCTAACAGTGTATGGTCTCAAAGTAGTTTGGTTCAAATATTTAGGAGGTCGGAGAGTAAATGGTCCACTTTCAGAGTTCGTTGGCTTCCTCATGTGCATTGTTCTGTTGCGCGATAAATGATGTATCATTTTAAAATTTGAAACCTCAGGCCGCATTAGAACATTTGGTGCCGGTGTCCCGTATTCAACAAAAACTGGTATCTTTGCATTTACATATTTATTTACATCTTTCAAAGGAGATTTGGTGACAACAGACACATCGTTGTGATTTTTTGTCACTGATTCTGGCTTGTATTTTGAAGGTCTCCTAAATTGTGTTCGTAAAGGTTTATTATTTCCTGAACTTTCTTCAGAATCTACAAAATCATCATATTCCTGATAATTTTGTGCCATTGGAGGACGCTGTGGTTTTACTTCTGTACTTGGCATATATTTAGATTTTACTGGGGGTTCGTAATAATATTGCTCGTCTTCTTCGTAGTAATAATCGTTCATTTCTGGTGACGGTTTGGGGATTGGCCTTCGTTTAGGTGGCGCTTTTGTCGTGGTGGAAGTCACTTGTTTTTGCTTCAAAGGCGATTGAGTGGAAGACCTAATTGCTTGAGCAAATAAACTTTCCAATTTCGGTATATCCATATTAGAAGGCCTCGGTGTAGACTGTAGATAGAACTCAGTAGTAGGATTGTTCCAGTAATGCCGAAGTGCTGATAGCTGCTCATTAGCTAAAGTCGTCAAAGGCTTAGGAGTTGACTGTTTAAATATAGCATATGCCTGTTGGGGTTTAAATGTTGACACCAAATAAGGTTTAGACGTAGAAACAAACTGGGGTTGAAGTGAAATAATTTTATCTGGCTTGACAATAAACTGTTGTTTGGGCGTCGATAGAATTATGGGAGAACCCGTTCCAGTTACATAAACATAAGGTTTTTGGGTAACTGTATACAGCTGTTGAGTTTCACCTTTAAGTTTATCGGTATTTGGTTTAGATGTACTTAAAACTTGTCGTTCAAAATTGTAAGTGATTGGAAGTTGCCGGTCATCTTTGAAATTCGGTGGTTTTAACTTTGGTCGAATAGCATCAACAGGAATGCCGGCATTTTGCTGAGGCCTGTTATAAATATTTTCGTTATCATGAGTCTGTTGTTGCTGCTGATGACGATAGTGTTGTTGCTGTCTAATATTTTCATTTTGTGCCTTCTGTTGTTGCTGCTGATGCCGAACATTATCATTGTGCTGTTGTTGTTGTCTAAGTTTTTCATTAAGAGATTGCTGTTGTTGATGCTGTCGAACATTTTCATTATAAGATTGCTGTTGCTGTTGTCGAACATTTTCGTCATGTGATTGTTGTTGCTGTCGAATATTTTCATTTTGTTTTTGTTGTTGCAGTTGCTGCTGATGTTGGCGATATATTTGTTGATGCTGAGAAATACTTTGCTGTATTAAATTCTGAAACTTTTGTATTTGTTCTCGCTCGGTGGTTGAACCAAAGTTTTGTTCATTGTCTTCAGGCCTAGAAACCACCTCACCACCAACAGGAACAGTGAAAGGACGTGGAGTACTCATTCCTTTGTAGTTCATAGTTGACGATTTAACCCCTGATATAGACTGCGTTGAGGATTCTACTGGGGTATTAATAATTTTAACCGCATGATGTTGCGGTTTAGGCTTTGGTGAACTTACACTTATTGATGTATCACCTCTTAATTTGGCTAAAAATGCGTCGAAATCAAAGTTAGGGTCAGCGAAAGGATTTTCTATGTTAGCATATTTGTTACTCGGGTGTGTAAACTCGTATGGAGGTTCGGCGAAGTCATGTTTAAATCTGTCATCTTCGTTTTCATTAGATTCTTCATCATCTTCTTCTTCTTCGTCATCTTCTTCATCATCATAGTCATCGTCTTGGATTGCTGGTCTATGATTTGCGTGGTATTGATTTCCATTTAAGTTTTGGTTTTGATATCTTTGTCCCTTTTGTACTCGAGAATCATCGTTTTGATCAGAATGAACTTCATAGTTAGGTCTGGGACGAGGTGTAGAAGGACTTGGAACTGGTTTGGCAGTAACCAGAGTAGTGCCTAACAGAGATGAATCTTGAAGAGAAACTTGATTGAATGGCTGACTAGTCACGGAAACTGCTTGTGTTGGGTATTGATTGTTATTGATTTGTTGGTTATTCCCTGCATTTTTTGATGGAATATTATTGTAAAACCCACCTAAAGCGAAAGCAGCAAAAGGGTTTTCATTATTTGTTAAAGCAGATATCGGTGGACTTTTAGTTATAATTTGAGTAGCTACATTCATAGGCGTGTGAGGAAATCTTGGAAAAGGGTCTGGTAGACTTGGCTTGAATTGATTCTGTTGATTATTTTCATTTTGTTTTCCTTGATAGGAAGCAAATGGGTTTGCAGTCGAATACAAATTATTGTCATTAGGGTATGGTTTACGGGTAGCATCAACAAAATGGTTATTGTTTAATCCACTGAATGTTGGTTGGTACTTTGTATTGTGAGTATTAGGGTTGTAATTATATTGCTGAATATCTACAAATCGGACCGGTTTTGAGTTGGACCAGCCTTTCCCTGAGTTCTTGTAACCTTTATGAAGTAAATATCTGACTTGTCTTTTGCCTCGCTCTACATCATCAAGACTACTTTCACTGTCTTCGTCAAAGTCTATGTCATGTTCATCGTCATTGTGTTCTGGGTCCATTTCAAATATTTCAAATTCTCCATCGTTTCTCTGGGAGGCATTCTGAATATTTGAAGTGTTATTTTTTTCTGAAGTGACAGTATCGTTTAGCTCTCTTTTCTTCCTGGACAGTGGCTTCTCAGTTAAACCAGTTACATCTATAACATTTGTAGCAATGTCTAGTTGTCTGTCAATAGGTGAGTCAGTCACGGAGTCATGTGTATCTTCACTGAAATAATGATAAAGTCAAATTATTGCAAGTTGTAACGCTCATAACGTTGGAAAACCTGTTGTATTAAAAATATTTACCTGTACGATTGAGGTGCAGGAGTAGCTGTAGCAGCTCTTCTCTCATCGACTTGTGTTCCAAATGAGAAGGATCCGATTTTACCGCTGTTTTGTGGGATTGAAGCTGGGATAATGTTGGCATTGATGGTTCTAGAGCTGACAACTTGGGATCCGTAACCGTCTCTGTCCTTCTGAACCTGTCCGATGGTGGATGGTTGTCCGCGGTACACACGTTGCTGTCTGTCGGTTTCGATTTCTTCTACTGGGGGCAGGTCATCTACTTCAGCGTACAACTGTTGTTGCTGTAATTCAAAGGAAGTTTATTTTAATGTGTTGTTTGCTGAAGGTATTCTTGAAAGATAGAGAATATCAGATTTTATATTCGAAGCATACCTTTTCGTACTCATCACGATCAAACTTAGGCTGGCCTCTGGAAGTGATAACGGGGTTGGGCTGTGCACGCGGTGGCGGCGGCGGCGGTGGAGGTGGGTTGCGGCGGGGAGGGGGTGGTGGCGGCAGGGGATTCCTCTGCTGGTTCCTTTCCTGGTGTCTTTCTTGAACCCTTTCTTGGACCCTTTCTTGAACCCTTTCTGGAACCCTTTCTTGAAACCTTTCTTGAACCCTTTCGTGGTGCCTGTTGATGTTCCTGTCTTGTTCCCGCTCGTTGATGCGCTCAAGCTCTTCGCCGCCCACGGCGCTGGTGCCGTCACAGCCGACGTTACGCGGCCAATCGCATGTTTGGAGCTCGTGGCTGGAAATATTATAACAACAGCGAGATTAATAAATATATCATGAAATACAAAAGAACAGCAATTTTACTTCGACGACCTTCTGGTAGACTGAAAATTAGTGTTGTTTATTTAAGTTTTGTCTTGATCGTAGTTTGGGCCGATAAGTTAGAGATAAAGTCAATCATTGGAACATGCTCAACCAGAAGCCTGAAAGGTGCTGGTCTTCCCACGCTTTTAGGTACGCACTCACGTATCGTGTCTTTGTCGAAACTTGTTCATCTTCCTTGGAGTGATTACATCCAACATAAGACAAAGTTAATAAACTTTTAAGATATTTTAGTAATTACCTGTACATAAGGCCACCAGTGCATGACTCAAGCAGAGCGCCGCCAAACACGCACACGTAGTAGAGGGTGCAATCGGTGGGGTGGGGGTAGTATCCGAATTCTTCAGGGCAGTCGAAGTCAACGTCTCTCTTCACGTCTGCCCCGACGGGTACGCTCCTGATTGGCCCGGAGCGCTGCCGGGAGCGGTCTGATTGGGCGCCTAGGCATTCTGGAATAAAAGAAAAAGAAAGTTGAAAAGAGTAGCCTATAGTCTTGGAGTCCACATCCAGATCAACGGTCTCGGTATAGTATAATTTGACCCGTTTTTTGTTAGTCAGATCGGGTCAAATTATATTTCTCCATATTTGTTTTTATAATAGAAGCTAGAAAATGCATTTGAGCCTTTGATACTTAAACTACAAGATACGTAAAAAACTATCTATTATTGACTCCAAATTAGCTTGTACAACGAAGAAAGACAAACAAGAAAGTAGCAGAAAAGCCATCCAACTTTTCAAACAGTTTGCATTTGTAATAGACTTCTAATCGATAGACGATCAAGTCTGAAGCAACTACGAAACAATGCGACTAAATGCGGTAGTGCTGTACATGTTAATAGCCGGTGCTTAGGACCTGAAATATGCATGCCTGTTGTTGCAACAGACCATCGTCCTTGGTAAAGGAATTTGCTTTGTTCGAAATTTCGGATTAATCTAACTTTGCCTATCTAGACTGAAGATAGGTATCAGGCGTTGCAAAATTTGGTGGTCTTGCAATGCAAGTAATACGATTAAAATTATCTCAAGCAAGATTGGTTTTATGGAGAATTTTTATTCAATGAAAATTTTAAAGACTTTTTTTATTTAGTTGGAAATTCTGCGAATAGAAAAAAATTAAAAGATGATGAAAAAATAAATACCTACCCAAAAATACCTAGGTAACTGCCAAAATATTATTATGTTTCTAAATATGATATTCTCAAGAATTTTTAAATTAAGTAGTACTTTAGGATAAGGAAGAATTCTAATATGTATTACGAGTACAAGAATTCATAAGGTAAGTATTTGTTTAAGACTTTCGCGCTTTGTACACATTATTGGTAAAAATTACCGAATGTTTGCCTACTACTCGATAAAAACAATACAATAATCATTACGTATTGTTCTGTATAATGTCTTAGGGGCATCTTTTAAGATTTTTTATCTCGTATGAAATAGGTAGCATTCTTTTGCGGCAACCTTGTTACACTTTTACTATAATATGTCGACACCCAAAATATTGCAGTTTATATTCACACAGCGACATTATAATCTTCAAAATCAGCAAGACTAGAAACGTCTCATCTCATCCTTATCTGAGACGAGGTACAGTTTTGTCACGTCTTATTGTCACGAAACCTGTGAGATTTGGGCCACTCACGCTTGTTGCTTATTAAATACGCAACATTATGGGAGATTATAACATTTACTGTAAGGTGAATCGCACAAGCACAGGACAATATTGCGGTACGTAACTCAACTATGATACAGTCGACAGTCAACTGCTGGACAGGAGCCTCTATTATAGGCCACATTCATCAGGTTAGGCAGGCGAATTGGACAGCGCAGTTTGAGGTATTAATTCAAAGAAAACGCTGCTGCCCATTCCCTAGATTCGTACATCCATAGGGTAGAAATGGTATTGTGTGATGTTATTTTAAGCTGTCACCACGTGGTTAATGAAAGACAACCATTTAGGAGGTATATTATAAATAACCTGTGAAATTCGCAATTTGATGCGGAGACATGTGCTATTACGATGTCTGGTTTAAGTATAGAATTTTGTAAACTCCTTTCGTCAGAAAACCGGATCCGGCAAAAACCGAAAAACAATTCGGTGCGTGTGTGAACCGCCTTAAACATACGCAACATTATGGGAAATTATAACTTTTACTGTAAGTTTATTTTTCCATTTTATATTAATTTGTGGGAAATGTTCACATGAGTCTGTACTTTCTCGTGTTGTAATTGTTCACGGAAGGCGTTGTTCAATTAATTAAGATGTTATGTTGTTAAGTCAAACACTATTAACGTGATATCATCATAAATAGTGTAGATACAAGAGTATGTGTACTTAAGAACTTTAGTTGAATGGTTGGAAATAAACAATTAGAACAATAAAAAGTTTCATTTATAAGCAGGTTCATTGGTAAATAGATAACGTAAGAATTTTATAAACTGCTTACCTATTAGCAAAAAACACTTTTCGTTGATACTGAATATTGATTTTTGTTTAGAACCATAATTGTAGGTAACCAGTAGTAACTTAAAAGTGAAAAGGTATGTAACGTGGCCGGCTCCATAAGGAATAGCATAAGGAAATCCATTCCAAGAGATTTTATTAGTAAGTAGGTAAACTTCTTGACTTCATTTTCCGGAACGAAAGTTGTAATCCTTTCCGGTCAGCTTCCCGATACATTGCAGTCATCTGCCGAGTGGATTTCCTGAAGCTTAGCCGAGCGAGCGACCTATGAGATTTGGCTAACTTACTAATTACTACGAAGTTATCAAAGAGTATTTTATTTCATTGTATTTTACATAAAGCGGCCGATTCGCGGTCTCACCCGCTGCTACTTATTTCCTCGCGGTAAAAACACAATTACACCTGTCTATCGATTAAAAAAATCACTCCATCGATTATAAAAAATACATCAAAATTTTATACTATATACCTATTGATAAAGAAACCTACTAAAGCCATTCCTAGTTCACAAAAACAAACAGTCATTACTAGCATCTCAAGCAGCATAATATACTCTAACTCCTTGAGTGTTGATCCCATGCAGTGTCGCAACACAACCTTGCCGGAGCTGTCATAACAATGCACATTAATACCAAAGTAATAATCTGACAAAGGTGAGGTTTCCCACATAGCAATAATCCGAGACTATGAGAATTTGAGAACAAATCTATTGGTGTGATGAATTTCGTATAAGGTTTTTAAAGTCTTCCGGTGTTCCGTGTTATTTTGATTTGACCGTAAGTAGAACAAGATAATATTTTTTGGCAATTTATTTTATGATACAGTTAACCTTTACGCTACATTTCAATTAAAACAATGCATGGAATAGGCGCCTTGTTCTGTTTTCAAAGGTCGCTACGCAAGTGCATCTCTATAGTTAAATAACATCTACATACATGCATAAGTCACGCCTTTATGCCCACGTGGGGTAGGCAGAGCGTCAACGGCCGTAAAAATACGGTCGTTATCGCAACGTTTGGCATTGAGGGCCGTATTAGCTATTTGTCGTGTATCGCTATAGTGACAGGTTGGAGCGTATCGCCAAAAATTGCAATACACATGAAAACTTCGAATCCCTTAGACGCTTCTTATGACATCAAAGACTTTTCGCGATAGTTTTCATATCCCGTAAATCTATTTAATATACTTTATTTAACTGTGTTATATCGCTTAAGTCAAAAATAAATATGTTTGATCGTTTTGAGGCATGTCACACTTTTTTTTTGTGTTATTCTTGCTGGATATACCCTTTCATTTGCAATATTCGAGAAATCTAGTTCCTGACAAAGCCAAGGCGAGCAAAAACCAGCGTGCAAAATGCACAAAGCTGGTATTACAACAAAGATTTGATCTTGGTCTCGACTTCTCGACCCCATGTAATATCGCCAGCAAATCCACCTGTGAGGTGACGTCTATCAAAATGAGGTCTTAATGCTGTGCTCACGTCTGTGGGACACCGAAAGCTCGTAACGCCAAAAATGTGCATCGCGCGACTGCTTTTGCCTATCTGTCCACTGTGGCGAATCATTTCAGGAAGGTACTGAGCGAGACAGAGCGGCATTACGCGTTGTTGCAATCTAGCAACGTCTTATTTGTTTGACAGTGTCTGATGGACTACCACCTCAGTTGCAGAAGGTTAAAACTTAGCTACTGTTGAGATAACTCCGTTCCACGAACTTGTCAAACTAACAATGGTCCCATAACATTTCAACACGTCGTCAGTTTGCAATAGATAGTGTACTTGAGCGATAAGTTCGACTTCCTTTGTTTTTCTAGCCTTGAGGCAATATGAAATCGGAATCTTTTTTATAAGTAGTTTCGTTGGGTAAATAGAGCATAACGTATCAAGTAGTAGCTCAACTTACTCCGAAATAGACTATGTTCAAAATGCTCAAGTTACTCTGAAATAGGTATATTATGTTCAAAATATTACAAGACCGGTAGTTTTGTTTAGTGTCCTATATCTACGTTCATCTGGTTACTCAAAAATGTACTGAGTGTGATTTAAGGTAAAATTCTATTTTTTTCTTTTACTTCTAGTTTTTGCTGATATCATTCATTAATAAACTCACTAAGTAAATCAGAAATCAGTAACAAAATGATTGGACAAAAACAAAACGAAAATCAGGAACTCAATAAAAATAAACCGTAGTAAAATCCCCCTTAATATGTGCAATAGTTTTAGCGAGAATAACCACAGAACCGTAAAGCCAAGTGATACAAAGATTCAATCTTCCATCTTAACCATGTTTGCGTAAATTTTGCAACAGAAAACTAAGAAACATTGCTGGTGTAGCGTTTCCCACCATATTATGTGAAGAAGCTGTTTCAATTTAATTCCGTCTAAATTACCCTGCTACTTAGTATACATCCTCACAGTCTAACTGCAAGACAGGCAAAACTGCAATTTTTGTTTTAACACTGTAGGAAATCGATTGGAATAGGTACAGCTTTTGGAAAACTTGCAAATTTTTTCCAATACAAGCAAGATTTGAACCTGCGACTTTTGGCATCCGTCCGACGCCTCTTTCAACTGGGCCATCGCGGCTTGATCGTAGCCTGCGAAATAGTGCAAGTGTAAATAGTGAAATATATTATTTTCCACTACATTCTCCTTTTAGCTTATAAAACGTACGGTTTTCCCGGTTTGCCGAAGATTAGTCATTTTCATGGTTTAGTTCTTAAAAAGTTTTGAGCAACCATACACGAAAATTCTGTGGGCGTTACCCCTGGCAAAAGCATTGCGGTCGGTCAGTGCAGAAACTTGATCGGCTATTACTCGAACCACAGTAGAAGAATTTCAAGTACCCCCAAAGTCTGCTAACTCGATTAATGATACAGATGATCATTAATCAATTTAGCAGAATTTGAGATACCATACCGTTGCAATATCAACGTTGGCAATACCACGCTTCGTGGTTTTAGGGCTGGGCTGTTCTGTCAGGTCTTGCGTTGGAACTTCTTATATTGTGATACAGTGGAACACGGAGACGACTATCCTCCTGAAGAACCCTGGTGATAAATATTTGATCAGCCCTCAAGGCTTGTAGGTTTCTTAGGTCAATATAGTAATCTTTCAGCATGTTATGCCGTAATCTAACAATCTGTTAAATTGACAAAAACAATTTAGTTACTCCAGAGTTCAGACCCTAGGACCAACGTCCGGACTAATACCTCTAAAACTGGAATCGAGGAAACCAAACTTAGAACTAAGTTTCACAAACGTTATATTTCTTGGATTAAATTAGCTCAGAATTATATTACGTTCTTGTATTCATAGACTTAATTATGCTTGTATTAGATTTAGCTGTATTAATTCGTCCTCGTTTTGAATCTATTCTGTGTAACAAGATCTACAGTACGCGAATGAGTTCATGACCATGTTGAGGAATGCGGTAGTGCTGTGACTAATTCATGTTGATGTCGATATCGAGAATTGTTGCCGAACAGTTCAGTTCAGACTACTCATAGTTATTAGTTAATGGGTTGTTTTTCCTACAATATTGAGTAGGTATCGTTGAATAGGTCTTTATAAACTAAGGGCCAGGTTTCTTTAAAACAAAGTAACTAAAATGTTTATGTCTCGAGACACTTGCTTATTAAAGGGGCCTTTTTAGCCATAGTTTGTTCGAACTGTAACTTCACTGTTTGTGAATAATATTAAAGAAGTATTTATGGTTTCTACACAAAACACAACACAACGACAAAATATCGACAACTTTGTGACACACTTTTTTCCCATCACTCGACTGCGGGCGAATGCGGGTAGTTGGGTAACCGCGGGGCGCGCCGCCCCCGCGCGCCTCCTCATTCCCCGATGGCCAAGAACTCATTCGCGTACTGTATGTAACAAGTGACAATCGTGAAAATCCTAAATAGGGTCGAGTAATCCTTCTGCAAACTCCCATTTTGTGCTACTACATCGCATAGCTAATTATCCTACAGCTCTTTGCAGTATTGGCAATAGCACGCTCCGTGGTTTTAGGGTTGGGCCGTTCCGTTTGGTGTAATAGAGGAATACCTCATCATCTTCTTTGACGTAAGATTCCGGTGTTGCAAAGCCCTATCAATCAGACACTCTGGTATTTTTATTGATCGAGATTTTTTTGTAGCCAATATTGAGCTACAGGAACTTGAGTGTTTGTTTGTATGATTTATGACAAGTCAATTTATGACAACTTCCTTCCTTTCTGATTCTAGTTAAAGGAGTTCTTAAAGTCAATTGTGGTCCTTGGTTTTTATAATAATTATTTTACTTTACTCAAACCAAACCTGTTACCTATATTATTAGCTTCCATATTTAATTAAGCTATCTAGTACCTATAGTAGGTACAGCTTTGCTTAATACGAGGATAAATGACATGTCGACAAAAAGTCTTTAGATGTTGAAAACACAGAATTTTTTAGATTTTGAAAAGTTTCTGATACAAGTTGTTTAGTTTAGTGAGTAGAGCACACCTTTATAAAATTTGTACCTAATTAAATGTAGCCTTATATTTTTTTTTGCGTTTCGTGACCGCAGTAGACTTAGTTTATGTAATTGTTTTATAGCAACCTTTGTTCGTACCTATAACAAATTATCACTCTAAATTGTCCGTATATCTGTATGATCTAGATCTAATTTTTACTCCTGCGTGCAATTTGGAGCGCCCCAGGCGTGTCGGCGCGTGCGCACGGCGGCGACGTGTAAAGTGAAACGTTGCACTAGTGGCGCCTCCAAACAGAAAAACAACGGTTGATCATGAATAATTACGGGGACCTTTTCCCTAGTCCGTCTGTTTCGTAAAAGCGGACGTAGATTTTTTTAACATCGGCTGGATATTTGTTGAGCATGGCATAACATTCTCAAAGAGAGTTGACGTCAGGAAGGCGGCCGGTCATAAAACATTGCCAAATCTTTTGTATGTTCTAACAAATCATGTGGCGCCAATCCCAACTGGTTTGGGATAAGGGCAGGAAGATGAGATGTCGATGACCATTCAGAAACCAAACTATGAATTTAAATTAAAACCATACTTACCACAAATATGATAAGCTTTCATATTTAGTTTGTCACTGTCAATACTATTTACTGTCGGCAATTCATAATTTGGTTTTCTCTAAAATACAATGGTCAGTCAGCAAATAGACTTAAATTCTCGGCGCTGGTTTCGCTAATGTTGCACCTTAATCTTTGACGGCCGTGTGTCGACATATTGAGTTCAACACGTTCTCTCACATGAATGAATAGGACCTGAGATAATAAGCGGTTACACACAAGCTACCATTTTGTACCGTATCAGTGTAATCAATCACGAACAACCTTTGAAAACAAAATGCTCAATAAATTTATCGCACGGACAAGTTTTTCATTTTATTACTTTTTGCAGCCAAACGTTGATTAAAATGGCCCTTACAGAAAGGTAAATCACGAAATTTTATAATACACACTATAGTCGAGAAGACCACTCCTTGCATTCGCGGCCGTATGGCGCTCCCTTTCGCACTTGAGTTTACCACCAAGTGGTAAAGGTAGCGCCATACGACCGCCTTACGACGACGAAAACAGCGACTGGTCTTAACTATAGTAAGATTATTGTATAGGGTATTCTCACGAGCAATCTCACGACCAAAATGAAGAACCATTAAAGTCAAGTCATTAGAACTCATACTACTTCAATAGAATGGGTATGTCCAAGCGAAAATTAGTTTTAACTTGCAAAACATGCTAAAGAACAGAAAATACCAAACTACAATATTTCGTTCTTACTGTTTTATTTTATTAAACCACCAAAGGACACAAACGACTGCTGCCTATTTCCTGCGTCCAAAGCCATTCCAGGATAAATGCAAAAAGATCTTATTCCTATTAGGCGATACCACGAACATTGTAGGAGGATAAGTGCAGAATATTGTTACTAATCTAAATGCATTTGCATTGAACACCCATTGCGCAGCAGATCCTACACCCACGTGCATTGCAAATATACTGAAAATAATTCCAAAAATGTCAAGCTTTGTTTTTTTGAAATAAAAGGAACCCTAATTGGACTTGACAGTGTTAAATTGTTGCAGAATTTAATGGTCCCAGTTTTAACTCGTACTCACATATATTAAGAAGGTGTCGTGTTAATTTTGTGTTTTGTTTTTGCAATACTACACACCTCTAATTTTGTTAACCGATGAAAAAACAAAACAGAACGAGGTTTTTAATTCGTCGCGAACTTTTATTATTTAACTTTCTCCAATTTAAGAGCGCATTCAATTTTTTCTAGCAAATTTGCAAATATTGGCTTTATAAACATGCGAGTTTCTCGAAAACCGTTATGTAAAAATAATATGTTACTTGAACATTTAATCAAGCATATCTTCATCTAAAAAATGTACAATGTAAATATTAACATTTTAGTTTTAAACCTGTTACAAACAGCGATATCTAAAGCGACAAAACCAAAATTCAGGAAAAGACCTCAAATCAAGCGTGAGTTTTAGAGTTTTGGTTCACTGTAAAAAAATATCAATGATACAAAAAAATAGGGTATATATTTGAGAACAAAGTCTACAGTGAACATTTTACAATTTTATTCAAAAATATAGAATAATACCACGTTTTTATATACGATTTTTTGCAAAATAATGCGCCATTATAATGGCTTCTGTATGAAAAAATAACAGTAGTAAAGATTTAAAAAAAATATATGTTATTTAGGAAAATGTACTTAATTTAATTGCAGAAAAATATATTTATTTTTATTCATAATATCACTGTAAAAAATATTCAAACATCCCCATGTTTTTCGCAAAATGACGCTCCGAGAGGTCTGGCAGGGAAAATTGTATGGGCTTCGTGAAAAGCTCTATAGCGGCCTTAAAAAAGTTCGTAATGCCAGCACGTCACTATTTAGGTAAGGGACAAACTCACTTAAGAAAAATCTTAACATAAAATTTGTAAACGTTTTGCAGTTCTTAGACAAACCTACTTTGATTTGATTGAAGGACATTAACCTGTCGTTTGATCATCTCCAACTGATCGAGCTTCGATTAAAGTACGGCCATTCGAATAAGTATCATTTGACAGCTGTCATTCCCATAATACCTAGAAGACATATTAACAAAGAAAAATAGACCTTATGGCATAGCATTAAGTAGATCTTGTCAAAACTGATCTGCAGTCAAAACGGACTTATAAGAGTGGCCATACTTACCTACCTATATTTTTATATTTCTTAACACATTACTCCATTCTTTACTTACAAAAATGCTAGTATTTAAAACCACTCGGCAAACACTCCGCGGCATGTGTGGTCGCTGGTGCGTAGATAATAAATGCGCGTTCAAAGTTGTCATTGCGTATAAATTATGGTGGGGAGCGATTATAAATCGTAAGGGTAATAAATAGATATCATGGGGACATACAATGGTTTTATCTTATTAAGGACTTATCTTTGAAGCAAGGCATAAGCTGAAAACTACAAGTATAAGTAGGTAATGGATGGACTCGGTGTCCCATACGACAGAATAAATAAAAGGTGGTAATTTTCAGGGTTCCACACCTCAAAAGGTAAAAAATTTAACTCTTATAAGATCACTTTGTTGTCCGTCTGTCTGTCTGTCTGTCTGTCTGTCATTCTGTCAAGACCCTATATCTCAGGAACGCGTTAAGATATCGAGTTGAAATTAAAACCGTATACTCAAGTTTACCGTATAACTTATAACTATACCTAACTTATACCCAACATAATATGACATTCAATGTAAAATCAAAAAAAGTGGCACATTTATGCAATTAACATAAATTCATCACGACACGTCGAAACATAACGCTGAAATATCTACGGACTAGAAAATTTTATTTCAATGTTGAGTCAACCCTTTCTACATTGGAACGATTACACATACTCAACGGCTCCATTCAAAGGACAAATGGTATTACCATTCTTGTATCTACAATGCTACATATTCCCTTGTCAATTCACAGAATAGGAACAGGCCTTTAAAAGCTTTCAAAAGCCAATTTCGCAGCGGGAGAGATAGCAATCTACAAGGTATGGAATATCCCTACATGTCCTGTCCGGCGACCATCCTTTCTATAAGTTAGTTCCACTTTGTCAGAGTTCCAGTTCGTCACACTTAAAAAAAACGAGTCCCTAAAGGGAGGGACACCTACAGCTAATTTTTAGAGCAGGAGCTGTGCCTAAAAGCACCAAAAATAAAGTAACCTAACTTTACCATTGACACATTTTTGACCAATAACACCAAAAAAAACACATTTGAGAGTAGCGCTTTGAAGGCGCTGTTTGGTTTGCACTATTCGTGTAATTTTTCACAGAACTATTATTTAAAAACAATCTTAGTTCTTGTTCGTCACAATCGCCGTAAGGCTTTTAAAGTGCAGTCAGACAAATCATTTAAACAAATAAAAGCAGTAAAAATACATTCTATGTAAAAAAACGTGACGAGCCGAGACGGGGCAAAGTGGGACTGAGTCTTTTGCATAGAGGTGGGAGGCAAATGGACTTGGACATCGTATATACCTAGATATTCTATATTTCTATACCTAGGTATACATAGTGGGCAGAAAGGATCGTGTAGGCGAATAGACGGCACCAGAGAATGATTTATGTTATCTACAATCTAGTAATGCTAATGCGAAGGATAGTAAGATTGATGTGGTAAAAAACTAAACAGAAAATAGAATTGATGGTCCATCTGACTAGCATGCAAAGGTGAGTATTGCCTCTGAGGAATTTAATTTCCTTTTTACTCGACTGCCTCAGAAGGAGGGTTATGTTTTTCGAGAGTATGTATGTATGTAGGTATGTGGACAAGAAAATTCTTTTTCACGGGCTACAGCCCAAACGGATAGTTGGATTTGACATGTGAGGTGTTGTAAGATTCGTCTCAACAGCGCGAGTGACACTGGCTATATTAAAAAATTATGGATTCAAGATGGCGGATTTTAACAGCAATATACTACTTTAAAATTACCGCAGTCGGGTTTTTGTTTTTTAACACATCTGCTTGTTGAAGTACCTAATGCAAGAGAACTTAAGACCTATAAGTAATGCAGGAAAATAATCAAAAAGATGACTTAAATGAAAGCCTAAAATTTTTTTAAGATATGCATAAAGTGCGATGTTTTTCAATGATGCTCAAAGCCAAACATTACACAATAGCCTTAGGTCAAAACATTCATGACACCTATGGTTTCGGTAATTATTTGTCCATCTATCATATCGTATGACCACATCTCTCCCAATAATTGGGCTATTAAAGAACAATGGATAAACGCAGCCATTACCACCGAATCATGGACAATAGAGTCATGTGCCCTTTGGGTAACCTTTTCTCATAAGCAGTGCTTTGGGCATGCTTTGTAGATATTAACCAACTGCCAACAGAACCTGAACCAGCACCCGGCATACATTGGTGGTTACCTCAAGTTTGTAGCAACGTCACCCATATTATATCCCGCAATGAATACCAAATCAGGTTATGTTGGTAAGGTAAAGTAATAGCAAATTCTTCATGCTTGCTGCCCGGTCGTGCCTGAGGTACAGTCGAGAAAGGATATTTGGGGCACATTTCACAATGTTTAGCCGATATGCCAATATTATAATGGCAAACTTTAACGTGAAAGTAGACACCTAACCTCTATTGTTGGCCAAAAATGCTATTATATAAAAAGAAGTAGCTATATTAATTCAGCAGTTAGATGTAAGTTAAAAAAGACATTCACGAATAAAGGTGCTAGTTAGTTATCCGATTAAACATCATCCAACGATGCATTTATTTACTCCAAACCACGGAACCATCTTGCTTTCGGATAATCAGTTGGTTCACCTTGCAATGCCTAACCATACTGTAAGTAAATTCACAAGGTCATAAATATCAACTTTGTGAAGTACCCACCGGAAATCGTAGTCACACTACCCCTGCGTCACATCGGCTGTCGAAAAATATTCTAACAAAAATACAGTCCTCTAACTAGAATTATTTCGCGCACAATCTACCTGCCTACAATCCGAAATTGATACATCAACAGGCCTTGGACCTCTCACTGCGATTGATTTGTAATAATATAACAATAATGCCATATTCATTAATAACGATTACACACACGCGATGGTGCCGGTCCGATATTTTGCAAAGTCACACTACGGCTATCGAAGCACTTTATCTTGAGAAGCGCCTTTTACTAAGACAGGTCTACAAAAAGTATCTCTTGAATCTATTAGTATCCCTTACCTACAGGATATATATTAAGACAATAATCATATCCATGAGTGTAGGTGCAGGATAATTTTTGAACAAAGCATTTGTACAGGTTATTTTACCTGCTTATAAAACACTCAACTGGGTAAGTATTTCGTTGTTTTTTTTGTTACGGACTAAATTTTTTTGCAATTGCAAACGTGGGCCGAAATCATAATAAAAGTTGTTTAGTAAAATTGTACTTATTGATATGTAAAGTTAGATTTATTCAGCCAAGTGTGCGTATTGTAAAAAAAACAGACCCTTGCTTAGGCGTTGGTAACAAGGGTAATGAAAGGAAAGGAAAAGAAAAGGAAAAAGAAATGGCTTTTTTAAGAATACATAATATTTTTGTAAAACTCATTTACCAGGTACAGAAACAATTCATTTACCAGGTACAGAAACAATATGAAAGTCGTACAGATCATTCGGCATTAAGCAGATAAACAATAAGCCTGATAAACACTAAGTAGGCTCATTTTGTATGCCATTATCCTTGACTACAGGATCTACCTAAAAGCTTGAACATGACTAAGCTTACGACAGCTTTAACAAGCGCCTAATAAATCATACTCAGCGATATTTGTAACCAAATTACAGTTATATTCGTATCGACAACAGCCGCACGCCCACTGAGCAATATATAACAATGTTGCGTATGTTAAACAGAATTTAAACTGTGCAATATGTCTTACAAATCAATTGTTCATTATATTCGTTTAGGTCCAAGACGAGAAGAGATATAAGAAACTCAAGAGACTCTTCGCAAACTTCGTTAATTTTTAGAGCTTTTCTGTAGCTTTGGACATCGCTGAATCCTGTGAAAATTACTTAGTATTAGCGATATGTACAGCTGAAATTGAAGAAACCTAGGCGAAAACACACGCAACGTCCATTTGTGCGTTATTGCTGACATTGTGACAAATGCATCCGTCAACGCAGCGTTGCGCGATATTTTTGGGCTAACGGATGCGACTGTCAAACCGTTTCTCATAAACCGTATGTAAAAAAATAAGGTGAAGAATCGTATTTTTCAAAACATATAGCGCTGCGCAAAAATAACGTATCAACGGACGTTATGTGTGTTTAGCGCCTTACCAATTTAAAAAAGTTTGTTTATTTTATTAATATAGAAACAGTATTTTGTCGTAGTTGGTTTCTTGATTTTTCTGGTTAAGTTATTTCTTGGATACAATCCATGTTAAGAAATTCGAGTAAGTAATAAAAGAGCTCGTTAAAACCACTGTGTAATAATTGTTCTAGTACATGCATTTTTATCAATTGCAACACCCATGTTTCGGACATTAGTTTGAGTGTGGCAACACTGGTTTTGCCTCGGGAAACGCTCCCATCGATCTTATTTGAACCATCACGCCTCAAAATGGGCGTGATATGGGCTATTACTGGCCATGAAATACTTATGTTAGAGATCAATTAATGCTATAGGTAGATAGATGCTGTTTTTTTCATATTTTGACCCATGTTCTATGGAGAAAGTTGTTCAGTTTCATGAGTACCTTGACCTCCTTTCAGCTTGTTATACCCTATCCGTTACTCCCTGTATAGAAATTTTATTTTTGTTGAGCAGATGTCTACTTTAATTTAAAAGCAATGTCATGTTTTAATGCGTAAGCATGTGCAAATTCACGTTGCTATATAATAAGAGATAGGGAAACTTAGAACCAATATTTGAACTAAGTAGTTGCCCCTAGATCTGTGTAGAATACGGTACGGAAGGTAGCACGACATACTTATTTGGTACACACGTCACACATCCTACGCTGGTAGGTACATGTTTTATAGATCAAAATAACTAGATGTTCTAGTTTGAATATGAACAACATACAATTTCCGTACATTAATTATGAACAGTACTTATTTACAAACCTTGACATTTTGTGATGGCATTTTTCTATTAAAATTTACGATGCAGAAAAACTATAACTAACTATTACATGGAGATCAATGTTTCCTTTAAAAGATGAAGTATCATTAAAGTTAAATTGTTTAGGTGCGTATAGGTATATTAAGAGCGATTAAATTTAAAAATATTGTTAATTGAATTTTAGTTTAGGTTTAAGTAATGTTTTTGTGTAAGAATATATTTGGATATAATGAAGGTTATTCTAAACAAAACATGCATTGTTAAAAGTTCAAAAGGAACACATTATACTTATTACATTATAATATATTTTGTAAATAATTAAGGCCAGTTTGTTCTGTTAAAATCTACTTCATTAACTGTCTACCCCACAAGCTAAATTACGATCTACGCTGTTTTATCTTATCCACTGAACAGTCAGTTATAAATCCTAGTGGCATTGTTGCCCGTTACATTCCTTTAAAATGTCACCGTAGTCCCTTTCTAAGCCCGTGTCCATTCGCTAAACGGACTAACATACCTACTTCATGGTCCTATGGTATTACCTACTTCCTAATGAGTCAACTTCAAAGTCTAGTTTTTTCGCTCAATGTTTTAGGTGACAGTGATTAGACGCTATAATCAGCCAAATATGGCTGAGAAGCCTACCTTTAATCTTCGTTAGAATAAGCTAACCTAGAAGCCTAAAAAGGCACTGCTATTCCCACACGATAAAATGAAAAATCACAATAATTTTAAGCTGCGTATTATATCGATACCGCTCTACCTACCCCGCAAAGGATAAAGACGTTATAAAATAATGTAAGGGTAAACGCAGCAATATATATTTACACTATTTTCATATTTTACTATTTGCTATTTATTCAATATTTTCTCTAATTGTTTATCCTAGAGTTAACGAATATTTTTTTTCATCAGATATATTTGTACCTAGAACAAATAAGAACTTACAATTTGTGCCTTATTTACCCAGTTACCACTTTACCAACAACCTTGGCCTCCGCACTTTGTAACTTCACGATCTTTTGTCTATAAAATATCTCAACTAGAATCTAACGGGTTAAATAAACAAAGTATTCCTTAAAGACTTACTAACTATGTAGACCTTAAAACATTTCAGGGACAGCTCTTCACTGGCAAGGTTAAAAAGGTTAGTTGTCACTTCAGATTTTAGATGTAGTGTGTGAATTATTGATAAGTAGCCTTTTATGAACTCTTTGTTTTATTATTGTCATTCGTTCTATAATTTTGTTACTTCAGAATACTTGCACTTTTAATAATTTCACTGCGAAAAGTGTTTCAGGTAGCTGTCTCCACCTTTAAATAAATATAGTGCACAAAAAGAAATTGAAATAAATTATAACCTTCTAGTCTGAATTTAGGGCTAAATTGTTAGTAATTAAAAATGCTATAGTCATTGCAATCGACCTTCAGATACTTTCTAGTAAGCAATGTGAAACATGTATTAAATTATTATCACATCGTTACAAAAAGGTAACTCTGAAGGTCGTCCACAATCCTTCCTTGGCAATGCAATAGCAAATGACGTCACAAATATGGAATCTCTTACGTAACTCCAGTTTGGTGGAATCACAGGATAAGTATTACCACACTGAATATACAATGCACGGCTGTAAATCGTAAGGATCTGGTTATTTGGCAATGGGTTGTCCACTTGACCTGAGTATGAGAAGAATTCATCATATCTTATGGCACACCAAGTCGACGAAGAATTTGGTAATAAGACACAATTATACAAGTCAGATAATGCTTAAAAGTAACATGTTTTTCCACGAAGGTAATACTATAACAAAGATATTTTTAGCCACACGTGCAAATCGGTGTTTTAAAAGGCCTAAAATGGTTGAAATGTGTTAAGCGCCAAACTAATTTTGTACAATGGTTGAAATGTGTTAAGCGCCAAACTAATTTTGTACACCTATCTTGATCAATATGCCTTGGCTATAGATCTAGATATGGAACGGAATAAGCGTCACAGAAAGAGTATTTAAATAAAGATTCCTGTAAAAACTATTAATTAACAAACTTCGAGGGGCCCAATTTCATACAAAACAACCGCAGAGTAAACACTACAAATCCTTGAGTTAGCCATTTCAGGAATCAACCAAAACCAGTTTCTCTTAAAACATCTATGGAAAAACCAGAATATGTCGATCCAATAAATTGGCAGGTTGAAGTGTTATTGATAGTACAACTACACCCGTCGACACAGTCAATTAATGAAGTATTTAACCCGTGGCAGTCAGTTGTTTTAACCGAAAATAATTGACGCCTCATCGCCTTTTGCGAAAGGTTAACAATTAAACCGAAACATTAATTAACATGATGTTAATTACATTCTATAAAGAGATGCTTATTAAAAGCCCCTCCTCCCATTCTTATACAAATAACTATTATTATTTTGATAGGTGGGTTGGTGAGTGCAGTGCAAGTGTTGTATGCTTATACAATAAATAAAGTAGCTATATATACCTTAGTTGCCTTCCACGGATACAAACGGAGTGAAGCTATTCTATGTCATCACGCGGCGCATATACCGGGAGTAACAGAAAGGGTATTACAAGCCGAAAGGAGGTCAAGGTACTCATGAAACTGAACAACTTTTCCTATGGAACATGGGTCGAAATATGAAAAAAAAAATTGTACCACCCATAGTAAATCAATCAGCCAACCAATTTTTTTTTTCATACTTCGACCCATGTTTCATAGGGAAAGTTGTTCAGTTTCATGAGTACCTTGACCTCCTTTCGGCTTGTAATACCCTTTCCGTTAGGTACTCCCGGTATACGTCATACAAGATACCTACCTACCTGCCTATTACTTACCTATTAAATAACAACTAGTATATCTTTAAGTATCTGTTAAATGTTCCAAGTTGTTTGAAGCAATTATTTCTTTAATAGTCTTTTGGGCGTGATTTGGCAATACCATGGGAACTTTATGGGGTAACTTTGTATGTTATCTTTTCCATGATAGCCTTCAACTGTGTTAGTAATTGATGTAGTTATGACGTGAACTTGTAATAAACGTAGAACTTTTAAACACAATTTTTTGTGCTTTTGCCTCTATTTTTCACTACTGATGAATTATAATTTCAAGGAGTAAACTAGCACTAATAAACCTAAAAATCTTTTTCTATAGCTAAAGAATCCTCACCCTTAGGTATACAAAATCTGGCATACAGTAGATAGGTTCTATTGCTAGCAAAATCAGCTACTCATATAAGGGACCAACTTAGATTTTCCTAGTATTTGTATGATAGTACAAATTGCTCCCTTAAATGGGTAGGTGAATTTGCTGGCGATAGTAACTATATTGATTTGTATGACCAATTTCTTTATAATAATATCCCAATATTCTTTGAGAAAAGTTGTTCAGTTTTCAGGACTGGTTTACGCTTTGAAATATTTTCAGTTTTTTAATCTCTTGTAAGTTTATAGGTATGCAGTCATCATTGGCCTCATACTTCTGTGTTAGACGATTTATTCAGTGTCTGAGGCAAGATTTTTCATGGCTGTAGGTATAAGTCGATACAGGACCGGCATGGGTTTTTGCACGCTCTCCATAGACACTGCGTTGCCTGGGACGCAATTATGGAAAACGCAGGGCTGCCCAGGACCTGCGCCACCCTCTCAGCCTTCCTGGCTGACTCCACAGGAACCTCTACCTGTAGATATGCAATAATGTGTGACTAATTTGCACCAACATGCACCAAAAGGCACAGAACTGTTGAAAACTAGCACACGGTTTCGATAATTGAGTAGGTCGTGACTAAAACGTACCCTTTATTGAGAACAATGACTTGTTGAAATGTACAGACAGACCGTATAGAACGTAAAGTAAAAAAATTTTTGCAATTGTAGTCACGCAATTTTAATATATAGTTATCGAAAAATATTTTGCAATGAGTAGATAATTGCATAAAGAATAATGAACGTGGAAGAGTGCCAATATTTCTGCACAGAACGAAAAACAGATTGGGAATTTATATATAATTGAAACATTAAGCATAAATGGGCAACTAGGTTTCTATTGTTTTGCCAAAATCGGCTACAATAGCCACCTGCGGGCGCATCAGCACCGACTTGATCAGGAGTAGAAGTGGTCGCCATGGCCGAAACCGGCCGGAGAGATCATCATCACCATCATCACTGTTTTCAAAATGTGTGTATAAGTAACAAAAGTAGGTAGATATATAACTAGCTTTTTGGCTGACTTATTAATTAACGTAGGTAAGTAAGTGCAATAATTTGAATACACAACGGTCAATATTAACTTTGACTATGGGAGTGAAAAATACACCGTGTTTCGTAGGAAATACATTAAATTAAACACGTTGTTCAGGGCATCGTAATGAACATTTTTCACAATGGGACCAATGCTAAAAAATAAAATATCAGCCCCCCCATACAAAATTCCCTACACTAACCTAAGCATGGAAAGGCGAAATATTTATCACGTTTTTCATTATTATTCAAAAAAAACATTCCCAATTTAATTATTTTCCTTTGACATATAGAGTATGTATGCACGATGCAGTTTTATCATGAAAACGACACATGTGGCTGGCTGTACCATGTTGTGAATGTGAATGCATGAGGTGAGCTTGTTGAGTTGTTACCGTGTAGAGTCTAATTTCTGATTTTCCGATTTAGTAAGGTCGTGTCTGGCGAGGCGTGATCCATATACAATTAATTGTAGGCAAATAGGTTCAATCAAAATTTCCCAATAGATGTGACTCACTTGACAAAAACGCTTAGGTAAGCAATGTTAGTGAAGAGTAAAATTAAAATTTAAATAAAAATAAGAAAATTGACAAAATTGTTAGCGTCGACAAATTCGTTGGGATCGGTCAAGCGCTGGTATCTCAGTTGGCAGATCAGTGGGACCCCACAGTCCCGGGTTCAAGTCTCGGCCAAGGCTAACGACTTGCTCATTTTCTTCTTTTCTTTTATTAGAAAACTATTGCACTTCGAGCACATTAAATACCAATAAACTAAAATAGCCACGTTAGTAGGTACAGAAAAATGAGTTTATATCAGGAAAGGAAATATAAGTACCTACTTAGTAGAACATTGACCCTAACGGCACTAAAAACTGCTTTGTAACAAACAGAAGAACAGTTCTTCTAATATTACAAGGTTTTGCTAAAATAGGATAAAATGTGGGTGTTGATTGTTTCCATTAACGTATTCTAAAATCCTGTCACAAAATTATGACATCACTCTTATGAATAAACAATTTAATTTAATATTATTATGACAATATTGATTTTATCTCAATACATTTTGTCGGTTTAATATCCCCTCTGGTTTTAATGTCAAATTGCTTAAGTATGACATCAAACATATGACGCCAAAGTTAGCGTATTACTTATTTCATAAAATTCCAAATGCTGCAACTGAATAGGTAAATTCCTAGCCATTGATAAGTTTTTTTTACTAAGTATTTGTTAGATAAATAGCTACAGCACTTTTAGTTGGTCTAAATTGAGAAATTTATTTACACTCATAGTTTCTTGACTTCTCGAAAATACCTCAGCACTTTATTTACCTACAACTAGGCATTTTATTTACCTACGAAATTGTCATGATCCGAATAGGTACATATACACTAAACTAAACTAAATCGCAAAAAAACCTTACCTTGACATTTAGATCAAAAGTAAACGAATTCGCTCTTAGTATCAGACCAATAAATTAGTTAACATTTTTGTCCTCATATAGTAATATTTTAATTCGATTTAAATGGAAGCCGGTTTTTCTTTTGTATGCGAATTGAAACTATAGGATTGAGGCTAGGTATGTGGCGTAATATTTTGGTAAATATGCAAAAAACAACACTAATGTTCTGCGAAAACGCACCATAATTTCGGATTGATTGAATGTAATTTTTTTTTGTTTTTATACCTTATCGACGTGAAATTCCAATAGCGTGTTCCAAAAGTATAGAAATTTTGGGGATTTCGAAATACTATGCACAAAGTCAAGTTCGCATGAAGTTAACAAAAAACGTCGTTTTAGGTAAGTGCCGCTATAAGTAAGCAAGCAGTAAGAGACCAACTAAAATTTGTAGATATCCAAAATAACCACCTGGTTGGAATAACGACCACAGAATCACGACAATTGTCATTAAATATGGCTGCAATTGACAGGTTGGGCAAGGGTCATGGGATCACAAAAATCCACGAATCCGTTGTGATTACTCAACCAGTGTCATCTCACATCAATTGGCTATAAGTAGCAATAAGTAGCGGGTCAAGGCGCAAACATGACAACTGGAAATACCTTCTTGCATGACGCATCTTACTCATCTTAAGATTTAACATTCTTTGGTAGTTGAATTTCAGTTCTTAATTTCGCGCAAGTTATGAGGTCACCGAACCTTATTTACAAATTTAATATTTTTAGTGGAGTAGGAGGTACAATGGTATATTGACCAAAATATATTTTCAAGTTTAATAAAGATATACTTGGCTTGGGTTGCTACAAATAGGCGGACATTTAGCGGAAATAGAAAATATAGGCAATTCTCTCCGATCACCGAATCTTCAGATACCTACCTAAGAGGTAACTAAATTTGATATATGAAAAACAACGCGGAACATCTTGAATGTGATATTCAAAGTAACGCTAAATTTCGCAAACAACCTCCACGCAGATGTATATCAATCCAAGGTTTCGAATCTTAGGTCTGAGCAACATAACAAGCAGACCATTTCCTAAGCCATTGCATCGATAGTTTGATAGCTCGAGGATTTGCCATTTCAAAACCACCAAACAATCAAGCTAACGGCTTCATAAACAAACATTACTCCAGTCTGTATCGCAACGAAGCAACGGTCAAACGGTCATACGAACAATAACCACCTCTTATCAACCATCCATCAAATACAGTCCCATAATACCCAATACAAGAACTGTAGCACGAATTGTATTGAACGGTGTGTTTCGCAACCCAAATGCTTGGTTAGATGTTTGAAAGGTAAACCGCGCGTTTATGAATCAAATGGGCATGCAGATTGTAGGTCTGATCCTTACAAATCGCTCATTGAATACCTAGATCTGTGACTGAGCATGCCTGAGACCTAAGCTTAGTGTGACTACATTCTTGTAGAGGTAAACGCTTGTAAGGGTATTATCAGTGCGATTTGATATGGGATGACAACATTGTGCTGAAATAACTGGTTATTGTAACACCGTTTTAGTACTACTTGACTAGTCTCATATTATGTCGAATTATATTTTGTTCCCATCGTAGTATGCCACAGACGATAGACATAATGTTTGATTCCGAAGCTGATCTTAGCGCAGTGGAAGCAAATTAAAGTTATCTTAAAATCTAAAACTAAATGGTCGATCAGCCTCGGAACAACATTTGACTACGATTCGTAGTGCTCTTTACTATAGCTAAATAAAATAAATTTAATGAGAGAATTTTTGTTCCGGAAAGTTTCCGGCCGAGAAATTCTTGTTTCCAAAGTCTACTTATACAGGACCTAGCAGCGAATTGCTTACCGTGCGAATTATGACGCCGCCGTTTCCTTGTAAGTCTAGTTTTTGACAGGAAAAAAGGTATCAGGTTTTGAGGAAGACATTTGGATTGGGATTTAGATACTAGACTTACTGCACCCGGACACCAGCTCGTGTGGCACTCCGTCCCTTCAACAATTTTGGTTTCACCTTAGTTTATCACTCTATTATTCACTAGTTCACAGTTCAACATCGAATAATGTTTTAACACACTAATAACAAAGATTTCTCCCGCACACTACTGGTTGCGACAGCAATGAGTTTGCTGTACAAAACGCAAAACTAAAAGATTTCTCCCGCATGAGAATTCCACACAATTAAAATATAGGATTAACTTCCACACTGGACAGGGAACTCTTCCCTGGTGGTCAAAGCACACACAAAATAATAAAACCCAGACTACTTAAAATATGTGTCTAACACCGGACGCGCGAGTGACTAAAAAGTGAGGTTATATTTGCCGGCGGCCGCGTGGTATCGAACCGACTGAACGAACAACGGAAAAAAAGATGGCGTCGGCCGACTAGCTGGCGTCAGTCACAGGCCACGGTCTGTCAGACGAAAATGGCGCGAAACAACAAAACGCGCATATGTTACGAAACTAAACATTCACCCGCCCCGGACCGACCCATCGGTCCGCTCTATGCATGGCAGGCGTGATAATGTAGCTACTGCTCGCTTAAGGACTGAATCCCCCACCTGAACTTCTGCAACTCGAGGAGTGCCATCACTACCCGGAAACAGGTTGAGAATGCGCCCCCGGCGCCAACGCAGTGGCGGTAGGTTGGCATCCTTAACCAGAACGAGATCCCCAATGCAGGGGGGTTCAGTCCTGTCCGTCCACTTAAGGCGTTGCTGCAGAATGTGCAAGTACTCAAGCGACCAACGCTTCCAAAAGTTTTGAGTCATTTGCTGCAACAACTGATAACGCGACAAACGATTGCTATTCACCTCCGTATAGGGATATTCCGGCAAGGCGTTAAGTGGGCGGCCAATTAAGAAATGCCCTGGCGTCAGGGCCTCTAAATCATTTGGGTCTGAGCTGAGCGGACACAAAGGACGCGAATTGAGTACAGCCTCAATTTTACAAAACACGGTTGCTAGCTCCTCGAAAGTCAAAATTGTTAACCCTACGACGCGCAACAAATGCGTCTTAGCGGACTTTACAACCGCTTCAAAAATACCACCCCAGTGAGGGCACGCTGGTGGATCGAACACCCAGGTAATGCCCTGACGGGAGAGGCCCGTGCTGATGGCTTCTTCGTTCTCCCTTAAGAACGTTACAATTTCCTTCATACACCGATCAGCACCCTTAAAGTTGGTACCACAATCCGACCTGATCAGCGCTGGTCGCCCTCGTCGCGACGTAAATCTCTCCAGCGCTGCCAAAAAGGCCTCCGTAGAAAGGTCGGCCACGAGCTCCAAGTGGACGGCCTTGGTGGCTAGGCACACGAACACGCACAAGTACGCCTTGATAGACTTTGCGTTCCGCAGGCGTGATGCCTTCACCATGAAAGGGCCTGCGAAATCCGTTCCCACACCTGCAAACGTCCAGGCCTCCGTCACCCGGTCCGGTGGAAGATCTCCCATCTGTGGCTGCATTGTGGCTGCCTTCAAGCGGTAACAAGGCAAGCACCTAAACACAACGCTACGTACCGTTCGTCGTCCCGATAAGATCCAGAACTCGCGCTGTAGGATGGCCAATAGCGCATTACAGCCCGCGTGCGAGTTTTTCTCATGACGATCCCTGACTAGGAGCTCAACTAAGGGTCCCCTTTTTGGAAGTAACAGTGGATGCCGAGCCGAAAAGGGCAGGCTAGCGTTCCGAAGTCTGCCTCCAACCCTGAGTATACCTTGCTCATCCAGGAATGGGTTGAGGCGCACAATTCCTCCCTTCAGCTTTCCACGTCCATCCCTGAGCAGCCTGACCTCCTCTTCGAAATGTTCCGCCTGGACGACTCTAACTAATGAGCATAGAGCCGCATTCCGTTCCGCAGGCGAGAGGACTGGTGCAAAGTTCCGTTCTGCTTGAGGCTTCCTGCAGTTGTTCACGAACCGTTTGATCCAACCTGTCACCCCAAGAAGTTTGTCGAGGGGAGCTATACCGTTCCAGCAAGAAAGCTGGGTTAGGCTTCGGTACGAGTTGCCCCACGTTCACTCGCAAACCTCGATCAGGTGGCCCAAGCGGCGCCCTGCACTCGTTGAATGGCCATTCCTGCGGCGACTCAGTCAGCCATTGAGGTCCCCACCACAGTGGGTGACTCACCAAATCAGGTGCCCTGCACCCGCGCGAAGCGCAGTCCGCTGTGTTCCATTCTCCCGGTACGTGCCTCCACACTAACGGAGTTTCCGACCCCGTAATCTGTGACACCCGATTTGCCACGAAAACCTCAAGTGTATGTACCGACGTCTGCAACCAGCACAGAACTATCCGACTGTCAGTCCACGCGTACACCGTTTCATCCAAGTTGATGGTACCACGCAGATTGCAGGTTACATGATTTAGCAAGCGCGCTAGAAGAGCTGCCCCTGCCAATTCCAATTTGGGGATGGTCCATCTAGTTCTGACTGGTGTCACCTTACTTTTGGCCATAACCAGACGCACGTGCACAGTTCCCGTTGAACTTGCTGTCCGAAGGTATACAGCTGCCGCGTACCCTCGCTCCGAGGCGTCACAAAACCCATATAGGGTAGCCTTACATCCCACCGATGGGACTAACTTGCGGGGTATCGCGATGTGCACAATCCCTGGTAAGGTGGTCACAAACTTGAGCCAATCCTTCAACAACTCTCCGGAGAGTTGGTCGTCCCATCCTAAGTTGGCTAGCCACAACCTTTGTAAAAGCACTTCGCCATGAACGTAACCGGGGCGATCCATCCGTTAGGATCGAACGTTCTAGCGATTGTCGACAGTACCGACCGCTTAGTCCAAGTTTTCTCCAAAAGGTCGGGCTCGATCTTGTACGTGAATACGTCATGCGTTGGCCTATATTGCACCCCGAGGATGCCCAACGTATTTGGATTGTCCGGGTTCTCAAAGAGGTGCGGGTCCTGATGGAACTCGCCTGGCAAACCAGCCAGGAGCTCTGGGCAACTGGACAACCATTTCCGCAACTCGTAACCTCCTGAACCCATGATCGCGATCAGCTCGTCTCGTAGAATTAGCGCCTGCTCCACGCTATCAGCACCCGTGCAGATATCGTCCACGTAGACGTCGCGATCCAGTACTGCTGCGGCTCGAGGATATCTTACCCTTTCCTGTGCGGCCAACTCTCGCAGCGTACGTACTGCCAAATACGGACTTGGCTTAAGTCCATACGTCACCGTGTTAAGTTCGTATGTGACCATCGGCTCATCTGGGCTCTCACGCCACAAAATCAGCTGATACCGACGGTCATCCGGATGTATCATGGTTTGGCGAAACATCATTTTGACGTCTGCGACGAACGCTACCTGGTGTAAACGAAAATCTGTGAGAATGTCCACAATGTCCCGGTTCAATTTAGGACCCGCGTGCAAACATTGGTTCACAGACACACCATTCGAGGTAGGAGCAGACCCGTCAAACACCACCCGTATTTTCGCCTCAGGTGCCTTCAAGACAGCCAGGTGTGGAATGTAATAATGCTCGACACACCTCCAATCCAGGCTGGACACCGACATGTGGCCCAATTGAATATATTCCCGCATGAATTCTATATACTTCTGCCGAAGTGCTGGGTCTCGCCTCATCTTCCGCTCCATTCCGAGTAGTCTCCGTTCCGCGAGCTGTCGCGAACTACCTAAAGCGGGGCGGTTTGGGAGAAAAGGTAGCCTGGTCACGAATCTGCCTGACGAGCATCTCGCAGTGTTGTATTGATAGAACAACTCGCACTCGTCATCCTCTGGCTTCCGTCTGTCCGCCGTGGGCGGCTCTTCAGACTCCCAAAACCTCTGCAGCACCTCTGACAGCACACTACCATAGAGGACCGTATCCCCTTCTGGTAGGTCCTGAGGTCTCCAAACTGGGCCGAAAACAACATACCCCCCTGTGGTATCTAGGGCCACCAAACCAGCTTCTTGGAATACCTTCTTCCTACCGCACCATAATCTCCCGAGGACGTCTGACCCGAGAAGTACGTCCACCGTACCAGGAGTATCAAAATCAGGATCAGCTAACTCCTATAACTAACGATCAGCTAACCACGGCTGAGACTTGATAGCTGACCCCTGTAGATGTGCTACCTAATGTGAACTCAAAGTTCGTCTGACCCCGAATGTCAGGCACATTTAGGCCCCCGATGCCTACAGCTTCATCCTCACTTGGCTGTACATTTAGGCCTAGCCTACTCACCAGCTTACTCGATACAATACATCCCTGAGCCCCTGTATCCAGTAGGGCTCTTACTTGAATGGTCCGGCCACCGTATCCCCATACCCAAATCTTAGCCGTTGGCAAAAGTACCGTGATTGGACGGGGAGCCGAAGCTGATGAGTAGGCGGCGATTACCTAGCGGGAATCTAAACGCGGTGAGGCCGCGTCCCGCGGGGGTATCCCCTCGCTACCCAAACCTGTGTATGGGTCCCACTCCTGCTGGTAGGGAGGTCTGCCCATAAAGGCCATGGCTGGAGTTCTATAGTACCCCGACGGCAAACGTCCGTACCGAGGTTGCGCCTGTAGCCGCGGGTACTCAGGCATAGGCGGAGGCATGCGTGGGTCTTGAGACCCAACCAGGTGGCTCAAGCCCGCAGAATACTGCATGTACCCTGGTGGCTGCCTAGTGCTCCCCTGACACCCGCCCGTTTGATCCCGTACCTGGGATGGGTGTCCTGGCCATGTTCCCGTGTCGTTCCTCCCCAATCCGGCACCTGCTGCCGTGGTGGAGATCGTCCCCACGTCCGTTGGTAAGTGGGCTCCGACTGTTGACGTCCCCCTGCCTGTCCCTGTGACTGATGCGGAGGTGGGCTCCTCCTTGGAGGGGGTGGGGAGCGTTGCTCCCTCCCTTGGTGGGCAGGCTCCCTTCGCTGACCCGATCCAGCGCTGCCCCCGGCGTCTCCGGAGCGATTCATGCAGAGCAGCGGATGGTGTGCACCCTGGCAGTACCTACAGTTGGTGTTTGAAGGGCACTCTCGCACCTGATGCGGCCCCAGGCACCGAAAACACCAACGCCTCTGCTGTGCCACACCCCGTCTCCTCTGAACCCGCTGCGCAGCAAACTCCTGACACGCTGTCACCCCGTGGCCTGTCTCCCTGCAGTAGGCACACCCTGATTCCAATGCAGTGTTGTACCGCCTGGGTTGCCTACTGTTGCCTCCTCGCGCCGGTGCACCCGGCCGTTCCGGGTGGCGAGGGGCAGAGGTCTCCTTGCGTGGAGCTTCACCAGCCTGGACGTCCACTCGCCTGCTTTCGGCCTCGAGGAACGACTTCAGATCCTCGTAGGTCGGGAGGTGGTCCGAGGACTTGCCCCCATGGAGCTGCTCGAATCGAGCGACCATTTCGCTCGGCAGGCGGCGAAGCACTGTGTGGACCAAGATATAACCGTAGCCCGCCACTGGCAAACCCTGTCGCTCTAGTGCGCTGACCGCGACACTGACTGGGTGGAAGATTTTCTCGCGGAGGTCCGTACCTCGCGTTATGGTTGGTATTGACAGCCACTGGTCTAACAGCCTGTCTACAATCAGGCGCTTGTTTCGATACCGGTCGGTAAGGATCTTCCACGCCACCTCATAATTGCTATCCGAGACCGCCAAATGCGTCAGCAATTCATGAGGCTCTCCTTGTAGCCTGGACATCAGCTGAGCCATCTTGTACGCTGGCATTATGTCCCTCCGTATGTGGACCACGCTGCTATACAGGTCCTCAAACGCCGGCCAGTCGGCGTAATCGCCTGCAAAGACTGGAACCGTAACAGGCGGAAGAGGCACCTGTAATCCTTGTCCCACTTTACCACGGAATGGCTTTTCCTTTCCGTCACGTCGCCTAGACATGTCCGCAGCTGCCTGCTCAATGTCCTGTGCCAGCTCCAAGCACTGGCTTACATCGCCCTCGACCAGCTCCTTATCTTCAGGGTTAGGAGCTTCCTCAAGGAGCATGAGGCACTCTGTGAGGTGTTCCGACACAACCCGAACCCGTTCATCTGCCTGTAGTGCACTTTTCAAGAGCGCGTCCTCCCGGTCCTCGCGGCCGATCATTGCCGCTGTGGTAGTAAACCACCTTAATTCTGTCTTTATAGCAGCCTTATACCTGGCGATCGAGGAGCCATGGTACCAACTTTTACACACTCGACTTAATAAAACGAAAACCAATAAACAAATACCACAAAATAAATGTTAGTTGACTGGCCTAGACCTTACCGATAAGGTACCGTTCACTAGGCGAACAATACAGTCACAAAAAAAAACCGAAACAATATTTTCCAAAATTAATAAAATATGTGGGTAATATAAAAAACACGCTTAATACTAAATTACGGCTAACTATGTTGCAATAAAGCAACCACGCTCTGCTACCAAAAAATGTTTGATTCCGAAGCTGATCTTAGCGCAGTGGAAGCAAATTAAAGTTATCTTAAAATCTAAAACTAAATGGTCGATCAGCCTCGGAACAACATTTGACTACGATTGGTAGTGCTCTTTACTATAGCTAAATAAAATAAATTTAATGAGAGAATTTTTGTTCCGGAAAGTTTCCGGCCGAGAAATTTTTGCTGCGACGGCTCTCTCCCAATCTCCTACTAATATTTAACTGCACCACCACAGCTCATATCTAAAATAAATATACCAAGTTCCGGTTGTACTAAAGGTCATCAGGGTGGTGACCTCCACGTAATGTTGCTAAATCACGGTAATGAACGTACTTATACAGGACCTAGCAGCGATTTGCTTACCGTGCGAATTATGACGCCGCCGTTCCCTTGTAAGTCTAGTTTTTGACAGGAAAAAAGGTATAAGGGTTTGAGGAAGACACTTGGATATGGATTTAGATACTAGACTTACTGCACCCGGACACCAGCTCGTGTGGCACTCCGTTCCTCCAACAATTTTGGTTTCACCTTAGTTTGTCACTCTATTATTCACTAGTTCACAGTTCGACATCCAATAATGTTTTTAACACACACATAACAAAGATTTCTCCCGCACACTACTGGTTGCGACAGCAATGATTTTGCTGTACAAAACGCAAAACTAAAAGATTTCTCCCGCATGAGAATTCCACACAATTAAAATATAGGATTAACTTCCACACTGGACAGGGAACTCTTCCCTGGTGGTCAAAGCACACACAAAATAATAAAACCCAGACTACTTAAAATATGTGTCTAACACCGGACGCGCGAGTGACTAAAAGTGAGGTTATATTTGCCGGCGGCCGCGTGGTATCGAACCGACTGAACGAACAACGGAAAAAAAGATGGCGTCGGCCGACTAGCTGGCGTCAGTCACAGGCCACGGTCTGTCAGACGAAAATGGCGCGAAACAACAAAACGCGCATATGTTACGAAACTAAACACATAAGAAAGGTCTAAATTATAAAAAAGGCTGCGAAAATTATAATTCATCTACCTAGTTAATTCAATCAACCAATCAAACGAATTAAATAACTCAGGTACGAAAAGAATTTTCATAATTTTAAATAACTGTCAAGTGAATTTTTATTATAATACTCTTTCTTGATAGAGAAATACCTTCAATATTATTTAATTTAAGAAGGGCCATATCGGTTGCAATTTGTAGCATAAAGAAACACCACTAAAAGATTTATGCAAGAAAGACTCACATGCTATTGCCAGCAAACCAAACTCACTATCTAAAGGATCAATTTATACTAGTTCTTCTTAGTATTTGTATGAAAAACCAGTATTAAATGGTCCTTTAAATCGGTAGGTGGTTTTATTAGCGATAGTACAGCTACCTCATTATATTTGACACTCATTAAAATACCACACTGCCCTATGAGCAATCTGGTTTCCCAACCAAAACTCTATCAAGTGGGTGCAGCCAAACCCATAGAGTGGCTAGATAAATGCAACACTGACAGATATGTTATGATTGTGAGTATGACAGAGCTATATAGGTTATTTAAACCGTTTTCACGTTTCGTCAAAATACGAGAAAAACTTTTGATATTTTACAAATTCATACTTATCAAGCCTTTATTTGCAAGAATAAGTGTTCCTTTTGAGATTTTCACAAGAAATGCATTTAATTTTATCGTGTTATTGGGTTTATCGGGAGGTTAGATGACTCGATATCCCAAACGAAAAGAAAGAATGCTGATTTTTTTAATATATACGGTCTGACTAGTGCTATACCGCAGTGACAAATGAAGCCGGTGAAATGGTTCGGTCACAAGCTTAATAAGAGTTTGTTGGGCTACATCCGCGACTGAATGTAGTGTTGTTGTACCTACACACACGTAGTTATAATGATATCGGTACTGCCTCTACAGTATTTTCTTAGCCCAGTGTGGGACCTGCAGCTTTTCTACCGACAGACAGTGACACGCCAGCGGTCGTGACTGGTGCAATACCAGTAAACAATGAAGCCATGAAGCCAGTGGAATGGGTCGGTCACAAGCTAAATAAGGGATCATGCTCATTTTAAGATAGTCTTGGAGACGTACGATATTGGTACCACCTCTATAGTTTCAATACGTCCAGTGCAGGACCTGCAGATAGACAGTGACACGCTGGATCGGTCAGCTTAATAGAGGATCATGCTCATTTTAGGATAGTCTTGGAGACGTATGATATTGATACCACCTCTGTAGTTTTTGCTAGTCTAGCGCTGGACCTGTAGAGAGACAGTGACACGCCAGCGGTCGTGACTGGTGCAATACCAGTAAACAATGAAGCCATGAAGCCAGTGGAATGGGTCGGTCACAAGCTTAATAAAGGACTTGCTGGGCTACATTCGCGGCTAAATGTTGCTCGCGTTGCAAAATCGTCATAAATCCTATGCGGCTTAATAAATTGTAGGACCAGAGTTCAGTTATTTTCATGAAATAAATCAACTTATTCTTGACATCAGCGAGCATAATGACGAAATCTTGGTTTTCAAAGCTTGAAACAGCAAATAATAAATGACAAAATAAGTAGAAGGGGACTAAAACCCGATGAATGGCATCAAGACTTCTATATACCTGACAATTCGAGATACACCTTACCTCAAATAAGCACTGTCACTTTCTGAAGATCAAGACTAAAATTGTCTTATAATTTGACGTAAAATGCGCGTTATCTGGTAAAACAAGGCGAAAATAAACACAATGGTTACTAAATTGCGTAGAAATGGTGAAAACCCCATTGAAATATTTAAACATGACAGGACTAAGATATCTTCTATCCTTTTCTAAACCGAAATGACGCAAAGTATTTCCCGAATTGCGAGTATTATAAAACTTATTCTACTTGCCCGATACCTCGCTTTGTACCCAGCTACTTAATTTGCAACAATTTAAATAGAAAGCTAAACTCACGATTAGATTGTTAGATCAATTGTGGCTATTTTGGTTGGCCAATATTTTCCTAAAGTTAAGAAATGTTATCTGAGGGTCTAGATTTTGGTTAACCTTTCGAAATTCCAATGAATAGATATTGTGGTAATATCACGAAGTTTGCTATAAGATAAATGTCACCGAAATCGTGATCTTGTAAGTCTTGTAGTGACTTGATTTTGTCATAGGTTTGATTCTAAGCCAAATATAGGTAGGTAATTGTATTTTTAAGAGCAATTCCATATTCATTAAAATCTCAATTCCTTTGAGTACTTAAATCGCAGTATGGCTTGGCTTGGCCTTATTTCACGACCAGTATTCTGCCTTAAGGCAAAGTTCTTTGGATATACTACTGTAAGTGGATTCACCATGTGATGTGATTGAGCAGATATTCAGCTACGGTCAAAAACTGTACGTCGGCATTAATGGAATACCCTGAAACAACCAGTGGTGGGCACATTCGTAGGATTTATAAGGGAGGTGGGGTACCTGCAAGTGACTTGTGCGATTGTGGTGTAGAACAAACTACGGACCACCCTCTCTCCTGCCCCAACTCTTGCACTATGCAGGACCTGCTGGAGGCTTAACGCTTAAGCGATTAGTGTGGCCAAATACTGATCCAATAGAATTTAATTGTTGCTCATCGACTTAATGAAGAAGAAGATCAAAAGGTACTTTAACCTACCTACTCGTAGTCGTAGCACACTCGAATGTTGTTAAAAAATTAAACAGTATACTTACCTAATAAACTTTAATGCAACTCACGACCTTAGCTGCCATGCCCGTGCAGATTTCTTTCACGCTTCACCGAATTTTGTACCGTACCTGGAAGAGAGCAATTTTCTTATTAAATCATACAGACAAAATAACATACATACACCTGTAATAATACATAATGCGTGCATTGGTGCGGTTATTAGTGAGCAAATTGGTTTAATTGGGTAAAAACATTGTTTGCCAAGGTTTACTGGGAATATTATGAAAATCTGACAATACCTAATTAAAACAAGTTTTAAAGGAGTTCACTATGACAAACTTGTGAATTAAACAAAAAAACAATTAGTAAAGTTAGTTTAAAATTTGGTACCTACCTACTGACAACATTACTGCTCGCGAGAAAATGGCCCTAAGAAGTTTTAAACACATTAACAAACAGATAACAATAATTATTATATAATAGTATTTCCTTCAAAACTAGACATAAAAATTGTAGGAACACTACATATAGATGTGCATATGTAGATTTGTATTATTAAATTATAAGTTACATAGCCTTAAGCGCTCACGATGGGTCGTGACGTGAACATCGTGACGCGCGGCTGAAATGTATCACTTTCGACTTCCTACGGAACTACCTGGCAACGAATAATTAAAAGTCAAGTGGGAGTTTGAACGAGATAATAAAAGGGTTCCGCTAAGTAGTGTTGGAACGGATTTAATTCATTCGCGGGTATCGTAAAAGTCTGAAATGATAAATCCAGGGAAGCCTGATCCAGATAATAAATTTGCAAAACTTTGAATGCAACAGTATTAGGAATAATGCAAGTTTTCAATGTTTTCTTACTTTTTAACTTTTCTATTATTTGAAATCCAGCAAATGGGCAGCAGCGTTGCCTGTCATACTGTGGTGTAGCCTTCAAATAGCAACATAAAATTTTTGTCCGTAGGTGTCGTTAGAGGCGACTAAAGTGGATGAATCCAGGTAAGGGTAATAGCGTTGCTTGTGAACAAAACATCTTTCACTGCAGTCACTTTTGAATACTCAGTAACTTGAAAACATATTGATTAAACACGGAACCCTAATCTAGTTACACACATATTATGTTACAAATGTTATAATAGTCAGAGCTGTCATAATAATCCATCAAATTCAAAATGGACCTAGATTCTGTTCGTCAATTGTTAAGAACATTATCGAATTGCATAATCTAATCACGAGTTTTGATTAAGATTGATCATGCATTGATGTGATAAGATAACATCTGCCTTATAATAAGTATATCGCGTAATAACTTATTGATGTCATGATCATTTATTATAGGCAGTTAATTATGGACAGCATCTTGAACTTAATCTTTAATAACCAGGTATAGTAGTAGGTATATATATTCAGGAAGCTGTGTTATTACATTTGAAATATAAAAATTACATTCGTATTAGGTGTGACTTTGGGCTCGTCAATGAAAAATGATGATGACCATAAAAGTTCTCGTTTTATTCAATCTGTTGGCACTATCAGCAGCTCTTCAAATTACTTATCAATTAAATCAACCTTTTACTGATCATCCTTATATTGTAAAATTAGTAATTGTTGATTCCAAATTTTGGTAACTTAAATAATACAAAAACGCGTGCGCATGATACGCATGACATTTGCACATTATCAATACTTCAAGTTACTATTTAGAGAGGTCAACGTATACTAGTTATTCATACAGTAATTATGAATTACCAACACAGATTGATCCCTTGAATAGCAGTGATCATGTCTTGTTGATAGTGCGATAAATTCCTATTATATCATCGGTTACATTACGTATGACCTAGCGCAATGATCTTCTGATGTATATGTCATACACGTGCATGTATTTGTACAATACTATAATTATCCAAAATATCATAATCGTAACCGCATATTAACCTTTGTTCAAATGGCGTCATACATATTGGATATGTTATGGAAGATAGTGTCATTTGATTGCTTGTATTATTTGAAGATGTAGGTATCTATCTATTGATATAAGCACGCTTGACACATAATTCAGGGTTGATTCAGAGAAATTAATTGAGTATGTGAGTAAGTCTATGATAAATGACTCTTTTGATAGCTGAAACGCTTATTTGAATTTGTAATTTTTATTTAACGAAAACAATTATTATTATATGGGTTATTTTATTTCAAGGGATATCCCTCTAACTAAAGGGTTAATGCGAGGTACAGTATTAACACTTTAGGGGAATATGCATGTTAATTGTCCATGCAGATGAGTAAATCCATTAAGTAGGTAATTAGGTTGAATTGCTGCAGGAGTTATTTATAAAATAACTGTTGAGGGATATTTGCAGCGCAAGAAAAAAGATAATAGGAACTTGAGTAGACAAAACTCTGTCAAAATATCTAACAGTTCAAATAAATATTTCATCCTTTACACATTAAAGGTTTAGATAATAACTTACACACACACTTAACATCCGTTACTTCAATTATCAGTTTTTCACACATCATGGTTACTCACTCAAACATTGTTTTAGAAGAAGAGTTATTTTATCTACTACCTACAATCAACCGTACAAGGTAAATCGTCTTGTAATTTTATACACGATTTATCTAAACGCTGAATTCCGGTAGCCGAAAAGAGATATCGTGAAAATGTGATAATTATGTCATTAAATGCCAACAGACCATTTAGGAATCACCTAGTTTTTTACAGGATGTGGGTAGATGTTTTTAATTGCTCGACCAAAACTGATAGCGTTGCGTTTTTTTAATGTCCTAAAAAGAGAAGCTAAATAAGGATTTCTCTTCTCAAATTTAAACGGTAACTTCCTTTTTTGTAGATAACGTGGATAATTTTGTCTATCTGCGGTAAATTGGAATCAATGATTGTGCTAATCTACTGTAACAAAACGTAGTAAAACTGAAAATAAGCAGTGCTTAATTCAGGTACCTCCGGATTTCCTTGCATCATCGTCGGCATTTATTTTTCTTATTTGCAGCATAACGATTTCAGCCTTCGTATTTGCAAGCAATTTTTCCATCCATCAAGTTATGTTACTAGTAACCTATCATATGATAATATTGGCTGACCACCAATAGGTAAGTATTTACGTAGACCTACCTACGCATGTAACACACTAAATAATGTCGCCGGTTGGCCCTTCTATTTTTTGTGACTAGTGACTAGTACAGTCAAGATCAAAACAAAGCAAAGCAGTCAAATAACACAAGCTTGCTACCATCGTTCGTATCAAAGTTTGGCGCCAAGCAGGCTACTTGGTATCTACCTATCTTATATGATAGACAATGCATGTCATAAATTGAAAATGAGGAAATTGGAAAATTTACTAGCGACCGCCTGGACTTGAATCCGGGACTGTGGATCACCGTTCCACCGCTCTACCGACTGAGCTACGGGTGCCTAGCGGACCCTAATGAATCATTCAAACTCTTGATGCTCGTCTCAAAGCGATGATCCAGCGGCATCTATAGAAAGTATTTAGAACTTTACTTGATCCACAGTCCCGGGTTCAAGTCCCGGCGGTCGCTAGTGAATTTTTCAATTTCCTCATTTTCAATTTATGAGAATAATATTGCGCTGTGAGTGCATTAAAAATTCCAATACAATGCATGTCATTACAATACATTTTCTTGGTTGGTTTGTTTATATGACCTATGCAGCATTTATTTGTGTCGTCTAGATTACTTACGGTAGAATTCTACCTGCTTATTACTTAAATTTTTGGTTCGTATAAATAGGTTCACTTCCGACCCCAAGAGCCAACATCAAAAAGCAGAGGTAAAAGCATAGTGTCTATTGCCTCGTGATTTGTGATTGACTGTACCTCACCAAGATATCTCGACATAACCTTGATTGTACCATTACGGCAACTGGCTTGATAACTCGTTTTATCTAGTTAGAGTGATCTGGAGATACTACGAGACCAATAAATCTTTTCACTTTACCGCTTTGAGTAAGTACCTATGCTTACAATATAAATTATGGAATTTTAGAAATTAAACTACTTATTACGCGTAGTAGTGGCACCAAATATGCAAAATATCTATCTTAGTTTTAACCGCCGCGTCTTCTAAACCTGTAGTTTTTATTAACTATAATAAGACGGTGAGACCAGTTTCAAGTACCTATGCTAAAAAGCAGACTGAACAATAAATTCAGAAATTGTGCAGCAGTATTTAAGTGTACAAATAGCTAAAAAAATGTTTAATTCTGTTACCGTTGGAAAACATAGTGACTTAAAAATAAAATAATAATTTGTAGGTCAAGCGTAAACTCTGCAATACAAGATGTGTCTTTTGCGGTATGTCAAACTAGTTAGTACGATCCAGTAGGTAAATACCTTACTTACCTGCCTGCCCGCTGACCTACCAATTAGGTATCTACAGGTAGTCAGCCGGTCAGTCTAATCCAACTCAATGTCACAGTGCGAAAATTGCTCTACCTAATCTTTTTAAACAAGTATTTTCTACATCTACTACAGCCAATAAGATTTTTTACATAAAAAAGTCAATCCCGAAATGATTTCAATGTATTTTAATTTTCTTACTCAGAAATATTCCATCAAGAAGAAAATTAGTACCTGAAACAAAATAAATAACAGTTTTAGATAGGTAAGCTCATCCCTCATATAAACCAGCGTAACAATATGAATAGACCGATTGTATAATACCAGCATGCACACGTAAATTATCATAACACCCGCGGAATATTTAGGTCAGACGCATTACGCGCGTTTAAGGAAAACGAAACTTTAGAGAAGAGTAACACGCATAGAGGGTCTTAATTTTCCTGATATAAAATTTATGATTATTCACCTTATCCATCAAAAAAAAACTTGATTTGACAAATCTTATGACCTCAGATGTGTCAAAGCTGGCTTTCTAAGTGCGTATTACCAATTTGGTGACAAATTATTTGATGTGACACGAACCTTATCTATTACTATTTTGCGCTATTTGACAGGCAGCTAAACGGCAAATAAGTTGTATGAAACCGCATGTAATATACGACACGTATGATATATTTAACTGCTGAATCATACAATTTATTTTATTATTAACACAGGGCGTCAAAGTATCGCAACATCTTGCGACAGATTTGAAGATCACTGATCTTTCAAATTGTTTGTGTTTCTTTCCATTTCATCGTCCAAGTTTGGTCTTTTAGGTAAATAACAATTGATTTATACAGCCATGAAAAATCTTGCCCAGACACAGAATAAATCGTCTGTCACAGAAGTATGAGGCCGATGATTATAAAAGACTCGGTATAAACAATTTTCTGCGCATCATGTGCTCGCAAATACGTCGATCACGATAGTATGCGCGATGAAACGCAGCTTTAAATCATTTGAGTGGAAACGCAGCGCGAAGCTATTAATCATCTCATGATCCGCATTTAATAGCAAAGAAAATGGAATTGGACGAGTTCTAATTGTTTTCGTTTGGTCAATTATTATCATAATAACATAAGCTCTACCACCCAAAACCATTTCTACTTGGCATGAAGGAGGAATATTGGAGAGGGGGTAACATGGATCTACTTCTGTGTCTTGTGATCATACTTCATATACTAGCGATTGACCTCAGGCAACGGCATCACAGGCTCGCCTTTGGTGGAGATCAGTCTGACTAGATAGGTTTGTGATAACCTTCCGCAGTGGTCCGTTGGCGGAAACCATCCATATAATATCACCTCATGCTGCAACTATGTGTAGACGTCTAATGCCCAGCTGATGCGTTTTCTATGGTGGGAATGCGACATCAAAAAGCCTCTGGGCAAGCTCCTTTCATTATTTGCTGCAGCCTCAGCGTTCTGCATTGATCCTTCTGTTAACGCACCTCTATTTCATTAACTCTAGGTACTAGGCATTATGATTTCATACCTGTGTACCTACTCTTCAATAGATAACAACCGGCGTAACCTCGATTAACTATTGACAGACGATTCACATATAAAAACCGAACATCTGTTCCGTTATGCAACCTACATGTTTTAAGATTGTTTATTAGATAACATTACGATAGCGCGTGTCAAAAATGTTAGCGATGATCATTGGTATTATATTGAGAGAACGATTCTACTGATATTCTAATTGTGTTATTGATAAAAGCAGTTTTTGGATTACCTACATTGAATATCATAGACGTTCCGTATTTATGATAGCAGATCGCGTCATTTTGGACGCTTTTTAAGTATATTTTGAATGATCTTTTCTGGTCTAGATTTACATTAAAATACTATTTTATAAACGAACAGCTTTTTTTCTTAAACGTGATTTTAAATAGACTTTTTTTCGAATGACTAAAAGGAATTGAAAACCGGAAATTCAAACATTTATATCATTTTAGTAGAATACGGATCTGACTTAGTTTAAAACGATACCCATTGGTATTAACCATGAGAAATTTGTTATAGATGATTTATAGTAGTTTTAATTGAGAAAGGTAATTTATTAGTAAAGAATTTTGATTGGAAACGACCAACAGAAGTCTCTTCGATTGCTTTTGGTATTAATCAGACTTTAATTAATATGAGAATCATAAATTGAGATTATGACTTCCTGAACCAGTATAGGTTGGTCCCTTTAAGGGTGCTATTAAGAAGCTATTTGACGATTTTTTGCATTTAAACAACAATAATAATAATAATCATCTTCTATAGTATAGAGTTTCAGAGTCAATATATTTACAGTCCTAACATAAAAACATAAAACTAAATTATCATGAACATTGCGCCGGACAAGATATTTATGTCTTCCAAAATCTTCCAAAATCCTGAAACCTAGTCACATCACTCAATTTTATACCTATCAATTAAGTAAGACGAAAGGAGACTAGTCAAAATCGCGTGCATAGCGCGTGTTTAAAAAAATATGAGATCTTTGCAAGTCGGCTTATCTTTAACCACTTTCAATTCAATCTTCAATAAGAATATCTTTCATGCAATGTAGCTTGCATCATTAATTGCCTATCTACAAAGAAACTGGCCCTACGGGAAGCTTAATTTCCTTAGAAATTGTCTAATACACATCTGAACTAGTTTCGCTTCGGTCTAGGGAAAATGCGTCCGTGCGCAAAAACACTGCTTCTTCAGTGTGACATAATAGTTGCAATTTTACGCTCGAGCATTCGCTTGATGTAATGGTTAGGTCTGAATTACTGTTACAGTTTAAATGAGAAAATAGTGTCAGATAGTCAGAATCTGCCAAAAAACTGTTAGAGTGGTCAATGAATGATTCTTGCTGGAAAATTCGGACCACAAATTTTACGATTAAACTTTGTTTAGGCTTTAAGGGAGAAACATACTAAAATACCCCACCGTCTCCGAGGCTGGGTGCTTTGGGGGAAGCACAAAGAATTGGTTATCTGTTCTAAGTTAGTGGTACGGATTTTCGTGTGACCAGTCAATTTATAAATTTGGTATTTTTTTCTTAGCCCAGTAGATACAGTGTACTTATAAGCTCTGAATGCCACCGTTTTAGCACCTGCCATGTCCAAGAGTGTGCATGTCAGTTCAATCGGACGCAATCGCGGATTGTATCAGATTAGACAGCTTGGGTACTTCACTTTGGTGTCAGTATTTGAAGAATCTGAAATTATGGACGGAATTAGTTAAACTTACGCAAGTGTGTTTCAAAATGTTATATAATATCTTTATGAATTTTACTATCATTTCTTTTCGGTTTTATTTCTAATATAAAGTACCTTTCGGAAGTAGGTCTTTTATAGCTTCACCCATAGCAGTTTATGCGCTTGTAAAACACAATTTCGTGCTAAAACACCGTGTCGCTAATTAGACTTGATTTAATGTGGTTTTGTAAACGAAAATGTTATTACGACACAGATTAAGTAAGGGATAGTGATAGCAATCTTATCCTACTATTACGGTTAACTCTAAACGACCATAGTAGGTTTATGAGACGTGAAACTGGAGTATTTTAATAAGGCGTTAGATAACACTGAAGTACGATTTCCGTTTGAAGGTTTAGGTAAGTACTTAGTAGTGGGCAAACTAAGAAATTTTATAGTAGGGCTTGCATTTTGGTACATCAATCTTAACATTGCAAGAAGAACAGTCTTACAGGTACATGAGCCAAATGTCTTAAATTGTAGTTACACATTCTTTGTAGGTCCTTTTTTGCAAAGTGTGAATACTTTATAGAAATTTCGCTGCTGGACCGATAAAAAATCAAAATAAGGAAGGTATTCTCGTTGTATTTTAGCAAAAATAAATATCTTCCAATTTGTCTAAATCAGTTTAAAGATAATGTGAAAAAGTTTATTCCCGGATAAACAATTTAATAATGATAAATATATCGAAATGTTGTGTGACGATCACTGGACTTGACAAACTTGCAAAAAGACTACTGTTCAGTTAGGCACAAAAATAATTTATTGATGTGGGCTAGACGCCAACCCACACTCAACTCACAAACTTACCCATATCGATCAGTAACAATAATCTAATCGGTCTTATATCACGAATGTGGGCTGAAAGTATTATTAAATTAACCTTGATATACATAAATACAGTCATACCTAGACGAAGCGATCGTAATACTTTTGGATATTTGACCTACCTACTTCCTTTATTAAACGTTGATACTTCAAACAGTTTCCGCGTCTTCCATTAATCGTAATATGAATAAATTACTTCATAAGACGCGAACTTCACAGACAAGACGTGAGACATGAGACGGAAACGTAAAGTGTGCGATATCGCGACGCTTGAAACCGTTTCCATATAAAGTGTAAGAATTAAAGCTGCACACGTGAAACGCGCGTTCCTTCGATAACGATCGCTTGTCTGATAGATGCCATCTTGCGCGTTTTGTCGCACGTCTATTCTGTAGAGCTTGCCCCCTAGACGAAGCGATCGTCATACTTTTGGGTATTTACGAAATAATGTTGATACTTCGAACTGTTTCCGCGTCATCCATTAATCCTTTCGTATACAGAATAAATTACTTCTAAAGCCTTGTAATCCGTGCTATAATTTAAATTATTCTGCATACAAGTAGTGCTTTATAAGTGCAATTCTCTCAAGGAAGTAATTCCTTTAGATAGCCTAAGCCGAAACATTACGTGAGTCCACAGGAGCCTAGATTTGAAATCCAAGCCGCCATCAGCTATTAAGGCCCACAGTACTGTTATGATGAAGAGATATAGGGCAAGTCGGTGAGCGCAGTGTGGGACTGTTATGATGGTGAGATATAGGCCGAGTGCAACTTATCATGATCCTTTGCTTTATGCAGTCGGTAGCATGATGATACAGGATGTAAATTCCTCGATATTTCACAGTCACGAGTAGACTGAGGCTGAGGTAACCAAAAATCTAACCACGATAATTTAATCCCGTTTTAAACATTTTAGTCCCATACCATAAAACTGATCAAGTTTCCCTACTAATCTAGTACTAACATAAGTCTAAATATTTCAACCTGTCCTCCTTTGGGAAAGTTGTTCAGTTTCATGGACTGTTTCACCCTTTAACAATATTTCCAGTTGTTTTTTTTACACTCTATATTGCACTGGAGTTTGCAAGAGCCATATTTTACGAAAGATTTTTGCTTTTACGAAAATAAGTAGTGTTCAAATACCTAGTCCCTTACGCATTTATCAAACAAAATGACTCAAACATAATATATATAAATGAATCTTGGCTTAGCTATGTGCATAAAAGCCCACAGTATTTCATAATTGTTGGTATAAAAATACTAGATATTTTGACTCTACAGTTCATTCGATCCTTATCACTTTATTGCGTTGTAAAACAAGATGTACGCTAATTGTTATTAAACCCGACTTAGGTGTTGTTCTTACACAGAGAGAACAGGGTAATACATTCTCAAAGGTGTCATGATCCGGGGGCCATTATAAACCAGCTAGTTAAGATAGTTCTCATAAGCACCGCATAAAATTGCGGCATTTGACTGCCAGCAACGTGCCTGTGACTGTGACACAAATTAGGGAAACTGCGCGCGGGGCACCTTTGCAAATGGCCCACTCAGTACTAGCAACGATTTTAACTAACTAACTAAGAAGATGGTTACCAGGACCGTCATATTTCTTGTAGGTAGGTATTGCCCTGATATATATGACATTCTTGTATCAAATTTTGCTGTTTTGATATATTTATATTTGTGATTTTTGGTAATAACCCTGGCTTATGTAACAAGTGACTATAATGAAAATCCTAAATAGGGTCGAGTGATCCTTCTGTAAACTCTGTAGTTGTGGCTGTGATGTGGCGTTTTCCTTTACATAAGGTGTTAAAAAAATATTTTTTTTTAAACTTAATATAATTTATACAATGGTATGGTTGGTTAGGTACCTATTATATTTTCACCAATGCGATTTCCAACGATTTCTCTAGTCAATAAAGCCGGATCGGTAAAATGCCGCAAATACATGGGATGTGTGTGCAAACCACCATACCTAGGAGCCAGTTGGTACTGCCAGGAATACTGTTACACGATGGAGCGATATAAACTGACTGTGCACGCGTCAGGGTTAGTAGGGTTAGATTTGTTTAGTTCTGTAAAATACAAGTGATCTGAGTGATGCAGTATATAGCATCACCCTATTTGACCCTGGTTTTTTAAAAAAATTAATGGGCTCTAATAAGAACCATGTCCGGAATTTAATTTTATGGACCGCGATGATGTGCTTTCTTTAGAATTGAAAATACTTTTTAAGGTTTTAGGTAAGGTAGGTTGCATTAGTACTAGAAATTAAACTTACTATTAGCAGAAATATTTTCGCAATAAATTATAGTATAATCAAAGTCAAAGTCAAAATCTTTACTTCTTATAAGGAATTTACAAGATTATCTTTAAGAATGGCAAAATCTAATTCAATATAAAGTACCTAGACTAGTGTTTCTTTCTCCAAGCAATCTACTAATAAACATGGATAATTCATTGTAAAAAAGAGAAAATCGTAATGCACAATTTTCTGTTTTTATAACAATTTTGAGTTCCTAGTATAAACGCGGCTCGGGCGAGATTCCTGCGTAATGGCTTTATAAATCCACGTCAATAGAAAGGTTTTCCAGATATTATGTAAAACTCATTGGCACTTCCTGTTATTTGTCTTACATCTTGGACCCATAGTCCGCTAACTCTCTGGGTGTGTTTTACGGCGTCCAGTTAAAGCTATTAACTGGATCAGTTACAAGCACTAGAACTATGGTTAGTTACGTACTAAGTTACGTAAGACATCGATTTAGTGACCACTAGTTACTGGTTGCAAGAACACTATTGTTTCTAAAGTGTTTTTACTAAGAACATTTACTTGTATGTACCTAAATACACCTGAGCGAAATGATGGCTTTTACATCTACACAAGAACTGATATCCTTAACTTTTACAGGTTAAGCCATATGCACTCGTTTTGGCAACATTTTATCTTCATGAAACTGTTTTTGTTTGGGAGAACATTGATAAGGAAATGTGCCAGATCAAATCAAGAGCAATCTGTATTAAACCTTACATGCATTCCCAGACACCGCGAGCGATTATTTATTTCATTAATGTTTCATAACACTGTGGCTGCGTGTGGGCACAAAACCATAACTCGGACACATGCTTTACTTCTGTATTGCTATACATTGCTGTTTTAGGACTCGTAAAACAGCAATGTCCTCTAGAAGGAGTGATGAACGGAGAAGGAAAAAGGGTAGCTACCCGCCTGATCGGGTGTTGTGAGGACCTACTGGTCCGTCCAGACATATTTGTAAGTTGTACCTACATCAGATCCGCTCGATTCACTTCGATACCGCGTTTCACGACTGTATGGAAGTATGTGGAGCGTATGCAAATATGAAACACCTACTATGAACAAAACCATCAGTGAATGTCTAATAAGTAGAAGCCTACGTGCGTATGCGCACATTTGCGTACACGGCGCGGCTTGATGAACAAATTACCGGTGATTGGTGGACTACCTGAAATTACTTGAGACAGCGTAATTTACTTCGGTGTTGTGCGTCCATAAATAGATAACTTATTTAGTACCTACCTATTAACTACAAGCACCTAAAGTTAATTTCGTTACCCATAAAATATTTGTTAAGAAATACCAGTCTAAGTTGAAATAAAATGGGTATTCCGGTATACCAAACACGGGAAGTATATTAAATTTTTAGTAATCATAATGAATAAGTTGATTTGGTCTTATAGTAGGTACTAAACTGCATTTATGAACTTAGTTAATACAATTACTGATTAAAAGCAAAACTCGTTATCTTTGCGTAATATAAATATTTCGATTTTAGTAGATACTAAGTATGTAGATAGACTGCTGCTACTGCTGTAATACATTTTCTTCGTGATAAATTCTAGACCAAGCATTATAGAAGTAACAGGCTAACCACGAACTCCAAATAATAGCAACAGCAGGTTAGAGGGCAGCCGGGCAAACGTGACTATAATAAATAGGTATAAAATAAAGTATGTGTAGTGTTAGATAGCCTGTGTAGTGTAAGATAGCCTTACTAAGTCAAAGAAGCCTTAGGGTAAGCGCACACCTGACGACTGGAGGCGCGCGGCGTTTTCAGTAGACAAGTGAAAACTAAACGTAAGTACCTGTCGTAACTTCAAATAACTTATTTTTGTCTCACGCAGATATGTTTGTTTATAACAGTCAGAGTATACAGCTCTCAGAATGTGCAAGACAGTTTTCCGAATACTGGTACTCTGGGGAATTAATAAAAAAATATAATTATCAGAAAAGGTATTTTTTTTTACTTGCTAGTATGAATTTTCTTCGTCGTTTCGAGACATATGTTTCTAAGACTAGGAAAAAGTTCTTCAGTTTAGTAGACTATCTACATGCACCCTATAAGGAGAGCTGTCCCTCCATTTTATCCCGTATTTTATTTTCTACTTTACTGTTGAAAATTGCATGCGCCAAATGCTGCTAGGTGTGCGCTCTCTCTTACAGTACAACATAGTAGCCGTGTAGGAAATAGTTTACCACATTGCCCCAGATATGTTATGTAACCTCGGACAATAGAGTTAAGTGAAATATAGACTTCATCAGAAATATTTCACTAAGACAAGTTTAATTTCAGAAGTGTGATGAAAGATTTGTTAAAATATTGCAAAGTATCAATTTCGTGCGGTGCTAATAAAGTAAATTTATTAAGTTATATTTCAACCTATTCCTAATACAGAGACTTATGTTACTTGTAATTAACTCAACAAATAGTTTTTTACCATATCGTTATTCCAAATGTGCCAAGTTGAATGAACACCTATTTATCAACATTCCATCTTAACCATTAGAACTTGCCTAATTCTAGCCAAGACTTGTTTTTAGCATATTCTTGAAGGTCGCTTGCCTAATGACTAAGTAAGTTTAAGTTAGTTAATTACCTACGGATTTAAATTACTTTACTTGCATTAAAGTAAAATATTTGAGTCATATATCTTTGAATAAGTTATTAAGCGATAACATTTGAAGCTTTTCTGATTCAAAGTTAGAAACGTAAAAATGTTGGAGCTTCTTTAACCGGTCGTGTGTGATGACAGATAAAACATCAGTGTTATTCACACAGGTGTTAACCATACATTATAGCTAATGTTTAGGGGTCACTTATGAGACGCTCCACACAGGAAGAGTTAAATAGTGACGATATAAAATTTAAAGTAGACAAATATGTTAAATACAGATTATATTTGAGCAATTTACAAATTATCTAGTTAATTAAGAACAAGTAGTAAGTAATGAAGCTAAGTAGTAAAAAAACTTCTTGCGCATGTTCTCTAGGTAGATTAAATAGGTATATTTGTCAGTGTAATTTCTTTAGATCTCGTAATGATAAATCCATCAACCGTACGTTAACCAACAGCCCCATTGAATCGACATACCCGAAAGGTTTACTCTACCGAGTAAGTATAATATTATTTCAAACTTCAACTGTGTTTATTTATTACGCTCAACAGCTTGCGCAAAAGCAGGTTATGCACTAAAGCAATCGCCATAGACAAACAACCATTAGCTTTCTTCCGTTTTGTTTCTGGTTTTATAAAATACATATTTTTTAGAAAATAACGGATCTCATTTCATAACACGTACCTACAGAAATCAGGGAATTAGGCACTAGATCAACCGCGTTTTGATTGAACCTGCGGCTTTCGGCATCTGTACTGGCGACGCCTCTACCGACTACCGCACTTCAATCGCAGCCTGCGAATTAAGCAAGTGTATCTTGGCCACTAAAGCGTGGCTGGGCTCCATCTGTCGCGATATTTCCGCAACAATGCTATCTGATCCCTATTGAATCTAACCGCCAGCACGTAAAATTCACTCGATAAAAGAAAATACATCAGAAATAATATCGAGAAATGCAGATTGAGGTATTTCAAATATATATAACATTCTTTAACTAAGCACTAAGATACTGATTTTGACAGTGCTATATTATAAAGGCCTCTAAGATATTCTCTGTCTATGTTATCGGTGCTCTACATCTGTCGCATTTGCGGGTAGGCGGTATTAGGACACTCGGTTAGTCAAGCCTACCTGCACTTAAGGCGAAATCAGTCCCAAAAAGTAAGTCCCTTTCCTTTTCGCTGCGTTAGAGAGAAACAGACGATGACGCTTGAATCGAGAAATCTGATCATTTTTTGTAATATAAAATGATACATAGAGATATTTGAAAATGTAAGCCCATTAATGATAAATTCAAAAAGGAAGAAGAGGACACAAAATAGAATAAAAAATATTGAATAACAATGAAATCGTTCAGGTTTTTAGTCAAAAACACGAAAAATTCGAGCTTACTATGCGATTTTTTTCTATAGAGGCAACTTTATCAAATCGTGTTTTAGTTTATATAGTTTTGTAGAATATATCTTGAAATAAGTAGTCATAAAAATACTTATTATTTTATGGAAATTTTAAGAAATGGCATCGAAAATTCCGAACGCTTTCGCGGACTTTTCTGAGCTGATTTCGCCTTAACCGACTGTTACGGGGTGGTGAAAGGGTAAATGCTGAATTAGAGTCGTGGCCGGTTCTGGCGCGTAATGTGCGTTTCAGGAGGCATGCACGACGCGGAACTGAATTAAATGGAATTAGATTAGAGCTGCTTGAACTAAGTTAATTTATCGTTATTGAATAGTGAAAGACGATAATAATAGTTAAACGAAACGTTACCGACGCAGGAAGAAAGGGGCTACAGCTAGACAGAGAGATAAGTTTGAACCACTCATTCCGTAGAACGCGTAAAAAACCGCTCCGACTTTCCAGAGCACTAAAAATACTTAAATAAAATAGCTATGTTCGAAATCCGATCAAGCCGATAAAAGAATCTTAATTATTTATAAACTTACCTACTACTTAAAGAATGATAATTTTTTTATCTTTATTATTTAAATCAAACTTATAGCTCATTGGGTCAATGTGTCATACCTATCAAGTATTCGATTAGTCATAGAAGACCACATTGTCACAGTTACACACATTGTTATAGTTACCGAATCAAATTACACAACACAGGATCCAAAATACAACATCGATGCTCGAATTTATAACAGTCTGTTCGTCCTTCCGTCAGAGTCCGCTTTCTATACGTGAGCGAAATATAAAATTGACTCACAAATGTTGAAATGTATTGTCACCGGGTTATTTTATGACCTTCCGTAATCTTTGTGTTTAGAGGATAAATCATATTCAAAACTGGATAAGTTCTTTATTCCTTATCTGCGATTGAAATGATAAAATAATTGTGACATCAATGTTTTTGGACCTGCGTAGTAAAATACAAATCGTAATATCTGACGAGTAAACTCTTCACAATATGTGATGCCTAAAAAGTTAGTCAGATTTACAGGTACACATTTAAGAGGTATACTATAAAATCATGCCTTTAAATTACCATTAAGGTATAAAAATATACAAAAAATATTTTTAAAATATAATATAAGTAATAAAAATATATTCTCTATTTTATTAATCTGAATTAACATAATAGGTTATTTCACCTAGGTTATAATGACGCACTTTAATGGATGGTCCTAGTAAAAAGCATACAATATCTGTCTTTTCAAAATGCACGATATTTCCCACATTCAACTAAAAGAGTGTATGAGGGTTAATATCTTTAACCACACCCCATACAGTCGAAAGCACAAGTGTGTCAATGTTTCAATGTTTAATTGCACAGTAGATTATTGCCTCGTAATTAACAATTTCGTAAACCATGTGGTTGTCTTAACTGGACCAACGTTACCTAGGGCCACAAAACATCTGGTGCGGCAAATTTATGCGATTAGCTTGCGCTAAGTAATTAAAAACGAATTAATACTGTTTAGCAGATTAACTTTACGACTTGGAACAGCATCACTCTAATTAATGGATGTTGTAAAAGGCACCTCAGGGATAAAGCCAACGAATGGGCAGCCGCATTCATGAAAAGGCTTACCTCATTTAAGTAGAGCATTTCCTACTTTCATACAAATAAAGATACTTAAAATAATATACATTACATACCTTTACGATCTCTTTATATCGCTATGTTATAACGTACACGTGCAATCATCTCATCTATCACAATAATAAACCTAATTGTTCATCGGTAAATCGAATCGTTTCTTTCCCGGTCTAGTATTTTTTAATAAAATATGAGATTAATTGGCGGTGAAAAACCGAAAAAATTCACACCTGCATACACCCTTATATCCTTTGCGGGATATGCTATACGCCATGAAGAGCGTAGACGAAAGTATAAAGGCTTATTTCAGAAAATTGTATATCACTATGTCACAAGCGGTGATTAAGCTATAGTAGGAGGTGAGCCTAGGCTCCCTCCCTAAAGTCCTTTCTTCGCCTCTTACGCCACTTTCAGGGAAGAAATAGGGTGATGGTATTCTAGGCGGCCGACATCACATGGCAGACAGTCGTCTTGCAAATGAACAGTATCGTTCCTATAGCATTATTCAATAGTATCGTTGAGTTTCCGCTCTAGTTATTTGTATTGGCATTCGCCGTCGGTAGCCGTATTGGTAAAGTATGGGAATTAATCGGTAGTGAAAGTTGCACGTGACTGTACGCGCGAGGAATGTTGATAGGATGCGCTTGCGCGTTTATTGTTGCTACAATTTGCTTTTGTATTTACTGCCTATTTGATTCGTTGTTTTTTTAACGATTATTGTATTGACTAGATTATTTTTAACAATCTTGTTTACCTACATAGTTCCGAATGACTTAAAAAATACAAGTTCACGTTGTGGGCACTGTTAGAACTAGGTACGATGTATTTCTTTAAATTTATTTATTATTTAAAGTAAGTACTATTGGTTGTTTCGTGTTTTTCTATACAATAAGCCAGATTAAATTCTAGACGTACAACCTCGTACAACGTACTCGAAATTGCACATAGGTATCGTTTTAATTTCAAAGTTATGTCATAGTGGTAGGTACCAATAGTTAGTTGTAATGTTTGTTGTTCTTCTTATGCAACTAACTGTCACCCTTGCATTTGTATTTATACCAGCATAATAGTATCGACTGCCTACCAAAACCTCTAACATAATACTTACAAAGATAAAACAACGAATTCGTCAAAATTAATAATGTAGAGTCTATCGCACCAAAGGGCTATTCTTATTTTGAAGAAACTCACCAAAAACACCTGAGTATCTTTAATGTTAAATTTCGTGCAAGTGTGCTCTTGGTAGATTTGTAGACATACCTGAAACAAATCAATATTTCTCGTTAATTGACAACATCAATCAAGCAAGGATAGCCCAAGCGAATAAGAAATCGAAAATGAAATAACTAAGAATCAGTTGGAAATAATTTATACGAGATTTAGACATTGATAATTTGGCGACAAAGACAAAACAAGACAAGACAAGACAAAGACAAATAAAGTTTATCGATTGCCCCGCTTGGGTACAAGAAGCTTATCGTAGAGGACGAAACTCATACAGAGTTGTCGTAAGACACTCATGAGACCGATGCCTCGCAGATTCGCACCAGTAGTCCGTATGGACGCAGTTTCAAAAAAGGTATAATTTTCGAAAAATCGCTTCTTCATCCCTTTTTTGCGTGTTGTTGTAATTTAGCAACGACATATGTTGAAAGGCCAAGGAATCTCGGTCAACCAGGTACTTTCTTATTATCTAACGAAAAAATCTTAATGCATTCAAGGATGCTTTCTTCACCAAAACAATGTTGCTATGCACGAGACCTGCCACTGACCAGTACTACTTTCGCTAACGGTCATTGCCACGATGGAATCTCGTCTCTCCGAAGCTAGCCGCTAGAAATTCTTCAAGTCTAGAATGTCTAGATTATCTACACACCTGTTACACACACAACAGTTGGTTTGCACATGAATGACGTGAGTTGTGGTTTATTCTAGGCGCAAGCCAATTCGAGTCCAAGGCTCAAATTGCAGCTAGAAAGTTGGGCGTCCTGAATAAAGTCAAGCGGTACTTCACGCCTGAACAGCTTCTAACTCTTTATAAAGCTCAAGTCCGATCTTGCATGGAGTACTGCTGTCACCTTTGGGATGGCTCGGCTAAATACCAACTTGCTGCACCGGATTCGGTGGAACGCAGAGCCAAGAGATTAATAGGCGATAAAAAACTGGTGGCGACCAAGCTTCACAGCCTGGCTCACCAGATTACAGATTGTACTTCGGAGAGTGTGCGCGTGAGCTGCATGAGCTCATACCACCGTCTCCTTTCTTCCATCGGACATCCAGACGCACGGCCGGCTACCATCCGTTCTTAGTTGATATACCCACATTACGCACTAAGCGCTTCAAATCGACGCTTGAAAGGCAAAATTATCTAAGCGACATCAGAGTAACTTTACAGGAGAGCAGTTTAAAGTTTGGATTTTCAGAAAAAAAATCGTATAAATTTTTGTGATAGTCCTAGAAGTCTAGTTTTTACATATTTGTTTTGTTATTTTTTTACCTAAATTTTAGTATACATATAAATAAAGAATAATGCTTAGTTTTAGAGTTAGTGTCGCTTAGTCAAAAATTACCTAAAAATAAATACAGGCAAATTTGACTAACCGACAAGCTGGGAATGACAAAGGTACGGTAAAATTTTAATAAACACCTTTTTTAAGAATTTACGACAGAGTAAAAGTTGCCTAACTAACATCAAAAATACTTCGAATTTGAGGCAAAACTACTTAGGTTACAATTTTATACTAAATTCTTCCCGGCAATTTGACTTAAATAACATTTGTTACAGAAAATTTACCTAATTATTTAATTCAAGTGTTATATCAATAACAATAAAAATCAACACTAAGGTACACAGAGGCCTATTTCAACTGGGATCATCATCACATTAGCCTATAGCAGTCCACTGCTGGATGTAGGCCTCCCCCAGGATACGCCACAAGGCACGATCATCCGTATTCGCCATCCATTTGCTACCAGCCGGTCTTTTTCATCGCCATCGGTCCATCTGGCCCGTGGGCGCCCAAAGCTATGCTTGCTGAGGCTTGGCCTACACTCGAAAACCCGATTACAACATCGTCTATCGTTTCTACGGAAAATGTGACCAACCTACTAGACATTTAGAAGATAATCTCTTTCCGGGTCTTATCCATTAGCGAGATCTCTAACATAGACCTTTTCGTTGGTCTCTGAGTGATACATCGGTGGGACAATTTATTTGTCAGATTTCACGCCTCTTCTCCGTTAGTCATCACCGTACATGATAAGACACTCCGATTGAACATCTTCGTCTAGAGGCATGGTGACAAAGGTGGCTCCAGAATAAGACGCAACTTCCAAAATGCTACCCAGCACAGCTTCACTTTTCTGGTGAATTCAGCCTCGAAATTGTATCTTCCTGACTGCAATGTTTGCCCAAGGTATTCATACTTCTGGACAACTTCAAGGTCTACCTTAGGACAGTTCTCAAAAAATTGGCCGCAAGCTTTCATTTTTGCGTGTTTTTAAAAAGTTCGTGTTTTCGCGAAAAAAAATATCTTGCTAGCTAGATTAATGGTTCTTTATTACATATTTAGTGGAGGGAAGCAATTTTTTTCATTACTTTAGGAAATATGGGCAATCTAATTTACGAGGGGGGCAGGTGAACGACAATGTCGCCAGGTTAAGGACAATAGGTGCAGGTTAACGACATTTTAGTACAAATTTCCTAAGTAACGTCAGCAGGTTAACGACTACGGGTACGGGCTGTAATTTCTCAGCAATAAAAACACGAAATACCTAATCATTTAGTAACTTAAATTCGTACAGCACACATATGAACATTTTTGCACTTCAACTAAATCAAACTTTTAATAAGTATAATAAAGTATCTCTATGAACAATTCAATGTTTTTTAGAAAAACCCTTCTTAAATTATTGTTTAATAAATTTAGGACTACTTTTATCAAATTAGTAAAATATTAAGCAATGAATTAGATCATTTATTTTTATATTATTATTTACACATTTGTATGATAATTGTCGCTAACCTGCTATTTGGTCGTTCACCTGCATTTTTGAGACAGGTGAACGACCGGCAGGTTAACGACTAAATAGCAGCTATTTTGTCATCACAGGAAAACCATTTTGTACAAGGATTGTTCACTTAGACACATTAAAGCAAACACTATTTTACACATTATAACTTGAAATGAGTGCAACGGGTAGCATAGTTTTTTACATAAAAGAGGCATAAAAACGACTACATACCCGTTACAAACTCCAGAATCCAATATATAGCTCGCCTTTTCTCCGGAAAATGAACAACTGACAAGGCCTTCTCTCAGCAGATGTTTGCTAGTGAATGGCTGGTTCGGATGTTGCAGAGTGAGATGGGAGAGGTGAAGTGCTACCCGCGGTACGATCGTGTTTTCACATTTGCAGATTAACGACATAAATGTTCGTACAAAACTTTAAATTGTATTTTATGTTATGAATAATGAATATTAGGTTATTATATTGTGTGATTCTTCTCCTATGGATATACGTAAATAGAAACGTTTGGTAGAATATTTTATTTTTGCGCATTAATATGTTTTTTTAATGCTTAAACTTAAGCACATCGTGAAAAGACACGCAGGTTAGCGACCAAATATACGTAAAAATCAGTTTAAAAGTATATAATATACCTCGAGCGATATTATATACACATGGCCTTTGTGCAAGAACTGTGTTTAAAAACGAATATGGCAAAAGTTATCAGCTGGGTGCATAAATATAAAAAATATCTGACGTAAACTGATGCACAGGTTGTGCGGCCAATTTTTTGAGAAATGCCCCTAAGGCCTACACCTACCACGGATATTGGCTCAGGAACGACTTCATGTTCATTCAAAATTATCTTGCTCATGAGCAAGGTCATCCTGAATTCAACATGCTTCGAGACCGTATATAAACAGGACAGCATTTTTAGCAGATTCTAAAGCAATTTGGCTTTTATGACTATGGCGTTGGCAAAGCGGAAATACATAAAATATTCGCCGTTGACTTTGATACCCAACCCATCATACGGTCAGGTTTTGAAGACATTCCATGGCATTACGGTGAAAAGTTTTAAGGATAATACGTCATCCTGTTTTACATCTCGGTGTAATAGTATGGACCTTGTTTTGTGGTTTTGTACTTGAACGGGGGTCTTCGCCAATAGGCTTCTCCGCACCTCCACATACAGCTATTTGACTAGGCACGGCTGCAAGGACACCAGAACAGCCCAGGTTTCTCTCGAGTCAAAAGCTTTCTCGTGGGCTACAAAAGCCATACGCAACGGTTGGTCTTCTGACTTCTGTATTTTAGGATGTGATCTATTTGTACTAAAGCCTTTACGATACCCTGCCCGTCCCAGTGGTTGTAAAGCGTCAAATCTTAGTCGTTTTATTACGATCTCGAGAAAAGTCTATAAGACGTAGCTCAGTAGTGTGATCATTATCATTATCAACCATTCAGGGTTTTCCCATTTGCTATTACGGAGATAAAATTGTCTTTTTAACTCATCAAATCCAGGTTTTCACTAGCCATTAGCCATTCCTACAAACACCTAGGAAATTTCGCCTGCCCAATCCGAAAGCCCATTACTATTTCTGAGCCACTGTCATAAGCTTTTTTTGAGAGTCGCTTTGAATGGTCTGGCATCAATATTTGACGGTTTCTAGCTACTGGAACAGACCGGGTCTTGTATAGGCACTGTGGACCACATTCATGCTGTACGGAGGGTTTTACAGAAATCAGAATAGTATGACTAACCGATTTGTGTGGCTTTTGTGGACTACAAGCAAGCCGTCGACTTCATCGAAACCTGGGCTGTTCTTGAGTTTTTGCAACGACGCCAAGTCGACTATTGATATCCCCACTCCACAGATACTGAGAAGCCTGTAATTAATAGCAACAATATGCGTTCCAGTATATAGCCATTCAAAGTAACTAAAAGTATAAGGCATTACTTTGCGGAAGTCCATCTTGTTGAAAGTGATAGAAATATGTTTTGCTTCTTCCGCACTTATAAGTGAACCACACTCGCGACCGCAACTTAATGCAAATGTACAAGCGACGCACCTCTCCAACACCACAACCACCGTTTTACACTCTACAGGTAAACTTCCACGGAGTATCCTCAGGAGATCATCGACAGTCACGTTCCGAGGACCGACTAATAAGTAACTGCCCCTGTCGATTAAGTTGCGGTCGTACGTTTAGTTCACTCAGCAGCATAACTTGCCATCATAAGCGCGGAAAAAGCTGAACATATTTCTATCCCTTTTTACAAGGGCCATTCAACTACTGCGAGGTGTAAAACAGGGTGACGTTATATCGCCCTATTATTTCTCCAATACGCTTGAAGATCTTAGCATGGAATGAACTGGACAATTTCGTCAACAGTGAATACCTCACAAACTCCGCTTTGCCACCTACATGGGCAAAATCATCAGAGAGGAACATAGAATCGCGGCAGCTCCTGTCAAAGGTGTTCAGTTTAAATACGGCCTCGAGGCGTGATGGACTTGGGATGAATTTGGAAAAGACCACGGTCCAGCTCAATAGCATATCTCCGTCGAAGGTGTAGTACCTAGACCTTGAAATTGTCCAAAAGTATGAATACCTTGGGCAAAAATTGTACTTAGAAAAGATAACATTGAGGCTGAAATCTTCAGAACAGTGCGGCTGGACTGGGTAGCATTTGGGAAGACGTATCTTGTTCTGGAGTCAGCCTCTCCGCAATAAGGTGTTTGATCAGTGCATCTTACCGCTCATGATGAATTATGGAGCAGAGACATGAAATCTGAGAGTAAAACTGGGACACTGGTTACATGTCATTCAGAGAGGTATGCTATGCTAGGGATCTCGCTAATATATCGAGGTTAATCCGGAACGATTATTCGAAGACCAAAGTAACGGACATATTGGAAATAGAAGTGTAGCAAGCTGAAGGGTCAGTGGTCTGGCCACATCTGTCGTAAAAGCGATTGACGACGGAGTAAGCGGGTTCTCGAGTGGATTCCGCGCCCAGAAAAAGCAATGACTTGAAGAGAGCAGCTGGTAGGGACTGGATGGTAAACACAAGGATTTTACCTTGTGGCGTACCCTGGTGAGGCCCATGTTTAGCAGTGGACTGTTATTATAATAATGCTAAGGCTAATGTGGTGATGACCACAGAAGTAGGTAACGAGCTAAGAAATTGAATGAAGCGAATGAACAAATTTTTTTTATAATCTGATTTATTTGTAAATTCTACTGAAAGTTATTGGAGTTGTTACATGAAAAGTGCATTCGTCATATTTGGCGACATCGTAATCGAAGCACGCGCGTGCATCCCAAGCGACACCCTGCCATGCACTGAACTATCTAAGTAACTTAAACTATAGATTCACTGTTTGCACAAGCGACTGTTTGTGTGTCATCCGTAGGAGTAACCAACATTTTTATGTAAACTACTTTAAATAAAAATATTCCAAGCGCCTATACGTGATGCTACCATAGGTTCTAATCGACATTGGATTATCGTATTTGGTCAAGTAAAAATTGTCTAAATAAGAAAAGAACCTTTGAAAACGGCGGGTAAAAATTGACTAAGCGACAATCAGATTTATTTTTAAGACAGGTAATATATACTGAACCAACTGAATAAAGAAAAATTACAACAGGCATTTTTAACTAAACGCCAAGCTCGCAGAAAAACGGGTATGCAAAAATTACTTAAGTGATGAAAAAACGAGATCTTTGTAAGGAAAAAAATAGCTATGCGCCTTACACTGTGTTGTCAGATTGAGGCAAAATTGACTAAGTGGAGAAAATACTGTACGAAGAGAACGGTAAAATTTGACCAAAGTCAAATTTAGCATTATTTAATTTCGATAACCACCAAATTTTCAAAAATCGTCGAAAATCGTGTCGGTTAGTCAACCGAAAAAAGTGAATTTTCGCGAATTTCAAAATGTCTAAGCGACAAAAAAGTCATCGTAGAGAGACGTGAGTAGGACCAAACGACGCAGAAAAATCAGGCGATTCCAACAATGTATATAACTCAATTTGGCCAAAAATGTCGCTTAGATAATTTTGCCTTTCAAGCGTCGAAATCATCTTTCATTATGCGCACGGCTAAAGAATGGAATTCCCTGCCTGCGTCTGTATTTCCGAGTGCATATAACCTGAATCTCTTTAAGTCTAGAGTGAATAGGCATCTTCTGGGCAAGCTCACTCCACCGTAGATCCCATCTCTGCTCTAGGGTAAGATTGGGGTCAAGAGTAAGCCCATCATAGATAAAAAAAAAAAAGTAAAGCAAACGTGAGACGTAAAATTACATCTGCCAAACAAGTGATCGTCGTCGGTGACGTGAGACGTGCGACATCGCGACGCTTAAAACCGTTTCCATATAAAACGTTTGAAACAGAAGAGATAAGCCTACACACGCGAGACGTGCATCGCACCGATAACGGCTAAGTATCACTTGTCTGATAGATGCCAAGTTGCGAGTTCTGTCGCGCGTCTATTCTGTGCAGCTTGCCCCTTAGTAGTTTAGAACCTATTCATACGAGTACAAAATGTTCAGTGTATACATATCTAAATTAAAAAGAATGTGTTATATCAATCCTTTACTTTTGGAGATAAATGTGACATCGCATGATTTGCAGCAACTCAAATGTGTTCTGTTTACAAGTGGACGCCTTTCGGCCAAAAACCTAGGATTTTGGCCAAAAAACCTGGATCAGCTTAGGATGATGGCTGAAGGACGTCTACGATTTTGCCATATGCCGGCATTCGGCCAAAATTGGCCGAAAACCTAATTCAGCCATCATACTGTGACATATACAAATTGTTTTTTTTTCAGTCTTGGTAAAACAACTGAACCAAAATAGGGGTGATGTTCTAATTGAGGCAATAAAGAGCTAAATGATACAAAAGATAAAGTAAAGCAACTGAACTATACAATTTTCACTCGCGAGCACAGTTATTAGGTTAATTTGCAGTGATACAATACCGCAAGTATCAAACCGCTGTACGTTTCAATTTACTTTATACAATAACCATTATTATCCACAATTGAGCCCCGAAAATTGAAACTTCAACAAGTATGTTGAAAAGTGAGTATATTTTTGCAAGCCAAAAACAATTATACGTGGTATAAGACTGTTATAAGACTGTTATTACAATAACAGTGGTGTAACATAGCCCTAGTTGCGTAAGGGTTTATGATAATGTTGTCGGCGTGACGGAGTGAGATAGCCTGCTTCCGTCTGCAGACCACAGTCCACGGGTACCTATGGTGCATACTCGAAGTGGTTATGGTAAGAAGTTATGTGAAATTGTACGAAGTTTAGCTAAGTTACAAATACGACGTGACGTGTAATGCCGGCTTGGAATAACATACTGATTTATCTCTGGGAATACCGTAAAGGTGAATGAAGGATAAATCCAGGACTTCCCTGAACAGATATTTCCTTATTGAATACTATTTGCACTGCGCTTGGCGGAAAAATGTTGCCATCAACCCCCAATAGATGAACTCAATGGTCATCCCACGTTGTCAGAAATAAATAATGATCATTCATTGTTGCTATGGAAAAAAAATGTTCTGTGGCTAAGCTCATATCATAAACGAACCGTCACAACAGCATAATTTTTAAATTTAGAACCCTTTCTTCACGACGTTGTTTCGCGCACGACTTGCGTGCGCGGGCGCCGCCTGTTTTCATAACCGCGCCACATGCGGCGCGCTCGGCGAAACTGGAGCACTTACACTTGCACTGCTCTCGATTCTCGCAAGCAATGGAACAGAGAAAACTGACTAGTCAAGGTTGGCAAGCTCTGCCTATAATCTGCTATGATTTTTGTTTTGATTTCGTTTTCAAAACTTGAACAACAGCTTTTATAATATTTAAATAAATAGTTTGGGTTGGTAGTACCTATTTCACTACTTCTCGGAGACGAGAAGAAAGTATGTTCTCAATTTATTTTAAGCGCATTATTTTGAGATTTACCTACAGCGTTTCTAACACTTTAGGTTTTGTTTTGCTGATTTTCCCCTTATTTCTTTGCTGTGCTTCTTCATTGTATGTTTGCAATTGTGACCAGCTCTCTTTGATATTGGCCACATATCAGCCATTCTCTGCAACACAGTTGGTATTAAAGTGACTTGATATATTCAGCCTTGGGAGAACATATAGTTTCAACTTGGCTTCGACGTATGAGCAAACGAATGCCACTAAAAGTTTCACTTTCATTGAAACTACTTAGTTATTCCTCTGTAGATCATTTTAGCTAACTAGTTTTTCCTGTGACGGCTTAATTAAGGGAACTGGAAGCGGTAATAGCTAGCTTCACAACCTGCTTGAATAACTCTGAGGTGTTTGTACAAAGTGTAAAAATAATCAGGTTTTATCTTGAATATTATGACCAAAATATCAGTAAACTATTAGCTCTCCAGATGAAAAGAGTACGTACGAGTAGTTACATAAAATATGACCGTAGAAGTAAATAAACGGAGAAATATAAACATTTTGGCTAGGACGTACGATCATAAAACAAATCGATAAAATTAACCTCAAATTGAACGATCAATAAATCCATAACCACCATATTTATCGCCTATCACACCATCACACTGCTCAAGACAATAAAAATTGCGAAATATTAATCCATAACATAAACTCGAATATGCAAATTAATTGCTATACAGTTACTAAACCTTTCGCGGTTGATTGCACCGGACACACTCAATGTCGTAAGAAAGAATGCGAAATTGGAGGTATAAGGCGTCAACCAGACTCTTGGGGAGGAAGTTGCACCACTGTTATGATAGTAGCTGGTTGACATCTACAATGATACGTATTACTTACTTACTGCAAGTTTCAAAATAATAGTAAGTTATCTAGTTATCTATCAGAAATTGTACACCTTACATCAAGTATCTAAGCAGAAGTAAGTAGTACAAAATGGGCTTCCAAAATATGAAAATGTTAGATTTACTTGAGAAGCCCCACTTTAAGCAGTGAACTGTTGATGATTCTACAATACAAATGTTTCCTCACAATCAAAACAAAGTTTTGGTGAGCAAGTAATTAACCTTTTCCCACGATTCGTCGACATCATCCATTACGTTCACATCTTGTGTAATTCGCTCATAATACCATGTTTTGGATAGACAAAGAAAATATCCAAACTAACAATGCAATTTACTCATTAAAAAACATTCGTGGTATCAAAAACTGTGAAAAATACGCAATGTGATTTTCCATCGCATAAAAATTAATTATGTTTTCAATTATGAGAGATTATTCGATTTTATGCTATCAGTTTCTTGCATACATTTAGCAAGGACGGTAAAACGGGACGGAAAATCTGCGTTGCTCGAAGCTTGCATACTGTAAACGTGAGAATCTCAGTGAAAATAGTTTAAAAAATTGCGAGAAATTTTAATAATCTTCTACATATACCTAGAATATTTTTTGGTGAATAGATACTCTATGACTTGACCTTATTGTGTGATCTGTCATGGATCTGATGTGTCTCACTGACACTGGCAGAAATTGCCTTAGATGGGTAAAAGACACGTAAAAGATGCGTAAAAGAGAATAGTATTCATGCAATGAGATATGATATTAATAAATAAAAAGTAAATACTCTTTTTTTGACGCCAATTTGACAAGAATTTGACGCGAATTGGTTTTTTCGTTGCGGAATATTTCAGGAGCAAATAAATAAAATGCAAGAAATACTACACCTTATCAGAAGAATACTTGAGATCATGGCGATGGTTATGCCAATAGCAGCATTTATCTTCTTCCGCCATAAATTTCTTGACCTCATCCGTAGCAGGACCATGTGGGCGCTTCTAACTGTTGGCTGGTGTTTTTGGGCCATCTCTGGCGGAGTGTGGAACTGGATCTTAGGCCCGAAACTATTTCAGAAGACCAAAGAAGGATTCAGGATAATTGTACTCCACGAGGATTACCAGACTTTGTCTGAAATGTTTTTTATTGCAGCTTTGAGTATCCTTTTTAGAAAATAGAATTTACATTTGCAAGCAGGTTTGTTAAAATCTGTGCCTACATTCAAGCCAAGCTTTTTTTTTTTGCTGGTTTTTTTTTCTCTATCAATATCTTTATCAGGCTCTTTTGCGTTTCTCTGTCTTTCTTTCGGGATATTAGTTAACTCCTCCTTAACAGATTTTGATACGGTTTTTTGTAATAGATAAAGTATGAGGAAGCTTTATATATGTATAGCACATGCCGGGAAAAAGTTTTTTTTCGTGGGAAAAAGAGTTGCAGCGGGTGATATAATTAAGTAGGAGTGTGAGAAGGATGTAAGTAGGTACCTACTTACCTACATCAACGTTCTTTTGCATTCTGTTTATACATACAGCGCAAAAAATTATGCACCCTTTGTTGAAACTTTTTCATTATGTGGTTCCTTCGATGAATTATAGGAATTTTTCATCTGAGTGTGGTTCCTTAACTCAATAATCAGATGCTGGCGTAACGTTGGGAATGATTATTCTCATAGAAACGGCAAAAGCGAGAAAGAATCGTACACTAAAGATCCCCCAATCTTTTTTCTTACGCTATGTCTATTGTATATTCTATGGCTATGTGAAACCAATCCTTGGTTTTGCCCTTATTTACGGTTGTTTTATTACCCTGAACTACTGCTACTTGATAAAATTGGTGGGCCAATAGGCGAGACTACAATTTTTCAAACAAAAACGATCCGTACTGTGTTAACCCGGCGCCATCCACGTTGGGTCAAATTGACCCGTCATTTTTTATTTTGCCGGTATTTTCAAGATAAGTTGTACCCAGCATGTTGATTCTTTTAGTAGCTGGAGATAAGACTTTGTTTTATTCATTAGGCAGTGCATCACAATCGTCGTGTGACATTTACGAGAGATAGACGCCTGCAAAGTTCAAAAAGGTATATTTGACCCAACGTGGCTTTCGATGTCATCATTTTATGCCATTATAGCGTGACAACTTTTTCAATTATTTGGTCGAAGAATCGCCACCCAAGCTTCCAGGTGCCCGCAAAAGGTGTCTAGAATGTCCAGCATAAAAAGACAGAAAGACCACCAATACCTGTCATGGATGTCAAAAGTTTATCTGCCCGCAACACATCATTCTGATGTACGCAACATATGCAAATTTGAGGACTAAAAATAATTAATGTTACAGAAGATTCTCTCATTATAAAATGTACTATTTACATTAAGATCTAAGAAAGCCTAGCCGTATTACCTAAAATAATTGTTAAAAAAACTATATTTTCATACTTTAAAGGGTCTAAAAGAGTTAACCTATTTTATTTGCTACAGTTTTTGAGTGATTTATAAAAACAGATAATAAAAGCTGTTACTTTTGTATTTCGATGATGTTTTTATTTTTCAGGCAAAATATATGAATAATAGCATTCATAAACAAAGGTTTTTATGAATATTTTCAACTCATTTCCAAAATAGACCATGATATAAATACGGGTTTTTTTGACCCAACGTGGATCTTAATGTAACATTTTGCCACCTGGACGACGCCGGGTTAAAAATAACCTTACGTTATCAGCACATGCATATTATTTTTATATAGAATTACTTAGGTACTTATTACAGTGTAATTTTTTGACACAGTATTATATATTATATAATTGTTATGAATTCAAGATAGTGGTTCCTTCTTAGAAGAATGATAAGTATTTCCCAATAGGGTTAGATGGGTTAGATGAAATCTAGCATTTGTCCGCAATCTCACCTGATGTTAAGTGACGATGCAGACGATGATGGAACATGCTCGCCCAGATAATGCCTATTCACTCTCGCCTTGAAAAGGCCCTGGTTATAACGTTCCGGAAACAGATCCGCAGGCAGGGAGTTCCACTCCTTAGCAGTTCGCATTAAAAATGTAGAAGCGAAGCGCTTTGTGCGAATTTGCGGGATGTCTACGATATAAGGGTGGAATCCCAACCGGCGTCTCGTGCACCGGAGATGGAATGGTGACGGAGGTATCAGGTCGTGGAGAGACTGTGCACACTCCCCGAAGTGTATCCTGTAGAATACCGACAAGCAAGCTACTTTGCGACGGTGTTCGAGGCTCTGTAACTTTGCGCCAATTAGTGCCCTATCAGCGATGAGTTTCTTGGCGCGCTTCTCAATCGAGTCCAGGGCTGCCAGCTGGTATTTGGCAGACCCGTCCCACGGGTGACAGCAATACTCCATGCAGGAACGGACTTGAGCTTGGTATAGTTGTAAAAGCTGTACTGGTGTGAAGTATCGCCTGACCTTCGAGAGAATTCCGAGTCTTTTTGCTGCAGTCGTGGCCAAAGACTCAATATAATGTCCAAAGTTCAGGTCAGATGAAGGTTCATGCCAAGAAGCTCAAGATGGTCGGAAATCGGTACGGATACACCTCGGAACGTCGGAGTCAGGTCGAAGGGACTCCGTTTTTTTCTATTGGAACAGCTGGAGAAGTTTGTTTTTTGGCATATTAGCAGTACTTCATTGTGATAAAATTTAGTTAGTTGGCAAGTTAAAACTGGCCCATTAGGCGAGATCACATTTTTTTCTAAGTTGTTGGTTTTTGTTTAACAAGAATTATTATTTTTACGTTGTCATCTTTGAGAATCTTGGGCCCATAATATTATTATTATCTCACTCACAAAAATGATCCGCACGATGTTAAAAATTGCCTCATCTTGGGCGCAATTTATTTTTACTTATTTGAATTACTTAGGTACTTAGAAGACTGTTATTTTCTGAAACAGTAGGTATAATATTATAGTTGTAAGGAATTTAATTACATAGATAAGTAAAGTACTCAAATGTTTTATGTAACACGACTGTTAGCTATTAAAATAAGTACAATAAAGTTCGATAAATAAGAGAACGTGTTGGTCCTTTTATCTAGTGTTAGTTTAATACCTGTCTTGAACACTCAAGTTTAGCTCCAGTAACAAATAATGGGTATTGGGAACGTTTTGAAGGATTTTGTGGTAAGATTCTCTCTTCTTTTGTGCCTAGGACACCAATTCTTTGGGGACACCAAGTCGTTGGATGACCCGATGAACGTTACGTACGAGTAGTAGATAGTATAAGGCCTCTGCTGGCCTCTGGCATGTTTGTGTAACTTCCGCAATGTAAGTTATCAAAGACAGCCACCGAAGGATTTTAATTATTATGCACACAATTTTTGGATTCTAATAAATTACTAAATTAACCTCACTATTTTTACAGCATACAATCATCCACCCACCCCATGAATCATGGCGTTATACATACCCTACAATCTTCATACTTTTTGGAGTGCTCACCACTCTTTTCTACAGAAGAATTATCAGAATCTTACAAAGCAGGAACTTATGGGCTATTCTAGCCGTATGCGTTTGCTTCTATAGTGCATCTGGGCAGACTTGGAACCAGATGAAGAAACCACAGAACTACATTGTAGGAAAGAATGGGGAAAACAATGCATACTTTTCCAACCAATATAGACGCCAATTTCAATGGGAATCGTATATTATTGCTGCTACGTGTATCCTTTTCATTGTTATTGAAAACCCTTTTGGGGTAAATTAATACAGCCTAAAACATGTATTATTCATGGTTTGAGTAAAACCAAAGGAGGTTAAGCGTTTTTTGGACCAACTTATACGTGTAATTCACACAAATACAAAGAACAACCAGTATAAGTTGGGCCCTTAAATGGGTTGGTTGTTGGTGGCTTGCAGGCGATAGTACCTATTCTCTTAGTTCCACTCAATATTCCTTGACTCTAAACTACTAGATGCTGGAGTAGTGCTAGGCATGATCCTCATGATAGAAGCAGTAGGCGGAGTGAACAAAGTCAGAAGGATCAGAAACATGAGATTGCGTCGTATTTTGACTACGATAGGACTCATTCTCGTCTGCGTTTGTTGCTCAATGCTCCTTGACTATTTGAGAAAGAAAAGGTGGCATGTCAGTGGAATGTAAGTATGTAATATTTTTTTAATTGTAATTGTAAGACGTGATAAAGGCGGGTTTGGGACTTTAACTTTGCCTACCGGCCAAGTGTTGTTTGTTTTTGGGTACGTAGTTATTTACATGCGTATTTGTAAATAAATTATGTTTTTTCGTTCCAGCTTTCTGTTACACGTTCCATAAGATAGAATTCAATCTAACTATTATAGTACAGTTTATGAAATAAAAACCGTGCATTAAACGAACATACCCAATCAGAAATGTATTAAATGTCTATTATAAACTTATTGACGTGTCAGCACTTTCGATGTCGTAATAAATTATATTACAACAAGGTATGTAAGTACTTCCACTTTTTAATAACCAATGAAAGCGAATTTCTTCATACATTTGGGTGATTAATTCGACCCAATGTTCGTAATCGACTATTATATGGTGATGCTTTCTCTCGTGCTCAAACTAATTGCATTTTGGTAAGTTTGTTGAGCTATCATTTATGTCGATCATACGTTTGATAATTTTTAAGCCATCATCATCATCATAAGTAGGTAAGTCATGTGGTACTCTGACATGATGAAGATCCGATGAACCCTTATATAGGAATTTGTAAAACAATTACCTAGTGGGTAGGCCTAAGGTGCGTCTTGGTTTAGAATCTAAACTTTAGATCACAAGGATGATATGTAAATTTCAACTAAAACATTATAAAATGATTTTTACACGTAACTGTCGTCTTTTGTAATATCCGCAACTGCTACAATGACCCTTACTCATTACATACTGTAAATCTTCTTTAATAACAACTTCAGATGAGAATTCATGACCGTGTCCAATGTCGCAATGTGTTAGGTGTACGAAGAATGTTTCCTATATGGGTGTATGACGGGTCAACTAACGCTAGTTTATATATATAAGTCTATGGGTCAACTGCAGTTAAATTGTGACAAGCTGTTGTTTTTTTGTTAATGTTATGTTTATGTCAATACGTGCAATGAAAATCTAATAAGCCCTGGGACAGGAAGTAAAGATAAATGCGATCTAGAAGGCGATAAGACTGCATCGTCAGATAGAACTAGACACTTTTTAGGGTTTCGTAGTCTACTAGAAACCCTTATAGTTTCGTCATGTCTATCTGTCTGTCTGTCTGTCTGTCTGTCTGTCTGTCTGTCTGTCTGTCTGTCTGTATGCGGCGCCCTCATATCTTCGTCAGTTTTAGAGCTATCGACATGAAATTTGGTGAGATGATAGATCGTGTTGACCCAAATATAGAAATGTTAAGAAAAAAATATTTTAAATGTTTTTTGGACCCCTCCTGTACAAGTGAAAGGGGGGCAAAAAAATTTTTTTTCTTCTGTTGTATTGAGTAGGGTATCGTTGAATAGGTCTTTTTAAAACTAAGGTGAGGTTTCTTTGAAACAAAGTCACTAAAATGTTTCTGTCACGAGATATTTGCTTTTAAAAAGGGCGTTTTTGACCCATAATTTGTTCAGGCTGTAACTTCTAAAGTATAAACGCAAAAAAATTGAAATAAATATGAAATATAGCTTACAATTTGAAGTTACAATGAAAAATATAACGGATATCGTACTCTTAAAGGTTTCAGAAAAAATTGAGTTTTTCTATTTGCGGTTGGTCATCATACTGCTGCTAACAAACCAGCAACAAAATTAAGTTTGTAATGCTGAAAAACCTGATATTTAAACGTTGACTACGAAACCCTATTTGTGGGCGTGTCTGACACGCTCTTGGCCGGTAGAGCTCTCTTTTTGGATGAACTAAGGATGGTGATTATTCTACAGTAATCCTTAATTCCCTGCTAAAATAATCCAAGGAGCATTCAAGAGATATTGAGAAAAATAAAACTAATCCACAAATCAAACCTTACGACAAGCGACCTGAGTTTATTCCCACAGCAGACTTGAAAATCCTCTTTTGGATTCATTTCCATATCTGAACATCTTACTGCACATACCATGAGTATTATATTTACGAAGGTTTTCGGCGTTCATCCGGTGTGGCCAGGCGCATGTAATGAGGTAACCTGACGCAATCGACCGCAAAACATTTATCACCGGACAATGAACTCGAGATGAACCGATGAACCCAATTGCAGCCGATTCACATATGATCTTGGAGTAAGCAAGCTATAGAGTGCACCTTACTGGGTACGAACGGGTGGCACTAGTTCGAACACAACCTTTCTGTCCATCAGTAGCAAAATGACAGAGACAACACTATTGAAGCTCTATATTTTTAAAACATTTGACGTAACTATCTATGGAAGTATTTCTTACGCTTGACATACGCAAGACTATACGCGCACTCTGCCTATACCTTGCTTAGCTTATACACACTTTACGAATATGATCGATTAACCACGGCCGAATCGATTTTACATCCGATTGATTGACGCTGGATTTAAAGGGAGCTTCTTTTGTTTAGACGTCAAAGGTGTACAAAGTGGTTGATAGGAAATTGATTGGTTGTTGCCGAGTTATTGCTGGTGGGATATGTTGGCCTGCAAGGTGTTGGGTTCTTAGTAGGGTTAGATTGGGCAGCTCGCTTTGAATGTTGTTAGTGAGTGTATCTCAGAGACTTAAGTAAGTTTTGGTTTTAGAACTATGTTTCGAAGACATGCAGCTTAAAAAATCTAGGTATCATATCACTCATCGACAACCACAATAGCCCTCTGCATGACATTTAAATAGGTAAACCTGCTAAAGGGTGGGAGGGTGTTTTGCTACACTCATCAAAATTGGTCCACAAGGAGTGCTGCTGCCCATGCCTTGGATTTTCCACTACCACTGGGAAAACAGCTCAAATAAATAGTACATGGTGCACGTGAGACCTTAGAGTAAATTTGTCCAACGCTCTTCAATAAAAGTCGTAGGTTGTATGTACCAAAGTTGGAGGTAGCAAGAATACTGCGACCAAATCTGTACGCAGATCACCAAAACCCAGTAGCGATTAATTACCATTGAAGGCAATGCAAGAAAGCGTGACTCAAGGGCCTGTTGCGCATGCGCAGGCAATGCTCTATCACGCGTGGACCCCGACCTTGTGGTCATATGTTGCAACCACTTCATTATCATTTCTCACTCACATTTTGAATGTTAGCTGCATAGAATGTAATGTAGAAAAAGGAACAGATGTGTTGGTTCCTAATTTGTAGCTACGGTTAATCACTCTCATTATGAAAATTTTGGTTAATAAGTGAGTCAAGGTGTGCACGACGACTATTCAAGAAAGGAAGATGTGTCTGTACCTACGATTGACTATAACCTGCGGTGTAATTGATGCTATGAAAAACATGGAAGAAAATGCGTAGCAACGTGTCAATACAATATACAATAATAATAAAAATAAACATAAAATACACAATATGTCATCTCATCGGTTCGGAAGTAAATCGTTATCGAAATTGATAATCGCCATACCAAATTGGCGACAACGCCACAAAATACCACAGTTGACCCCTTTGGAAACAATTAATCACTAGTGAAAGGTTGTCAGCCAGTTGCCTAAAATTATCATATACACGTGAAAACCCTCGAGCCCCTAGTTGGCTGCGACACCCGCAAGAACAAAATTGGGTGATGCTTTTAGCCGGCACTCCGAGCATGACAATCTCAATCAGGTTGTTCCCGTTCGGTCTTTATCTCACTCGACAAAAAGTGCAAGCGGCGTTACATCAGACTAATAACGATTGCTCAATACACTTTCACCGGGTGCACCGTGCACCGCGCGGCGCATCAAAGGTGCCGGTTTGGACGGCCATTCCTAGTTGCTCGTATTTTTCTAGAATTTATTTTTCTGTGCTACCTATGGGGTGGTATGAGAAGAATTCCTTGACTCTTTTCTTATTGATTATATTGAATTATTTACCTGTTTTATTTTAAATTGCTTAAAAATAGTTTTCATATATGTATGTATGTATGTATGTATAATGTTTGTGTTTGTACTTACTGTAATTTCATCAGAAAATACTGAATTACTTTAAACTTCGTCCTGTAGTTCTGTACATATTCGAAAAGTGAAGCACCAAACATTTAAAAAATCTAATGAATCTACTTAAAGAACGGAGCATTCATCATATTTTTTCTGTGATTTAGACGGTGCGTCCTACTTATAAACACTTGAAAATAGGTAAAGGTGAAGCAAGAATGAACCGAAAACGCCTCTTAGACGATTGAGAGATAAGGTCTGGATGACCCTTGTAATGGGATTTTATGAAGTAATCTTTGCTATGGGCTATTAAGTTATTTTATCTACACTTCATACATAATGTTCCTATTACAAATTCGAAAGCAAATGTATAAGCAACTGCTTTACAGCCATTCAGCCTTTAAAAAAAAATGTCAATATCATAAAGTAAAATGTCGATGTCATAAAGTACTTTTTTCTGACTTTATAATATCGACATTTAGCAGTAAGATAATAAAAAAAAAAACAAATGTCACGACACAATCAAAGAATGGGACGACACTTGAAATTATGAGGACTTATTTATTATTTATTAAATCTTTGCTTCAAATCATTTTCCGAATTAAAATTTACCGATTAATGCTTTTTAATTTTAAAAGTTGTTCCGTTTTTATGAGCTTCCATTTGAACGTTTAGTTAAAAAGTTACTTATGTATAAAAGTCGTTCAGTTGTTGGTTCAGTAGATAGATAGGCTTGCAATCGCCATAGTGAAGTGCGGAGGTATGAATTATTTTTCATAGTTTTTCTTGTAAAGTGTAGATAAAATAGTGTATGCAATTGCAATATAATTAGGCTTTAGAATGCTCGTGTCAAACAATTATCACACTCGGCTGCGCCTCGTGTGATAAACAGACACTCACATCCTAAAGCCTCTTATTATAAGGCAATTGCATAAACTACTATTATAAGGCTAGAGTAATAATAAATATAAGTACCATTGGATGATATAAAGAAAAGAGTTAATGTTGCATCGGCATAACAAATATTGAGCGAGTTTTAACAAACATTTAGTTCCGATTCCGAGTGTATTGACATTTTGTTTAAAAGTTAGTTCCTACATTTTAATAAAATAAACTTTAATAGACAGTTCTTCCTTATTTCTGGTAATTGTTACTTACGATGAAATAATAGTGTTGATGTTGCTGCTGTTAAATAACAGGCCGAGATTTTTACCTGTAAAGACAATAAAGTATCGTTAGTACCGAACTACATAGAAGTAAAAACACTTATTTCAAATTGCATGTACCTACTTGCAATACAAAAAAAAACTAATCTAAAATGTGCAAGAGCGGCCTTATCGCTAAGAAAGTTTAGTTAAATATAGGCAGGATCTTGGGCTTGGCTAAAGTTCAGTTGACAATGTGTTGTAGTAATTTTTGTATGCGTACGCACTTTTTTTTTGTACAGATAATATCTCAGAAATGAATGCAGAATATCGTTATTTCGAGCAGGTAAGTTATTCATTGATATCAAAGTCTTGTATTCGACAAAAAGCACAGCATATTGACACATTACTTGTGATAAAAACATAAAGTGCACATAAGTGCCGCAGCCGACACAAAGCTGTCCCTTAAGAGGCTTGCAATCATACATAAATTCTGATAAAGACTTGGATTGTACAAAAAGAAGAAAAGCAAGACGAATTGTGTTGGTATTTCAATTTATTTGAGAATGTTGTTCCGAAAGTTCAGACTGTGCCATTCTTATAGGTATTTCATTTTTAAGGATGCCTACATACGTAGCGATATCGTCGCTAGTGTTGTAGCCGTTTGATAGATTCAAGAAAACTGGCGGGTATAATAAAAACGCATAAGTTCTATGTCTGTAATAGTAGTAGTAGTAGTAGTTCTGTTTCCTTTTTTATTACCTCGATCATCACCTACAAAAGTTTTTCGACTATAGAGACTACCAGAGCACTAGCGGATTTATAGCTACGTCTATAGACCTAGACACCTTACGCTCAATTGCCTATATTTTTATCTTCTTTACCTAATAAAATCTAACCTAAAATTAGGTAGTCATCATAAAAACATAAGAGGAAAATCAGAAATATTTATGTTACGCTGGCCCTTGTTGTTTCTCATATTGAAACCCAAACAAAAAAAGTATACAGTCTTGTGTATAATTTCTCAGATGTCAAGAACCGCATACGAGCAAATTTTTGGCGCCAAATAATACGTGACATGTCTTCTGAAAATACGTGTCGGTATTTGGCAATGCATTGTTAACGGTTTATCTTTTGGCATGTGAGAAAAACGTTATAAAATGTGGGTTACCTTACGGGATAATACGTTGTAAGGGTTTTTCGGAATACCGAATTCGCAAAACCGTTTTGATGTCAGTGACATCAGCGGTTTGACAATATCGGTATGATCGATAAGTTTGTAAGATACGTGTTGCAAATAGAAATTGCCGGTAGGTATGTACAGGTACTACTTGAAATGGTAGTACTAAGTATATAAGGCTCTATTCAAACCGCGTGGAACTGGATAGGTAAGCGGTATCCTGGTTGGTACAAATTAGTAAGCGATTGAGTACCACTGTAGTCCTTCATTCAGGCCTTCCTACTTAAACGACCAAAGACTAATCACGGATCTCAATCAGACGCGCCACTCCAATGTCAACTGCCACCCCTAATTGCCGCTCGTTCGCAGCCTCACGTTCATACTTCAGATGTCATTGAGATAGCAACAATTGTTCGCCAACAATGCTGTAGGTAATGTGAGTACTAACAAAGCGATTGAACTGTCCGCAGTAGAGGAAGCTGCTCTTTGAGTATATAAGCAAGCTATAGAGTGCGTCTATCCAGGTATGAACAGTTGGCACAGGTATGAACATGACCTCTCAGACCATCAGTAGAAAAACGATAGTGAAAACACTGTTAAATCTCTATTCTTCTTACGCACTTGAGTTAAACATCTGTAAAGGCGATTGTAATATAATTTAGAACGATAAGTGTGGCGTGGTCTCTGTGTGACATAACCCTTCCATAATAAAGAAAAAGAAACACTATTTAACATAAACATCTATGTTTCTTCTTCTTTTGACCTAAGTATCTATAGAACTTCGGCGTACGCTGGAAACTATGACCCGGAATGAAACGCGCAATCCATAGCTTGCTTGCCACTGTCGTTTTGGAAAGGTTCTTTTCATATCCGTGCCAACCGTTCATACCTCGTTAGGCGCATTCTACAGCTTGCTTATATACTCTAAGTGTGAGTACAGTAACAAAGCGATTGTACTGTCCGAAGTAGAGGAAGCTGCCACATAATCAGACCTTGAATGGGATGGATGATGGCGATGGAACGTCCTCTGACAATGGAAGGATTGGAACGCTTATCCGTTTGTGTTTGAAAGATGAGCCGCGGTTGAATGCAATCGTTTGATGTGCGCGGAGATGTGTTATGGTGCTTATTATAGGTGTAGGTAGGAACGGCTCTAAGTATATCACAGGTAGATAGGAATCATACCTAGTTGTTTGAAGCAACGCAGCTGAAATACCGGGAGTAACAAAAAGGGTATAACAGGGACACCGAGTCGACTCTATTAAACCCGGTGTCGTCAGAGTTTTCAGATAGGGAGATAATAGATGATAAGTTATCAAAATGCATGACTGCACATTGACATTTATACAGCAAGGAACCAAAAGGATATGTCGCAGTACGATGGCAGAATTAGGTTTTTGGCCAAAAACCTAGGTTTTTGGCCACTTATACGGCGGTCGTTACACAACCTTGTCAGGGGCCTGCTCCTTGCAGTAGGCGGTTTAAAAATTCTAACACCAGGGTTCATCGGGTGTACCATTCGAAGAAGAAAAAGTTCCCCCGAAATGCAAAAATGCCATAATACTAAACAAATCTAGGATTTCGGCCAAAATCCTAGTTTTTTGGCCAAAATCCTAGGTTTTTGGCCAAAAACCTGGATCAGCTTAGGACGATGGCCGAAAGAAGTCTACGATTTTGCCATATGCCGGCTTTTGGCCAAAAACCTAATTCTGCCATCGTACTGCGACAGATATACACAACAAGGTACTCATGAAACTGATAAACTTTCCTGATTATCAACTATAAGTTGCCTGTCTGAAAACTTCTGATTATCTGACTTATTTTATTTGAGCCGATATTTTTTATGTTTATATTTCTACGTTCTACTAATTTACAAGTACTTAGGTAGGTACAAAAGATTCAAGCAAAGCTCGACTTGGATTAATTGTACACAACAATGAAGTAAGGTTCGGCGTTATAGAAGCGGAACCGATAGCATCCGTTTGTAAGACAATGCCTCGTTGACTGTACAGATGTTGTATAACAAACGCAGGTGCTTTGACTGTACAATTGCCATCCCATCTACCGACGTGTAATAGGGGTCAACCATAGTTGGTCGTTCTTAACAGTTATATAAAAACCAGAACATGTTGGCCCCTTGCATGGATAGGATGCTTTGATTCAACTGTACAAGAGTTCATCAATGTGCAATTAAAAAAGACTGTTATTGATGAGACGGATTGTAGGAGGAAGGAAACAAATTGGTCATTCATTCTTATGAATGCTATTTCATGGTAGAGTTGCTTCATTGGTGAAACAAAATGAATATGAAGGCGTTTACGGAGACTAATGCATCGTTGCAGGCAGACGCACTACATTAGGGAGGAAAAGTCAAATCATATGCAGATGAGATAGCAAACAAATGCGGGCCTATCGTACATTATAAAACAAATTGCAGATGTCAGCAGACGCAACTGTACCTAAACGTACTGATAAAAAGTAGGCTGAACTTTGACATTGAAAAAATATCAACCAATCACAAAAAAAGGCACAATCAATAGTAGCGCCATTAGTTCCCCAGTTTCTTATCTCATTGAGTTCTTCGTCTAATCACAATTTCTACATCATTTTTAATTTTTCTTATTTTTTATGAAGTTTATTCATGAAAATTAATTAAAAAACGATTACCGATTACAAAATAGCCAAAACAATAGGTAAAGCAAACAAATTCTCTTCGTTTGTTTTATTTTCGCCAATGATGACTGGTGTTAGATAATTCTCTCTTTTGTTTTTGTGTCTGTCGCGGACTCATGGTTCAATGAATAAGTATAGAGCAGATAGAACGTCATAAAAAGTAGTCAGTCAGTCTGTAGACTTTGAAGAAATATTTCTTAGCTGATTCTTTGATGTTTCTTTTTAGTTACTCACGTAAATTCCTAGTTCTAACGTAAATTTTCATAGCTACGCAAAATAAAAGAGACGCCAAATCTCGAATTTTCAGTACCGCCTACCTACCTATAAAGGCAAAATTTTAAAGAAACGCAAAATTAGAGATATGTATCTAATCCATAGTACATGAATCATATAAAAATGCATACCTACCTAATTTTAAGGATATAAATGTAAGCATTGACTTTTAAATTGACCATATTATTAAATTGAAGTACCTAACTCATAAATCATTCTAAAACATATTTTGTAAAACAATCTAATAATAGATATTACACCCAAAACAATGCCGGTGTTTGGTCTAGATCTAAGTATCTATTAAAATACGTTCAAGGCGAAACACATTTATTTTATTATCCATCCCGCAAGGGATAAAGGCGTGATGTATGTATGTATGTATGTATGTGTACATTGACCTTTACGTTAGAACTTTCAAATATCTAGACCAGCGCTAAACTGATTGCAAAACACATACCATGCCAGGTATTCGATTAAATACAAGGGTTTTGTAACGAATATTAATTCGCACAGTTTTATAAAGTGGATTATTATATTTTCTACGCGGGACTGATAGAAGTCATCGTCTTAAGAATACGTACCCGCTTCAAGAATCGGCACCATTTACCAGTAAATAACACGTGCGTAGACGCACCCACCCGGGACAAAGGAATGCAATCGCATTTGGCTGGACCTTTTTGCTAGGGAATAAAGACTAAAACAGCCTACCTGCATGATTGCAATAATAATTTTTGTTTTGGGTTTGATGTCGCTAAGGGAAGCGAGGACAGTCAATCCCCGGCTTCGGTGACGATAACGCGCGGAATCGTCTGAGGACATGGCGGAAAATTTTAATAAAGGACAACTCTCGCGCGCGCCAAATGTTGTCTTTAGTGAACTAATAAGATTATTATTTTTCAGGGTCATCTTCGTCGTCGTGCATCGGACCTGGGCGTCGTCGAACGGGTTTTGTTGCATTTTTAACAGCTGTCCAGCGAGGCGACGGACGGAGTTTCAACGATAGATTTGTGTTAGGCTCCTTAGAAAATTCCTGTCGTGTGGTTAACATTTTTCTATTGTTTCAACAGAACGCGAGGAAGCCGCCGGAGGTGTTTGGTTGGGTAGAAAGATTAGGGCCCCAGATTATCGCAGCTTAGGGTTTTAGGAAGTGAACAGAGTTAATGTATGTGTTTGAATGTGACGGGTGAATCATTTGACCTTCTGTTATTTATTTATTTTATATCTTCCGTTCAATATTAAACGTAATTCTTTTGTACACTTTAACATTTGGTGCTGACACGTTAAAAGGGCACTGAATATTAAAGTTGACGGATTTCTTTCTGAATTATTTTCGACAACGATTTCTCGGATAGGAGTTAGAGACTGACCAATCGATGTATCACCATTTTGACATATGCATACAGACATCCGGCGAGCTGCGTTCATCCAGGTATGGGCATTCGCGACCCGATATGATTTGGATAATCCGAATGTCCTTGCTCATTAATTTGGGCCCTGAGTGAGAGCGTAGTATCGATCAGATACATATGAGAATGGTTATGCATTGTTGCAAAGTCTAAAATCGTTCAATGGACTGCAGTCCGTAGGTAATTGTTATGAAAGAGAGCTCTGGAAGGATGAATGAAAGATTAGCGGAAAGATTGATGTGTTTTGAGGTGATCAGAACGTTTGACGAAGGTTTGAATGTTATAGAAAGAATAGGTATGGATTGGCTAGGCATAAACCTCTTAAGGTTTTGCGTGATGGCCGGGTTATTTAAGGTGTGCTGGGAGACCCGGGTATTCCTGATCGTTATCCCTTCTAGACCTAGAGGTCTCTATCAAAACCTAACCTTCCCTGGGAAGTCGTGTCATATTCTTTTCTTACAGCACGCGTAACTTGCCGCCGTTCGAGTCGATCATCGCACAACCGTGATATTATTGTTTTCTTTTACCCTTAATAAAACAGGTAAAGCAGCCGTTCACGAAGAAAGGACCGCTCGGCCGTTGAAGACTACGAGCTAATCGAGTCAACGCTGCCAGCTCAGAACGAGACCCGCGATGGCTTCAGATCAATATGTGCGGTCTAGGACGTCTGGAGTTATTACAGCTAAGTGGACGCTTGTTTTAATTTATAATAATGTTGTGTATTCCGTTCCAGCTTCCCTATTTTATGTTCTTTCCTTATGTAGAAACGCGCGTACTCATAATTGCACAACGTAGAGTCTGAACTAAATCCACTAGACGAGTTAGGTATCGAAGGCCAAGTTTTACACTATAAATCCTTTCAAGATTTTATTAGGTAGATAGAACATTTGTTACAGTTTCCGTGCAACATAGGTCACCACAGGCGCTTTTTGAATGTCATTTGGCATTATATTTTAGTTCTTATGACACAAGAAAAAGAGTTTATAGAAGGACCACTCAACCATATAGGTATAAGGATTTTCACGATTGTCACTTATTTATACATAGCCTGGGTTGCTAGCTTCAATATTAAGACCAAACACAGCTTTAAATCTGATACAAGAACGTAATATGATTCTGAGTCATGTATGAAATATGAAGTTCGTGGCAACCTTCTTTTAGTTAGCTTGATTTCCTCTGAGATTCCAGTTTATTCCAGTATACACGTCAGTAAGCGTTAAAATTGTCGCTAATACTGACGGAGCCATCTGTTAAGACGACCCGCGCGTCATTTACTGAATTTGCGATTTTGATTATGAATTTAGAGATATTCACACATTTGTAGGCGTGACAAAATTTAATTACAAATGTTACATGCCATGAGGTTTAGCCTTCTGAACATGTCACGTTAAGAACGTTCCAAAATAAAATACAAATTGTATCTTAGATGTAATTGTCAATATTAAATATTGTGCCCAAAATAATAAAGGAAAGTACGAGTCATTACATTACCATACATTTTCAGATAATTACCTATTTTTTCTTTTCAATATTTTCTTAAATCAGTATAAAATCAACACAGGTTTTGTCAATCTAATCTTATCTAATAGAATATTGTAATGAACCATGATCGTGAACTTCTAATAACATAATGAAATGAAGTTTTATAACACGTACGTTACACAACGTAGGTCGACGGCACTGACGTTCCATATTCAAATTACTTCCTATCATGTTCTTATTTGAATCGGGAATGAGACCAATGCACTGCGGATTGAAAAATAAAATATAGCGTGTGGCAACATTGTTTGATGTAGGTAGTATCGAAGTAGAGGTTAGACTTATCATTTTGTCGAATAGACTCTGTGGAATACCTACCTATTATTTTATTTTTGTACCTGTGATAGTCTTGAGTAGCTACCAGAGCTACCTACTACTTTAATCAATAAACTTACAGAAATTGTAATCGAGTGTTAGGGATAGGTATCAGTTCTCGCTGTGACGCGGCCCGGAAGGACGTGCGCGCGCGCACCTTGTTTGTTTACCTACCGTGCGATTACGATATATATTGTTTATTACGACAACACATCGCGGACCTGTGTCATAAACTACTGGATAACAATGGCGAAATGCATCAAATGTACTAAATTAGTGTCCAAGAAAAGCCCTGGAATACAGTGCAACAAATGTTCGAAGTGGGTACATGGAACGTGTGCTTCGCTATCAAATGAACAAATAGCGGCACTGTGCGCGACGGAATCAGCTGATTGGAAATGCCGTACATGTGCATCACAAATGAAAGGGAAGAGAATCTCTGCCATCCTTCCAGACCCAGAGGACGAGGACAAGGACTCGGAGGTAGCAGTCCTGGACAGCGAAGATACAAACGCCATGATTGCAGACATACGACGCCAGGTCGCTGACCTGCGCCGTCAAATTGAGTACAATCCAAAGGAAATACAGCGTAGTTTGAAATTCTATTCAGATAAAATTGACGACTTTCAAGAAAATATCGATCAATTTGAAGCAAAACTCAAGATTGCCCAGAACCAACTCCAAGACGCCAATAATAACATGAAAAACATGAAATTAAAAACGATCTTCTAGAACAAAAGTCAACCTACTGGAGCAGCAACAATTGGAAAACAAATTAGAGATCTGCGGTTTACCAAAAGAAGACGGTGAAAATATTATGGACATCACCCGCGCAGTTTGTTCTAAACTAGAACTAGACAGCAATCAAGTGAAGCTTGCCTACCGGAAAGAAACTCGGAAATCGTCAAAAAATACCAAAAATGACGTGATCATGGTAACTCTGCAGGAGGGATGCCGTGACAGGTGGCTGGACGCTGCTAAATCCACCAGGATCACCGGCAATGATGTAGGTAGAAGCGGTAATACGTCGCAGGTATACCTACGCGAAGCGCTCTCACCTGCGACATCGTTCCTGCTATGGAAAGCCAAAACCGACCTCAAGGAACCTAAACATTTCAAGTACGTCTGGTGCAAACGCGGAACGGTGCTTGCAAGGAAAGATGACAACGACAAAATCTACATTTTACGGTCGGTCAGTGACATCGAGAAGCTTCTGCAAATTGTAGTAGGTAAAGGACACGGAAACGTCAAATAAATAAATAACATGTATTTGTATTCCTTTCTTTACTTTACTATTATTATAACTTACACTTAGCCTATAAAGTGATCCCCATTACATGGAAATTGAATCATGTGATGTTATAGAAAACAAACATAATAATTGGGAATCATTTATTCACTCGCTTCCCGATTGTAAACAACTGATAACGCTTCACGTCAATATTAGATCCTTACAGAAAAATTTCTCACACATAGAATATATCATTAAAAGTAGCCCAAAATTGTTAGACATAATAGTACTGACAGAGGTAAATATTAAAGATACATGTAAGTCGTTATTTCAAATCGATAATTATGATATGTACACGAACTTACGCACGGATCGTAAGGGGAGGAATCATTATCTATATTCATAAAAGCCTTAATTATACTCGCATACATTGTACGACCCTACACTTTGAATCTCTTTTAGGATATATCGAGATAAACAATGTAATAACTAACATTTGCGCGGTGTACCGGCCACCTGACAGTAACAAAACTAGGTTTGTAAATGAGCTAAGTAGCCTGTTAAATAGTTCAATTAATAACAGTAATGTGTTGCTAATAGGCGATATGAATCTTGATTTAATTGGATCTTGTAATGAGCGGTCAAACTACCTAAATGCACTAAGTGAGTTAGGTTTAACTTGTGGTATATCTAAATATTATACACGTGAAGAAATATACAAAAATCAACTAACACAATCATGCATTGATCACATCTTTGTACGTTCTATATACTCGATGCCTATTCACACGAGCGTAGTAGGTATTCCCTTGGCCGATCATTACATAATAGGCTGTGCATTCCAACCATCCTTAGAGTGGGGTGGGGTGCGCTCCGACGGTTCAGGCTCTAATGATAATGAGTGCATACGCACCTTCACTAAAATGAATAATAAACAAATACTTTCTGAACTACGAGGAGTTGATTGGAACTTAGCGCTAAATCTCAAAACTCCTAATGAGATATTTAATTTCATTGAATCTAAGTTTATGGAAATATACAATAAAAATAAAACAATATGTAAAATTAAAAACACTAAGAGAAAAAATTGTAAATGGATAAATAGCAAAATAAAAAAAATGTGTAAAACTAGAGACAAATTATTTAAAATTTGGAAGAAAGACCCACTGAATATAAATAACAGACTTATTTACAACAAGTACCGTAATAAAACAAATAAATATATTAACTATTGTAAAATAAATACTTTAAGGAACAAATAAGTAAATATTTTAAGAACTCAAAGAAACTTTGAAACTAATGAATGAAATATGTGGTAACCTGAACGTAAATATTGATGACGTAATCCGAAAATCATTCAAACTTGACCCTCATGATATTTCTGATAACTTTTCATACGAGTTTCAGGATGGCGTCATCAGGGCCTCAAACTTTTGTAGCAATGTGTTACTGGATCCTAAAATTTATGCTGATAAATCTCACGTAGCAATGCGTACTAAGCGGGCTTCAGATGAAACTGTTTGTAAAATTATAAACCAATTAAACGATAATAAAAGCCCTGGCTTTGACGGCATAAGAGCATTTGACCTTAAAAATATTTCAGGTTTGATCACGCCGGCAATCACTCACTTAATTAATACCTGCATTGATACGTGTTGCTACCCAGACAAATTGAAAGTCGGTGTCATTAGACCTATTTATAAAAAAGGTTCACATGCAGACTACTGTAACTACAGACCTATAACGATCCTGTCGTGTGTTGACAAAGTAATTGAGCGTTACTTAGGCGATCAAATATCAAATTTCCTCCAAAAAAATAATATAATTAACTCTCAACAATATGGATTTCAAAAGAAAAAAAGCACTGCTCAGTTATTATGTCAATTTACTAATGAGCTCAACGATTACATGAATAACAAAAGACATGTGATTGTTGTGTTCATTGATTTTACGAAGGCATTTGATATGTTAAGATATAACACACTTTATGAGAAACTATATACTTGTGGAATACAGGAAATCTCCTAAATCTGCTTAAAAATTACCACACTAATCGAAACACTCATGTCAAAGTATGTAACATATTCAGTAGGCCTGTAGAAACGATGCAAGGTACGGCTCAAGGATCAATCCTTGGGCCGACTGAGTATTTGTTGTACGTTAACGAAATGTGTAACTTAATTAAAACAGGATCTGTGTATCAGTTCGCTGATGACACGTGCCTTGTAGCTGCAGATAAGGACATCAGTGTTGCTGAAAATATTATTCAGACAAACTTCAACATGTTATGTGAATGGGCTCACGATGTTGGTCTAGTGATGAATGTACAAAAAACAAAAGCTATACACATTCACTCTAGTCACAATATAAGTAGTCACTCGCCCAGCATCGTAGCCCACTTGCACGATTGCTTGCATAGACAAGTATCCGATCGGCAAATATTGTGTTCATGTCCTCACATTGACTTTGTTAGTAATCATGTGTATTTGGGCCTAAACATTGACAACAGGCTTAACTGGAAACCACATATTAACTATGTGTGCGATAAATTACGATCTATTCTTGGGAAACTGTGTATCTTGAAGTATCGTTTACCGTATAAAGCTCTTAGACTACTTTATCTAGCACTGGCTGACTCAGTAATTAACTATGGTCTAAGTACTTATGGAAGAGCGCACAAAACATACCTAAATAGTATTTATAACCTACAAATTAGAATACTGAAAAACATAGTTCCCATAAAAGTTAGGCTTAAATATAAGAACGACTACTCAAAATTATTTAAATACTGTAACATACTTCCAATCCAAAGTAAAATAAGATTAGAAATTTTAAAGAAGAACATTGTAACATAGCTGTACTTGAAGAGAAACATAGACCTAAGAATTTAAGGGTACTTAAGGGATCGAGAGAATTCTCCTACCTCGAGTAAATAATGTATATGGGATGAGAAATTTTAAATACACATTACCAAAATTGTTAAATAGCTTACCTGGCGACTTACAAAACTGTTACCTCGATAATAAGTACCAGAACCGGCTCAAAAAACACTATTTTTCATTAACTAGTGAAGAGTACTCATATATTTGTATTAGTTTATAAGATTTTCTAGCATGCAAATTACTTAAGTTTATTATTTAAGAGAACTCGTCATCTACAGATAAGCCTGTGCAAGGCTTGAGAAGATGGCTATTTCATTATTTTTTGTATATGTCTATTTTGATCAATAAATAAATAAAATAATAAATATAAATCAAACAATAATTCAAAGTTAGTGAATAATTTTATAAAACAGTATGAAAAAATATTACAAGGTCATTATGTACTTACAATGTTAGTTTATATCAGCAAGCGACATTGACCTATGCTCAAACTTTATGCAACACCGAACCACTTATTCCATTTTCAAACTCTTCTTTTTCTACCGCTCTTCCGGCCCAGCTATCTAACCAGCCAGCAACCTATGATCATGAACTCCAGCGATAGATAAGAGGCAGACATACCTATCATTCATATACCAATCTATTATAAAAAAAAACACATTTTCATCAAAGCGACCTTCTAAGTTATTCCATTTTCAAACTTTTATTCTTTTTCTACCACTCATCCGTTCCAGCCAGCAACCTATGATCATGAACTCCGACGATAGATAAGAGGTAGACATGTCATAACATCGGAAGGCAAGTTCATTGCCGCTGGGCGCGTCTGTGCGAAGGTGAAAGTGCTGGCCGCGATGACGTCACAGCGTCTTCGCTACGAATAGGTGCCGCAGGTGAATCACTTGGCTCGGTTCTACTTAGTGTTTGCGACAGTGCTTTTCTTTGTAACAGGTGCCATTCATTATTGTGTAGTGGGAGTCTTTGTTTTTTAGAACTGTGTAACAGTTTCGTGTTACGAATTTTGATTTTTGTTTTTTATATTCGTTACTTGGGTACCTACTTTAAAGACGTTATCATCAATGTTATGTAGTTTCTTTATTAGCCTTTCCGTTATATTAATTTTTAGGTTATAATTGATTTTATTCTATTTTTAAACTTCAACAATTTAAATCTGTCTTTCTATCATGATAATACCTATGTAAAGCCACACTTTAGAATGACATTGATTGTGAAATGCTTTTCGTTTTGTTTTAACGTAGGAATGTGTCGAGCTGTTGGCACAACAGCCTTGTTTTTTTATTTTCAGTGATTATCACAAATTAAGGCCACAGCGTTCCACTTTATCCGCCGCAAAATAATTACAATCACTTACCATATCTATTAAAAGCTACATTGTCTTGTAATGCGCTGCAGAATGGAGTCATTTTCTGTCCGGCATAGGCCGGTCATTAGGGCCAATTGTGCAGTTGCCGAATGTTGCGAAACGGTGGCATTTCTAGTTGCTTGTGGTTCTGTGGTATTTCGCGATAGGTAATGATAGAGTTGACAAGGTTGGGTTTAACTAGACGAGATGGTTTATTTGTGATTAGAATAGTGGTTTTGGTAAAGAAGAGGTCTTACAGTACTTGATCAAATACAGGTACATAATACGTTATTTCTGTCAGGTTCATTAGGTCGTTCTTTTTAGCCTGGTTAGGACATTGCAGGCAGAACCATCACACAATTGTGTCAGAGGCCTACCGCCTAGCCTACTACTTTGTAGTACTACTGCTTGTACTAGGCGGTTGTTAAAACTCTGACACCAGGGTCCATCAGGTCGTTGGATGACTCGATGTCCCACTTGAAAAGAAAAGAAGAATCGCACAATAGGAAGAATTTTAACTGTCGCGTCGCGCAGGTGTATCAAGGTACTATTGCACAATGGCTGTACATAACTAAAGCAATGGACAAAAAGTTCATTAACATCTACTTTCACTGCAATGCACTGCATAACCTCTTTTGTATGCGAGTGTACTTCTGTCGTATGAATTGTAACAGGTGTTAGCAGGTACTATCGGCAGCACATTGAGTTACCATTTTAACAAATTCATACTCATGTTCAATTTCATACCAAATATTGGGTGATGAAAATGGTAACAAATCAAAAGTTCTGCGCAGATTGAACCTATAAAAAATTTAGTAATGTTTGCATATCGAATATAAGGCAAAATAAACGTTACTGACATTAATCTAGATTCTAGATACTTTACAAATAGTTATCTGGATTTGAAAAAGATTTGATGTGGAACTGGCTCACCTAAAACGTACCTATTCATCCACATATCTACTTAAATTTATTTTATTCACTTAATTTATTTTATTAGTTCTTATTTTGTTTTCTTTTGCTTTCAATATATCAATCATAAAAATTATCCACATAGTAGGTAAAACCGTTATAGTCGCACGCGCAGTTCATAATATTAATCTTCTAATTCACCATTGTATTGCAACATTTGCATGCATTGTTATACAATACGTGTCTGCTAGTTATATCATACATGGAACCCACTGTTTAGTGGTGCTAGAAATAATAGGATGTCTTGTCACCTGTCACATTGCGTCTTTCTTTACGGAAATGGTAATTGCTAATTGTATTCTCTGTGTTTATTGTTGGATGAGAAAGAAAAGGTTAGGTTAGGTCATTTAGGTCGTCTTCTCATAGGCAAACTTCTGTTACAAAACTAATAAATAGTAGTAGTGTAAGTTTGGCAGGAAACGAAGCTATCATATAAATCATCTTCCTGCCCCTATCCCGAACGAGTTGGGGTAGGCGCAACATGTTTTGTTAGAGCAATGGCAATTTTTTATTACCGGCCACCTGCCTGACGTTAACCCTCTTTGGGTATTGAAGGTGGTATCACCGCCACCATGCGGTTGACCATAGTCGATAGATATTCAGCCGAGGTCAAAAACTCTATGCAATCTTTAATGAAACACCCTGAGTGGACTAGGGGTGGCAGTTTCTTAGCAGCTACTACAACACAGCTTCATCAGTAACGGTGGGGTGGAATTGTTCCTCACTCAGTAATGGGCTTGAGAGATTTGAATAAAAGCATACAGGAGAAGATTCAATATACGAAGATTGTTTACCACGGAAAACCAAATCATTCATCAAGAAAAAAAAACCGCGAGCCTGGTAAAAGTTTATTTCAGAAATTCCCCATCACAACACACCATCAATCAGGACTCACCCAGTTGATATTAATACGAAACGAAGCGATACCACAATCGTAATTGCACCACGACCGGTGCATACGAGATGAACCCGTTGGAATGTGGTGCAGGGACGAGTAGGTACGACCAATTCCGGGTTGAACGAACGTACCTACCTGCCTACTTCATTACAGATTTATACAGGGAGTAACAAAAGTATTACAAGCCAAAAGTAGGTCAATGTACTCATGAAACTGAAAACCTTTCCATCCCATGAAATATGGGTCAAATTAATGAAAAATAAAAATTGGACCTCTCATAGTAAATCCAATCTATTTCTTTTTCATTTTTCAATCTATGTTCCATGGGTAAATATGGAACATGGCGAAACATGGAACATAGATAAAAAATATTTAAAAAAATTGGGCCTCTCATACAAAATCGCCGATCAGCTGACTGATTTACTATGGGAGGTCCAATTTTATTTTTCATAGACAGTGGTTCAGTTTCATAAGTACCTTTACCTCAACGCTTCACCTGCTTTCGTATTGTTATAATAACCTTTTATCTAGGTCGCGCGCTTTTAGGGTGCAGATCAAGTGCAGATAAAACAATTCGGGTCTTCGTCTCAGTATCTCTTGCAACAGAAATTGCACCACAGCCGGTGCATACGAGATGAACCCGTTTGGAATGTGGTGCGGGGACGACTTGGTACCTACCATCGATTCCGGGTTCAACGAACGTACTTGCCTAGTTTATTGTATGTATGTACAGGGTACCAGAAAAACTAGTGCAATTAAATGTATTATACTAATTAATAATTTCTCATAAAAACATGCTGTAAAGTGTCATTTTTTCTGATAATATTTCAAGGTTCACGATGAAATTAAAACATTTTCTACACGGAGAATCATAAAAAAAACATTCCATACTAAAATGTTTGTCAGCCTGTCGCCTAAAATTGCAATACACATTAATTCTAAAATCCCTTAGTCGTTTCATACGATACAGATATGGATGGAGTGATGCTATTCTAAGCCGGCACCACTCAGCAACAATTAAATCCAGTAGTAAGAAAAACCAACTTTCCTGGACACTGGTATATTCTTATAAATAAATTATTATAATTGGCTGACAATAAGTACTTATTTATCGAGATCGCGTGACTACAAAGTGTCGTGCAAAATTATGCTTTGACTTTTGTGGTATTTTATTGGGTGTTTAAAGATAATTTTCCGTGTAAAAGATGGTTCAACATTATATTACTGCAGATAACTTTTTAACCGCTTTCATTTATGCAATTTTCTCACTGTTTGAGGCATTACACGTAAAATTCTTTCCCGTGTGTGTCGTAAGAAGCGACTAAGGGATTTGAGAGTTGATGTGTATTGCAATTTGACAGGCTGACAGACAACCTGTCACTATGGTGATACACAGTCTTCTGAACGACGCACAAACTTTTGTCAGACGTGATGTGAGTGTGAATAACCATATTTTACAGCCGTTTGCGCTCTGACTTCCCCGCAAGGGATATAGGCGTGATATAATGTATGTACTTATGTTAATTAGAAAGGTGGAAAATTAAAGGAATATTTTTCACCTTAATAATTAACCTTAGCTTGCCAGCTTAGAATAGCATCACCCCAATTCTACCCGTGGGTATCGTAAAAAGCAACTTAGGTACAATATTCCAGGGAATGGGCTGCAACGTTCCCCACAAATGCAATATCTTGCACTGCGCTTGCCTACCCGCCTGCCAAGCGTGGTGAATACGGCAATACCATACCATAGGGGAGGCCCATGCACAGCACTGGACTGCTGTGGCTGTCATTCATGATTAACCCTTGATACTTTTAGCACGTGAATGTCTCAAAATTTACTACTAAATCGATAAACTGTAAAAAAAGACAATCATTTTCAAATCTTACACGTGTATACAAAATATTTTACGATAAAACTAGTAATTCTGGTGTGAAGGCATGTTGAAACACTAGACTTAAGTTTCGGAGACTTAATTGATTTAGAATGAGGTATTTATGTTAATCTCGATCTTCATTTATTTTAGTGTGATCATGATCACCATCTAAATCGAATAAAGTTGCGACATAACAACACTACCTAACCCTAGTCGCCTAAAGTACGGCCATTCGAATAGGCTATATTTGACAGCTGTCAAACCCATACTAACTTGATCATCTTGATTTTGACAGCTGACAAATATTCGATTTTGACGGCCGTAGGTACTGTAAGGGATAGATCACGGGTGGACCTCTGATATCTAGGTATGGTTGTCACTGACGACAATTTTTTACGATATTGTGTGGTAGACAAGTGATAATTTGTATTTACTGCAAAATCCGGTCGGCAATTACCTACCTAAATTACCAAAAGCAAAAAGAATAACAATTTTGTGCATTCCTCAATTTTTTATCGATTCAATCAAATGATAGGTATCTAATGATAATTTTAAATAAGGTCATTCAACTCTATCACGTTTTACATCACCTGCCAAAGATACAAAAAGTTCTAGAAGATATTTTTTGTACCTACCTAAATAAGCTCGTACGACTTGATCCAGTTCAGTAAGTGAACGGAGCGGTCGACCTCGCCACGCCTAGGTACGTTACCAGGCGGAATTGTCTTATAATAGTCCTATAGTACAACGAAAAATGCCTCTTCGCCTGCACTCAACAGTGTGAAAACTTCGTACATCCTTTTGTACATACGTCCATGACAACCGCGAGAAACAGACGCGCGACGCTGCTTAGAAGGAAACTGAGCTTCTCACCCGAACGAAATGACACCCAAATGCTCGTGGGAAGGAAATAAAGCGTTTTCCTATATTAATAAGTAGCCTTTTTTACTCACAGGGATAATACAAGGATACAGGAATTATTTTACCGAAATTGACAGCCCTAGCAATTCAACAGAAATGGGTCTAGTTTCTTTACGGTTACATCTATATACTGTGCCTAGTATCCAACAATGGTGATAAGAGCAACTCTGGCCCATAGGGTTTCTAGAAATAATCAAAACGGCCTTGTGGCTCAGCTCCTATAAACCTGCTATAGATAAAACATGTTAATATATTAAGTTGGTACTGAGTACTGACTGGTTGCATGGCAAATGCTGCGGTTGATTTTATAAACCCAAGGCAAACAAACCGATTTTGATCATTAAAAATAAAAGTTACGAACCTATTTTATATCTTTTTATCATTTCTTACGAAGATGATGTCTTCTCTACGATTGGTGCAGGTGCATCAGCGCCGATTTGATTAGGAGTAAAAGTGGTCGCCATAGCCGAAATTTTTCCATCATCATTATCACATAATATATTATTATCTAGCAACAAAAAATCTACACTGGAATAACTCCGGTAAAATGAAAAGAGCTAGTAAATAAAAATAAATCTTCAACTCACAATCACAATAGTATCCTGCTGTGACACGGAAGCATTGGCACAGTAGAACTCTTTGTTCTCAAGTAGGTGAAGGATCTAGAAATGGCTCATTCTGGAAAGACCTTGGGGGTTTTAGTGCCCTGTGGTTTCATTATAATGAGTAGTTACACGTAGTAAGCAACTAGAATGATATTTATTTGGGTATTTACTACGTCAAAATTTAGCCCTTTTAGTGGCTCCTACATTGACGTCGTCAATAGTCGGTAGGCATTTATTAAGGGATGAATCATTTGCTGGGCTTTTCCCTGAATCCAAGCTTACAGGGATTCCCTTGAAAAGGAAAGGAGTTGTCATATTACAAAGCCATATCCATTTCAAAGTTTACCGACTAGAGAATTAGGTTCGTCGGGTCATTGAACGACTCGGTGTCCCACAAGAAAGAAGAAGAAGACTGTAGTAGATACAAAAATCTTAAAGCACTATATTTGCGTTAGGTATTTCAATATAATTCCCTTCAATATAATATGAGTGCCGTGTGGTGGTCCATATCTTTCCTTGGGTCTTATAAGAAGCGATTTTGGGATTTGAGAGTTGATTTTCATTGCAATATTAGGCGACAGGCTGACAATTTGTCACTGTGATAATACACAGTCTTTTGAATTGCTCTCAAACTTTTGTCAGACGCGGTGTAAATGGCCATTTTTACAGTCTCTTACGCTCTGTCTACCCGGCGAGGGACATAGGCGTGATTATGTATGTATGTATGTACGATTCCAAAAAACCTGAAACCAAATCGATGAAGGAAGATCGTGTTGTGCTTTCTAAATTACTTCTCGAATCTTGAACAAAGACCTTATTATTATTAACTCTCATTACCATTTCGACCCAATAACAATCAACATCCGGTCGATTTTGGTGAAAGGACCCGAAGTGGTCAACCTTCAAGGACCTTAGAGGTTGCCACTATTATGTTCAACACGGTGATACAGTCTCAGAGTGAGGAATATGTCAGAGAGATTATAAACTACCAGAATGATGTTATCGAAAATTCGTCGCTATAAGACTAGTTGTGTGCTAAACACATACAATGGAAAAGTACTCTAAAACTTGACTGTAAAAGTATTATCATAGTAGATACATTATTATGTTTACAGTTTACGCACATCAAAAAGTCAATTTTGACAAACGTCAAAAGTGGTTTTAACAATAACTACGACGTACGGCCCGTATGCGTATTATAGATTTCACAGCAAATAAAGTAGGATTTGAGAAGTTTCTCGCTCCTTTAGAATTGGCTTGTGACCACTTTTTCAGGGCAACATAAAATATTCGTAGGGTTCCCTTTAAAACATTCCTTGCTCTGAGAACACAGTGGGTATGGCTTCCGCGTCTCAAGTGGAATTTTACACCACATACTGGTGTGACCGCCGCATACTGGGACATTTCTCGATCGGACAAGAAAATATGGGTTGCATTGCATCAGATTAAAATAACATAAAAGTTTTTGTGGCCATGTCGGTGAACTATAAATGTTCCTTTGTAGTTTTTTCACAGGTTGAAGCTTATATAGCTAAATGTGGTTTATCTTGTTTGTAAAATAATGTGCATTTTTTACTGCGAAATGAAGATTGAATTCGAAATTATTCTTTGAGTCTCGTAAATTTTTTCCTGCTAAACAAAACACGTGCATAGGTAATTTTTCGGGTCCAGATTATAACATCGAAGGTCCGTGCGCTAACGGCTTATAATAGTATCACCCTGCAGTCATTCAAATAGAAAATAGACTTGAAGAATCATCTGAAGATTTGTGAGACGCTGCAATAACTATAATTTTTCCGCCCATTTACGATCTGTTCACGCCGCAATAGATAGGACGGCATAGCATACAGGACAGGATAACACAGATAGATTCGTGGTGTTAGTATATAAGGTGAAATTTTACCATTGACCGATAGCGACAACTCAGAACCGGCTGGTGATAAGGAACAACTTTCCCCAAGAAACATAGGTCGACATAAGAAAAAAGAAAAATTACCTCCCATAGTAACTCAAATCAGCTGATCGGCAATATTGTATGGGAGGACCAATTTTTTTTCGTATTTTGACCTATGTTTCTTGGGGAAAGTTGTTCCTTATCACCAGCCCGTCCTGCATTTTAGCTATCGGTCACTAGTAAAATTTCACCCTATATATGTCTAGTCAAAACATTCCACGCTGTACATACAGATCGTTTCTGATAATTTTAATATAGTCTAATTTCCCACGCTTTACATCCAACGTAACAACCACAAATCTTACCAAACGCAGCCATACCAGCTGAGCAGAACAAGATCAATTACCTGAAACAAACAATTAGCATTTTATTAACACACACGATGTTGACATTTACTTAGCGGGCCGCGTGTAAGTGTACACTTTTTGAACCTACTGCCGATAAAACCCAGTGGGTCTTAACGATGATGTTGTACTGAAACTACATCTTATTACTCGTACACCTAATCACGAAATCATTTGAAGTTTGATAAAACGTGTACTTCATTTTAAATAGTTATTTTTTTCTTTAGATTTACAACATTTTATTTTATTTAAATCAGGCATGCATGACACATCTACATTTTTAGTTTTTTTTTTTAATAATCGTATGGCAATATTGTTTTAATCCGTTGACGTGAGGACTGTATCTTACTTTACTTAGGTCTGACAGTGAATGTAATAATTAGTGTAGTATTCGGGTACCTAATATGAAATATTTCACATTGGATCGGTTGTCTTGTATCGGACTTTGATTTCTGAAAATGTTCTGTTTGTTTTTTTAAACCCTCTGGGTCCTATCGGTAGTGGGTCCAACAAGAGTACCACTAGCAGCTTAGCTGGCTACATGTAGGCCGCACTCTATATGCACGCCGCTCGCCCTTGCCACATCGGCCTTTCGACGTGACGTTGTAGCGGCGACTTGTGGCGTACATACTGCTTAAGGCCCACTGGGTCTAATCTGCCGTGGGTCTTATAAGTATACCACTATCGGTCGGCATGTAGGCCGCACTCTATATGCACGCCGCTAGCCCTTGCCACATCATTGGTCTTTCGACGTTACGTTGTAGCGGCGACTCGTAGCGCTCCCCCATTCGTGAAAAGTTCAAATTAGAAGCACTGGCCCTAAGGCCCACTAGGTCTAATCTGCCGTGGGCCTTATAAAGCCCACTAGGTCTAATCTGCCGTGGCCCTATAAGTATACCACTATCGGTCGGCATGTAGGCCGCACTCTATATGCACGCCGCTCGCCCTTGTCACATCAGCCTTTCGACATGACGTTGTAGCGGCGACTCGTGTCGTACATACTGATTTCAGTTATAATTCGCGTAATGTTAGTGGGAAAGTGAAATTAATAAATAACGTTGCTTGTAGTACTGGGTAGGCAGAGTGTGAATGAACTTTAAACTGGGATTGGCCAGTGCAGTCCAATGTGTTGCATTCTCAAGAACGCTGCTGGTCAATCCCTGCATTGCATTTGTCACTTTCCATAATACCTACATATAGTACTTAAAACGGTTCTTATTCGGATTCAGATGGGTTTGGCTATCATTATAGTATAAGTAGTCTAAGAACTTACCATATTGAGAAACAATTATTTTATATAGGACAGCAGCGTACTTATTCCCATACTCCAAATCCACAAATTAATATAATAAATTACTGTTCGAATTCGATTTAGTTAAACTTTAAATACTAATGGCCTTAAATTGACATTCTAGTTGGACGTGTTATTTCCAGCAGACCGTTAAGCCAACATGATCTTTTTAATTAACTATATTCAGAGGTTGTGTAAATGTGATAAATAGCTTAAATTAGTCTTAGCCGCAAAGTTTCAATAATAAATAAGTAGGTATATCAAGTTAATGCTATTAGTTTAAGCTACAGTTTAATTGTATGAAGGTACGGTCCCATCCGGAAGATGGCATGAAACTTGGCATGCACGTAGCTTTGACACGAATAATTAATAATTTCGGGGGGGACAGGCTGTCAAATGAATGTTTCCCCCCCTCCCCCCCTCTTTTGTGTCCCTAATTTCAGTTATTTTGCTTTATTTCGAAAACGGTTAAAGTTACATGAAAACTTCCAAAGAGTAAAATATTCTTCATTAAATTCTGCACTACAATTGTCTTTAAAGTACGTTAATAGGACTTATAGTTTACAAGTTATGCTTCTGTGAAATTCATCATTTTTTTGAAGTTGACCTCCAGCTCTGAATTAGCCATAAGTACCTTGTGACAGAATATTCTATAAAACTTGGTATTGGCGTTTGTTAGTTAAGTAGTCTTCAAAGGAAATCCATAGACACTACACTTCATTCGCGCCTGTGGGGTGGGGAGGGCAAAGTTTATTTTTGGAGCTGAACTTGAGGACTTCTGACTACTAAAGTACATATGAGAGGATAACTTTGGTATCATTTTCAGGTAAACCAAGGACAGGTATTTATTTCTGGGAAGGATTTTGGTACTTCCCTTACAAAAATATGTGTATATTAGGCGAAACAGAAAAAAAAGTACATTATTTTTCATTTAAACGCTGTTTTCTCCTTGACCTTGGGACATATTCATAAGAAAATAGCACATGCTGGAAGCCACACTCACCCAAATTACAAAACCATATTTTATTTTCGAAATAGTAAGAAAATGCTTAGCCTACAGGAGCCTAAACATTTTTACAAAGTTATGTTTGTAGCTGCTAAACTCTCAAGCTCATTGATTTTATATGCAAAAATAAGATTACCAACCGCAAAATCATATTTCTCAATTGTCGCTAAACCATACCAGATAGGAAAATGCCTTCATAGCAAAAGTTGATCATAGTGATAGGTTGTCTTTGCTGGCATATAGAAATTGAGGATTTGGAATACCTGATGTGGAACATCAATAGCCCACCTGTTACATAGTTTAACTGGACTGTTGATGTTCCACATCAGGTATTCCAAATCCTCAATTTCTATATGCCAGCAAAGACAACCTATCACTATGATCAACTTTTGCTATGAAGGCATTTTCCTATCTGTATGGTTTAGCGACAATTGAGAAATATGTTTTGCGGTTGTAATCTTATTGCATATAAATCAATGAGCTTGAGAGTTTAGCAGCTACAAACATAACTTTGTAAAATGTTTGGCTCCTGTAGGCTAAGCATTTTCTTACTATTTCGAAAATAACCGAAAATGATACCAATGTTATCCTCTCATATGTACTTTAGTAGTCAGAAGTCCTCAAGTTCAGCTCCAAAAATAAACTTTGCCCCCACCCCCACACGAATGAAGTGTAGTGTCTATGGATTTCCTTTGAAGACTACTTAACTAACAAACGCCAATACCAAGTTTTATAGAATATTCTGTCACAAGGTACTTATGGCTAATTCAGAGCTGGAGGTCAACTTCAAAAAAATGATGAATTTCACAGAAGCATAACTTGTAAACTATAAGTCCTATTAACGTACTTTAAAGACAATTGTGCAAATTTAATGAAGAATATTTTACTCTTTGAAGTTTTCTTGTAACTTTAACCGTTTTCAAATAAAGCAAAATAACTGAAATTAGACACAAGAGAAGGGGGGAAACATTCATTTGACAGCCTGTCCCCCCCGAAATTATTAATTATACGTGTCAAAGCTACGTGCATGCCAAGTTTCACGCCATCTTCCGGATGGGACTGTACTCACGACTAACAAGCCGTACTAGTACGTACGCAGTTTTAACAAAGATATTTCGTAAAAGAAGTGTATTTACTGGGCGTAAACTAAAATCCTTAAAACTTCATTCATAGTACATAGATCTCTATAACACACACACAAACTCACGTCTTTGATAGTTTGATTATGCCTTGCGATGGTTAGTTACTTATGGGTTAACGATATTAAAATTGGTCGTTCTTGGCACGTCTAACATACAATTCTTCACATTATCACATTTCATATATGTGTTTGGTTTGTTCTTATAACACCACAAAAAAGCAATCATCATACCATTACATAACCAAACAAAACAAAATGTCATGTCAATTCAATTCGTTGCGGACAAAAAGCTACACAAAGTTCATGACAGCGAACATTAGAACCTTTGACATGATAAAAAGAAGGCGGCATTTACAATGTGCAATGTAACCTACTAACTACGTTTGCATAACAATTTGATACATTAAAGCTCTAGTTTTATAACCGGTTGACGTGACCTTGCGTCGCGGTAGGCGGTCGCTATTTGTCATCCGCATTGAGCGAAAAGTGTTCTGAACACGTTTGCTGCGGACTACGAGTATTCTTAGCACGTGATTTCGGTTTTAGTACCAATTAAAAGACTTACGTTTAAAGGAATTCTTTCTGAATTTGAGCACTGCTAAAGGAAAGAGGACAGAAACGGACTCTCTGGGTATCGGAATAAACTTGTTAAGTTAGTGTTAGCCATACATAAGGCGTCTCAAACCAATTGGGATATGTCACACGCAAGGGCTTAGGTATATGGGTGGCCTATGAGGCAAGAAAAATTGCCACGGGTGTTCTCGTTTGGCAGCGAGCGTGTTAAGTGAAATAAATAAACAAAGCTACCGTGCAAGGTCACCGCGTACGCCCCTTCCGGACTATCTAATTTTGACACTTGATCTTCAAACCATCTCGATACTTTCGGCCTCGTTCTGTAATTGAAGAACTCAGGAAGAACAATGAGAAATACACTTCGATTGTTAATAATGGATTTAATTGTTTCTTAAGGTAATATAGTGCAACGGTGCTTTCAACCGTGAACAGTGTAGGTAGATCTTTTGATAACTGACAAGGTTAGTCCCTTCATTTTATGCAGAATAATAATTTAGATACCGGCTACTTAGTATTGCAAAACACGGTTGCAAATTGGTAGTGATATAAAATTTTATTGCGTTAAAAATTCTCTTTTTGTTTTATTGGTTATTTACAATGGGAAAACTTTTAAATCAATAAAATTTTATGGCTTTAAGGAAATACAGTACAACGAGAAATATAGTGTTGCTTAACTACCTAGGTGACTTCCGAATCTATGCAACGTTTTTTTTTAATTACCGTAAAGTAGGTACATATGCCGAGTGATGCCGGCTTAGAATAGCATCACCCCAATTCTACCCGTGAGTGTCGTAAAAAGCGACTAAGGAGTAATCATCCAGGGATCGTTACAGGGATCATGACAGCCGATGTGGCGCAGTGGTTAGTATGTCTGCCTGCCACGCAAAGGTTCCGGGTTCAATTCCCGGTGGGGTCACTCACAAAGTTGATATTTATCACTTTGTGAATTTGATCCCAGTCTGGTTAGGACATTGCAGGCTGAACCACCTGATTGTCCGCGAGTAAGATGGTTCCGTGCTTCGGACGGGCACGTTAAGCTGTCGGTCCCGGTTGCTGTCTATGATGGCGGTCGTTACACAACCATGTCAGAGGCCTGCTACTTGCAGTAGGCGGTTGAAAAACTCTGACACCAGGGTTCATCGGGTCGTTGAACGACTCGGTGTCCCACACGAAAAGAAGAATCCAGGGAATGGGCAGCAGCGTTCCATGTAAATGCAACATCTTGCACTGCACTCGCGTGTGGTAAGTACGGCAATACCCCAATAGGGGGAGGCCCATGTCCAGCAGTGGACTGTTGTGGCTGTTATGATAGGTACATAGCCCTCATACATAACTTAACCGTAGCGCTCGTATGAAAATAATTAAAAAAATGCCATTGCGCGTTGATGTCTTTTGTTCTGAAAAACGAATCTTTACGCATAAGTTGTTTTTATGAAAGATTTAAACTATTATTTATACGATCCAACAATATCATAATTTTATAAAATTCAATTGCTTCCAATAAATACTGCCAATCAACTTGTTCATCTCGTAGTCAGACTGGACCTTAATAATTGGGCCAATAATATTGCACGCTGGTTATTATATCACAATGACAATTACGAATGACAAACTTGTAACTTGTTTGCCAACAATGATAATTTAATTGTAATTAGATCCGGTTTATATTTATCCGTGCGATACCTACTCATACAGACCGGACACCTTAAGATATCTCCGTGTGAACGCGGATTAAAGAAATGACTAGATATATGACATTCGGAATATCATATAACAGGTTAAGACGTAGGTATTACTTTATTATACTTTTTTACGTGTTGAAATTTGATTTCAATAGATATAGGTACTAATAAATATTAAAATTTATTGTAGTTAAGCAACAATTAGACATTTTGACGGTCAATAAGACTATTTTTCATGACAATTAAAAGAAGAGTATCTTTTAGTACTTCATCTTCACCTCGATCAACAGCTTTTTACTTACATTATTTTAAGTGATAATTTAAATTTAAGTACCATCTTAACCGTGACTTTTAATTGCATATTAAGTACCTTAATTTATAGTTACTGTGTACCATCGTTTATTATTTTACAACATTGAATGTCATGTCAACGGAAGATTAACTGGCACAAGGGCTGCCGAAGTAGCTATACTACTACTACTACTATAACAGCCACAACAGTCCACTGCTGGACATGGGCCTCACCCTATCGGGGGGTATTGCCATACTCACCACGCTTGGCAGGCGGATTGCCGAGCGCAGTGTAAGATGATGCATTTACAGAGAACGCTGCTGCCCATTCCCTGGATGAATATCCCTTAGTCGGTTTTTACGACACCCACGGGTTGAATTGGGGTGATGCTATTCTAAGCCGGCATCACACGGCATAGTAGCTAATGAAAGCAAATTGATGTATCTAGGCAGCCCTTCGTCAAAATGCATTCTCTTGCAACATCTTATTGCAACGAGTAGCGGGCTGCACAAATTGCAAATTAAATTTTGTCTGAAGTAAGTAGGTAGGTAGCTGGTGGTTTTATCGTGCACACCTGCGTCTAGTTTAATCATGGAATTTTAGATTGTATGGGATATGACAACTGGTGCGGGAAATCTTTGACGTCATATACAAAATATCTGAATTTCTGCGCAGCTGTATCGACGCTGTTACCAAAAACTAAAGTACGGCCCGGCCGTTTGGATAGACCATAATATTTGACAGCTGTCAAGAATGACCTATCTGAAAAGCAGTACTGTAAGAAGAAGGCGGCGCGAGGAGAGACTTTTTTGCTTTTACCTACCTACACACTCGCTGTCTCCCTTTGTGCTACACACAGAAAGATATGACTTCAACATGCTGCCATCAAGATCTGAAAGAATTTTGTTTTTTTTTTAATAGCTTATGAAGGATTCGGAAATGTAAGCATTAAAGATCTGCCAGAAACCTCCTTTCATAAACCAAACTAACCGTACGTACACAGCTGGTCTATGATTTCAGTAAAGTAGTGATCGAAATTTTGCAATTTTGATCTCTACAGGATGTAAAAAAATCAACTGCAAATATTTTAAGGGGTGAATCAGTCCATGAAACTGAACAACTTTCCCCAAGGAACATAGGTCGAAATATGAAAAAAATTTGGACCTCCTATACAAATTGATTCGGCTAAGTGGTACATTTTGTATGGGAGGTCTAAAATTTTTTTCATATTTCGACCTATGTTCCTTGGGGAAAGTTGTTCAGTTTCACGGGCTGGTTCACCCCTTAAAATATTTGCAGTTGATTTTTTTACACCTTATATATGTCGCAGTACGATGGCAGAATCAGGTTTTTGGTCAAAAACCTAGGTTTTTGGCCAAAAGCCGGCATATGGCAAAATCGTAGACTTCTTTCGGTCATCGTCCTAAGCTGATCCGGGTTTTTGGCCAAAAACCTAGGATTTTGGCCAAAAAACTAGGATTTAGGCCGAAATCCTAGATTTGTTTAGTATTATGGCTTTTTTTGCATTTCGGGGAAACTTCTTCTTCTTCGACTGGTACTCAAAGTCGACCAACGACCCGATGAACCCTGGTGTTAGAGTTTTTAAACCGCCTACTGCAAGGAACAGGCCTCTGACAAGGTTGTGTAACGACCGCCGTCTAAGTGATCATAAAGAGCAATCGGGACCGACGGCTTAACGTGCCCGTGTAGTTCGGGCATACACCTCGAAAGGCAGGAGGTAACATTGGACGTTTTTGAGGCTGGGAGGTAGCGTCAGACGCTCTGGAGGGCGTGGGTAGCGTCGGACACTCTGGAGGATGTAAGATGACGGGCGTTGGATTTTCTGAGGGTCCGACAATACCTCCTGGTCTCCAGGGCGTCCAACGCTACCACCAATCCTCTAGAGCGTTCAGTGGTACGTCCTGCTCTTATGGTGTCTGAAGCTCCCCCCTGCCCTTCAGGGAATCCGAGGCAATCCTGCTGTACAGACTGTCTGATGTTACCCCCCGTCCTTCAGGGTGTCCATTCGCGGTGTCCAAGTCTACCCTCAAAAGATCAGAGGGAGGTGCATAAAGTACCTCTCCACTCCTCTTTCCCCCGAACCACACGGGTACGGTAGGCCGTCGGTCCCGATTGCTCTCTATGATCACTTAGACGGCGGTCGTTACACAACCATGTTAGAGGCCTTCTACTTGCAATGGGCGGTTGAAAACTCTGATACCAGGGTCCATCGGCTCGTTGGGTGCTTTGGTGTACCACTCGAAGACGAAGAAGTTCCTCCGAAATGCAAAAAAAGCCATAATACTAAACAAATCTAGGATTTCGGCCAAAATCCTAGTTTTTTGGCCAAAATCCTAGGTTTTTGGCCAAAAACCTGGATCAGCTCAGGACGATGGCCGAAGGAAGTCTACGATTCTGCCATATGCCGGCTTTTGGCCAAAAACCTAGGTTTTTGACCAAAAACCTGATTCTGCCATCGTACTGCGACATATATTAGCCCATATGCCAGCGTTTATATCCTAAGTTAGTGCAACGTTTATATCCTTAGTTAGTGGAAAAGAAGTATAATAATAAATTGCAATAACGATGCATGTTTGGAAATATTACTACCAGTTAGTAGTCATGTTAGGGTATAATCCAATAATATGAATTAGAAATCTTATCGTCTATTAATGCTATCATTAAAATATAAGGTACTTTCGTTTATCCATCTTTAACTTTACTGTACCTTAATAAAATTATTACACCATCATCGTCTTCCTGCCCTTATCCAAAACAAGTTGGGGTCGCCGCAACATGATATTGTTAGAACGCACAATCGAAAGCAAAACGATTTGGCTATGTTTTATGACTTGGCACCTGACGTTAACCCTCTTTGGGAATGCTAGGTGTATTCACCGGTACGCGGTTGACAATAGTCGACAGATATTCAGCCGAGGTCAGAAACTCTACTTTGCCTTTTACGAAAGAGCATGAGAGCACCTTAATAAAATTGTTAGTTACAATTTTGATCAAATTTCTGTTACATAACGAAGATATTATCAGTAATTTAATTACCTTTACACAAATCGCAAAAAGCTTGTTAAGTTGTTAAATAACAAAAAGAAAAACTTCCTTTTTTAAGATGTACGTAATTCGGTCACGACAAGAACTACAATGGTATTACAGTATCGTTGAGTGAAAAGAAGAACGATATCAATTAATTGAATCATCGTAACGAAAGAGCACTAGGTAATGGAAATTGCTTTTTGCTTCCTTTCACAAAAGCAAGAATTAAACGGATCCAATTTCAAAATACACTTAAGTAAGTAGGTCTAACACCCAGAATCATTTCAAAAGCGTTCCATACTCAGAACATACTTTTTTTCTATTTGCTTGTCAATAACTATTTTGGCACCACTAAGATTCTGCTATATTTTCCAGACATAGGTACCTCTTAAGAGGGATCTATAGTCATTATTTTTCATACAAACGGTTTCAACGTATCCCTCTGCCAATTCGCAACCGAACGACTCAATTTTTGGCACGGTAACTCTTCTGGACTAGATCTATGCTCCATATTCTTTTTCTGGTTGTAATAATGCATTTAAAAAAAGATATGGCCGTGGCAAAATGCTCTAAAATTATCGGCATGTTTACGCCTTTGTATCTTCTAAATATGACAATAATTTCAGCAAAATAAATGATACGGGCATAGAATATTTTATTGGCAGCAAAATAATGCCACTATCAAGAAATTTGGTGGAGATTTCGAACGGGGAACCTAGTAAACCCAGAACGCAAATTTTCCGGTAGCGAGCTATAACTGTCTTTTTTGTGGCTGTGGGACGGGTGTGGCATAAATGAGATAGACATATTTTTATCAACTGACAGCTCACGAACTTCCAGCTCGGTATAGTAGCCTCTTAATGGGGAAAAACACGACTTTGAAGTAAAATTACACTTCCGAGGATCCTTAGGATATACGCAATAAGAATATCGAAAACCTGGAATGGAATGAGAGGTGGTGGTTCGCTCCTTGCATCGAAGCGAAGAATGCACTAATTTAACATTGTGCCACATGTATGTCAATAGTCTACCTAGTATCCAACTCATTATCATCGTTTCGAATTTAAAGGATCGACCAATACTTGTTATTTTTATTATCTGTTTAGAAAAAGCAGCTCCTGGTGCTACCTAGACCATGTATTTGTCATATGAGTAAATATTTCCTGTGCCGGAGCGGAACGGCTCTCGGTCTCACGGAACGCCGGTGTCGAGTGAAAATGCATTCCTGTGGCGCGCCACGGAAACACTTCAACGTTTCAAGAAAAGTTATACGAGCTAGATGTGGCATGGAATATGCCTACAATTGCTACTACAGCCTCAACAGACCACTGCTGGACATGGGCCTCCCCTATTGAGGGGTCTTGCAATACTCACCACGACTGGCAGGCGGGTTGGCAAGCGCAGTGCAAGATGTTGCATTTACAGGGAACGCTGCTGTTCATTCCCTCGATTAATATCCCTTAGTTGGTTTTTTATGACACCCACGAGTAGAATATGCTATTCTAAGCCGGCACCACACGGTGAAATGCCTAGCTCGATCCTTATATTGGCTTTTATTTCAAACATTTTGATTCGATGACATTTTTAGTATGATTTCAAATTGTTTGAGTATAACTTTAAAGTAGTTTTTTTACAATATTTGCTAAAAACAATCCATGATTTCGCGCCGAAGAGTATCAGAAAGCCTATGAAGGGTCAGCAAGTCAAAAGAGAGAATACATCCTAATCTTTATTACTATCTTTAGTTAGTTATTGACGTTGAGTATTTGGATAAAATATTTAGTTTTATTATTAAAAACGAAAACAACAACAAAATTTAATTTAACCTGTAAACAACCAACTTCAAAATCTCGTCCAGTGCAGCATCCACACTACATCTGTGTGATTATCAGATCGGTCTATCATTAAACACATGTTCAGCAGTGTGGTTCTAGTCAGTGAATACCGACAGCTGTGTTGACGCTGCCACAGTAAAGGAAAATAGCAGTATCATATCTCCATATCCTTGTTTAGGATTCTTCAGGGATAAGATAAACCATGAAGTAGTATCGTTGGTTGCGAATGATCGTTTTCTGCTCAAAAACATCGAAAAACTAAAATGATTGAATTATTAGAAGTAAATGAAAAAGATAAAATAAGAGGTACATATTTTGAAAAAATATACCTTCTTGTTAATACACGTTTTGTAGTATCCATCCATCGACCAAATCGAAAAGGGCAAAAGAATAGAAGTTGTTCCACCAATGGGTGACTTAGGTACTCTTTTTGACAAAAGATTTTCTTGAGATGACTTTTCTTCATCTATTGATTATCTAAGAATCACTTGCAATATGCGGATAATCCATACAGCAAGTCTTATAAAAACTGGTCTATGATATTACCTACTGTGGTGCTGTCAAGTCACACGGGATGTTGGCGCGGAACAGTAAGCAAGGCGGAATGAAATAGAAAATGGACGAGTTTTTGTTGTGTAGAGATAGATATGATGAAGGAGAAAATATAAATGTGACATTTGGTGGAGGTCGACACCCAGGTATCGAAATACACCAGTTTCCATCATTATCGTAGGACATCATAACATGTCATAATTTTGTCTAATCTGAAAATCCGTGAATGCAGGTGAATTTTGTATGAAACGAAAATTTGCACTTACCTACTATAACGGAATAAGAATAGTTCATCTATCATTCATAATGTCAAAGTTTTTTTTATTGTTTGGTTTCAAAGCATTCCACAAATTGGTAGGTATACTGCATCCCAAATTATATAGTAGCTATGCAGTAGCTTCATTACTAACAAACTGACTATTATTATCTGGTGATCATGTCTGCTTGCGCATACGCAAATGACTTGAAACACGACGACTAACTAACTAACACAGGAAACGTTTCGTCATCGTGGATAAAGTCAACTGGTCATAGACTAGAATTAATATGCACAACAGATATTACGAAAATACTAGTAACTTTAACTTGCTGCTATACTAGTATCGCTGCAGGTTTGAAATTATGTCATAGAACATAATAATAATAAGGGATTTAAAAAATATTCAAAAAATGTTGAACGGAGAGACAACTGGAGTAAATAAATGCACAAGGTATATGACGGAAAATTGTATGCAAATAAATATGCAGACAAGAAATTTTGTAATTGGACATAATCTTGTCTTACAAGTCATTCTCTTACGGCGCACAGGGCTACGAAAATAAAATAAAAATATCGCGTTCGAAAATATATTTTAACAAATATGCTAACACAATAAAAGTCTCAATCTTCATCATCACAGCTTACGTTAGAACCCGACAAGTAGCTCCTCTTGTCCAAGTTTGCCTTCCTCCGGCCGGTCTGAGTCGAAGTCTATTTGAAGACTAATAAAAATAACGACTTTCTAAATCTTATTACACCTACCTTCGTTTTACGATCCTAATTTATATCTTGATATTAAACACATATTCTAAGTACCATTCCAGTAAATGTATATCTTTCTCTCCTGAGGCATATGTTGCAAAATTTTATTGTAGGTAGTATTTGAAACGAGCATTTTTACGATATTTGCAAAGACCCATCTGATTTTAACGATGTTCGAAATATAAACGTTTAAAACGCAGCTTTAGTCGCACATAAATGGCCAATAAAAGAAATTAGAGAAGAATTTAACTTCTAAATGCGTCAAGTAAAAAGCTTTAAACTTATTTATAACCGATCATTTCAATGTAAATTGAGCGAAACTGATCAGGTAATACGATAAGCGATTTTGAGTTCATTGACCCATGCATGCATTTTTTTATTTTAAATCTTTGCAGAGGCAAAGAATATATACAAACTTGTAAGTTAGGATTTTAATGCACTTACAGTGCAATCGTGTCGCTTCGAGACGAGCATCAAGAGGTTGAAATTTTGTGAGGGTCAACTAGGCGCCGGCGGCAGCTCAGTTGGTAGAGTATTGGGACGGTACCCCACTGGCCGAGGGTAACCTGTTTTTTCATTTATGAGTATAAACAAACTTCTCGTGTGTTTTTTAAAATATATACAGTAAGTACTTCAGACACCTATAATTATGTACGTTTAATCAAAAAGTACTTCGTGATCGCATAAGGGTCTTTCTTCAGCACCAGAGAAATCACTGTCTTGGCCTAAAATTTGCACATCTTGCTATTATAGAGGAACAGTATTTTTTATATGGTTAGTACGGCTATTACTGCGATTGGAGAAGCAATAAAAAATTATAGGGATATTACGCTTTTTTTATAAAAAATATATATGCCCCCCAAATTGACGCTCTCTGGCGTGTCCGAAAGCTGACTTGCTACATTCATGGGTTTATATTTCGATAACTATTTATGATACGAATTTGTGACGATGTTCACAGACCTTTTATATGTTCTAGTTTAACTACAATTAATATTTAATCATATTTATAACAGTTTAGCGAGTTACAGAACAAAATGTCTCTGTCCGCGTAAAATCCTGGGATTCTCTGGCGCGTAAAAAACATCGCACACATCACTAGTCTTTGTAGGTACGCTGTCGGCATCCCGGTCGCTCAAAAGAGTCAGTAACGCCGCATCAGCGGAGGTGTGAGCACTCGTGACTCGGTGTTACATTTTGGATTCATCGAGGTAATCAAGTGTTTTTCTGGCTTTGGTACACCTATACATTTGATTTCTCTGGTAAAGTTAATAATTAATTGATCAGTCATAATGTTGCGATTTTGATAAAGAAACATAGCTTTTTGGGTGGTGAGCTGCTTGTGTAATTACGATTATATTCGCTTTTACGGTTTAAGGGTTATTCTAAATAATCACTACTTTTTGATTTCTCTGGCATTGATTTCTCTGTCGAAAATGCCAGAGAAATCAAAAAATTGCCCGAAAAATCAATCAGGTCTGTGTCGAGCCTGCGAGCAGACAACAGCCACGCTATCCTGCCCAGTGGCTAGGTCAATTCAATTCAATTCAATTTATTCAACAAAATTACCACATTTGGTGTAGTTGTACAATTGTGATCTGTGTCGAGCCTACGAGCATACAACAGCCACGCTAGCCTGCCCGGTGGCTAGGTCTGTGGCCGCTTCTGCTCACAGCGCTGCGAGCAGACAACAGCCACGCTAGCCTGACCGGTGGCTAGATCTGTTGCCGCTTCTGCTCACAGCGCTGCTTCAGACAACAGCCACGCTAGCCTGCTCGGTGGCTAGGTCTGTTGCCGCTTCTGCTCACAGCGCTGCTAGCAGACAACAGCAACGCTAGCCTGCCCGGTGGCTAGGTCTGTGGCGAGCCTGAGAACAGACAACAACCACGCTAGCTTGCCTGGTGGCTAGGTCTGTGGCCGCTTCTGCTCACAGCGCTGCTAGCAGACAACAGCAACGCTAGCCTGCCCAGTGGCTAGGTCTGTGGCGAGCCTGCGAACAGACAACAGCCACGCTAGCTTTCCCGGTGGCTAGGTCTGTGGCTTTCTACTCGCAGCGCTGCGAGCAGACAACAGCCACGCTAGCTTGCCCGGTGGCTGGTCTGTGGCCGCTTCTGCAGCGCTGCGAGCAGACAACAGCCAAGCTAGCCTGCACAGTGGCTGGTCTGTTGCCGCTTCTGCTCACAGCGCTGCGAGCGGACAACAGCCACGCTGGCCTGCCCGGTGGCTAGATCTGTTGCCGCTTCTGCTCACAGCGCTGCGTCAGACAACAGCCACGCTAGCCTGCTCGGTGGCTAGGTCTGTTGCCGTTTCTGCTCACAGCGCTGCTAGCAGACAACAGCAACGCTAGCCTGCCCGGTGGCTAGGTCTGTGGCGAGCCTGCGAACAGACAACAACCACGCTAGCTTGCCTGGTGGCTAGGTCTGTGGCCGCTTCTGCTCACAGCGCTGCTAGCAGACAATAGCAACGCTAGCCTGCTCAGTGGCTAGGTCTGTGGCGAGCCTGCGAACAGACAACAACCACGCTAGCTTGCCTGGTGGCTAGGTCTGTGGCCGCTTCTGCTCGCTGCGCTGCGAGCAGACAACATCCACCCTAGCCTGCCCGGTGGCTAGGTCTGTGGCAAGCCTGCGAACAGACAACAGCCACGATAAATAATGACTGACATTAGTAAATGATACAAATAACGAAATTAAAGTTACGAGTTTGATTTCTCTGACCTATTTGATTGATTTCTCTGGCGAGATTTTTTCAAACTTGTTTTTCTCTGGAACTATAAGTGAGAAACGAGGGCCAAAGGTATAATTTTTTATCTTTTGAGATATATTTTCAACATCCATTGGTATTATTTCAATTAACTCAAAATTCAAATTCGCCAGAGAAATCACGTGAATTTGCATGGTCCGGAGAAATACTCATAAAATCCTTACTTGAGTTTGTAAAAAAAATACAGAAGAAGTTCCAAGTGAATCGAGCATAAAATACACAAACAATGGAACTGTAAAATCACTCGACATTTATTGATGAACAATTTCATTCTGATTCGTCATATAAGGGCTTCAGTTAAGCCAAGTTGTATGTAGTCTTCAAGATGAATGAGATTGCTTTTTACAAAAAGGGCTTATATTGTAATGTACCAGTCGAGATAGCGTCTCTGACCTTTATAAAAATAACTATTTGCACATTTTTGCAATCATTATTCGCCTATTTATCAATCTGGGCGTAAGGGCAAAAAGTATATTTTTCATCCTATTTAACCATGCATAAGGAAATGCTTTATTATATTGCGTGCTAAGATTTTCTTTTTAGTTTTTTCCGCAGCCGTGCCTTCGTAAAATTTATTTCACTCAGAAAGTTTACTATTTAAAATTAGATTTATACGTTTTTTCAAAGATTATTCGATGATTGGATGACAAAGGAGTGAAAAAGGCCAGCAAATATGAATTCAGTTCAAAGGAAAGAGAAATTCTAATCATTAGTGTGTTTAAAAGTAACTCAGGAAGCTCGAGATGCTACTAAAATTTCTCATACTTAGGGTAAAGTCACAACAGTTTGTAACTTTACTACATTTGAATAGGTAACGTTTGTTCCCCTCAGCAATCACTTCAACATATCACTCAAATTAACCATAACGTTCGCCCAGCGGCTCTAGATCTAATCATATTCAAGCCTGACCAATAACTATTTCAATTACATTTACTGTCCAGACTGTCTCTTGCATCAGAAGGTACGTACGGCATGTGCGGCGTGCTTTACCATTAAGCAACCAATATCAGATAGTTTATGTAACAATATAACTGGAGCAGTGCTGAAATCAACCTGTCCAAGTGTCCACAATCCCTCACAAAACACAAGTGAATAGTGGACAGGGCTAGCTTGAAAGTTTTGCTGTGCTTAAAATGCCAAGCAACAAAGTTTTTAATCACAGCTTCAGCTTTGCTGAAATTGGCTCTATTTTTAAATAAAAAGTGGAAGTACGTATATCCTCGTTATTGTGCCTTCTTAAAACTAGTACAGAAGACAAATACTAAAACAAAGACAAAATATGGTAAAAATATACGTAATGTTTAACTTTATTTCACTAGGCTTCTGAACTGCAATTTAGATATGATAAGACTTGAGAGTCATCTAAGGTCAGAACTAAGTGCAAGAAAACCCATGGCCATCTGCCAAATTTAACTTTTTCCAACCGTAAATAAAAAAGGCTAATCAAGTTTTCCAAACCTTGAAATAAATTATAAGCCAATTGCATAAAGTGCAAGTTATATGGAAAGTAAAAGTAGTTGACTACAAAAAACGCAACGAAATCAAAAGTGGCGACACACTTACTATAGTTCAAAAAGTGGGCCTATTGAAACCAAAAGTAAAACCGAAAAGTAGGTGCTTTCGCTCGCTCTCGGTGCCTACTTATCTACTTCGGTGATCTACTTGCTGTAGTACCGATAACTAGGAACATTGAAATTGTAGGAAGGTATAAATTGAATTTTATGAGTACGTATCTATTAAGTTTAAATAAAATTTATAACTATCCATAGCCCGAAGATATGTTATCAAGTGCTGGTCACTATAAAAAGGAGCAATAACATTTTGACCAACAACATAAACTCAGACCATTAGATCACGAAATAGTTTAAGGCATTACATGAAAGCGAAAGGAGAATTTATCTGTATATTATATTTAAATTCAGCCAGGAATTGCTGGGGGATATTTCGCAAGCTTTGAACCATTGTCGGTATCGTTTCGATCGAACGATATACCATTACGGCCTATTACGAGTCGATAAGGACTGTGATATAACTGTTATTGTAACAGTTACAGTACAGTATGCAAATTGTAATAACATTCGTAACCTAGTAATGTGAGTTTGTAATCAAAATAAATGGGGCACGTGTTTTATGGCGAGTATAACGATGTGTTTGTAATGTTTATGTGCGCTATTCATTCATTGTATTACATCAATGTCGTGCTTAATGTTGGTGTCAAACTTTCAAAACCATCTGCTAAGCAATACTGGTCTATCGGAGTGTAACACCGTTGTCTAAAAAAATACATGTATCAACCGAGATCCACGGCATAACGTGTCCTCAACGAAGCACGGAATAAGTGCCGCTGAAATTTAAATAACATCAATAGGGAAAGTCTTTTCTATCTCAAATTGCTTCATTTCGATTGCACTGCTTTGACTGGTCAGGATAACCGGCAAATGTTTCATTCATGGAGCATTGAATCGATAGCGATCTACGCATGAATAATGAATCCATCAGGAAATGTAAGGCGCAAGAAATCCAACGGACATTTTTCACTCCGTGCTGCATAGCAGTGCCATATTCGTAATAAACATAAATAAAAATATTTCAAGGGGTAGTTTAGTTTACGAAACTTTTAACAAAGAACGTGGGTTTCGGAAAGACTGAAATTTCGATCGGTTAAAAAGCTTTGTTTTTTTTAATACGTAATTTTTGTCATTATATAATTCTAGAAAGATTCTCAAGGAGAGTCAGTGTGATCATATATGAAAAGTTTTTGGAACCCCATCCTTTACACTGTATTATGTGGTAGTGATATGGTATATTTGTCACTACTATGGCTATTTCGTCACCAACAATGCAACTGTGAAGCCGTCGCTTAAGTTCCAAGATGCATGGTGCAATAAAATGCACAAATGCACGAGTAACACAATCACCATACCATATCACTTGCTTTTTCATTTCGAATCGGATTTGGTATGCGGCTCGAATGCGCTAGGTGTCGCAAGGTAGAGTCAGGTGTTGCCAACTGATACTCGTATAAGGTTCGGCGAAACCAGTCTTAAGTAGTGCAAGTGCAATGCAATTGATAAACCTGTCCATTGACATACGATTTGTTTGTCGAAACGTGTATGATTTGAATGAAACATGTTTCTTTTAAGATGTCTTTATTACTTTCTATTAAGGGTTAAGGAGTCGGGTACGCCATACAAGGTATTAATTTAAATACGTACGTACGTAAAAATAATTTAAAAACGCTTTAAGGCAGGTTTAGTATCGACGAAAATAACTTAAAATCGCTTAAATTTAGGTTTAGTATTGACATAGAAACTCCTAAAAATATTTTTTTTAATCAATGGGCGTGGTACGTCGACAACGACCGCGTGGTGCGAAACGCGCGCAAAGGCGGTGTGCGAGCGAGGCTAAAAATAATAAACTATATGTTATTTAAACTGTATCTCCTGTATAGGTAGGTCGGTTGTCACATTTTAGATAGTTCGAATATGACATCAAAGATTTTCCGTGTCTGTTGTCAAATCTCATACAATCCAAAATTCTGTGATTATATGTTCCGACCGCCTGAGAAAATATCACCCGTGCATAATTTCTGCCGCATTTAGGTATAGGTATGAAGGGCGTGGGATCCGGTGAACGTGAGACCATCTTGGGTTACTTTAGCATCCATCTTAGGTTTGATGGCGAGCAACATGATTGCGTTACGTCCTTTGACGAAGGTATTAACAGAGGAATATTTAGTACGTAAGGGCCTTTCCACAAAAATTTAGACACATGCCTGTCAAACTTTTTTTGTAGTATAAGACCCTTCGTGTCTATTTCTTCGTAAAAATCATCGTTTATAACAATTATTTATTTACCTATTCATCCGTCATCATCATCAAAAACAACAAAGTAAAAATGCCTGTAAATATGAGTTGATGCTAGCAAAACGGATAAAAATATGTTCACGAGTCTTTGCTTTGCGCGGTCAGTAACAGAAATAATAAGTGATCTCTTGCATTTTTTGTGTGCGGTAGTTTTATGAAATTAGTGCAATTTACTTATAAAACAATTTTTCTGTAAATATTTTACATAAAATTGGTTGGGTACAAAATGGCTTTTACGAAACACCATACCAAAATTGTTTATCGCTGTAGCTTGACCTTTACCTTCCAATCTTCCATTATCATTCATCAAAATCATGGTGTTGTAAACAACATCAATCTGATAAATTATCTGTTAAGCTGGAAAATGGTAATAAATAAAATATCAATCAGTTTTATGCCTTGCTGTTTCGTCTCATACAAGCAGTTTTGTACAATCTTCTTCTATTTTATTAGTAACCCAACAAGAGTCACTAATTTTGAATTAAATAAAACTACTTAGATACTCTCGTGATAGGTATTTCTCGCGAAAGATTCTTCGATAGTTTTAAAATCTTCTGCGAACTCTTTTTCTGTATTTATATCTTTAAGAGTACTCTGGTACAGCAGTCAAATTTTGATTGTTTTAAAATTAAAGTTTCAACAAAACAAATCACCTGATTCCGACCTTTAATTCAGAAAAATGTTTGTATCGTTTCAAAGCTGAACCGATAATTACACTAATGTATTTTTTCTATGTGTACACTTTACACGAATAATAAGTAATCAAATCGTTGTCATTTGCAATGATTTCTAAATCACTATGACCATTACATTGTATTTACGGCAATGCACAATATGTATGTGGACAATTTTATTCTTATTGCTTAAAAATAATCCAAATATTTACAGCGGTTAAGAAAGAAAAATGTGTGGGTAAAGCCGATAAACATGTAAAGTAAAATCCTATTAGGTACGTCTATATTAACATAGAGATTGATTTATTCAATGTTTTTTTCTTTAGTTATTCCTGCAATCATATGATAATGAACTTTTCGCTGCACTGTTTTTACCTACTGCCAAATTATGGTATGTCATGAATATTGGATAAAACAACCTAATACATGCAAAATGCAATGTCGTCGTTGGAAGCTATTAATTACACAATCCAATCAATTACTAGTTATCGATAAATATCAGGTGTCACTATTTAAACAGTATAAAGTATGAGACTGATTTATTATAGCTAGGCAAGTATGCTCTACTATATGCCGGTATCGCAAACTGGAGCATTATTTCGTAAGGACCACATTGAAATGTCATATCAAATGCCTTTTCGCTGTAAGACAGGAACTTTCGAAAGATAAATGTTAAACTAGTGCTAAAGATTGAAAATCGAGTAAGACTTGAAATTGTCATATTGATTGAGGAGTTCTAGTTTGTAGACGTTACGAGAATAACGAAGATGAACTTTTTCTTTCTTCAGACGAATCATTCATTTTACTGCCATAAAAGGGTAAAGTAAGAGTGTAAAGTTAACATGAGTAACATTAATTATTTACCTGCTATGTCACAGAAGAAAATGCGAACTCTAATATCATCGCCATACCTATGAACTTATTATTCCTAAGTTAGGAGAAAAGCTTTTACCTATGAGACGAAGAAGAACTCGAAGTAAATATGAAGTGATTTTATTCTTGTATTTTCGAGCACGATGCTTACCTGTAACAAAAAAATGAGCATTGTTAAAAAATCGATCAAAAAAAGTAAAAGGCGCAGATATAAAAATAACCGTGACACTGGCAGTTTTAGCAAAAAATACACATTTTTAAAGTTGGTCAAGGGCTTTGCCGACATTTCAGGTTTATGCAATTCTAAGATTTTTTGACCTCAACAACTATGCCAATGAAATTAAACAACAGTTCAACTAAATATGAGAGAAATTTAGACGCTATTGTATGATGATTTAATATTGTTCATATCAAGGTTTTCACCTACAAGGTTGATCGTTCTAATCCTACGCGAAACGTTAAGTGTTGACGTAAAGAAGGTATTTGAGGAATTTATAAATAAAACAAAAGTATATTCAAGGTGTTTTAGTCAGATTTTCCTGACCTCGATAAATCTATGGTCAGGTAATGTTTGCATAGCATTAATGATAAGTAGTGTAAAAATCGACCAAAATCGATAATTTACACCATGAATAGAGATTTTAATGCCATTTTTAAAGCATATTTGAATTTTATCTGCATTGATTTACATCAAGCTAAATAGGCCTCTAAAATTATAATTTAAATTCATTTTAATTGACTTCGTGATCATGCGTAGCAAAAATAGCCCTAGCTTTTACGGCCTATATTATAAGTCTGCTTTTCTCGCAAGGCTCAAAACTTCATAAAAAAGAGGATAAGGTGTGAATAGCACGAAAATGACAAATAGGCAAAACATTTAGAAATCGCAGACATCTGAACCATCATTCACAGAAATTTCGTCAACGTGTACATTACCGATTGTCCACACTGTCACATCCGCGACCCAAATACACGAACCGAATCGATTCCTCCACCAACTATAGATTCGTTCCTCTCGATTCCATCGACAACAATCGATTTTAACTCGTACACAGAGGTTACGCAAGCGGTCAAGTGAACCAGTTTAAATGGTTAGGGTCCGATGTGGTGACCTCGATTACGAAAATTGTTTAAATCGATTAATTACGTGCTCTAATTAGTTACTTTGGAAATTGCACAGAGATAAAGACATTCTTTAAAGTGCTCTCTAAAAGTATATATTTTTTTCAGTTTGTTTGGTTGTTTATTGGCCGGCTGTCTCATGCAAATTAACAAGAGTTTTGAACACTGAAAACTGCGTCTTAAAATTGGAAACTTAAGTTTCTTTCATATTTTCAGTATTAAATCAAGATTTTTATTTGATGGGTAAACATACTTTACTATTATCGCATTCTAATGAGTTCAACTGCAAGACAAAGACCCCATTCTTAGGGCAAGTATTATTACAATTCAATTAAAAATGAAGCATTTTTTACATCATATTGTTTACAAAGAATACATCGCTCCACATCGATATGCAAAGTTGTATTACATGACACGAATCTCATTTCACGCTTTGTTCCTACTTACCACCTTACATTCTTACACAGCTTTTGTTTTGCACTCTTACTCAGCACTTACACAACTTGGGTATGTTGTAACGGAAATTAGATCAATGTTCCTCTTAATAAGACATTATAAATTACAGAAATCTATTAAGTATTTGTTTATACTATGATTTATAGCAGTGGGCGGTCCGACATGAAAGTAAATGCTTGTAATTTTTTAGATGTAGAGTCTAATCGATCAAATTATTATGATCCGTTATCGAAAGCGATTATTTATGTCTTTTTTATATTGCGGAAGCAATTCTATTATTTCTGCATAAATGACTAGTGGAGTGTTAATATTCAATCATTCATGAAAATGATTTATAGTCTTTATAGGTCTTACACGAAGAGATAGACACAGAGTAGGTATTTAGGTAACAAAGTAATTCATTTCTTCCTTGCAAATATTGGAAACCAAACTTTCTTTATATCTGCCTAGGAGAATTCGTAGGAAATACTTGAAATATAACACTGGTCATCCTATGCATCCATATCTATCGTAAACCCTCATCTTTATGTCATCAGATAAGTATCGTTCATAAATCGTACTCCATCGTGCACTAGACATGAAATAGTGTTTATATCTGAACAGGAAACCTCAGTTGTCTTCGTATCTCAAACTCTATTCATCATTTAGGTACGCACAAATACAAAAGACTTTATGAAAATGATAGTCTTTCCGCCAGCAATATTTCAAGCTCACATTCCTTAGTACCTATGATTATTCAAAGAGGTTGTCAAGAAATCATTTGATTCAAAAAATTTTAATCCACCTGCCTGCTGCCGATATAGTGTAACATCAGTAGCATCAGATATACATACACATATCACGCCTTTATAGCTTGCATGGCAGGCAGAGCCTGGCGCCTAAAATTGTAATGCACAGGAAACCCTTAAAAGATATTTAAGGGTCTCCTGTGTATATGTAAGGGTCTCTTACGACACACTCGGGAAAGGAAAAATGTGATTCTATTCTAAGCCAGCATCATAGGAAGACTGACAGCTTGTCGTGTTCTACGAAGCTCAGGGCAACAATATAAGAATATGGTGATAAACCGTAAAGAAAGTTGCACATCCTATCAACCAGCCAATCAGCCTCTAGCGTAGCTACACCTAATATTACAATTTAGTACCGTGTATATCTCCATACTAGAAAGTGCAACCTGCCTCGTAGGACGTAGGACTGTTTTTACTTGTTTCACTTGGTGCTGTTCTGTCTTGTTTATGTGTCTATTATTGCATTCAAATTGTAAAGAACAATAGTAGATTGGCTAGAGAGGCTATAGTCAAAACTTGGGAAAGATCTCACCAAAATAAGAACCAAGATAACAAACATTAGTTTTTAGCTTAAATACGATTTAAAGTGTTATTGAGATTGAACTGTAATTGAACCTAAAAATTAGTTGATGAAAGCCACTTTTAAGACAATTAGCCATAGAAAATAATGTACGACGTTCTACAAAAATACAATTCCGGAAATCAAAAGAGCTTTCTGATATTTTAATAACTTTATATAAAGATCTTTACTTTTGAGCAGAGATTTATATTTGATCTGACCTACGCTGTATAGCATAACTTCCATAGATAGATGGTATTAAACTACTGTTTCATTTTCTTACTATGTTTTCTACGCTATACTTTGTTATGTCAGCTGGAGAAACTATGTTTATTCTTTTCACGCTCTATATCGTTATCTATCACGACATCTCTGTGTTTACTTTCTTTAGATATAATTTTAGAAACAAGTAAGGAATGAATAAAAAATAATTTACAAATAAATAAATGCTTTGATTCATGCCGAAATATCCGAGATCTTTTTGCACGTTTCGAAACATTAGAATGCATCGACATTTTGCTTCAAAATTAGATAGAGACGATCGGAAGGAAGAGTAATTTATGCAAATGTTACTAATGGCATTGGCTTAGAAGTTCCATAACAGTCTCGTCACTTGATTATATTCTTTAGGGCCTTCTCATTAGCGTTCACAATTCAAGATCAAGATGATCGGATGTGAATAAATATTATTCAGAGGTCATGATTGAATATAACATGCATTCTGTTGTGACTACGTTAGAGAAACTACTTTGCTTCTATACGAATCGCTCTCGTAGGATATTATTATAATGTTTGCTATCGACTCAAATGTTAAAATCCTGAAAGACTAAAATTAAGCATGATATAACGGAAATAAATACAACCGTGAGGGACACAACGCAAGAGATTCAGTCTATCTTCAACTTCATGTGAACTTACCTCAATGAAAGTCATGCCTACTCGCCCCATACATTTCTTTCTTTCTTCGTGTGGGACACCAAGTCGTCAAAAGACCCATAAACCCTGGTGTCAGAGTTTTCTCAAACAGTTACTACTAGAAGTAGGCCTCGCCCCACACTAAAACTGAATAGACTCACTCAGCCATTTACACTTGAACGCGTTGAAGTCTTTTATATGCGACTTACCGCCTACTTGAACACAATTTATAAAAAGATGTTCCCAATGACTAAATCACGTTTCCCATGATTGATGGTCAAATCAAATGATTTCCTAAATACTGTTCACTCGTCTTTACTCAATAGGCTGTGCGTAAAGACGCGTAAGTGATGTCAAAATTACGTAATAATATTAATCTATGTCTGTTCATTTAGATGATTTAGGCAGTTGGTTGGCAAATAGTGACTAATTTATCAGTAAATGTTGACGTTGTAATAATTAATTTAACTTTTTTTGGAAATGGATTAATTTATCTATGAACTCTACTTAGAGGTTGCCCAATTAGGCATGTACCTAATGATTAAAATATTATTTTGGTGCTGTATAATTTTATCTGTACACTAAGTTCCATGGTTAAAGGGGTACAATATGATTGTTTTTTCTATTATCTGCTTACTTGAGTGAAACTTTCCTTGTGTTATGCATATTATGACGTTCAAAAACTTTGGCACAATGGTTCATAGGGTAATTAGTCAACTTGTCAACCCACACCAAATCAATCTTAATATAGTTCTCAATACCACGCATCTCCCAAACCATCAATCATGGTTCATGACAGTTGTCGCTTTCCATACATCTCTTCTCTTTCTTTCCCACATCCGCTCATGTAACTATATAACCCTGATTAATTGTTACACTTATTATATATTTCCGCGTCCACCATTGTCTGCGAGGCTGCGCATGCGCAAGTGACATGCGCAGAGAAAACAGTTACGTAAAGAAATCATTCTTTGTGATTATCATCTGGCTGGGATTCGGAGTAAGCCGCGAGCGGCTGACAAGCATTTGTCGACTAATGTCAATATGCGATTATCTTTTGAGAGAGGTGTGACAAAGCTACTTCGGATTGTAAGAAACAACTACGCGCACGCTGGTTGGCTATAACGATAGGCTAAGATAAGGATAAGAATAAATAATTCAAAAACTCACCTATAATTTATTGTACTTGAATTCAATCTATTTTACACCCATAGAATCTGGTTGCAACTTGATACTTGAGAGGTGTTGGAACATCAATACGTTTTACTATAAAATTCGCACCTTTTTATTAGTTTTATGGGCTTCTCATAAACATGAGTCTAATAGAATATTCAGGTAGCAACGTACTGAACTACGATAACAAACAATAATAGTTATGATTAATATTATTAAGCGAAGCAAGTACGATACATACCAAACCAATAGGCACCTTGATATGAATGAGAAAAAAAGAGACTTCGTACAAAAACATATCAGTGCATTACAAGAGCAATAAGTATGAACATGAAACAGAAAGCTATCGATACTATTATTGTAGATCACGATACTCCGCGTGTCAGGGTTGCCACCGATAGATCGACGTGTAAGCTATTATTTAATCTGTGGCCCATTATGCGCGGGCGCGGCGCGTGAAGGCTGCGATAAGTCTAGCTAGGGCTGCTAGGCTGAAAGCTAAAATCTAGACTAATAAGATTTTCTGTTGATTGATTTGTTGAGACTTTTGAGAATCAAATCAAGCAATGTTCTGCAAAACAGATCTTGCCAATTTCTGAAAATGGAACGTAATCTAAGAAGGGTACGTTTGGTAGTAGCGGATTGTACTTAGAGGGATTGTTTGACATATATGACGACTTGCGTGAATTTGATGTCTTAATGTCATATTCAAACATAACTTTTCACGAAATTTCTACCGCAGAACTATCATTATCGCAGAACTATATATTTGTTTTCAATTAGCAAAATTTCTGACATGGTCGAGAAAATCTCTTAAACCTGGCTGGTTATTATTCCAATTGTCAACCCTATCACCGGCCCTATTAGGAAACGCTTATAAGAAAAATCGCTACGGCCTCGCCACATCCTGTGTTTCAAGTATTTTATCATACCTAGATAGGCTAGATTTATAGAATTGCATTTTATTATAAGAATTTTTAAATCGAGTGTAATTTGATATAATATTTTTAAACGTTGTCTTAATAGTTTGAGTTTCTAGAATTCCAACTGATTCTAAGCAGTTTCAACAAACTTTATTACAATTTTACTGTGGTAGGAAGATGTTCTGTTTCCTTAAAAGCAGAATAACATTTCATTGTGAATTTAATATGGTAATACTGCGCTGTAGTACACAGCAAGTAAATGAAGCACAACATATGTAGTTGTACTATCGCCAGCAAATCTACCAACCCATTCAAAGTACCAACTTATACTGGTTTTTCATACAAATACTGAGAAAAACTTTTATAATTTGATCCCTTAGATGGGTAGATAGATTTGCTGGCGATAGTACCTTAGATGTACCTCATACATATTCAATGTGTTCCTTAAATGTTAAAAGCACCTCGTAGCCATCCTACATTGCACCCACTACACTACCTGAGACTTAGTCATGTGCTATTTTAGATGTGTCCTTAAGAATTTTATATTAGCCCTTCACGCTGGTACTATCAAGCTCGGGTTACATGCGTAACATAATAAAGCAATTTTTAATACAGCTTATAGGTGATTTGAAATAGCTGCAAGCCATATTTTTGATCAAGTATTTTAAAGTCTTAAATATGTTCATATACTCAATTGAATTAGACTTGATATACTTACAGTTTCATATCAAAGACAAAATTTATCGTATTATTATTATATTACCGTTGTATAACAAAACTTTGTAAAACAAGTTTAAAGAAAGATGTGCACGACCGTTCATTGACATCGAAATTCTCAGTATGTCCCAAAATATCTCGCACCTAATCGTAAAATTTTCCTCAATCTGTTTGTTGCTAATAAAAATACGATCGTCGTTTTGTGAGTACAAGTCCTCTGTATTAATTGTGCTGCATCTGGATTAAACATCGCATTTTTATTTGATGCTGATTCGCTCAAAGAATTTTTAATACCTCGTGATATTATACGTCAAATATATATTTGATTGATAAATAAAAGAGAATTTACATGAATGGGTAAATTCGTGTAGAATTTATAATAGACCTCTTAAAAACTAATATTTAAATACAAATAGATACTTGGGTAATTCAACTTGAATAATAATTTTGACGTTAAGTTTATGTTTAATGCCGGAAAATTCATCTTAAAACCGCTTAATCATCTATAAAACTATAAGGTTAAGAGGTACTTGGAATTTATTTTACTGAGTAAATAAGTATTCATCAACGTTTTTATTTGGTTCCAAAGGTGATTTCGTTTAAATAGATCTTAATATTATTGTTTATCATTATTTGCAGGGCCAATAGATCTTACAATCTCTCTCTCCCTTTCAACGACCCGATGAACCCTGGTGTCAGAATGCTTTTGGTTCCTCATCTGCCTGCCCTTAGCCCAAATCAGTTGGGTTCGGCGCAAATGTTTTTTTGGAGCACAAAATAATGTAGTAGGTAAAAACGTTCATATTATTAGAGTTGCTGCACATGTTTAATATTAATATTTCAGGCTGAAGTGTCCTTCTGCTGGGCAGATAAATCTTACAATAAATGAATCTCTAAAAGCATTTTTGCATTTCAGAAGTTCTCTGGTTTGATTTTTGTGTACCTGTTGATTTTTAATCGCCCAATTAAGTTATCTAATGCAGTACAGAGGCATAAAAACAACAGAATCTACTATAATGGATCCCGGACCGGCACCATTATTTTTGACATCCTGCTCATATGTCACATAACATGATAGAGAGGCCAACAGTAATGTAGCCAATTCGTGGTCCATTCTTTATCTGTGCAAATTATACTCCTCTAGTGCCTAGATTCTCTCCAATAGCGTGATGAACGCACATACGCGTGCTGTATCTAATATCGGCGCGTGCGCAGGCTTCCGTCAATAAATCCACAGAGTTACGAGATGCGCGAAGAACTCGCTTCCCGCCCGCCGATTTGCGCGTCTAATTTATTGGCAGTTGACTACTCTGTGACGCAAGGGTATTAAGGTATTACCATGAATTACCTGCTCTGCGGTTTGCTGCGAATTTGAGCAGAACGGTGTTACAAAATAAGCTTCGAAATTCAAACGCAAACATGAGTTTTCTTTGTATCATTTTAGTTTGTTTACGTATCTATCGAAAATTAATGTATCTCTCAGTTAAAAGTAATATTACCTCATTTTAAGCATGGCGTCAAAATACCTACACATAAATAAAGCTTTTTAAGTAACATGGTATCATTTTATAACGTGTTAAATTCGCAAGCTTGTATGGTAACATTGCAACACAATATTGCGCGGTCGTTGGTTTTACCATGTTAAAAAATGTACCTGTCAACGCTACACCCAAATATTTTATGTCGTCAATGTTAATTACAAATTTTTGCATTTAAATTGGCAGTTTATCACGCCCATTAATTTTTTAGGTTTTATATTTTTTTATTTAGTAGGCCTAAATCAATACTAATTTGAATTGCAATTTTACTGTTTGCTCAAGAGCTTACAAGAATTAAAGTGTTAATTTAACATTAGTTTTAATAATTAAATAGATTTTATTTATTTAACATAAAATTATCATTGAACTCCTTCGCAGATTAAACCTGAAGGATGTTAAATTATCAATATTATAAGTTATCAAGATCCACCTATGCCGCAATACGATGGCAGAGTTAGGATTGGTCTACGATTAATCGAAAAAAATTTGCCACATGCCGGCCTTTCACCAAAATCCTAATTCTGCCATCGTAGTGCGTTATATCTGAAATCAGAGTTCACCTGTTCGATGTCCTGTATTACGGAAAAAGAAGCATGAGTTTAGCTAGTTTTATTTCAAAGACAAATTGTAATAATTTTATAAAAATTACTGACATAAAGGTTTCAAAGTTGAAGTCACAATGCATATCATAAACCCGCAGATATGTTAATGCTGTCACATTAAATGCTTCTTTAAACCTTTCTAGCCAAAAACAAACACACACTTAAGAACATGCGTGCAAGTGTAATTACATGGACTCAAATAAACATGCGTTTACCTACACCCATCGCGACCATGCCGCATTCCGCACCTACCAGCTATAATATTATCACTATTACCACATGATATTGCGTTTTTACTGGATCCAGATTTTTGAGAAATGGACTTTACTTTATGGTGATGATGATGAAACCCTAGTATCCCTCACTAAGGACAATAGAGCTATCAGAAAAATTCTCCACTTGTCCCTATCTTTAGCGACACCTTCCAGCTCCTTCCAACCAAGTCTAGTGGATGCGGCCTCCTTATCCTCTTAACGCTGAATTTACGATAGGTATGCCATACTAAAACCAAACACCTAAAACACTTCACCGCATCAAATTGCGAGCGTATCGCAATATCTTCCGGTGCGTATGTGATTCACATACCAGCTGTATGAATATGGATGTCGACTGATTTGACACTCGACAACGATTCCACCGCGACTCGCTTCAACGGGCGCGCTTTGCGGATGTCATTATTGGATTTAAAACATATTTCAAGTAGCTGGCGATGATTGATTGATAAAATAAGTGGCAGAGATGCTAAAATTCTACCTTTTCTGTATGCTGTAAGTATGCCTATGTGATTTCCATAAAACAAATATAGGTAGTTGAAAGTGTTGTGTGATTAAACATGTTCTTCTTGTAATCTTTAGAACAGTTTTATCCTATACAGTACAATCGGATTACAGTAATTTACTCTAATAAGTATGGATATCGATGTCGTTCAAGTTAAGTAGTTAGATAGATAATATTATTTCGTATATGACTCCATCAACCACTTTCTAAAAAACTTGTGCGCTTGGTGATTTCCAAAATGAAAAGATAGGTAACTTAAATCTATCAACGCATTACAAACACAATGTGCCTATTAAACTCTTTCTAGCCAAACAAAAATTACATCAAATGACTTTGTACAATAAAAATGCTGCAATTTGGCAAATTATCGAATATACTTAACAACTCAATTACTTTCGAGTTTTTTTTTCTAAGCAAACATTATTTAAGATAGATGTGTGTTGTAGACTGTGTGCAACGAATGATCAGACCACTGCTCGTAGAAAGGCGCGTGCGAAATGAAATTTCCACTTATTCAAGAATACGCCTCCAGACCTGTCTAATCACAGCTCAAGATTTCAAGTTTATCAATTTTGCAAGTTTCCTTTTCCTCGTGACTTGGTCGCACAAAACTTCGGTAGGCCTTGGATCACGATTCGTTTATTACATTTACAATGCAACGCAATCTGTTCGGCCCGGTTGCATTGCGTAAGTCTGGAAATTGTCTCAAAGTTGACTGTTGCTGTTGTAATGAGCCGAGGAAAGTGCCACCCATTATTTCTTAGGCTCGCGTAACTCGGTTAGGCTTCCTGTGAATGTTGTCTGTTACAGTTTTAGTATAAAGCATTGATCAATGAGTGGTTGTGATTGTGACTCAACATTTTTGCACTCATAATCTTTTTGACAAATATTCAATTCAAGGGAAACGTCTTTCTTACACTAGATCGATGTGGCTTAGATAACTGGAAAAATTAGTTCGTACAATGGGAAATGTCTGGGTCAAAAAGTTTTCTCTTTGCCGTCTAAAATTTTCACCCAAAAATTCGCTCACAAATCATGGGGTAATTATCACGAAATGATTTTTTCGTCATTATAGATAATACTTTCCAACTTGCACATTCCTACAACATCTTGCAGACTCAGATGGTAGTTACGGCACAGTAAGAGTATTGTTTCATAGTCCCACAGTTACGGCACAGCACCGCATATGTGTATGTATGCGACAAACACAATGGGGAAGCGCGCGTGTGTGAAGCCACTTACTGAATGAACGCATTAAACAAGTAAATTGTTCGAAAAAAGTAATTTACGCGGCTGAGAAAGTACTTGGCGTAATTGAATTAAGAACATAGGCTGCTGTTGTAATACAGTCTAAACCTTGGTGAACAAACGTATAAGGTGCTCAAACGCCCATCCCACTATTTCGATAGCGATTGATGAACAACCATGTCAGAGGCCTGCTATTTGTAATAGGCAGTTGTTATATTCTGACACGACGGTTCGTCGGGTTGTTGAATGCCTCAGTGTCCCACACGAATAGGGAGAGAGAGAGAGAGATACTTAATAACTTTGTCCACAGGCAATGTATTATTTGTACTACTCCAATAAAACGTCTATGCTTATAACATAAACTATAGAAAGCCCTAAATTTTGCGCCCATCCCTACTCACTAACCAAAACTGCCAAAAGGCTATAATTGGATAGCCAAACCAAACCAAATACGTAAGTCAGTAACTGCATAAGCTTTGCCAATTCCCAATGTACCTTACTCTAGATCGTTTAACAGTTAGCTGGAAGGGCAAAGGTGGTCAAAGAAAGTGTACCTGCTCTGAAACCACCACTTTTCTCAGCAGATAATGGACTGCCTACTAGGAAATTACTGCCCTTGCACTCCTAGTTAGATAAACGTAAGTTCCTTATACAAGCCTCTTTCGTTTATGTACAGTCACGTTTGCTTTTATTGAAATCTTGTAATCCCAGAAAATGCAGGGCTTAAATATATATGAAACCGTAGATTGTCAACTTTGTGTGAGACAGAGTAGCAAAAAAGGGAGGAGCGTTGGATGACGTCCTCTCCTCATGAAAGAATGCACGGGTAGAAAGGGTGAAACCGCTAAACAAGCCTACTATATTACTGTTTTAGCTGTTCAGGTACAGATATACATTCGTAAATACGTACATTACTTACCTACCCTGCTATTATCACCAATTATCCTATCCTAATGCCTTTATAACCCGTATTAAAATGCTGACAAAATGTATGAAAAATTTGGCTTTCGAAAGGACTCGCCACTAAACTTCAGCATTATGTTGCAACTTGTTACAATTTAATGTTCTGTCATCAATTGCTTACCTTAGTTCTACGTTTTATTACCATTTAATCAGAACTAGCAGTCTAGCGTTAATAAACCGTTTGTGACGGATATCGATTAGGTATATCTGGTTACACCACCGCCTTTCCCTCTAGGAAGCGAGAATTATCTCCGAGTGGCAACTGGCAACCAATACTGACAAGCGGACTCAAGTTGGGTGGAGTATGAGTTATAGCGGATAACGGACTAAGGGCCAAGTATGGTCCAAGGTCTTATGAAGATGTCTTGTAGATGAATAGGTAATTTAATTACCATTATCGACTCGATGAAGAAGAACGGACTAAGGGAAGCATTTCGTTTGTGGGGATGATTGTAGAAAATGATCAAAATAAAGCCAGGAGACTGCTCGTGATTATACAGTGCAGAAAAGTCTTGATATACAAGAAAATGGTTGTCTCGGAGTGGTAACAGGCAACCAATGATGACAAGCGAATGGAAGCGGGTAACAGATTGTGGGATGCATTGTATTGATGATAATTATTTCAGAATAGCGTCCTAGTGACATGGCTGGATGGATGGTAGCTGATGTAATGCTGATCATGATCTCACACAGAGCAAAGGCAAGTCAAAGAGATATAATTTGGAACCACTACTAAATAACAAATTTCAGTAAATTAGGAAGAGATTTGAGACACCGTATCTGAGGATTTGTTTCCGCACTGCTATAATCTAGGCTTTAAGGCGTGAGAATGCATTATTTAATCACTTGAGATGGCAGGCAAATGCTTTCCTATCTCTAATGAATACTACCTACATGTTAATTTCTATTTTTTCTTACACTTTTTCCACGCTGTCTTTGCACCACACCCAATCAATCTAGTATACAAGTCGGAAGGAAAACAATGCAGCGATTTGCCTTATTTACTCTCCCCGTGTGAACCGTTACGTGTCCTATTGCGCATGCGCATCAAGGAAATAAAAAAAACTGTCATACAAATTAGGTGTTCCGTTCGTTACGTACGGTTGATCGAAACAACAATAGGCGATAGACATATGGCAAACGTTATGCAGTTGCTAATGAAAGCTATTTGTAGGTATGCTGTTGTCTGAAGTTGTAAGGATGCAGTTCCGTGTTTTTTAACAAAGGATTTTGATGTGAATGGAGTGCAAGGCAGAATTGTAAGCGCGATTTGCGTAACAAATCTGAAAGAGCATGTTCAATAGCTAGGAAACAATATACACAAATGAAGAATGGCCTTCAGAAAAGAATGAAATCAATTCCTTCCTACACAAAATCAGATTGGTTACATGCAGACACGACAATGCAATTTTAGAAGACATAAATTTCGTTCTGATACTTCCTGCTTCAGAATAAATTTGCAATTTTTCTGTAGTGGCATTTCTTACAAAAGGAATCACGGTTACTGATTTACATTGGAGATACGGACAACAAAACAAATCTAAAAGGTAGTAGCACAAAATAGAGATCTAAAATATCTATGACCAAATACCCAATCACCTTCAAAGTTAGCAACCGGTCTTCTAAACAAATAGTCAAACATGTACAGTACATATTACAAATGCAAATTCAATGATTGAGTGCCAATTGGTCAGTTATAGTATTCACTTCTCACATATTGTACAGTTAAAAGCATGCCAAGTTCAAAACTTACACTAAGTAGTTACTTTCGCAATAAAAATAATCGTGTGGGACACCCAAGTCGTGGAACAACCCAATTAACCCTGTGGTGGCATGCACACCGAAGGAAGACTCTTGCGTGTGAGAAAACATGTGTCAAATCGCCTAAAACTATGAAATTTATCAATACAAGTGAAGAATTTTGTCATATTTTACAGGTGTAGAGAAATTCAATGTCACCTGGTTGCATGCTAAGGGGTTTGGTGACATAATTCAGCTAGATAAATAACGCTTTAAAATTCATTTAATACTAAAGTTAAGGATCTAAAATAGATGTACTTCTTATAGTATACCTATTTAGTCGAGGTCTGGTCGAATCGACCAATTATCAACTATTAAAAAAACTCTATCCCATACAAGGTATCCTTTTAAGCGATTGATAATATACCTAGGTTATATATTATGTGATTGGATGTAGTAATAGTGCCCAAGGTATGTGGCAAGTATGTAATGTAAGGTACCTGCTGGTCGGTTTCGCAAGAGCAAAGTGGATAGTGGTTAACGTGTTAAGGCTACCTAGCTAACTCATTTGCTCAGGTGATACTCAATGATAGATTAAATTCTGATGTAATTTGAAATTGATGAGATGATTTTAAAGGTACGCTTAATGTAACCAATACTAGTAAATGATTTGATCGAGATATTAGTCAATTAAATTTGATTTTATAGAGACACGCTAGAGTTGTAAAATGAATGACATTAATGTTTGATATTGATTTACGAATCGATATATCTTAATTACGGTAGCTCTCTATATCTGTATAAAGAGGAGCTAATATGATAGTAAAGTTCATTTTACGATCAATTGCATGAAAAAGATTTTTATAGGAAATGTAAAAATATTCTGCAGAAAACAGTTCGTAGCGAAATAGATCCATGTAAATATTGCTACGGCGTAGCACCACCGTAGCCTTTATCTACATTCTTTAAAAGTTACGAATATCTCGAAACTATAAGGACCTACCTTGATCTCTCGTATTTTATGGTTCACGAACGACATAGTGCTTCATACAAAATACCAGTTACATCCTAGCTTATACAACAAACAAGTTTCATCTAAAATTATGCAAATAGCTTGAGAGAAAGACGAGCCAAGTTCACTTGCAGCTAAATGGCGAAAGTGCGGCCTTGGCCCCTGACCGCTAGAACCACTGCTATGGTCAAACGGATCGTAATCTCGAGCTCATTTTCTATCTTATGTACCGGGCAAGTTTATCTTCCTTATGGCAAATCTGTTTTTAACGATCCGCAGGCACGATTATGGACTTACTTACCTACTAGAGTAAAGAGATACATTTTCTTATTTTATTGTATAAACGGATATAAGGAATTTTGAGAAAGGTATTATCAGGTGCCCAATTTGTACTGATAAAGTGTGGTTTCTAGTGTTCTTTGTGTGTGTTTTGGTCCATATCCTTGACTATATCGTAGGTATTACCTTAGCTATATCCTAGCAGGAGCTATAAGCGTGATTGTGATTGTGTGTGCAAGGTAAATTTGCAAATCACCACACCCGTACAAATACATTCGCATATTTATAACCACCAACTAACTAAGATCAAAGTTCGCACTATCAGCCGCTCTTCAAGTTACTTAATTTGAGAGACCAATATATACTGGTTATTCGTAGTACTTATATGAAAAACGAGTATAATTTGACCCCTTAAATAAGTTTGTTGATGTACTGCTGCTAGTACAACAAGTTTGTGCAAGTGTGACGTGGTGTGAGTTGACCGATGACCGAAGTCTTATACCATTACAACACTAGGATTCAGTATTGCCTATACACATTACCTACTTACTTAAAATGCTAATGACATACCTAGGCATATATCTACATAGGCCATCAATATGTAGACGATGACATTGAAATATGCCTAAAACACAGATTTAAATTTTATGGTTAAAATATTCTAGATAGACAATTTAAACCATAAACCATTATCTTGCTTAACGATCTAACTTTTGTAACTTCTTGCTTAACTGATATAGGTAATATAGATACTACTAAAGTTACTAAATTGTCTAACAAACCGTAAAAAGCAAAAAATAATTAACTTTAAATCTGTCAAGTTTAAATAAATAAATAGCCAGCTGTCTACACCACACAAATAATATGACATCATGAGTTTTCGATGGCTACTTAGTTTTATCTGTAAAATATCGTGTTTATTGACCTATGACTTGGAATCTATGTGACTCATCGACCCCTAATAATTTATGCAATGCTACTAAAAATTATTATTGCAACTCTATGAAACAAGCATGGCACGTGATACCACCTTGCTTAGAAACATAAGAATAGGTATATTTTGAAATTATTTCGACCTTAGTAACTATAAAAAAAATTATATTTAGCTACTAAATATATCGGAGCATATTTATAGATTTAAATAAAAAGTAGAGTCGCGACGTTACTCGCCTGCGTAATGTAAAATGATTGATTTGATTACTGACCACTTTCAGCACGGAATTTGACATGTTGTGGAATATGACAGCTCGCGTGAAATATCTTGGAAGTCATACTCAAGTTATCTAAGGCGCAAACTCCACCAAAAAGACGAAGGGCATAGGACGTAAGAATGACAGTTGACAGACAAGTGATCGTCAAATATTCTTCTTAGTTTTTGACGCTAGCTGTCATAGATGCGACGCTTTGGCGACGCTTGTGTGTGCCTTTGTCAATACTTTTTTGTACATTTTGTATGGAAACGTCGCGATGTCAAACGTCAAGCGTCATGCCCTACGTCTTATGTCCTCTCCATGTCCTCTCTGTGGAGTTTGGGCCTAAAAGTTACATCTTCATAAAAGATGACTATGAAAATGAAAGTCATTTTCAAACAACCCATTCTACCTTACGACCTTTCCGTGACTGAGACGCACACGTGTGTATTTTTTATACCAAACAACTACTTAGACGAAAGTCTTCATTAACTTCTCAAATATCCGAACTTGTCAGAGTAATTTACTGAGTAGAATATTTCACATTTAGTGCATACTAAATGTGAAATATTCTAATTGCCGTAATCAGTATGAATAACGTCATTTTAACACACCTCATAAGTATTTTTTACATGGCGGCGTGATGAAGTTATTATAAATAAGTACTAATCTAAATATCTTGATATTTCTATTTCTCGTAAACTAGAGAATATTTATTGAAACCAATTAAAAACCGACAAATTAATCTATTTTACTAAATTATAATTAATAAATTTGATTAGCAATATGCGACTGTTTATGCGTTACTAAAATCGAAATGATAATTAATCTTATTGCAAATTTCATAGCAAATCTAGTAAGCTACCGTTCTAATCTGGTCAAGACGGTTGCTCCACTAGTGGGTATGGCGGGAAACACACTTAAAATCTTTGTAGCGTTATTTTAGCGCAGAGTAACGCATGCGGGACTAAGCGAATTTACTCCTTATTTTGATACTACATACATACATATATCACGCCTATATCCCTTGCGGATTATGCATAAAGCAAATAGATATTAAAACGGCCATGTACACTAGGTCTGACAAAAGCTTGAAAGTCAAGATAGGCTTAAAAACCAAGCGACGCGACAACGACGCGCGTCGTTGTCGCCGTCAAATTTTGACGGCGTCGTTGTCGCTGCGGTCTTGTAGAAAAACCCGACCGCATCCCATACAAACTCTAAGCTTCTCAGCGCGCTGTCAACGTGACGGCGTCGTGGCGCGCCGCAACGACGCCGTCGCTCGGTTTTTCTGGTTCCCCATACAAACCAGTCATTTGACAGCGGCAACGACGCGCGTCGTTGTCGCTGTCGCTTGGTTTTTAAGCCCACCTTCACTGAGAAGACTGTCGCCTAAAATTTCAATACATCATCAAATCCGTCAGTCACTTCTTACAGCACCCACGGGAAAGATATGGGTTGATGCTATTCTAATACGGCACCTCACGGCAGCTATTTTCATACAAAACCGATTGACAGATGCTTCCGCTAGCGCTGCGTATAGTACAATGCTTCGTCAATGGATGCCTCTGTCAAACCGTTTGACATAAACATAAACCGTCATTTTGCGGGAATAAGGAGGAAATTCGCATTTTCCTAACACATGCGTTACGTAGTGCTATGTAGCGCAGCAACTGACGTTACATGTGACTCTCGTCTACTTTAATAACGTAGGCAACCGTGTTATTAACGTTATATACTATACATTAACCTTTTGAGAAAATGTAATGAGACTTTATGTTTCAAAACTAAGTTTTATTGTGAGAAAAACGTTACTAAATAACCGAAGTCGTGTTTTTTCTTTGTCAAGTTTCATGGCTCTAGAACTTCGTGAATTTACTGTTTAGATGCTATCTTTCTTTTTGAATAGATAGGTGGTTACTTACAGATGTTGAACTGTATTATTTTATCTGTAATGCTAGTAAGTAGTCATTGCGTTGTATAGGTATTTGTACTCACAAAAAAGTTCGATGTAATCCATAACGTAGTGTTGTTTTCTATGTTCACAGTATTTACCTGAAAGAGATAAAACATTTGTTAGATTAACATTAAAGTAAAGAATAATAAAATTAAGAAATACTCAAAAATAATAAATAGGTATAAATAAAATAATCATAATTAGCTGATACAATGTAAAATGTATATATACCTAATACTTATGATTGAAAAATAAAACTTTAAAGGAAAGAATGTCAGTCGATCGATAATCCCATCCCGTGTCATTCCTGTCGCAAAACTGACTATTACACTCGCCACGTAACTACGTTGAATGGCAATGGACAACTCAAACATAAGATCATATCTGATACCTAATAAGTATTCTAATACCTATAAAACACGTCGAACCGACGAACGACCCTCAAAACGATCCATATCTGTAGCCTTAACCAATCAAATAGAGTCAAAGATAGAGTACTAAGATTAGTGCTTTGAATTTGTCATTCGGATCACAACAAGCGTGAATGAGACGGACGACCTTGCCGTCGCCTTGCTCTCGTTCACAGTCTTATTAGTTGCATTCATAATTGACGACTCAATTAGAGCCTTAAACTTAAGGTGGGAACTGACCGAGTTGTTATAGCAGAATTGCGGGATTTTAGATATGACATGAAATTATGTTGGGAGCGTTGTCATACATCCATCACACTTTGCAGATACACCAAAGAAATCGTGTCAGCCGGCCTTGGCTTAGCCGACATATCGATGAGGTCCTAAACTCATCTAAAATTCTGCAAATACATAGAATGCCGCAACTATTTAAATATGTTTTGAAACCTTAACAAAAAATGGAGTAATCATCTACAACATGTGCGCAAAATTCTTTACCAAAATGTTTCACAGTTAAATTACAACCTGCTATGAAGCAATGTATTTTAACTTCTGCAGCTTCAAAATCCCGCAAGCAGGTATGACTTCCCTTTCGTTTTTAAAAGTGACTACTTATTTACCTGACTAAGTTCCACACAGCTCTTATAAGCTAATTAGTCAAGGCTTCCTAGCACTTTCGATTTTTCTTGAAGCGTTTGTTCCGTTGGAGACTCAGTTACCTTGCCTGGCAGGAAATTCCAAGAACCGACGACCTTTGCTTCCGTAGCTACTTGGTTTTGACAGCTCAAAGGACATACAAATAGGCACTTTCGTAAATATTGTTGTACGTTTTTGAATTTGCTTCCTCGTAGCGGTAAATTTATCAACACATACTGTAAAATAAAGACGCTTTTTACGTTTCTCTGGCATGGACACCGCCAACTCCTCCTAAACCACGCAACGGATTTTGATATTTTTTTTTCATGTTAAAGATTTCCCTTTAGATATAATAAGTAAGGGGAAATCGTCTTATTCCCACGGTAAAACGATTTGCAGCGGTTGCAACCGCTAGGCGGGCTGCTAGTTTTAAATATAGCTATTTTAGCCATAACGAAAAGCTTCCGACAGACCAAACAGTAATTAAGAGAGATAGTAGTGCAGTACTGTTTACTCAACTTTAACTCTACATAATCCAGCTAAATGATAGAGTAAACTAAACCACAACTACGTTGCTTATGGGAAATGGTTCGCTACCTCTGACGTAGCGTTTACAAATCAGGGTTATCAAACAGTTTCTGTGAGAATACTGGCTGGAAGATTCGCAACTGCGACTGTGGGAGAAAAAAACAAAAGCCAAGTTAACAGTTGCGCATGCGCAGCCTAATAGATGATTCACTTTCGATTTGTAACCTAGTTTTTATGCAATAATGTATGGTTCATGTTTACGGTCGAATCGCCGCAAATTGCAAAAGGTTGATTGTTCTACAGTTTAATTGGGAATGTCTGTAATGTTCCCACAACACGTGTTTCTGTCAGAAAATATTCTGCAAAACGTAAAATAGTAGTTCAGCGAGCGTAGCGAGGGATTTCAAAGCAAAATCCTCGCTTTAGCTCGAGATTTAAAATAGCACCCTCGCCCTAAGGCTCTATTTGCGCAGCGATTTCATTTCGCGCGAATTTTTCACACTCTTATTTTTTTCATACAGAACAAAATGTCGCGTAGGAAAAAAAGCAGTACGCCAATAAAATTCACCAAAAAATATAATAAATTAACAATAAAATTCAGAAGAGCCCTTAATACTACTTTACTATATAATACTTTATTCCCTTTTTATAAAACTACTATTTCGTTGACTATTAAGATTTTTTTTAGCTAATAGATCACAGAGGAGCTGTCATAATGTGAACATCTCTCTAGGTATACAGCCTATACGACACGTTTACAAAATATCTAGTGATTTATCATTATTGACTAGTATTTCTAACAATTTGCATATTTGACATGGCTAGGCTTAGCTAACAGCTAGCAATAGGCCCATCCTGCGAATATTTCATCAATAGGTATCATTTTACCTTCCACGTTTGATGACCTAACGCCCATGATAAAGAAGGTTTCGTTTCGAGTAAAGATTACGAAATAATTTGTATATTCCTATAAAGACATTGAGATATTGTTATCAGTAAAAATCAATACATGGAATCTGATTTCTTTTTCGTTTTAAGATTTTTTAATTATTTCTTAACTTCCGTGTCAATATTTTAATTTATCTTTCTTTCTACGTAATGAATGCGTTTTCCCGTTAATCTGACAAATGTAAAAGCCCAAAACTACGTATAGCGCGCGGGACATAAACATCTATAGGTAAGTAAAATTATTATACTGCCGTGTAGTGCCGGCTTAGAATAGCATCAGGTATGGGTGGGTATCGTAAGAAGCGAATAAAGGATTTGAGAGTTGATTTGTAGATATTGCAATTTTAATCGTCAGGCTGACAACCTGTCTGTATTGTGATAAACAATCTTTTAAACGACTCTGAAACTTTTCTCGGACTTGGTGTAAATGTTCGTTTTTACAGCCGTTTACGCTCTGCATACCCCGCAAGGGATATAGGCGTGATATATGTATGTATTACTTTAATATTTTCTCAGTTTTATTGCACACCAATTAGGTAGGTAATAAATACCGTATCCTCGTGAGGAAGCAACAAACTTGCACCATAAGAATAAATAATAACACTACCGTGTAGAAATGAAACTCCTTTGTCTGGGCCCGAAAAGCCGCGCTTTAAATACCTACTTCCCCCCTCAGCCCGTAACGGCCCGCGCGCTCCCGCACTTTAAGCCAGGGCTGTCACGTGCTAATAGTTTTATTCCAAACCAGCGGCTCGCCAAGCAGTTGCAAGACTTTCAGCGTAGTATTTTTACACACCTACGCGTTATAGAATGAAAAATCGTGCCAAAGCAATTATTTTAAAAGATTTGCGATGAATACGAATTTGTTTGTTACCATAATCAGCTAACAATAATCAGCTAAGGTAGGTAGGTGTCTAAGTTAGAAAACTGAAACTATGTAGTAGGTACCGACGTGAGTAAAAATAGGAGAACACAAAACCAATACGTACCTATTAAGAATGGTAGGTACCTATTTACTGTACCTAGAACCTTTGCTCATCTTTAGGCAAATTAAAAAAATAAGATGGAAAGTCATCCTCACATCACTTTTACAGCCATGAGCACCATAGTCATTCGGAAAGGCTAAACATTTCCGAAAAAACAAAATTTGACCCGCGCGACGAACGCTCACGCGGGGAAGCGCACTCCCGACCGAATTGGTCGCACTGCGAGCGCCAGACGGTAGGCAAATATAATGACCTTGAGCGCGTCTGGAGCGGGAGTGTCATCTCTAGGTGTGTTTACTCTTATGCTTGCACCCACAAAACTTTCGTATTTATTAGTAGGTAGTTTGATTTTGATTAGGAGCGTATCAAACGGTAGTGAAACCGGTTTGAAAGCCTTGATCGGAGGTGATCTGGTGTATGACATTGTCTGCGGTATCGTAACACATGGTGGTGACGTGATGCTGATAGGTGCCTTCAAGTTATAAATCAGTTGTTAAAGAAGAAACATGCTCAACAGTACTCAACACGTTATAGAAATATCAGCAGATCATCCCATACATACATAAATCACGCCTATATCCCTTGAGGTAGTCCGAGAATCGTAAACAGCTGTAAAAATGGCCATTTACACCACAACTGGCAAAAGTTTGAGAGACATTCAAAAGATCGTTTATCTCCATAGGTTGTCAGTCTGTCGCCTAAAATTGCAACATTAGTCACTTCTTACGACACCCACGAGAAAGATGTGGGGTGATGCTATTCTACACCGGCACCACACAGCATCATTCCATGCATAACTCATTTTCAATCTTAGCTTGGCACTTTACCACCGCGCGCCGTTTCCCTAATTTGTGACTTTATGTTGTATTGAATAATGGTACTTATGCGTATGATATAGCTCTGTCGCGAAATTGCAAGCCAAATAAATCACATATCATTTAAAATTTTGCGAATGAAGACAATTTTCAACCGTTACCTACTCATTAAATTAAAACTGGTAATGTGCAAGATATCAAAGCAGCGTAATTAATTACTGACAGTGCAATTCTTATAAGGCTTTATTTCAAAGAGCAGAGTCGCTTTCTTCCAAAAACTTCTTTCATAACACCCAGCCGAACTTTCATCTTGATGCCCCAACTTTAAATCCTCGAAAATTTCCATTACATTTATTACACTGTAGTGTAACAGCGGCGCATCCAGTCCGAGTGAAAACAGTTGCGCCGGCGCATACGCACACACGCGCAAGTGTGCGGTAACGTGCAATTACTGCGCATGTGTGGGTCAACTCTTGTAGAGCCAGTTGCATTTTCTTTCATTTCGATTTTTCTTCTACGCTTTAACGGGTAACATTGTATTGAATAGCTGATGTGTAGATAAAATAGATAGATTTTATTTTTCGTTTGTAAACGTAACGTTATCTAAGATGTTTGTTTCAGGTAGGTACTGTACGTAGCTGTTATTCGTAACTTTTATGTAGAACTACCTATCTAGCAAAAATCGTTTACCCACTAGCTTACCTTACTATCTCCCATTTTACGAAAATCATCATCATATTATAAGCAAAATTACCATTATATTACGAGTATAAGCATTTCACTGCTGAACGTATGGCTCTATCCGTATTCGCCATCTGGTCACTACGAAAATTTTGGAAGATCAACTTACAACCAACATAAACCCTATCAAGTAGCAACTATCTTTCATAAATCATTACTCATGCAAAAGTGCCGGTGAAGTATAATGCTATAATGTTGATTAAGTGATTGAATTACGATTGTATTTGCCGTATGCCCACACGCAAGTGCAGGCAGTGAGTAGGCTCGCATTCTAATAGTCACCGTGGACGGCAAGAAATTCTTAACTTTAAAAATTCTTAAAATTGTACGTAGAATAAGATTATTCCATGTCTTTATAAAAACTCAGATAAGGACGAAATTTTTTAGGTTAGGTTAGTGGTGTTTTTTTAGTCTTACGCTGACACACGCGGAATATTTGACGAGATATTTCAATAATTCAAAATACCGTGACGGAGCTTATTATCCAGCTAATATTTCAAACAAATTTTACCTACGTCACTTAGTTTACTGAAACAGATCTTTTAAATATGACATCAAAGGTAGGTATTACAAAGTTCTGTTGACCTACATTTTGCCATCTGTAAAACAAAATACAGAGCATTACAATGGATAGCGCATAAGTATGACCAAGGAACTGTCCAAAAGGTGCATAAGCATTGCATAACCGGCGGCGCCGGCTTTTTAGTCTCATTCTCATTAGCTACACAAACACGCAAGTAGCATTAGTACAATAGCGCCCTCAAACAGTAAGCAAAGACGTATTAGCATAAACGCCGACAGTGTGGAGTATAACTTTCCTTCCTACCTTCGGGGAATTGCACACGCACTATATTTATTATATTACACGGACTATATTGCGGTTTGTGACAGCTATCATGCAAATGACAAGCTGGGACAACCGCAATTTAAAGCGGCGGCGTTTGCCCCCGGTGTTTACACAAAGTAGGAATGTCATTGCTATGTCATGTAGCGGTGTGCTCTTTTTTCTTTTTTATGACATCTCTGCTCTGTGAAGTATTTTGCATCGGATTTCATGATTTTGTCTTGTCTGACAACTGGATCCGGTAAAATACCGGAACAACATAAGGTAGGTGTAAGAACCGCCTTCACTAGTTGCAATGGATAGTGAATACGTCTCATAATACCTGCGTAATTATTCAAATATGTTGCTGAATGATATTGCAACTTTGAAGTTTCATAATAGAAGCCAAGCATTAAGTATTCGTAGGTTTGTATGGATTTCGTTCACGCGTGGTGACTTCGCCATGCGCCTCTCTATTTCTACCTGAAGTTATCTTAACAAGAGATTTAAATACTTCCAAGGAGCAGGTGGTAACGACCTTTGTGTATGCAACATCCTGCACTGCTCTCGCCAGCCCGTCGAGCATGGTGAAAAAGGTTTCATACCCGTCTAGTGTTAGCGATAATTCTTTTTTTTATTCTGGGCTTACAACTGTACAACAAATTAATTAGATTTACAAAAAAATAACGTGTAAAATGTCAATAATATCATAAGAATAAATAATAACACTACCGTGATAATATATTACTTAGTACCGCATTTTATAGTAAAAGTAAATTCCTCTCAACAAAATTTCACGGTATTTAAATATCGAATACATCGACAAAACACCTAAGCAGCATTACCAAAACAAACCATCCACCAATTTATAAAAACCTTTGCTCCTTTACTTCCAACTCTGTCTCAAAGGTCACATTTAACTGGTTATTTAAATATAGCACCAGCTCATAAACACCTTCCTTCCGGTACTTCCTCGTCTCATCCGTGGCTCCATCTTAAACTGGTTATTCAAATGAGGTATGAAGTAATTAGATGACAGGTGTTACGCAAACTGCTGAGAAATGCGAAAGCGGTACACCTAGCAATTCGAATTTCGAACATTTCTCTCATACGGCGAGATTTCGCGGCTAGCGTATTATGTATGTGGCCAGTATGACCAGCGTTTATGGTGAATTGGACTAAATTGAATTTGCAAAGATGGCTCATGGAGAGGAAGTGTGAGATTTTTGCGGTTTCCATACGAACTGAATACTTAGAATGCACGGTGTTTAAAAACGAACTGCTATAATTTCCAGATTTTCCATTAAGGGATTAGTCTTTCCGGATTCTTTGGCACACATCGCATCAAATTGCATGTCAAGTTGTCACGAATAGCAAATTAGCAATATTGTCCGATGCTTGCTCAATTCACCTTTACTTATTCATTTTCAGTATTTTCTTTCTAAAGAATTCTTTCCCTACATAATAACAAGAAGATTAGAGGTTATACTTACATGATGTATAAAAACAACTGCAAATATATTTTATGGGGTGAACCAGCCCATGAAACTGAACAGTATGAGCCAGCCAAGCGAGTCAATTTGTATGGGAAGACGTGGGGAAGACCAATTTTTTTTTCATGTTTCGACCTATGTTTCCTGGGGAAAGTTGTTCACTTTCATGTACTAGTTCACCCCTCAAAATATTTGCAGTTGATTTTTTTACACCTTATACATATTACGATTTGTACTTGGCTTACAGTAAGTAAGTACATTAATACTACTTCCACTGAGGTTAATTCTAAGTATGGTTGTAATTTTGCAATGTTACAGTCAAATTACAAATGTTTACACGAACATTTAGCATCCGTTATTATTGGTAATTTACCGGTAAATATGCAGCAGCTTAACTACCTATTTACGGGATCTACTTAGAATCGTAATCTTCAGTAGCTGTATGAAGAACCATTACGTTTTGGACCCTTGAGCGGTTACTTAAGGTGTGGATGATTACGTACGGGATACATTGTCAGTATAGAAGTAATGATGAATGTTGTTCGAGATTTGTAATAATAAATAAAGCAATTTGAAGTGCTCTAGTTTTCAGCGTTATAAGCCTATGTAATTATAACAAAATTAAGAGAAAGCCCTATAAAGGCGATCAATAGAACGCAATTATCGTTTCGTTACTTCACAATAACATATATCAGTTCGCATTCAATTAAAACAGTAAAATTACGCAATACTCACACTTGGCCAGACTAATTGTTTGAAATTAAACGTTTTATAAAATTACGTTAGTTGCATAATGTCTTACGTTGTCCAACGTATATATAAAGCAAGTCACGGAATTGCGTTTCGTGCGCGTTTTTTTATTGTTTTACTTCCAAGCGCTTTCACGGTCATGAATGTAGCGACTTTCTTTCGGCGCGGGCGCATTGTTCGATGCGCTGTGGCCTGTGGTTGCTGGGTGATAAGTGATATGATAACATTGAATATAGTGATAAACGACAATAGCTAAAACGACCCTCACATAATATTTGTCTGACGTGGCGATAACGACTGTATTTTTACGGCCGTTGATGCTCTGCCTACTCCGCAAGGGATAAAGATGTGATTGTGATTATATATGTAACATTGAATAGGTTATAAGGAGCAATAATAAACATGCTTGTTTCGTACTCTACGGTGTAGTAGAATCAGCAGTAAACTGTAGAATCTACAGCTTCAGCTACATATAGTTATCTTCACGATTTGCTGATTCATCTGCAGCTACCCGTTCTCCTGTGGGAATGAGCAATTTTCCCTCGGTAAAAACCACCCGCGCTTTTACAATCATGAATGTAGCGACTTTCTTTCGGCGCAGCGCATTGTTCGATGCGCGTGTGTGGCCTGTGGTTGCTGGGTGATACTGATACTCGTAATGATAAGTGATAACTTTTAATAGATGGCGATAACAAGCTATAGACGGCAACTCTACATGTGAGACGTAAAACATGAAACGGAAACGTGAGACGTGCGACATCGCGACGCTCGAAACCGTTTCCATATAAAATGTAGGAAACGGAACAGACACCGTCTACACACGTGAGACGCGCGTCGCGTCGATGACGGCCGATGATCACTTGTCTGACAGATGACATCTTACGTCTTGCCTCACACGTTTCATGTCTGAAGACTGTGCTATAATTGTCTGCTACGAGGATTATTATTGTTTTAAACGAGATCTTTAAAAAGAAGCATAGGTAAGAGAAGATTCTTATTTTTGTCAAACCAAAATGTCAAAGTTAAAACATTTGGTCTTATTTAAATGAACTGTTTATTTATTTAAATAAATTCGTCAAACGCGTCTAAGTCACTAACCATTATCCTTGACCTACCGACTTTTGGTTATGACCACTGAGAATTTAGATTCAAGAATGTGTGAAAAAATACATCACAACAAATCCAATTTACCTACTTTATGGTAAAACCAAGGAGGTAAAACAAAGACACAATACCGAAATCAAAAGAAAAAATGGCACAATTGGCAGCTTTATTGCTTCATAGAGACTTTAACGTAAAAAAATACGTAGGATTGTCAATATCAATCCACAGCAACTGATTGTAAATAACAATTTAATAACAAGTCAAAAGATACTTGAACTCTTGTCATACATGTTTGACACAATGTCGCAATTCTTTGTTTAGCTATTAGGAAGTATTCATCAATTATGTAAATTACTTACGTAAATATGTTTAGATGAACATGATTTTTCATCATTTTTTAAGTACTATAATAATTTTACAAGAAACAGGACAGGATTTTTTAGATCCAATATTATTTTGAATTAAGTTATATTTGTCATAACAGTAATCATAAGATTTAAGAAAAGCAAGATGGTTCCGTGCTTCGGATGGGCACGTTAAGCCGTCGGTCCCGGTTGCTGTCTATGATCACTTAGACAGCGGTCGTTACACAACCATGTCAGAGGCCTGCTACTTGTAGTAGGCGGTTGAAAAACTCTGACACCAGGGTTCATCGGGTCGTTGGACGACTTGGTGTCCCACTCGAAAAAGAAGATTAGTCTGGCTGGACATGATTCAGATACCTTTTCATTTCAAAGAACTATTCCAGACATCGAACTCAAGATAGTAAAACAAGGGTTCAGAGAATTCATTATATTATGATCATAGAATGAAAAGATCAGAGAAATCATCAATCGTATCACGATTTTCTATTTTGGGTCATGATACGTATGTATGACCGCAAAAGTTTAAAAAAGTTTATTTTAAACATAGTTTTTTCAGGTGCAACAAAACTTGTTCCATTTCATCACACCGTGCAGTATATGTGAAGCTCCAAGTAATCTTTTGTCCCTAGAGCGTGAACGTGCGGAATATCTAATGCAGACATTTGTGAAACCAGCCTTGGCCGATATTGTCCTACTGTTGTATGTAAGCAAACCGACAAGCTGTATAATTCAAGTTTACTTTACTGTGAGTCTTGGATTTGGGATGTTTATAACGATATTCTAGGACTTTTGGTAAGAAATTGTTGTTTAAAAGGTGTCTTGAAGAAAACTTATTAAAAAAGTAAAATTCAAATTTTATGTAAAATTCAAGTTTACTTTACTGTGAGTCTTGGATATAGGCTGATTATAACGATAATCTAGGACGTTAGGTAAGATACCGTTGTTTAAAAGTCGTCTGGAAAAAATCTTATTTATATATCTTTCATTAGCTATATTACTGTGACCTATGAGAGTTATCGATAGTCTCTATATTTTCAATGAAAATAAACATCAGGTTCATTTCCGATTAGATATATGGAATAAGCCAATTTGGATGGAATACCTAATTTCTATACCTATTTTAAATTACATGACAGAATTATACTTATGCGGAAGTGGTTCGACACGGGTGATCCATTGATGATTTCCGACACATTCCATAAAGAGTATAAAGCGAACTATAGCAGAAAGTAGGTTATTGCCACAAAAAGCCTACCCAGGCATGAAAATCGACATGGGCCTACATATGTAGACCATATTTCAAACACGAATAACTTCTGCAATACCATTTTGGGCGGCTTTTTTGTTACATTACAGCAGTAAATGACGAGAAAGTGGGATTTTACTTTCTTATTGACAAATGCTTTCGTTCAATCTTTTACACGCGATTTCTGAATCACAATAACTCAGTAAAGAATGAACACAATGATGGATTTGTCCAACAACTTATATGTTATACAATTGTTTGATTGTAAATAGGAAGTATATTGTAGTGTGCTAATGCGTAAGCTGTGAAAAGTTTAATACCGGAATTTCGAACGTACGGCGAAAAGCTATTTTTAGATTCAACGATATCCTAAACTTTTGGAAAACGTCAAAATATTAAAAAGTATAGTAACGCAAAAAATTACAACCAAACCTATAAAAACATTAACTTTGGTAGAAATACGAAAACTAGATTATTGTTTGATAAAGTAACTAAATAAAAAGATAGCTTTTTACCACATCACAGACCGCACTAAAGAATTAAGAAACACAAATATATGTACAATTTGAAACACAGTTATGCACTGACAAAATTTTGGAAGTATAAAGTTACATTAATATATGATATTGAATAAAGTGAATGCAAAACTGTCTTTACAAATATCTCTAATTTTCTCGCTAATGCAGTGCTGTTAAAAGAAAGAACGGCACTTATTTTTTGTAACTCATGTTCCAAGGCCGCACAACTTCATAACATAACATTGTTACAATATTTGCTAGTGCCGTACACAAAGACCAGCTAACTACCCACTACTGTTAGTCTATTTTCTTTCTACTTGTGTAATGTACCCATTTGCCGGTGAAGTCTCGTTATTTTGAACAAATTGGCAGAACGGCCGAATCTAGTCCGTTGCGTCTGCGACTGCTTTGTATGGCAACACCATGCCGGTGAAGGATAGACCCATATTTATTTTACCCTTGTATGGTAAGTTGCAATTGTATGGAGAATTTTGACGGGATTGTGATATTTGTAAATCTGTATGGAAGGAATTGTACAGAACATATCATGTATGTTGAATTGTGTTGGCTTGTGAGCTTTTCACGGGTGAATGATCATACAATATCATAATAGGTAGCTGGTAAAAATGACGTCCAAATTGTTGATAGGAAGGTAGAGCTAATTACCTATACGTTCAGAAGCTGTAGATATAAATATTAAGATTTGACAGTAGATATATATTTTGAGATTATTCCTTGAAAACCAATACACTTTTAATTTTAGCTTTATTCAAAATTTTACAACTATTTTTTTATATTGTTATTTTCCTATTTAATATTTTATAACGTTCACATTATCCTTTGTAAATTTTATTTAGTTTGATTACAGTATGTAATCATAAATTTGATGCTGTGAAATAAATAAATCTAATCAAATCTTTAAAAAGGCTTAATTGCTATTACCTTCTTTTTTAATGTTTTGAATGTGCTAATCTGATATAATTCGCGTGTTTCGAGCCAATTCTGTGTGGTTTGTGTATTTAGGTTAAAATAACCGCAGGTGCGAAATATACTCGTATCAGTTGAAGTGTATGATTTCAAATTCGCGGTTTGGCGTGTTAAATATTTTACACAACAGACATAAACAAACTTTTGTAATTGTCTTCATTTTTAATGAAAACATAAACACACAATTATTTTCTTATTCTTTGTGTTTTAAACTCTGTATTTATGTATTATTTTAAACAGTTTATTGTATTCAAAGCTCACTAGACAAATTTTTGTTCAAAATGTGATCAAAGGTTTCCCGCGATACAGGTTTGCCTAGTGCGGGGACCCGATAATATTAATGTATGGTATTGTATTTTGGTAAATAAAGTATTATGTATTTATGATTTTTATTTTGCACAGAATCCTTGCCAAATTTCTTAAAACCTTCACAATTTGCATTTACAATCTAAATTTTAGTCATTCTACATGCCACTCACTTAACGATTATAAATTCCTACGTACGGTAAAACATTAAACAAAGAGGAAAACCGTCGATTAATTTTCACCGCTTGTTACGCGCGATTTGCGTTCGCGGCAGCGCCGGCTGCGCGGGCGCAGCGCACGCGTAAAAACACAGCGCGGTTGCGCAAAAAACGCGCCACAATTAGACGGTTGCAACATTCGCGATACTGCACAATTTGAAATTATTTAATCGCTTTATTTCTAAATATCTTGTTATTGTTAGTAGTTTACGGGTAGTATTTAAACGCAAATCAAAAAATATCCTTTTTCTATGCAATAAGATTCCAAATTCCCATCAAAATTACTGATTGCACAGCATAATATTCAACTCAAAATATCACTAAACACACTACAATTTATTTTCGCAGCGTACAGCGATTTTTCCTAAAGCTTTTTCATCAATGCACAGCTAATAATCTTAATGCACATTATACCTGTTAACTCTTTTTCTTTTAAATATAGCTTCTATTTTTATATTATTTACAGCAGTTTTTATTAGAGATGAACCATCATCGTTAATCATACACATCGATAATCATATTTTAAATTGATGACGCGCATAGCGTGTCGTTTCTGGCACATCGCCGGCCGCTGCCGCGGCACGCTCGCTCGCTCGCTCGGCTCGTGCGTTGTGGTCAAAGTTCTAACCTAACCTAACCTAACCTGGCGCTTTCCGCGCCAGGTTTGGTTAAGCTATACCTAACGGACCAATATACTTATGTTTACTAACGTATGTTTACTGGTTAATTTGCGACTGGGATAGTTATTTTGCTATGAAATATGGAAAATTTGCTGTGCAGTCAGTATTCATGCTATGTATGTAGTATTTTTGTACAAAAATAAATTTATCTGTATTGCATTATGAGGAAAAAAGTTATGTCATATTGATGTAAAATTTCGAATTATCTGCAGTTTATGTTTTGTTAAACATTTAGTTTATTTGTGGTGAAGTAAGATATTTGATGTAAAAAAAAATGTAAATGATGAATATGTATTGATAGGCGATTATTTATTTGATATGCAATTTATAATATCCCGTAGTTTACTGTTGCCTAATTCCGACCTCCATGGGTTGTGGTGAAGTTTGCCAGTTAAAATATTTGGATTTGCGTGGTTTATGTGGATATTTTGATGCCCTGCTACATAAGTTATTCGTATATAATATTATATTGAACAACAAAAAATATTAACAATCGCGATTATTTATGCTCATAATTAAGATTTACGGAAACACTTACGACAGATTTTAGTTCTTAGTTATTTACCCATTTTTTTAACTTGATCGTAATTTGACTTCGCTGAAACTTTAGGACAGTAAGGTAATTAAATTATTTTTTCAAAATATAAGTACATCGCAATCGACCCAATGTAAGACAATAATTACAAAGACATTATCAGTTATATCCGAGCTCTACGTACCTACAGAGTTTTTACTAATGTTTCTCATACAATGAAAAGTTGTTCTAGCTTCATCGTACTTACACCATAATAGCGTAGATAGAGAATGAAAGTATTTAGACTATTATAATGAACGCGATCATTATGATCTTCAGTGTCATCATATGATACTTGACAATGAACAATATGACTTTTGGAAAGCTACAAGAACTTAAGTTTTGTAGTTCATAAATTTGTCGCAGTGACGATCGAAATTGTGTCGGATTGTTTAATCATTGTTTCTTATAATTATTTAATATACAGAACTGAAGTAAAGAAACATACTAAGGACGAGTACGAATGGCAAAACAATTTGCAAACAAACAATTTACAGTTATAACGTATACAAAGTGCAAACGTTTTAAAATTATGCAAATTTTGAGTAAGCTTATACGTAATGAAAATTTAAGACGTCTGCTCAACGTGTGCGTAATATTAAATAATAAAATAACGCTTACTTGATGCTTAAGCTTGGTTACTTGCAAAACTTCATAGCAATAAGCTTGCAAGTCATAGATCAATTTTGAATTTTGCAAGTCTAATATGAAAAAAAGTAAATATACGACGAATTCTGCCTAGTAATAATGTTGTCGGCAAGTTATGCAATGTGCTCGAGGAAAGAAGAAAGTTTGTGTATTGATTTTAAGCGGCAAAATTTTGGTTATAATATAAAAGTTTAGTATGGGTTTATGAATACCGGTTTACTGAATTTTGTCTGCTGATTTCAAGTTGCAAAAGTCCCAGGTATGAAGTAAGCTACGTATTTGCAAATAAGTATTGGCATATTGGGTAAAATGTTTACATCTAACTTGAAGCAAGTTAGTAACATAATTGCTAAACATGCGTCCAATAAACTTTACACGACTTTCGTTCCTGCCGGAAAATACCGCAGCAATTATCGGCCAAGTCCTCCGGAAAATCGTGAAAACATTGGAAAATCTAATCACCTGTAATGAGTAGGAGCAGAAGCGCCACTGCGCTGGTAGACTTCATTTTGTTCACACACCACTGTTTTTGGGAATTTCAAAATTGGAATGTTATATATTTTTGTCACTGTCACAGCACAATCACCACCGAAGCATGTTACAGGCCGACGCGCGGGTTGTTTGCGCGCGTGCGCGAGAATGGCCGCGGCGCGCTGCGCAAGCGCACCGGCCAGTGAGGGGGGGTATCGAGCGGGTGAAATGTCAGGGCTTGCGGATGCTGGGTGTGGGGTTCACCGAAGGACAAGCTCTAGAGCAGTTTTCAGGAAGTCGAGACTTGTGACATTTTGAGAGTAACAAAAAGAAATGGTCCAAGTTAATTGTAGAGTTCAGTTGCCTGCCAGACTCCGCGTTTAACCTTTGATTTAATTATTTCTCTGGAACTATTTTCTTTTATGGTTCAACCTACACTTCTTCAACGCGGTGTTGGATTTAGTAAATTGTTACATTTTTTATTTCTGTGAAATTGCCCTGACTTATAAAATGACACTACTCAAGCTAGTAGGTATCCCTAAAACCCCTAAACTTGCATTCCTTAACCGACACAGATAAAGAAGTTATACCTATGTAAAAAACACAATTCAGCTTCAATATTCAAACGAACAAGATACAAAAAACTATGTCACCAATTACTGCTATTGTCATATTTATCCCACATTTCTGTGCAATAATTGATTGATCGATGGCTGACAATATACCATCGAACTGATTGCCAAACTTCAAAGGTCAAGCGCAATAATACGATATATATGATGAATATGACACATATACATAATATAAGATCATCGAGATACGACCTATGTGCCAACAATAAAAGTAAATTGTCAATGAAAATGTATGAGGGGTGAAAAGCTCGCGTTGAAGTCTTTTGTATGGACGCGGCGGACGTAGTTTCAGAATCTGATACACCTCTTTACAAATACTATTATTTGGACAGGCTGTTTATGTTACCCAATATAACCTTTATTGCGTCTATTAAATAAAATATCCAGGGTAAATAAACATAACCCTTATGAATTTTCTTTGCTGTTTCCAAATCTTATTTGGACTTTTACAGAGAAGGCGATTTAAATATTTTTCGTACCTGAATGAAAATAAAATAGAAAGTATTTCTTCTACATTGGTACAAACTAAGTAGATAACTTTTATGCCAAAAATAAGGCTGGGTATTCGTCGGTAAAAAGGGGATCTCTGGGTATCTAAAACGCTAATTACGACCAGTCTCCGCCGGCTTGTTTTGTATGGAAATCCATTCCGCAGGGCTTACGTCCCAAGCCCTGACGAGATGTCAAATAGAGTTTGACAAGTAATTTCTATAGAAAACATGTAACGTCATCAGATTTTTTGTTCCTTTCTACGATTATTTTGACACTTTTGTCTATGCTCGGTCGAGCTATGACAACCGTGTGTACGACAATACTACGACAAAGAGCAGTTTCATCAATCGGCGCCTTGGTTGGTGTCGTAATTGAATTACTTTTGAAAAATATCGAAAAATAAAAACAACTATAACATTTTTGTGGATTGTTATAAATCTTGAGGAGATTTGAGACAATGTGGGTACAATAAGTACACTTGAAAAAGTAGTTATGATAGTTTATCAACGCACTAAAATTAGGTATAAAAATTACCACTTGCTATATATACTTGCATCGAATAGCTATGCTAAGCACTTCCAGGGTCAAGATCAAATTGTAGATGTTTGCGCAAATAATCTTGAATTTGTAAAAGTAATATGGTAATTAATTTTATTATATTTTTACTCATTCAGAATGATAATAATATTATCTGTTTTCGTTGTTTAGGTAAATTGGATAATATAATTAACTATTAGGTATTTATTACATGTCTACTAACCTTTTTCTTCTTCAGAATGTCCATAGATGGCGTTTCTCATCAACCTATTGGAACTAATAACACATAGGAAGCGACCGAAAATTCTATTTTTGTTTGATATGATAGCAAATTCCAACGGCTTGTCAATGGCTAGCCTATTGCCGCGCGATATTCTTTATCAGTAAAAGCTATTACTAAAGATAGAGATCCCCGTAGGTGCACTCGGGTGTAAAATCATCATAACATGACATAACAAAATGTAACTATTTTATTACTTGTTAGGAGATACAATCATCACATCATACCCATCACTCTAGAATGTCTGAAACTTTAAGGTCCTACTTGTGCTTATTTTTGCAGAAATATATAACAGTATTCGATTGTTGTTGTAAAAAAAAATTCAAATTGTAATTATAAACACCATTTACTTAATATTATTAATTGGTTAGGCAGATAACAATTTGTAACATTTTCTTAACAACTTCAAGCCCTCTCAATTTGAGGTTTTGGCAGCACAACGGCCAGAATGGCGCGGTCTTGTAATGAGGCGAATCCGTGACTTTGAGGAGCAGCGTAAAGCAGACCTTGACGATAAACGCGATGAATTGAAGGCCCGTCCTCCCGCTGCCATTAACTTCAATTATATCAATGGCACACACTGTGCACGGGAGTTTACTGTCAAAATCGGTTACAATAGCCACCTACGGGAGCATCAGCGCCGGCTCGATCAGGAGTAGAAGTAGTCGCCATGGCCGAAACTGGCGGAGAGATCATCATCATAATCATAATTTTTGTTTGCAACTGTTATTCATCCATCAATGAACCAGCATACATACTTATTTATAACAATATATGTTTGATCTTGCGCTGAAACATACACGAAATTTTAAAACTATTGAGTATTAAAAAATTACAGTTATATCATTCATGGTATGACGCTCTGTTACTTTTATAAGAGTGTTAGAACATAGGCAATATAAATATTTGGGAGTTTTGATTATTATTTTCTGCTGGATTTAGAATGGCGTCGTAAGGCGATAAGATAAAGGGATGAATTCAAGGCAGAATTGGGGCTGCTGGGGTTCCATATCAATACAACATCACATGTGTATTCGCAAAGAACGCTCTTGTATCATAACTTTTTAACGGGTCGTTGAACGACTCAGTGTCCCACACGAAAAAAAAACTGTTTAAGCACTTCACTTATATATGTAATGGTAATGGTTAAACGGGCTGTTTTCCGCTTCTCGACGTCTACATGCGTGCGCCTATTTTGCGTGAAGAATGGGGGCTCCCTACCCTTCTTCCTTTCCCCGAGGAAGCTCAGCAACCCTACCAAATCACTGAGTGCCCCAGGAATTGACCTCGGACTTCCGAGGTGCTTTGCCTGGTATGTTGCCACCTCTTTGCAGTGTAGTACCACGTGGGCAGCTGTTTCTTCTTCTTTCATGCAGGCTCTGCACAGAGGACTCTCAGTAATACCTATGACTGATTGGAGCTTGTTAAAGTGCTGCTTGTAGTAGGCTATTGTAAAACTCTGACACCAGGGTTTATCGGCTCGTTTGACGACATGGTTTCCCACACAAAGAGAGACAGAGAGATTTACCGGTTTCATATTTTTCCTGTCGTGTTATGCCAGCTAAGAATAGCATCACCCCATTTCTACTCTTAGGTGTCGTAAAACGTTATTTAGAAATGAATTCAAGACTTTGATCATGATCATGGTATTCTGTTCTGGTCATGTTGCGGCTTCAGATTTTAGTTCGGAGGTCCGCATGTACAAACTAACTTAGGAACTAGCTTAGAGTAACAGAATATCCATTTAAATGTATTTATCTTACCTATAACTATGAGTAAACTTACGTGAACTCTTATTTTATTTTATAATTGAATTGTTTTGAATTATAAATTTGGTTTGTTTTTGAACCTTCAATTTGAATGACATTAAGTATAGTGATTTTATCTGTGGATTTTATTGATAAACTCTTTGGTAATCAAAGTTGGTCACATCAGACCACCATCAGACATGTCTAAAGGTGCCATATACGAAGCGATATCGTCACATATCACAATATCTACCTGCTCGATATATCCCGCCAATTTTTAGGTAAATTATTATTTCTGTGAATGATTTTAAGCACAAAATTACTAACAAATTAGTTTTAATTCTAATCTAAACCGGGTGTCATTCTTTCTTTATTTCCTCGTCATATTGCTGGCAAAGGAAATATAAAAAGCGTTTTGATATCCCAAAAAGGTACTGCGTAATGAAATATCCCACCAAAAACATAAATGTGAAAATTGGTAGCCAAGTTCAACGTTCTACCGAAAAAAGTATTGATATGAACATGGTCGCCAAGTTCAGTAAACATTTCTGAAATTAATTTCTTTATAATGTCGCTTAACATTCTTTACTAAAATAAAACAAACACCTTAAAATCTAGAGCACCTCACAGTTTGACTGGGCTAGTTTTCACAATTTCCTAATTGTTTAATATCTTGTTTATTATCTACTCTAATCAATATTTGAAGTCGTATTAAAAACTAGCCAAGCACATAATAGTACAGGTACAGAAGACGCACTCCGCCATAGCGATTCAACAAATATAAATCTTTACGCGCGATAATAAAGTACAATTTCCTTCGCGCCGGCTTTGGATACCGCGTATGAACTTTTATATTAGCCTACTCATCGCGCGCGCAAGCAAAAATGAGCCGAATGGCTGCGCGCGAAAGTTCTTCTGCCGCTGGCGCGTCCTGAAGGTCACAGTCAGCGCGCTCAGTGGGGATGTCACTTTCGAATTTTAAAGGAGGAAGGCAGATAGGTTCAAAAACTCTGACATCAGGGTTCATCACCAACACGTAGGTAACACCAGCAAGTAGGTACCTAGATAATAAATAATAATTTTATTACATAGCTAGAATCTATGTAGGTACCTATTTTCTTACCTTTCGATGTCACGCGGTAACTTGTGGAACTTGAGGCTTTTATCACTAGAATTATTCAAGCAATTATAAGCAATGCAGTATTTTCTTATTCTCATTTTCGCGTAATTTACGTAAATTTAGTACAAAGAAAGAATTAAGAGCGGCAACGTGGGAGCGCGTGCGTAACGAGCGGCGTGCGGCAAGGCAACCCACTGATTAACCTCCCTGCGGGTGTCGCCGCACGTACTTGTAAATCTATACCTACGCCGCGGAGTGCGCCAGGCCTGGCAAAACTGTGAGGTGCTCTAGATTTTAAGGTGTTTGTTTTATTTTAGTAAAGAATGTTAAGCGACATTATAAAGAAATTAATTTCAGAAATGTTTACTGAACTTGGCGACCATGTTCATATCAATACTTTTTTCGGTAGAACATTGAACTTGGCTACCAATTTTCACATTTATGTTTTTGGTGGGATATCATTACTTTTTGTTAGTACTAAAGACGATACAAAGATTTTTAAAACATTTGACTTTTCTGCGTTTACGCTATGTCACATTATTTTTTGAGTAATTTTCTTGGACCTTTGACACACTTGAACGCATTGCCCATTCATTATCACTAACATTTTTTTTGCGTTTTCTGCTTATTGTTAAACTTTAAATCAGGGCGGGTAAAGAGTTCGCAGGCGATTGTACTCTACTACACTATTATAGAAGTCTCTTGCGCTTTAATTTGGCTTTTAACACCTTGTATAAATCCACTTTTTACACCCTGTATATTGCCACTTTTAACACACTGTATACATCCACTATTAACACCCTGTATTCATCCATGATACTTTTAACAACCTGTATACATCCATGTTACTTTTAACACCCTGTACACTTCCACTTTCGGCACCCTGCATACATCCACTTTTAACACCCTTTATACATCCATGATACTTTTAACACCCTGTATATATTCACTCTTAACACCCTGTACACATCCACTTTCAACACCCTACATGCATTTTTAACACCTTGTATATATGTACATCCATGATATTTTAAACACCCTGTATACATCAACATATACCCCTATATACATCCACTCTAGAACCAACCTGCTGAGTAGCTCATGGCTCTACTCTACGTTATTATCTACATTCATCAAAATAAATATCCATTCAAATCTTACTCGGTCGGTACTAAAGACCAATTTACCTTTGCCGCTGCGAAAATAAAATCCCATTCATTGTATATGGGAGTTTCAGAAGTTTAGCTACAAATATAAGTTTGTAATCACCCTGTTATCACAAATTCGTGTTTTTTTTGTGATAAAATAGAAAAATTATAAATGTTTGATTTTTTCCTGTGTATTCACATAGTTATCTAGGTGTGTGCGAAATTTTAACCTCTTGACGCATAATGTCCGATGTCCGTTTCGCACCCAAGTCGCACAAAGTCCGATTCGCACAAAGTCCGAGTCGCACAAAGTCCGATTCGCAGAATGTCCGAGTCGCACAAAGTCCGATTCGCAGAATGTCCGAAATAAACATAGGAAAGGAATGTGTACCTAATAAAAGCCTAAGGTACAGCCAAGGTCTAGACAAGATCTACTAAATGACAGCTGCCAAATTCAAACATGGTTTTTCTCAGTAAGCATGCAAGCTAGATTGCAAGTTTCTTGGAAAAAGACGAGATGATGATTTCGATTTCGAATGACAGCTGTCAAACTCAAAATTTGTTTTTCTCGGAAACTATGCATGCCAGACAACTAGTTTCTTGGAGAAAGTTGCTGGTCTTGAACAAATCTACATTTCAGGTGACAGCTGTCAAACTCTAAACGCGTTTTTCTCGGAAACTATGCATGCCAGACAACTAGATTCTTAGGGAAAGTTGTTGGTCTTGAACAATTCTGCATTTCAGGTGACAGCTGTCAAACTTTATACGTGTTTTCTCGAAACTATGCATGCTAGACTACTAGTATCTTTGAGAAAATTGTAGGCCTAGACAAGATCTATGAAATGACAGCTGTCAAACTTCAAAATGGTTTTTCTAGGTCAACATTAGGGATTGCAATCCCGCACCTGATTCAATCCCGCGGGATTCATTTGCGGGATTGGGCCAATCCCGCGCGGATCCCGCATCTTTGTAATCATATTAAAAATCTTATTTGAAATACATATTTTCTTCAAAAATCGACTTTAATTCAATAAAAATTAACATACCTATCATGTGGAGCTAAAATAACTAAATAAAAATTGAGATAAGTGTTATCAAATTACATTTATTTCGTATTTAGAGCTGTGTTCAATTTTACCCTTTATTCTTACTACTGCTAATATAATTTGTTAAACCCTTTCTCATACATGTGACAGGCAAGAAGTGTTTTTATTGTCTGCAATATTGAGCAGGGTATCGTTGAATAAGTATTTAAAACTTCGGGAGAAAATATTACTATCTCAAGATATTTGCTTTTAAAGGGGCGTTTTTGAGTCATAAATTGTTACAGCTGTAAGTACTAAAGCATAGAGGCTATAAATTTGATAAAAATAAATAATATAGGTCTCAATCTAAAGTTATCATGACAAATATATATATAACGGATACTGAAAAATATCAATCAAGTTTTAAGAAAAATATAAAGGTTTTCTATCTGCGGTTAAAATTAACTTTGTAACGCTAAAAACTTAAAATTAAAACTGCAATACCCTATTTGTGAGCGTATCTGACACACCCTTAGCCAGATTGTTTTAGTAATATGAATGAATTCTAATATTGTATTGACTAAAAATTAAAATTAGGGGGCAAAATAGTCACTTCAGTTCAGATCAAAACTTTCATAAGACTTATCAAATAACAAATTTTCAATTTACTAACTTAACTTCTTAATTTCATGAGGGATACCGAGTCGTTCAACGACACAAGAACCCTGGTGTCAGAGTGCTTTCACTCTAGCGTCTAGATAACTGATAAGTTATAGAAGAATGCTCTAAATTAAAGAGTATTAATGGTTTTACGAGAATTCAAAAATTCTTTTACGAGAGAAGAAAATGCTCTTGCAGCTTCTACGCTAATAGTTTAGAATGTTTTGATAAATAGGACATATTTTTAGGAACTGAACGTCGAGTTTTCGCTATTAGTTTTCAATGTGCGGGATCCGCGGATCCGCGTTTTGAAGGTGCGGGATCCCGCGGGATTGCAATCCCTAGTCAACATGCAAGCTAGATTGCAAGATTCTTGGAAAAAGTTGTAGGTCTTGGAAAGATCATCATTTCGAATGACAGCTGTCAAACTCAAAATTCGTTTTTCTCGGAAACTATGCATGCCAGACAACTAGTTTCTTGGAGAAAGTTGCTGGTCTTGAAAAATCTACATTTCAGGTGACTGCTGCCAAACCCTAAACGCGTTTTTCCCGGAAACTATGCATGCCAGACAACTAGTTTCTTAGGGAAAGTTGTTACAAATGTACATTTCACGTGACAGCTGTCAATTTACTACTTACTTGTTTTTGTAACTCACCTGTTTAGTTTTCGTATAAAATGGGCGCGCGGTGCTGGCAACACTGCTCTGTCATCTTGTCACGTTGTGTTTGTGTTGAAAACATTGTTGATGTCGAACTGTGAACTGGTGAATGGTGGAGTGATGAACTGAGGTGAAGCCAAAACTGTCGGAGGGACGGAGTGCCACACGAGCTGGTGCCCGGGTGCAGTAAGTCTAGTACCTAAGTCCCAATCCAAAAGTCTTCCTCAAACCTGATACCTATTTTTCCTGTCAAAAACTAGACTTACAAGGAAACGACGGCGTCATCGTTCGCTCGGTAAGCAATTCGTTGCTGGGCCCTGTTTAAGTAGATTTTGGAAACAAGAATTTCTCGGCCGGAAACTTTCCGGGCAGAATTCTCTCATTAAATTTATTTTATTTAGCTATAGTAAAGAGCACTACGAATCGTAGTCAAATGTTGTTCGAGGCTGATCGACCATTTAGTTTTAGATTTTAAGATAACTTTAATTTGCTTCCACTGCGCTAAGATCAGCTTCGGAATCAAACATTTTTTGGTAGCAGAGCGTGGTTGCTTTATTGCAACATAGTTAGCCGTAATTTAGTATTAAGCGTGTTTTTTATATTACCCACATATTTTATTAATTTTGGAAAATATTGTTTCGGTTTTTTTTTGTGACTGTATTGTTTGCCTAGTGAACGGTACCTTATCGGTAAGGTCTAGGCCAGTCAACTAACATTTATTTTGTGGTATTTGTTTATTGGTTTTCGTTTTATTAAGTCGAGTGTGTAAAAGTTGGTACCATGGCTCCTCGATCGCCAGGTATAAGGCTGCTATAAAGACAGAATTAAGGTGGTTTACTACCACAGCGGCAATGATCGGCCGCGAGGACCGGGAGGACGCGCTCTTGAAAAGTGCACTACAGGCAGATGAACGGGTTCGGGTTGTGTCGGAACACCTCACAGAGTGCCTCATGCTCCTTGAGGAAGCTCCTAACCCTGAAGATAAGGAGCTGGTTGAGGGCGATGTAAGCCAGTGCTTGGAGCTGGCACAGGACATTGCGCAGGCAGCTGCGGACATATCTAGGCGACGTGACGGAAAGGAAAAGCCATTCCGTGGTAAAGTGGGACAAGGATTACAGGTGCCTCTTCCGCCTGTTACGGTTCCAGTCTTTGCAGGCGATTACGCCGACTGGCCGGCGTTTGAGGACCTGTATAGCAGTGTGCCCCACACGGACGGACATAACGCCGGCGTACAAGATGGCTCAGCTGATGTCCAGGCTACATGGAGAGCCTCATGAATTGCTGACGCATTTGGCTGTCTCGGATAGCAATTATGAGGTGGCGTGGAAGATCCTTACCGACCGGTATCGAAACAAGCGCCTGATTGTAGACAGGCTGTTAGACCAGTGGCTGTCAATACCAACCATAACGCGAGGTACGGACCTCCGCGAGAAAATCTTCCACCCAGTCAGTGTCGCGGTCAGCGCACTGGAGCGACAGGGTTTGCCAGTGGCGGGCTACGGTTATATCTTGGTCCACACAGTGCTTCGCCGCCTGCCGAGCGAAATGGTCGCTCGATTCGAGCAGCTACATGGGGCAAGTCCTCGGACCACCTCCCGACCTACGAGGATCTGAAGTCGTTCCTCGAGGCCGAAAGCAGGCGAGTGGACGTCCAGGCTGGTGAAGCCCCTCGCAAGGAGACCTCTGCCCCTCGCCACCCGGAACGGCCGGGTGCACCGGCGCGAGGAGGCAACAGTGGGCAACCCAGGCGGTACAACATCGCATTGGAATCAGGGTGTGCCTACTGCGGGAGACAGGCCACAGGGTAACGGCGTGTCAGGAGTTTGCTGCGCAGCGGATTCAGAGGAGACGGGGTGTGGCACAGCAGAGGCGTTGGTGTTTTCGGTGCCTGGGGCCGCATCAGGTGCGAGTGCCCTTCAAGCACCAACTGTAGGTACTGCCAGGGTGCACACCATCCGCTGCTCTGCATGAATCGCTCCGGAGGCGCCGGGGCAGCGCTGGATCGGATCAGCGAAGGAGCCTGCCCACCAAGGGAGGGAGCAACGCTCCCACCCTCAAGGAGGAGCCCACCTCCGCATCGGTCACAGGGACAGGCAGGGGACGTCAACAGACGGAGCCCACTTACCCAAGGACGTGGGGACGATCTCCACCACGGCAGCAGGTGCCGGATTGGGGAAGAGCGGCACAGGAACGTGGCCAGGACACCCATCCCAGGTACGGGATTCAACGGGCGGGTGTCAGGGGAGCACTAGGCAGCCACCAGGGTACATGCAGTATTCTGCGGGCTTGAGCCACCTGGTTGGGTCTCAAGACCCACGCATCCCCCGCCTATGCCTGAGTACCCGCGGCTACAGGCGCAACCTCGGTACGGACGTTTGCCGTCGGGGTACTATAGAACTCCAGCCATGGCCTTTATGGGCAGACCTCCCTACCAGCAGGAGTGGGACCCATACACAGGTTTGGGTAGTGAGGATACCCCGCGGGACGCGCCTCACCGCGTTTAGATTCCCGCTAGGTAATCGCCGCCTACTCATCAGCTTCGGCTCCCGTCCAATCACGGTACTTTTGCCAACGGCTAAGATTTGGGTATGGGGATACGGTGGCCGGACCATTCAAGTAAGAGCCCTACTGGATACAGGGCTCAGGGATGTATTGTATCGAGTAAGCTGGTGAGTAGGCTAGGCCTAAATGTACGGCCAAGTGAGGATGAAGCTGTAGGCATCAGGGGCCTAAATGTGCCTGACATTCGGGGTCAGACGAACTTTGAGTTCGCATTAGGTAGCACATGTACAGGGTCAGCTATCAAGTCTCAGCCGTGGTGCTGGATGAAGTGGTTGGGAAACTCCCTCAGGTTAGGTTACCACCAACGGTACGAGGGTTAACCACAGGGTTGGAGTTAGCTGATCCTGATTTTGATACTCCTGGTACGGTGGACGTACTTCTCGGGTCAGACGTCCTCGGGAGATTATGGTGCGGTAGGAAGAAGGTACTCCAGGAAACTGGTTTGGTGGCCGTAGATACCACAGGGGTATGTTGTTTTCGGCCCAGTTTGGAGACCTCAGGACCTACCAGAAGGGGATCCGGTCCTCTATGGTAGTGTGCTGTCAGAGGTGCTGCAGAGGTTTTGGGAGTCTGAAGAGCCGCCCCCGGCGGACAGACGGAAGCCAGAGGATGACGAGTGCGAGTTGTTCTATCAATACAACACTGCGAGATGCCCGTCAGGCAGATTCGTGACCAGGCTACCTTTTCTCCCAAACCGCCCCGCTTTAGGTAGTTCGCGACAGCTCGCGGAACGGAGACTACTCGGAATGGAGCGGAAGATGAGGCGAGACCCAGCACTTCGGCAGAAGTATATAGAATTCATGCGGGAATATATTCAATTGGGCCACATGTCGGTGTCCAGCCTGGATTGGAGGTGTGTCGAGCATTATTACATTCCACACCTGGCTGTCTTGAAGTCACCTGAGGCGAAAATACGGGTGGTGTTTGACGGTTCTGCTCCTACCTCGAATGGTGTGTCTGTGAACCAATGTTTGCACGCGGGTCCTAAATTGAACCGGGACATTGTGGACATTCTCACAGACTTTCGGTTACACCAGGTAGCGTTCGTCGCAGACGTCAAAATGATGTTTCGCCAAACCATGATACATCCGGATGACCGTCGGTATCAGCTGATTTTGTGGCGTGAGAGCCCAGATGAGCCGATGGTCACATACGAACTTAACACGGTGACGTATGGACTTAAGCCAAGTCCGTATTTGGCAGTACGTACGCTGCGAGTTGGCCGCACAGGAAAGGGTAAGATATCCTCGAGCCGCAGCAGTACTGGATCGCGACGTCTACGTGGACGATATCTGCACGGGTGCTGATAGCGTGGAGCAGGCGCTAATTCTACGAGACGAGTTGATCGCGATCATGGGTTCAGGAGGTTACGAGTTGCGGAAATGGTTGTCCAGTTGCCCAGAGCTCCTGGCCGGTTTGCCAGGCGAGTTCCATCAGGACCCGCACCTCTTTGAGAACCCGGACAATCCAAACACGTTGGGCATCCTCGGGGTGCAATATAGGCCAACGCATGACGTATTCACGTACAAGATCGAGCCCGACCTTTTGGAGAAAACTTGGACTAAGCGGTCGGTACTGTCGACAATCGCTAGAACGTTCGATCCTAGCGGATGGATCGCCCCGGTTACGTTCATGGCGAAGTGCTTTTACAAAGGTTGTGGCTAGCCAACTTAGGATGGGACGACCAACTCTCCGGAGAGTTGTTGAAGGATTGGCTCAAGTTTGTGACCACCTTACCAGGGATTGTGCACATCGCGATACCCCGCAAGTTAGTCCCATCGGTGGGATGTAAGGCTACCCTACATGGGTTTTGTGACGCCTCGGAGCGAGGGTACGCGGCAGCTGTATACCTTCGGACAGCAAGTTCAACGGGAACTGTGCACGTGCGTCTGGTTATGGCCAAAAGTAAGGTGGCACCAGTCAGAACTAGATGGACCATCCCCAAATTGGAATTGGCAGGGCAGCTCTTCTAGCGCGCTTGCTAAATCATGTAACCTGCAATCTGCGTGGTACCATCAACTTGGATGAAACGGTGTACGCGTGGACTGACAGTCGGATAGTTCTGTGCTGGTTGCAGACGTCGGTACATACACTTGAGGTTTTCGTGGCAAATCGGGTGTCACAGATTACGGGGTCGGAAACTCCGTTAGTGTGGAGGCACGTACCGGGAGAATGGAACCCAGCGGACTGCGCTTCGCGCGGGTGCAGGGCACCTGATTTGGTGAGTCACCCACTGTGGTGGGGACCTCAATGGCTGACTGAGTCGCCGCAGGAATGGCCATTCAACGAGTGCAGGGCGCCGCTTGGGCCACCTGATCGAGGTTTGCGAGTGAACGTGGGGCAACTCGTACCGAAGCCTAACCCAGCTTTCTTGCTGGAACGGTATAGCTCCTCGACAAACTTCTTGGGGTGACAGGTTGGATCAAGCGGTTCGTGAACAACTGCAGGAAGCCTCAAGCAGAACGGAACTTTACACCTGTCCTCTCGCCTGCGGAGCGGGATGCGGCTCTATGCTCATTGGTTAGAGTCGTCCAGGCGGAACATTTTGAAGAGGAGGTCAGGCTGCTCAGGGATGGACGTGGAAAGCTGAAGGGAGGAATTGTGCGCCTCAACCCATTCCTGGATGAGCAAGGTATGCTCAGGGTTGGAGGCAGACTTCGGAACGCTAGCCTGCCCTTTTCGGCTCGGCATCCACTGTTACTTCCAAAAGGGACCCTTAGTTGAGCTCTTAGTCAGGGATCGTCATGAGAAAAACTCGCACGCGGGCTGTAATGCGCTATTGGCCATCCTACAGCGCGAGGTCTGGATCTTATCGGGACGACGAACGGTACGTAGCGTTGTGTTTAGGTGCTTGCCTTGTTACCGCTTGAAGGCAGCCACAATGCAGCCACAGATGGGAGATCTCCCACCGGACCGGGTGACGGAGGCCTGGACGTTTGCAGGTGTGGGAACGGATTTTGCAGGCCCTTTCATGGTAAAGGCATCACGCCTACGGAACGCAAAGTCTATCAAGGCGTACTTGTGCGTGTTCGTGTGCCTAGCCACCAAGGCCGTCCACTTGGAGCTCGTGGCCGACCTATCTACGGAGGCCTTTTGGCAGCGCTGGAGAGATTTACGTCGCGACGAGGGCGCCCAGCGCTGATCAGGTCGGATTGTGGGACCAACATTTAGGGTGCTGATCGGTGTATGAAGGAAATTGTAACGTTCTTACGGGAGAACGAAGAAGCCATCAGCACGGGCCTCTCCCGTCAGGGCATTACCTGGGTGTTCGATCCACCAGCGTGCCCTCACTGGGGTGGTATTTTTGAAGCGGTTGTAAAGTCCGCTAAGACGCATTTGTTGCGCGTTGTAGGGTTAACAATTTTGACTTTCGAGGAGCTGGCGACCGTGTTTTGTAAAATTGAGGCTGTACTCAATTCGCGTCCTTTGTGTCCGCTCAGCTCAGACCCAAATGATTTAGAGGCCCTGACGCCAGGGCATTTCTTAATTGGCCGCCCACTTAACGCCTTGCCGGAATATCCCTATACGGAGGTGAATAGCAATCGTTTGTCGCGTTATCAGTTGTTGCAGCAAATGACTCAAAACTTTTGGAAGCGTTGGTCGCTTGAGTACTTGCACATTCTGCAGCAACGCCTTAAGTGGACGGACAGGACTGAACCCCTGCATTGGGGATCTCGTTCTGGTTAAGGATGCCAACCTACCGCCACTGCGTTGGCGCCGGGGCGCATTCTCAACCTGTTTCCGGGTAGTGATGGCACTCCTCGAGTTGCAGAAGTTCAGGTGGGGGATTCAGTCCTTAAGCGAGCAGTAGCTACATTATCACGCCTGCCATGCATAGAGCGGACCGATGGGTCGGTCCGGGGCGGGTGAATGTTTAGTTTTCGTATAAAATGGGCGCGCGGTGCTGGCAACACTGCTCTGTCATCTTGTCGTCCTCTGCCGTCGCCCGCATCGTGGATGCGAAGTTTAATTATAAATAAGTAATTTAGTGTGCTTTCGGTTTTCTCGTGTGGTTTTCCCTGTTCGGTGGGAAGTGAACCAAGTGATTTTGGTTCCGGCTTTTGATTGAGGCCAACGTGGTCGCCGGTAACATAACCTCACTTTGAGTCGTCGCTCGCGTCGCGGCTGCCGATAGCCATATATTTTTGATTGTTTTCTTGATTGGGGGCCAGGGGCCGATTCCTCATTCGGAGAGGAATCTTTAGTTGTTTTGTGTTGAAAACATTGTTGATGTCGAACTGTGAACTGGTGAATGGTGGAGTGATGAACTGAGGTGAAGCCAAAACTGTCGGAGGGACGGAGTGCCACACGAGCTGGTGCCCGGGTGCAGTAAGTCTAGTACCTAAGTCCCAATCCAAAAGTCTTCCTCAAACCTGATACCTATTTTTCCTGTCAAAAACTAGACTTACAAGGAAACGACGGCGTCATCGTTCGCTCGGTAAGCAATTCGTTGCTGGGCCCTGTTTAAGTAGATTTTGGAAACAAGAATTTCTCGGCCGGAAACTTTCCGGAGCAGAATTCTCTCATTAAATTTATTTTATTTAGCTATAGTAAAGAGCACTACGAATCGTAGTCAAATGTTGTTCCGAGGCTGATCGACCATTTAGTTTTAGATTTTAAGATAACTTTAATTTGCTTCCACTGCGCTAAGATCAGCTTCGGAATCAAACATCACCTGATCTGCAGATTTCGTCAAGACCAACAACTCCCCCTTACAAACTAATTGTCTGGCATGTATAGTTTCCGAGAAAAACACGTTTAAAGTTTGACAGCTGTCATTCGAAATGATGATCTTATCAAGACCTACAACTTTTTCCAAGAAACTTGCAATCTAGCTTGCATGTTAACCTAGAAAAACCATTTTGAAGTTTGACAGCTGTCATTTCATAGATCTTGTCTAGGCCTACAATTTTCTCAAAGATACTAGTAGTCTAGCATGCATAGTTTCCGAGAAAAACACGTATAAAGTTTGACAGCTGTCACCTGAAATGCAGAATTGTTCAAGACCAACAACTTTCCCTAAGAATCTAGTTGTCTGGCATGCATAGTTTCGGAGAAAAACGCGTTTAGAGTTTGACAGCTGTCACCTGAAATGTAGATTTGTTCAAGACCAGCAACTTTCTCCAAGAAACTAGTTGTTTGGCATGCATAGTTTCCGAAAAAAACAAATTTTGAGTTTGACAGCTGTCATTCGAAATCGAAATCATCATCTCGTCTATTTCCAAGAAACTTGCAATCTAGCTTGCATGCTTACTGAGAAAAACCATGTTTGAATTTGACAGCTGTCATTTAGTAGATCTTGTCTAGACCTTGGCTGTACCTTAGGCTTTATTAGGTACACATTCCTTTCCTATGTTTATTTCGGACATTCTGCGAATTGGACTTTGTGCGACTCGGACATTCTGCGAATCGGACTTTGTGCGACTCGGACTTTGTCTAGAAGTGGGTTATTTTTTGATCTATAGGTATGTCAGTGAATGATAAAAATGCCGATTTTTGATCGTCAATATTTTCATAACCGTTCAACCTATGTTTATGAAATTTGGTATTCTAAGTCATCTCGGAGGTCTGAACACGTTTACTAAATTTGGTGTGCCTATCTTCAATAGATTTAGAGTTATGAGGGGGTAAAAAGTGGCTCTAAATGGTTCGTGTAAATATACACGGCGGTCCGCCAGTTCTTTGCTTGAACTTGGACACGCTGCCGCGTGTCTTGATAGTTTTATTTCTTTAACAAAAGCAAAGCTGCTGTAAAGCAGTTGCTTATATGATTCTTTCGAATTTGTAACAGGAAAATTATGTATGAAGTGTAGATAAAATATTTTAAATTTGAGGTTGGTACAGCTGCAAACAATCAAAATTTACTATGATGAAAACCTGATATTTAAACGTTGACTACGAAACTCGCCTGTGAAGGTAAGCGATATGTGTGGAGGATATATCGAACGGTATCGTTATATGCAACAATATCGCTATCTATGCGGGCACCTTTATTTATACCAGCATACATGTCCAACCATATGTCTTTGCCAACCATATATCTAAAGGTGGCTACATACATAGCTATAGCGCACGATATCGGTCTATATGTCGCAGTACGATGGTAGAAACAGGTTTTTGGCCAAAAGCCGGCATAGAGCAAAATCGTAGACTTTCTTCGGCCATCGTCCTAAGCTAATCTAGGTTTTTGGCAAAACTTTGATACCAGGGTCCATCGGGTCGTTCGGCAACTTGGTGTACCACTCGAAGACAAAGTAGTTCCTTGAAATGCAAAAAGCCATAATACTAAACGAATCTAGGTTTTGGCCAAAATCCTAGGTTGTTGGCCAAAACCTAGATCAGCTTAGGACGATGGCCATAGGAAGTCTACGATTTTGCAATATGCCGGCTTTACCTAGGTTTTTGGCCAAAAAACAGATTCTGCCATCGTACTGCGACATATATATGCTGGATTGCCACCTCAGTCGCCTTTTTTATTCCTTTCGAAGATAATTTTTGGCTATAACAATAAAACATCTACTATACTACTGGAATGTGGAATACTATGTAATAATACTATGAAAGTGGAATCATAAATAAATTCCATAATTAATAATCCAATAATTCCACCAATTGTAAGTATGATATCGTCGTCTCGTCTGAGAACTACCATCGATATAATATGGCAGTGTTGTGATATGAAACGATATCGCTACGTATGCGTGCACCTTAACAAACTCTACCTAGTAACGAAGGCCAAAGGAAGTCTACGATTTTGCCATATACCAGCTTTTGGCCAAAAAACTAGGATTTTGGCCAACAACCTAATTCTGCCATCGTACTGTGACATGTTCGCACTTTCGGTAAGATCCATTTTGTATTTACCTCATTTGACTTGTAACTTCTGTTATGAATAAGTAATTTTATTGTATTCATTGTATCCATAAACGAGACCCCAGTATCGAGCTTTGCACAACTTTCTGACTGACATCTAGCTGGTGGGATAGCTTTCTAAGTTTCAGCCTCGTTGGCCATGACGTCATGACTGGTAAGACGCACTGATCAAATCGAGTCTTGTGGAATTGAGGCAAGGATGATTTCAGCACATGACGCAACTACCCAAATGTTGCCCAGCGCATTGCATTGTTCTGATCATTCCAGTCTCTTCCCCAACTGCAATGTTTTCCCTAGTCATAAGAACTTCTGGAAAATTCAAAATCTTCGACAGAGACTGGCTCGGGGATGACATACGGTTATTTGGTTCTTCTATTACTCTCTTAACTTGTTTGCAGCGATTTTAATGTTCTTTGAAGATACCTGTAAAACATTTTTTTATTGTTTTATTAGTTTATTCCCCAGAGGCTAATTCTATGAAGGGTTCAATCAAACTTACGCGGGCTCTACGCGTAGTGTGCGCAAGTTGACGAGTATTAGAATAGAATAGAATGGTACATTCTAAGTACAAAGTCACACCACAGCCTAAATGATGAGATGACCACCGCAGCGCACGTGAGCGACCGGCGCACGGGGGCTGATGTAAGCTGCGCAGGAAGGAAGACTTTGTACTAACTCGCGGTGGACACAGGTAGTGATACTAGGCTGAACTGGCAAGTATCGAAAACAGCGGCGCATTATGTTATTGATATGACCGTCTAGTGCAATTTTGGAAAGTTTACTTAAGTAAATACAATTTTTGCTTCGTTGTAAATGCAAGACCATTACAAAATGAGAAATTGGATAGGTCAAGCAGAAGACTGCGATTACCTCTGAAGAAAACACCTTGCACTGCGCTTAGCAATAGTGGTAAGTATGGCAACTACTTACCCTTCAATCGAGCCTGTGTCCAGCAGTGGACTATTTTAGCTGCTGAAGAACAAGAAGACATCTTATAATGAAAGACTAAAATCAACATTTTGTTTACTTACATCTCAAACGAAGTTTTCTTTGCATATTTACCTACAAGTACCTATTAAGGTACATTTTTTAATTATATTTTTTTATAAATGAATTACTTTCTTATTTTCTTTGCATGATTTGCATGTTTATTAGTAAATGTATGTTTTATTTTATTCCTGTGCTTCATTCTATTATTTTCACAGTTTGACATTGTCAAAATTATCAACAATTATGTCAACAATATCAAATTATAGAAAAGTGTGTTTGTTTGTTTATTTATCTTTTCTGATCCTACACGTGTCGTTTCTGCTTCTAATTTTATGTTTTTAGGTACTATTTTATGTTACTTAGGTACTATTTTTGAGTGTACTTATTGAAAAACTGAAAAGCGATATAGTTATTATTACGGAAAAACATCTAACAAACGTTAAAGAAATCCAAAAAAACATAGAGACGGTGTCTCACGACTCGATAATAATGTGCTACAAGATAGGAGAAGAAAAATAATAAAACTGGATAAACATTGCTGGAAATTCTGGATACTTTTCTCATATCTTACCCTAAATTAGTCCTGATACTTTTCGTCAAAATGGTAAGAACGAGATAGGACATGATCGCAACTAAATTAATTATTATTTTTTCAAAATAAGGCGACGACAATAAACAACAGCGACTAAATTGACTAGAAATCGAGAAGAAATAAAAATTACAAGACTTTGACATCTATCTGTCACCGTGAAATTGCAAACAACGCTAGATTATAATATATCTCGCTAAATTACAATCTGTCGAAATATTGTAAGACATAAACACGGATCACAATTTAACGTATCAATTTTCAAAATATTACAATATTATGAAGTAAAACAGTAAAACTGTCAACTCGCGTTCTGATTGGTCGAACCTCATGTATATCGCGCAGCCATGTTTATTTGACAGCTGATCGCCATTTCGATGGGTATCAAACGTAAACAAACAGTGCTTAAGAGATTATTTTCTTATTCAATTAGTTTATATGAGCAATTTTCAACACGAAACTATAATAAAATGGAACAAAAACGGTTTGTTTACGCTTGAGAACCAACGAAAGCAATCAGCTGTGAAACAAAGATGGCGTCGTTGGCAACATGATGCTCGACTTGACCAATCAGAACGCGAGCTGCGTAATCGTATCACAGTTTCACGGATTTAGTTCGTTATATTGTAATCTACTGAAAAATTATACGTTAAATTGGAATACGAGTGAATGTGTTACAGTATTTCGACAGATTATAATTTAGCAAGATAGATTATAATCCAGCGTTATATCAATTTAACGGTGACATATCCATTTCTAACACAGTATGACAGAAAGCAACAGCAGCCTAACTAAAGGTAAGTTAAGAGAATGTGAATCCAGAAAGCTTAGAATTGTATCGTATAGTTTAATTTCCTCCCTAATACTTTATGCTAACTTAACTCTCCGTGGGTGGGTGTCGTAGAAGCGACTAAGGATAAATTTATCCAGGGTTCAATCCTGGATGAATTTCGCAATCGCATTGCAACATCTTGCATTGCGCTCACCAACCCGCCTGCCAAGCGTGGTGAGTATGGCAAATACCCTCTACTTGGGGGAGGCCCATGTTCAGCAGTGGACTTTATTGTGGCTGTTATGATGATGATGAACTCCCTGATAACACGTAGGTAATAAAAGCTTGTTGTTGCAAATGTTCCAATGTAAAAGCATTAATCATATTATCTAATCTTTGGCGTCACAGAACTTGGAAGGAACATAGGGGTCACACAAATCATGGTCGTTGTGTTGCTGGCAGAGTAAGATAGCACCGACTCCTTTCTTTTCGTGGAGGTCGGGTTGAGGGACTAACCCGACCTAAGCACAAGACCTGGAGTCTGACAAGTCATACTTAAAATGAAAAGGGTTCTCTGTCAGGCGCGTGGTACAGAGATCTACGGCACACTCCTTTAGCCAACTTGGCTCCACGTCCGCTGACTTGTCTTTCCTGCATATTCAATAAACAACAAGGTCCGGAAACCTGGCGTTTTGACTGAGTTTCATCAGTCATGGTCGCTGGAAGACTGTCGCGATAGGACCAGGTTAAGTACCTATTATGAATCAGGTCCTTCTTGTTTGGTTTCTTTACGAAATAGTGAAAACCAGACTAAAACTGGATAATCAGCACCGTTACTAAGCCCACTAAACGCAAAAAACCAAATTGCTTGAGGAAGGTTTTTTTATACGTGAAACAAATGAAGGCGTGTAACGAACGGACGCATTATAAACGACTAAGACGTCTGGTTTGAGACCTTGGCGGCCAGAAGGTTGAGGCAGCATCAAACTTTTTCCGCCGTCAATACAAACCCATATACCTGCAGATGTGTGGCAGAGACTGCCGCTACAGCCACGTAAAAACCAGGTTACATGATTGATATGACATTGCTTAAATTGACTGAAATAGACCACATCATCATCTGCCTGCCCTTATCCCAACTCATTTGGGGGTCGGCGCAACATGTCTTTCTCTTCCATTCATCTCTATCAGCCGTCAAATCTTCGTTTACACCTTTTTGTTTTATATCATCTTTTACACAATTTATCCAAACTTTTTAGCCGGAGAGACCGCCGAAATGACAAAACATTTGTTTAGTCTTTGTTCTGCTGATTTTCAGGCCAACATACTCAAGATTTTCCAGCCATTTTCCAGTCAGCTCTGTACCTCATGTCCACTTTCACCGACAGTACAATGTCATGGGCGAACATCATGCACCAGGGTACCTCTTCCTGTATGTCCGACATCAGAGCATCCATTATAAACAGGAAGTGGTATTTTGATTACAAGGGGTTGGTCCTGTGCTACCAACAGCTACTGCGACCTTTTCAGATCTATTGTAGCTACAGGAAGTAGTAAGGACTCAAAGCCTACCCTTGATGCAAGCCTTCACCAACACTAAACTAGATTAAACCACATTAAACCAACCTAAGACAGATATAGACCAATGATAATAAAAAAAAGGGTAAAGCCGCGTGTAACCGCTAGTCTACATATGCATATACGAAGTTTTAATGAAACCTCAATCAATTGGTACATCTTTTGTTCAAGGCTAAATTGTCTGTGGTTACATATCTTGCCTTCCCTTCTAGCAGTTTGGTCGAGGGGGAAGTGAGCATGTTCAGGTTAAAATCGGCGCGCGATCTTGCAAAACCGTATTTAGAGCCAAGAGTGTCTTTTTTATGAACGGTAAACGCATCAAACGTGGATTTCTTAATCTCATCGGACATAGCAATCAGACACTGACACGCCGCGTTAAGTTTTGAATTTATTATATTTTTGCACTGTTCTTTTCATGAAGATGTTCTGTAATGAGGCAATTTCAAAAGTATTATTACCTATAGGTACTGCGGTATACTAGCAAAATGTGATCTCGTGTATTTTTAATCATTGTTTTGTTGTTGTTGTGAGCTGGCTTTAATTAATTTTATATGACTTTAATAAATTATTTTTCATACGTTCATAATATGAAATAATTTATTTGTCTCTTTAATAAAAACTGACTAAACTTAAAAATAAAACAAAAGCCTACTTGGCGGTAAAATTGTATGAGAGCTAGAGCTCGCGTTGATGTCTTTTCTAAAGACATTTCAGACGTAAAACAGAACAGCATTTACGCTTTTTCCTACAAGTATTTTATAAAAGCAACGCTCTAGATTTAGCGTCCATAACAGGGATCAACTCTGTAACTGTTTTTTTATTCGGAGGTCTCAAAAGTCTCTGTTTGGTTACATAAACAAACACTTCTTAGAAACTATTGAGTGATAAGCATAGTATGTTATACTGCGGAGTCCGGCGTGAAACAAGCTTTGTTGTTGTAGACTAATATAAACATTGTAGTCATTGTAGTATTGACGACCTTGATCTGTAGTGGTAGTCCTCGTACCCTGCGGTACAGCATATGTACCAGGTGATTTTGAACAAAGTAAACAATGTTTTTAAGATATTGTTTTTAATTTTCCATTATTATAAATATGTTTACTAAAATAAATCATAAAACACCACACCACAGTTCATATTTTTCACATAAAGAGCATAAAAACAGCCGCGCGATAAAATCTCAAGGACACACCTGGAGAATAAATGTTTTTTATTGAATATACTCTATGGTTCCGAGCTTGGTGTTGCCATTTTTATATTTTAAATCCTACCTAGATTGTATTTTATTCATTCATTTACCGCTGCGTTCAGTAAATATTTTCAAAATGAGCAAAATGTGAGCTTCCAGCTGTAAAACCAGATCCTGGTTTTTCCGCAGTTGGGGGTAAAATGGCGGCGACCAGGTTCTGGTTTGTACCCAGTCCAGGGGATATCGAATATCAAACCTGGGATCTTTCTCTGGGATTTATCAATGGTAAACTCAGCACTTTGATTCAGGTACTTTTAGTCATAAATTTTACAGATGAAAAATTATCCAAAAATAACGATTATTTTCATCTTCCGGCAGCATTGGCTCTGGCAGACCTACGTCTTTCGACTTGTTTACGTGTCAGTTAACGTTCTAAAGTTAGCCTATTGTGGTACCTGATGAGATAGGCATTTCTGCAGTCGGCTCTTCCATTATTAGGTTTGAGTTCTTCAAATATCATCTGGCATAATCTGAATTAACATTTCATGAATTCTGAACGTTTTTTTCAGCCGTTTTCCGCTAACACGATAACGCAACTACCTTAACAGTTACTTCCATTGTCGGTGTTGTCATACTAAGTATTCGTACGAGTACCAGCCTTCTTAAGGCCACGGTCGCAATGCGAGCGAGTATACATTCCATGATCAATATTTTATGAATTTTATAATAAAAATTTATGAATATATATCAATATACGGGGTGTATTGTATTTTGCATGCGTGCTCAGACCATGAAACTGAACAACTTTCCCCATGGAACATATGGTGGTAAACGTTTTTTTTTTACTTTCCATACTAATTCAGTCAGCTGATCGTAAATTTTGTATAAATGGTCGCATTTTTTTTTCGTTTATCTTATCACCATATGTTCCATGGGAAAAGTTGTTCAGTTTCATGATCTGAGCACGCCTGTCAAGTTTTCGTTACACCTTCTCTTACACCCTGTATACATTCATAAATTGTTGGTTCAATGACCTTGCTACAATAAGAGCTAAATAGTGGAAAAAACAATTTACATTGAATTGCTAAACACACACACTCTAAATTATTATGATACAGTAATAAAATTAATTAAGTATCGTCTTAATTATTACAAGTTCGTAAACTATCATCTAACATGTGATCATAGGAATGCACAAAATTTTAGGCGCTATCTTCACTCATGAGACGTGAGGCGCGAGGCGTCAGACAAGTGATCGGCGGGCGTCATCGATGCGACGCGCGCCTCACGTGTGTAGAAGGGTCTCTTCTATTTCATACATTTTATATGGAAACGGTTTCAAACGTCGCGATGGCTCAAGTCTCACGTCTTACGTCTCATATGTGGAGATAGGAACTGTATATCTCATCTCATCAAAATGACAGATGACAGTCAAAATGGCGCAGTGGTTAGTATGACTGCGTGCCAGGTTCCGGGTTCAATTCCCGGTGGGGTCACTCACAAAGTTGATATTTATCACTTTGAATTTGTTCCCGGTCTGTTTAGGACATTGCAGGCTGAACCACCGGATTGTCCGGATGGGCACGTTAAGTCGTCGGTCCCGGTTGCTGTCTTTGATGGCGGTTGTTACACAACCATGTCAGAGGCCTGCTACTTGCAGTAGGTGGTTGAAAAACTCTAACTTCAGGGTTCATCGGGTCGTTGAACGACTCGGTGTCCCACACGAAGAGAGACCTCATCAAGTGCCATGGATTATTGACAAGAAAGTAGTAGCATTGCGAGTAAGTAGTTCATTTACAGTTTAAGAATCTCTCTCGCATCCGCTGTCACCGTAGCCGCAGCCTTATTCGCTCGGAAGCACACATGCAAGTGTAGAAAGCCGATAAAAAAACGAGCTCTACATATTATAGTGATGGTGATGCCCTGCCCGAATCAAGAGTAATGTCTAAACCACTCCCACTCCCGCTGTCACCGTAGCCACAGCCTTAATCGCTCGGAAACACACATGCAAGTGTAGGAAGCCGTTGAAAAATTGATCTACTTCTGTAGTATGTGATGTGATGACGTCCTGTCTGTATCAAGAGCATTGTCAAAACCACTCCCGCTTCTGCTATCTTCATAGCCACAACCTTAATCGCTCGGAAGCACACATGCAAGTGTAGGAAGCCGTTGACAAACGAGCTCTACTTGTGAAGTGACATAATATTAACTGTAACACTTATTCGCTCATGACCGACATTTTAACAGGCTTGCTATAAGTGATTTCGAAGCATTTCGCAAATTTGCACTACTTCAGATTATAATAATAAGCTATGTAAGGACTTGAATTTCGAGATACAGGTTATTACATGTCAATATCGGAATGTAGGAATTGATTTTGGTTTTAAATTCTACTTAATTTAAAGTTGATTATCCTATCACTCGTACTGCATGCTTTTGCGATATTTTATTAAAATATAATATAAAAAAAGTTTTGAATAATTGCAGAAACTGTATCATTTTTATTTCACCCTAGTTTGTTATAAATTGTCACAGAGTTATCATCTTACCTATCACCTAAAATTCATGAAACCCTCAAGTAGGCAACTCTTCATCGTCTCTTACGATACCCATGAATGCGGGCATTTCCGTAGAGAAGAGATAATGTAACTGGTCTGTGGGCTTTTCTTAGCCGGAATCACATACATAAAAAAACGGCCATTCACACCACGTCCGACAAAAGTTTAATAGTCATTCAGAAAACTATGTAAGTATCACTATATCGCCTAAAATTGCAATACAAGTCGCTTTTTACGACACCCAGGAAAGAAATGGATGGGGTGATATTATTCTCCAAGGAAGTCAAACCCAGACCTCCTAGATTATGATAGATTGGGTTCCAGATCTGAGGCAGTTTACCGAACCGCCAATTGTAGTCAGCGGCCGCAGGGCCTGCGCAGACGCGCACAGACCTGCGCAGAGGCGGGCGGCGGCCGGCGGTGCGGCGGTGTGCGAAATCGAAAGTGTACCGTGGCCCACTTCTTCTTGGCCAGTTACGTAACCCAACTGCAATGAACTGCAACTGAATGCTGCTGTGCACCCAATTTGGAATTAAGTCATTGTTTTATTTGGTTGATCATAGTTCTATGACCATTCATGTTCGATGTCATCCAAGATATGTTCACCAATATCATATAAATACGAGTATGCATCCAAGATAAAACTCTACGTATACCTACTAGATACATTTTCTTATTATGAGAAACGACCTTGAAAGTAACATATTCCGAGCACTTTTCGGCACTTTTAATTATTACTGCCTTGTTATATCTTTATAATAACTTAATAACTTTGTAAACCATATAAAATACGTGTTTGGTAAGAAGTAATAAAAAAGCTATTTAAGGCACACGCAAAACCATGAAATATTTTGTAAGCGCAACACAACAATCGATAGAAGTTAACAACTTAACAACTACCTTTATTTTGTTATCCTACCTACCTACGCTCTATATGTACATGCAACATGGTCAGATAGTCACGAAAAAACGTACTTTGACGAAGTAAATACATGTCGATACACGAAATATTGAATTATATTTGGCCAAATGGTTTCAGTCGAACACTGCACGGCAGCGGCTACGAATACTGCCACCCTTAGTCCACTCAGGGTGTTTCGAAAAAGGTGAAGTAGGTATACCTTTTGACCTCGGCTGGTGATACCACCTACAATAGCATTATAGGGTTGACGTTAGGTTAGCGACTGGTCATAAAACCGAATGATTTTCTGTTTTTAAAAACATGTTGCGCCGACACCAACTGATTTCGTATAAGGGCAGGACGTTGATGGTTTCAGTCGAGCACTAAAATCAAGCAAACTGTATATTATAGAATGAACCGCTCCTTGACTTTTACTTGGTTTTGTAGCTTGCCAGATGGACCAATGACTTAAAGAAGGCGAAAATGGGAGATCCTCCCTAGTTGCGTACCTACCTTGAAGGGAGGCTTAGGTTCAACAGTGGACTGGAATCCATAGGATGTTGAATGCAGTCGGCAGCCAGTCCAGCAATCTGGCTGTTAATGATAATGATTATGATGTGATGATGATAGCAGGTTATCTTACTGTTTCCGCCAAACGCTTTCCAAAGCAAGGCGGTATGCGTGCCAAACCGGTCTTTTTTTAAGCAGGTACCTAAATTACCTACAGAATGTCGCAACACATATTTTATTCAGTTCACAATTTCAGAGCACATTACGTGCGGTAAGTATAGTTGCGCATACGCAGCCCAACTTTCAGACAACTCCGGTAAACGCAGAGGTATTTGTTAATTCGCTTATAAATAAAGATAAGGTTTCAATACCAACTACTGAATTGTGAAACAGATTCTTGTACATGCATTCAATGGTAATTAATTATTTGTGGGTTTTGGTTACTGGACTTTATTGCTGTGCTGAAACGTAGTAGTTATTCGAGTAATGTCGCCCTGCTAAGTGGATTTCATAAGGACTTGAAATGCCCGTAACAAAGTCCATGGAGTCTCCGTTTTTTTGGTAATCCTTACTGACTAACCACAAAATCATGTATTCCCAAGCGCGCTACCAATCTCGTTTCTTCCCCTTCCTTGCGTCATAATAAAATCCTCGAAGGCCTGACGGTATCTTGTTATTAACCTTGTTTAGATTATAGCTGACGACTGTGGGACACTAATTAGGGAAACGGCGCACGGGGCGCCCGTAAAACAGATGGCTCACTTAGTACTGGTGACGATTTTGACGTATACTGGCTTTAACTGGAATCTCAAGGGAACTCAAGGTAACATATTAAATGGTTGCTACGAACGTCATATATTTTGGATTTAAACTAGCTCAGAATCATAATACGTTCTTGTATCAGATTTTGCTGTTTTTATATCTTCTACTCTGAGATTTTTGACAGTGTAATAACCCCGGCTTTGTTACAAATGTTACAATGGGGTCGAGTGAACCCTCTTTATACTCTCTATTTTGTGACTGGGATCTCAAAATACAAAACAAAACCATAATATACTTTAAGTTCATTGCTAAATATGTGTCTTTCTACTCAACTATTATTTATGCTACTTACCACGATAGACAAGCGGATCGGTGTCAATGAAACATGTAATTTTATCTGCCAAATATTCTATACATGTACATGTTCTAATAGGAAAATAATTAGCCCGATAGTAAGTCTATTACCAACAGCATAGCCTGTAACACATTAGTCTATTGTCGAAATAATAATTAGGCATCTTATCAGGCGCCCCCATCTAAGTGGAGGTTGCACCATTCCATGTAGACCCTCTTGGCACCCGCCGTGAGTTTTAAACACAATGTAAGAACTACTACATAAATAAATTGCGCCTTTATCCCTTGCGGGGTAGGCAGAACGTAAACGGCTGCCGAATCAAATCAAATCAAAATTGTTGATTCAAATTAGGATATGAAAATATCACTTATGATACGGATAGTCATTTATTATCATTACACAGAAGAGTTTGCAGGTCACAATTTTCTCATTTTTATGTCAATTTTTTTATTTTTCAGGTTTTGTCAGACGTGGTGTAAATGGCCATTTTTTACAGCCGTTTACTCTCTGCCAACCCCGCAACGGAAATACCTAGACGTGATATTGGTTTGTATTATGTCTATGTGCTCCTTGGGAAAAGTTATTCGTTATCTTGAGGACACCTTTGCAGATACACATTTGCAGTTACACCCTGTAGACACCTACAAGTAATGATATTCATGAAGACAATAGTAAGTCTTCTACGGGTCAAAATACACTGGCTCTACATTTCCATGTACTTACCTATTTCTTAAACGTCTATTAATCATTAATGACATACCTACGCTGTAATAGGTGTTTTGTCTGGTATGATGCCAAGTATTTCAACAAGAGACAATTTCTTGCTGACAAATGATTACGTGAAATGTCAAAATATTCTACAAACTACCTTCAACTGGTTATATTCTATTCTATTCAACTATTCGTTTTAAGTTCTGGGTCTTATGTCCTAGATAGTTACTATTACCAGTTTAATTAAATAAAATTTTGCAAGCCATGCAGAGGCGCCTGATCAAAAACGTATAAGTAAGATTGATTGATATAATTAGCTATAGTTGAGAAGACCACTCACTGCATTCGCCGCAGTATGACGCTTCTCTTCCCACTTGGTGGTAAACTCAGTAAGAAAGGAAGCGCCACAAAGTTGCAAATGCAGCGAGTGTTCTACTCGACTATAGGTATTGAGTTTATGTCGATAACACCATGAATGTGCGTTCAATTTTTATCTTTTGGGAAACTAAATAGACAGAAAGATGTCAATGTAAATCTGTGGCACCCTTAGAGAATTACACTTCCCATCACAAAAATCGAAACACCTCGGTTTTTCTTGTTTTCGGCCGAATTAAAGACCAAAAAGTATTGTTTGCATTAAAAAAATTATATGACTGTGTAGCTGGCAGTTTTGTCTTTTCAGTGTGTATAAAAAAATTCAAAATTCAAAATTGGAACCCCACCTGTTTGTTCTGTAAATGAGATGAATGACTGAGACACGTTTGCAGTTAGCGCTTTTTAACGATTCATAACATTTTCGACATTAAAATTTAGAGCTTGTCTTATCTTATCTTAAAACTTTTGTTTTTTTAATTGTTTACTGTGACTTTAGATCGCCTAAAAAAAGTTAGATTTTATCTGAATCATGGGTATTTTGCCCGTAGAAGCCGCCCAAGTGGTGACATTGCCAAATTTTGGACTTGGTCATCGTTTTGTGGCTGAATGTTTGCATTTAAGCCTCACCTTTGTCCATAAAGCTTACAAACGCTATCAGAAGACTAGTCTGTTTACGCGACGTTCAGAATCTGTCGGAAATCGGGTCAGTTCTGACCGACATGATCGAATTAATGTTATGAGTTCTTTGCAAAATCGACGCCTTGGCGCTTTTCAACTGCGGCAAAAGCTATCAAATGTACAAAAGGTGGCTAAAAGTGGCTCTACAATCAGAAGAAGGTTAAAGGAACGTAGACTGGTACCGCAATAGCCAGGAAACTGGCCCAAATCAACTGCAGACACGAAGACAAAATCTGTCATGCCGTCGGCGCTGATTCCTTCCGAAACCGTTCACGAACTGTCACCATAACTGACCTTTTTATCAATGCAGCATTGTGTAAAGCATTTTTAAACCCTTCTGTAAACCATAGTGCTTCCGTGGTTACCATTCAGTGTAATTAATTCTACACTCAGCAGAAAAGAGGAATTTGATCCACTGGGTATACGACCAGTTTAGGTGCTCACTTGCAAAGTTAAGGCGCGCTATTTAATTGTCTTCAGTTGATTTGGGCCCGTTTCCTGGCTATTGCGGTACCAGTCTACGTTCCTTTAACCTTTTTCTGATTGTAGAGCTACTTTTAGCCACCTTTTGTACATTTGATAGCTTTTGCCGCAGTTGAAAAGCGCCAAGGCGTCGATTTTGCAAAGAACTCATAACGTTAATTCGATCATGTCGGTCAGAACTGATCCGGTTTCCGACAGATTCTGAACGTCGCGTAAACAAACCAGTCTTCTGATAGCGTTTGTAAGCTTTATGAACAAAGGTGAGGCTAAAATGCAAACATTCAGCCACAAAACGATGACCAAGTCCAAAATTTGGCAATGTCACCACTTGGGCGGCTTCTACGGGCAAAATACCCATGATTCAGATAAAATCTAACTTTTTTTAGGCGATCTAAAGTCACAGTAAACAATTAAAAAAATAAAAGTTTTAAGATAAGATAAGACAAGCTCTAAATTTTAATGTCGAAAATGTTATGAATCGATAAAAGGCGCTAACTGCAAACGTGTCTCAGTCATTCATTTCATTTACAGAACAAACAGGTGGGGTTCCAATTTTGAATTTTGAATTTTTTTATACACACTGAAAAGACAAAACTGCCAGCTACACAGTCATATAATTTTTTTTAATGCATACAATACTTTTTGGTGTTTAATTCGGCCGAAAACAAGAAAAACCGAGGTGTTTCGATTTTTTTGATGGGAAGTGTAGTTCAACATTTGAAGATTTCAACATTTTGGCGATAAAGGAAAAATTACTTTTCTCCAATTTGCTCGGAAATGGCTACATTACTTTAAAAAAAGAATACGTCAATGGGCTCATTTATGTAGTCAAGGCGCAGAGGACTGTAATAGAAATTGCCGGACTAGGCCGGAAAAAAAAGGTTCTTTAAATTCACACTTTCGTGATTAGGTGTTTTATGGAACACAATTTGTTTGAAGTTTGAAGGCTGAATGTGAATTTCCCGCGCATTCTTTATGAAACGGAACGTAACCAAAACCAGCGCATGCGCTTTGCGAACTTTAGAAGTTACGAAGTGTCAATTTTGTCACGATTAAATATTTATTATTTATGTTTCCTCATGTTTCCTTGCAAATTGGAGAAAAGCACTATACGAACCTCGGCCGGTATAACAATTTCTGGTCTCGTTTACTTTAGAAGGCCTCGACTTCGTCTCGGCCTTCCAATGCCACTCGACCAGAAATTGCTATATACTCGGCCTGTGACGTAATGTACTATTCTTCAAAAAACGCCTACTGTAGTTGTCTAATAGATACATCACAAAAAATAGAACAGCTCGTGATTTATACAACCTAGTAATCATTCTTTCGATCGACCTTTCAGGCGTGCAGGTATCAACTGCCTAGCTACGCGGAAACGCGGTGGTTGCCAAATTCATTGCGCGCGCGCACCGGGCGGGCACGCGAGCGAACGTGTCGTGACGTACGATCGCTATCGAGTGTCTGAATGGCTTTGATGACCGTTTTGCATCGGGCCAGGAAACCAGCGAGTTTCAACGACCTACAGGCTACAGGTACAGAGCTGTTTAAAAAGCAACGGTTGCCAAATTCATTGCGCGCGCGCACCGGGCGGGCACGCGAGCGAACGTGTCGTGACGTATGATCGCTATCGAGTGACTGAATGGCTTTGATGACCGTTTTGCATCGGGCTAGGAAACTAGCGAGTTTCAGGTAAAGTGCTGTTTAAAAATGTGACGGTTGCCAAATTCAAAGCGAGCACCACCGGGCACGCCAGCGAACGTGTCGTGACGAACGATTGCTATCGAGTGTCTGAATGGCTTTGATGACCGTTTTGCATTGGGCCAGGAAAGCAACGAGTTTCAGCGACCGACAGGCTACAGGTACAGAGTTGTTTCAAATAGCAACGGTTGCCAAATTCAGTGCGCGCGCACCGGGCGGGCACGCGAGCGAACGTGTCGTGACGTACGATCGCTATCGAGTGACTGAATGGCTTTGATGACCGTTTTGCATTGGGCCAGGAAAGCAGCGAGTTTCAATGACCTACAGGCAACAGAAACAGAGCGCTGTTTAAAAAAGCAACGGTTGCCAAATTCATTGCGCGCGCGCACCGGGCGGGCACGCGAGCGAACGTGTCGTGACGTACGATCGCTATCGAGTGACTGAATGGCTTTGATGACCGTTTTGCATTGGGCTAGGAGACTAGCGAGTTTCAGCGACCCTCTGATTTCGGATTGTTTAAAAAAGCAACGGTTGCCAAATTCATTGCGCGGGCGCACCGGGCGGGCACGCGAGCGAACGTGTCGTGACGTATGATCGCTATCGAGTGTCTGAATGGCTTTGATGACCGTTTTGCATCGGGCCAGGAAAGCAGCGAGTTTCAGAGACCCTCTGGTAACGTGCTGTTCAAAAAGGCAACAGTTGCCAAATCCATTGCGCGCGCGCACCGGGCGGGCACGCGAGCGAACGTGTCGTGACGTACGATCGCTATCGAGTGACTGAATGGCTTTGATGACCGTTTTGCATCGGGCCAGGAGAGCAGCTAGTTTCAACGACCTACAGGCTACAGGTACAGAACTGTTTAAAATAGCAACGGTTGCCAAATTCAGTGCGCGCGCGCACCGGGTGGGCACGCGATCGAACGTGTCGTGACGTACGATCGCTATCGAGTGACTGAATGGCTTTGATGACCGTTTTGCATCGGGCCAGGAAAGCAGCCAGTTTCAACGACTAACAGAGCTGTTTAAAAAAGTAACGGTTGCCAAATTCAATGCGCGCGTGCACTGGGCGCGCTATCAAACGTGTCGTGGCGTACGATCGCTATCGAGTGTCTGAATGACTTTGATGACCGATCGGGCTAGGAAAGTAGCAAACACAGGTAGGCATCGAAACATAAAAAAAGCAGTGGCTTTTTATTAATCAACGCATAGCTAATTCCGTCGACTGGGTAGACCTAAAACTTGCCGTGTTTCAGCTTCAAAGTCAGTCCAGCAATTTTAGTAAGCTGACTACCTAACTGTAACAGCATGTTTAGTAAGCTGATGCAAGGATTTCCCCGAAAGGTTGGGTAACTTAATAACTTTTGCAGAGGACGAAATTCGTACAAGGGATCGCTAATGAAATCGATATCTTGTACATTTGCATTAGTGGTTTATGTACGCATTCAGAAAGGTTTGTTTCGACTTTGGTACTCCGGCACAGAATAGACAATAGTATGTAGTATAGTACTACATACAGAACGGACACTCTCCCCCCCGCACCCGCGCCGCTTACCCGCCCCCGCCCGCGAAATGTCAAAAAATTAGTGAAGACTTAAGTGAACCAAAGTGCTAGGTATGGTGCTGGACTTGTTGCATGTTCGTTTCATCCAAGAAGGTTTCATCGTGGTTCCTTGTTTATTAGACTGAAACGAAGGAGGTGCCGGCCATATTCATGTCCATAAAAAAAGGCGCGAACATTTGAACTGAGTTCGCCTTAGATTCGCGGACGGATAAAAGTATTTCTTAATAAAATTGTTGGATAAAATAAAAAATGGTGCGATATTGTGCCGTGTACGGCTGTATGTCCACAAACAGAGACCCAGACAGGGAAGAAAAGAGGCAAGAACCTACTTATCTAAGAAGTAATCGGTTCGTATTTTTAACTACTTTCGACTCACATTTAATCGTAATAGATCGATGTAGGCCCCTAAACAATGTTAAATTAGCAGCAACTAGTCGGTACATTATTTTATTTTTTACATACTCTTTGGTAGGTACTGTACGTAGATCAAAATTAACCCGAATGTCAACCCTGCACTCACACGCCTGTCGTCACACACACAAACATAAGTAAAAATGACAGTTGTCTATAACGAGCCCGTTGTATGGAAGTGTCCGAGGTGTGACTCCGGTATAAAAGTTTCAACTTAGAATCTATAGGTAGGAAGGAACAGTAGCTACGTAGTGATTTATTTTACCGCTCGTTTAGGAGCCACAAACTTACGCGTATTCAACGACCTGTGAAATAAAATTATATTAGGTATCTGTGATAGTTATGGCTCTGTATGGCTCTATTTTCGCAATACAGATCTGCAGATTTAGGGTAAAAGGTATTACAATAGAACAGTACTTTAACACAAGTGTGTCCGACTAAATGTTGCGAAATATTTTGATTTGATAGTAAAAATATATTTATAACTGTCAAAATAATCAGTTTATTGAGTAATTATATATTGCGAAGCAATCGTATTTTATTCCTGGAACAAGAAATAGTTAAAGTAATTATGCGATACCTAATAAAAAAGTAATACTTAATCTTTAATTTAATCGAGAATTTTTAATTAAAATCTGATGAAATTGGCACAAGATCTTGAGGCGTAATAGAGCCTATACCTACCCTGCAGTGGACGTAAGCGCAGGCTCTCTGTTTTCATGTGGGACACCGAGTCGTCCAAAGACCCAACGAATCTCTCACAGGCCTCTGTGTAACAACCACCTTCTAAGTAATCATAAACAGCAATTGAGTCTGGCGGCTAGAACCGTCTTTTGTTTTGGAAAATCAGGCATCAGGGAATCCATCCATCAGCCTGCAATGTCCTAGGGTAAATATGCCAAATCCCGGCACCCCGGATGCATTTTTCAACTTTGACTCTCTTTAGCTTCTTCAAATAATGTCCCATAAATATGTTTGATACATTTTTAGGTAGCTTATTTAACCTTTTTTCAAAAGTAATGCTTAAACTTTTGTAAAATATGAGCGTTAAAAAGAAGGAAGCGTTTAAACTCGGGAAGGGCGAAAAGCTCTAATGTCGGCCGTTTTCAGTCTATTTCCGGCCACGATTTTGTCAAATCCCGGCCGTGTAAAGGGTGCTCCAGAATGAATGGATTAAATCCATATTTTATTGAATAATGGACTTGTAAATAATTTATTTTGTTAGTTTCGTAAGTACATAATATGACTTACATAAAAATAATGTAAAAATGAATAAAACACAAAGAAAACAAATAGAAACTCTTTCGATGTTAGTTTCGAACATCCTGTTTATCGCCCTGCAATTAATTGGAGACGGCCGGCTTTACGTTGTTCGGGATATCTAATGTCGGCCGCATTTTAAGATCTCAATTGCTATGAAACTAGACCATGTAGCCCCGGCCGGTTTTTGAATAGGAGATGCATAAACAGTAAATCTATAAGACGACATGAACAATTTCATCTTTACAACGATAGCCTTAAAATAAATTAAATTATAAAAGTGGAATCAAAAAGCTTATACTCGGCCACCGGCCGAAATTTGAAAATTTACGGAAATCTCAATCCCAATACCGGCCCCCCTAATTTATTCGTAATTAAGCAATAAAATAAATTTAAAATGCAGTTAAAATATAGTTTTGACAATCTTCTAATAGATATGATGCTATAAAATTGTCAAAACCTTGTCCTTCCCTTCATAAATGCGATGCCCAGAATGGACGTGAAGAGCTTCGATCTTACTTCTTCTCGAACAAACTGTCCGATCCAGCGCCTCGGTCACAACTAACGTCTATTGCTCGTGCTGTGAGGTGGGTAAAGGATTACCAATGGTTTTTTAGGGAAGCAGATTTAATCAGGTTGTAAATAGAGTGAACAAGTTTTAAGTTTATTCAGTATTTTGGGAATGCAAGCCAAAATTGTGAAAAAGGCCGGGATTAGGCGGGGGGCCGGAATTCGGCATATTTACCCTACCCAAACTGGGAACAAATTAACAAAGGTGCTATAGATACTGTAACTAGGACTTCGGCACTAACTGCCATAGTAAAACGGATTAATTTTGTAAATACCTAAATAGTGTATCTAAGTATTTAAAACATCCTTGACCCCGTTATTCCCAACGGCCCCCACGGATCGGCCCCCGAGGGGCCCGTTGGGAATATTTCTTCCCAACGGCCCCCGAATTCAAACTTATAGATATTCGGGGGCCGTTGAGACAAAAAATTCCCAACGGGCCCCAAAATTAAAATAAAAATATTTAATTTTGGGGGCCGTTAGGAAGTTTTGTTCCCAACGGCCCCCGAATTCAAACTTATAGAGATTCGGGGGCCGTTGGGAAGAAAATTTCCCAACGGGCCCCTCGGGGGCCGATCCGTGGGGGCCGTTGGGAATAACGGCCTTGACCCCGATACCGTGCACATAATGTAAAACGAATATTTGACAAAGATTGATGTAGTGTAGATAACTATTTAATAATGTAAGTAGATTAACTACAAATTACCCCTATAAAACAATCTGCTAAAAGTCAATCAATTTCAAACTATAAATAACACCTAGCCGTTACATACCTAGAGCTGAGACAAATCTAATTACTATACGATTAGTCAAGAATTTTACTTGTTTCGACCTTGTATACGGCCTTAGTGTCAACTGTATCAACCTTTTTTACTATCACCTGTGCGTGGCCATAGCAGCTATTTTATAGTTACCTTGCCCTGTGCCCGATTTTTCGAAACTACAGGCTACAATTCTACAGGCGAAATTCGATGTACATTTCGCAGCCGGTTTAATAACGGGATAATAATAGGTTAACGGCTACGCACAATGTAAATCGAATTTCGCCTGTAAAATTGTAGCCTGTAGTTTAGTTTCGTTGCATAGGCCACTGACCGCGATTTCGTATACACTGCTGTTTATCTTGAGTTCATCGTAAGCACGCCCATACCGCAGCCAAAAATGTATACCAAAACTGACCCCTATAGGTATTATATTACCTAGTGATATTTATGATGATATATATGATAACCACTTATGATAAATTTAGCTTTTGAATGAAGATAATAACTAATAAATCGTATGTAGAGTCATTGTAGGAACCGAAAATAATAGTGATGAGGTCTGCTTTTTAGGTTTCTAAAGTCTACCCAGACGGACTGCTTTGAATGTAAGCTAATCCAAGTAGCTTGGAAGGAAACATACCTACATAAGTTAACTTAACTGGCGCAGATAAAGGTAATCCCAAATGGGCAACATAATTGTTTGCCTCTTTATCATATTATATGACATTTGAGCAGGATGCCAAAAATAATGCTGCCAATTCGGGACATATTCTTTATCTGCGCCAGTTACAGGTACCTAAGTACATTATACGTGAGCGGGATTCCACCCCACTTTACATTCTGTCAGTGTCAGTAATAAATAAATAATTTACCTGCACTGTAGAAAAGTACTTACAATCAATAACGAGAATTTAAAATATGATTTCTTTCCTGATTTTCGTATCCGTGTCGGAATTGGCTTCATATATTTAATTAGGACAGGTTTTTTAATTGAAATGTCACTTTGTTTATGGTGATGATGATAATGACATTTGATTTAAACCCGAGCAAGTAGGTACCCTCGAGGTTATTTATCTGGAGATTTAATAGCTAGTTTAGTTATTTACCGCGCCGCGTGACATTTTCGTTATAATGATGGACAATTTTAGCTTAAAACTTAAGCACAGGCACCCTTGGGCTACCCCTTGATTGACTTGATACACCGAGTAAGAATCTGAACCATAACTTTAACAAACACAACAGTCCACTGATGGACATGGGCCTGCCCCTATCGAAGGATATTGCCATACTCACCACGCTTGGCAGGCAGATTGGCGAGCGCAGTGCAAGATGTTGCATTTACAGGACACGCTGCTGCCCATTCCCTAACGAAGAATCTGAACATAACCTATTTCATTCCTGTGCTTGCATTGTAAAAACTACATGAATCGTTACGATACGTGTGCCACCATGTTAATCTTTCTTTTGTTTCATTAGATTATTTATTTTATTTCAGTAAGATAATTCAATTACATATTAGGAGCATGCTAACGAAAAAAACTTAATTTACCTGTCAGCCAACCAAACTAAAACAAGTCATCTACCTACCACGGTCCCATCGCATTATAAACCATATTTGTCAAACATCAGATTACATTATTTGCCATTCTTAGCTGTAATTACTTCATTATGACGAAAATGGGTTCAGCGGACGCGAACACAGTTAATTCGCAAACCGCTGGCACCTTGTATGGAACCTTGCGATTGTTAAATTCCGTGACCTATCCACACTTGTGCGTTTTTGAGTTGTATTGTATTCCTCAAGAAATTCGTTCAGTTGTATGGTGTGAATACATAAGGGTGTACCATGTTTGGAGGGATATTCTTTACATCCCGTATGTAGAGTTGGTGAAGGAAACTCATGAAAAATCAATATTGAAAGCATAATAAGTACTACATTTTTTACTGTACCTATCTGTAACTAAACAATTACTAATACGTGTTACATTACACTAATAACAATAACCTTCTTTATTCAGAATTAATTCACTGAATCATACAACGTTCATAGCTTAGATACCTTTTCCCTAAGGATTCCAAACTAGTCGTAAGCATATAATTGTGTTATAAGTTATATTAAAAAAGGAAAAAAAAGAGTCAGTTGGGGTACCATTTTATTGCTCTGCCCCAGCTGACGCTAACATTTATTCAATTTCTGTGAGTAGGTACATTAAAATCCCAATTAATTGCCATTATAATTGTCAGTACCTACTTACACCGATTGTTATCAGTGTTATCACAGATGATTTTAGAGACCGACGCACATAAAAAAGATACCTAGATATATTCGATGTTAAAAGTGCAAATAGTAACCGCACGTGTGAAGTTTAGCTCTGATTTAGCACCATTTATGAAAACGGTATCTTGCCTTCACACGACATAATTTCGGCTGTGGTAGATGCGGCTATTATGAATGTCCCTGTTCATATATAGCTTTGTTTTTTTTGTTAGGTGATTCACTAAGACAGGACTCGGAACGAGTGATAGTTTTTTGCAAATATAAATGTAATGATGATTTTCAGTTTTTTTATATACCTACCTAGGTTTCTGGAGGAACGCTGGCCTAGGTTGATTAATAACATAGATGTCAGCTGATAATGTCAAATTAGTTTGATGATTTGTTGTGGAATTCAATGCAACCGTTTAAAGTTTAATATTGGATAATATTAAACCTTCCATCAAACATCTTATCCTACACATATGTACTTCCCTCTAAAATATTATTCTAAAATACGTAACACACCAATACGTAACACATTTTTATTCTCACGCGCAGCAAATATTCTATTATTACAGTAGGTATATTATTCTTGCCAAAAATATATTAATGTTACACATTTTTTTCCGAATTGATACACAAAATATCTAATACGAATCTTAAAATCGTACCTATAATTTAAACAGTTTTGTGCAACGTTTATGTTACTTAAATAATTATTATTGAAGAACTAATAATTTCTTTCGTACTTCATTTATTCTGAAAAAGCATTAAAATTACTTCTAAAACAATTCGCGCGCTTGTGGCGCGTTGCTCTCTTGCTTCCTCGCGACTTATTAGTGCAATAATAATAAAAAAAACCGCCCAAGAGCTTGTCAGACACGCCCAAAAATAGGATTTTGTAGTCAACGTTTAAAAATTATCAGGTTTTCTTAGTTATTTCGTGTTGAAAACTAACATTGTTTTAAAAAAATTTGTAACTAATACTTTAGAAGTCACAGTTGGAACAAATTATGGATCAAAAATATGGCCCCTATTAAAAGCAAATATCTCGAGACAGAAACATTTTAGAGACTTCATTTCAAAAAACCTCCCCTCAGTTTTAGAAGATCTATTCACGATACCCTATTCAATATTAAAAGCAAAAAAAAAATGTGTTTCGCTTCTTTTCACGTATATGGGAGGGGATTCAAAAAATATTTAATTCAATTTTTTCAACACGATCTATCTTCACACCAAATTTGATGTCGATCAGTCCAAAACTTAATTATGTGGGCGAAGCATATAGAATATAGGCAGACAGACCAAAATGGTAAAGTTTTCTAGTACGAAATCCTAAAAAACTGAATTCATTATGTTGTAATAGTAAACACTTTTGTTATAATTTTGTTTTATTTTTGATTAATACTGATTAGTACAAAATAGCTTCTAAGATTAGCATTTCACTTTATTACTTAATAATATGTAATAAATAAAACTACATTGTGATTTAATTGATGTTTGATTTAAATATACTTTGTAGAACATTGTTTGAAGCTAAACTTAATTAAAAAACAATCCTTTGATAAATTAGGTGCATTATTAGTTTTACATTTTACAACAGTCATTAAATGAAAGCTCATTAAAAAATAATTGTTTGAGCATATTTTTGAGCACAATCAGTATTTTTGATGGAAAAATGGCAAAAATTGTTGGAAAAAACGAGAATAAATTGAGGTACAGTTAAATACCATCCTTTAATATTTTGCAGCAGTGGACTTTTGTGTGTGGGTCATCATCATCAATTCATAAATAATATAAACAAGAAGATGCCGCAAGTTCAAATCCTGCCTGCGGTAGATAATTTTGAAAGTATTCCTGAAATTTTGGAATACGAGAAGTGTTATTAAAAAAATGGTATGCAACATAAAGAAGAAGATACGTTATTTTAAGTCCTGGTTAACATTAGGTGCTTCAAAATGATCATTAGTATATAATGAAACCCTCGTAAACAATAAAGTCTATTAAGTAATCTAATAAAAGATTACATTATATACCTATTATGGTGTTGTAAATTCTTTACATCTCGGCTTTTCAGGCCGGTCATTACAACCCGAACTCCCGCCTTATATATAAATATATAAAGCTTATTATAAAATTGTATTATATACAGTTTATTATAAAATTGTATTTAATAATGCCTATTATATTGCTTGATTACTTTTGATATCAGATATTATATTTAGTTTTATTAATATTGTTGCTTTAGTGGTTTTATAATTCCTATCCTAACTCCTGCTTAGATTAAAATTTTTAGTACTGAAATCAATAGGTACTAAGTCAGGTAGGTTGCAAAAGGAGTAGTGTTGCAAACCTTTATACTTACCAATAATAATGGTAATTTTACCTTGAGCTTACGACTTTCAGTTTCATTATGAATATTACAAACATGCGAAAATCATTGTACCGAAAAGTTATTGCAAAGTTACAAACTCTATAGTTAATTTTCCATAAAAGATTACTAATCGATAGATAAAAAATCATCCATCACGATGACCACGTGAAAATACTGTGAGGAAGCAGTCTAGGTCCGCTTTTATCTTTCTTATGGAGATAAGAAATGGGCAGCTACGTTCCCTGTGGATTTACCATTGAATCATCCAATTCCTACCCGTGATTGTCGCGAAATTCGTCTATAGGGAGAATCAAGGAAATAAGCAGCTGCGTTCCCTGTGAAGACAGCTCCATTAACTTCTCTCGTCAATCCGCCTGCCAAGTGAAACGAGCATGGCAAATACCCCCTAATAGAAAGACCTAAGAGTTGGTATGTCCATTAGTGGACTGTCATAGTGTTGTATTGTTGTCTGACTGGTGGTTTAAATTAATATAGATTATCTAAACATTAATCGTCACAGGAAACGTGTAGCAATTGAAAAACAATTTCAATTATTTGACTACCAACTAGGTGTATACAAAATTAATGGCTCTGACATTTAATATATAAGGTCCTATTAAATTCACTGCAAATATTTTAAGGGCATGCGTAAATATGTATAAGAAAAACATCTAAGGCATTTAAAAAAAAATCTACACGCTAGATTTTTTTTTTCATTTTCAAACAAACTTTTTAATTAATTATGTGAACAGCCTTTGACTGGCCCAACTGACGTTCCGCCATGTAAACATGATTCACTTATACGGCACGCACACTAACAACCAACCAATCACAGCACGGCGCGTTTGGCGCGTAATTTAAATTCATCGAAGTGTGCGTTTCTAGGACAAACAGGGTGCACTTTTTGCGTTTCGTTTTTTTTTAGTTAAATGCAGTTTTCTCGAAAACTAGCGTGTAGATTTCTTTTAAAAATTTGCCTAGTACATGCTTATATTTTATTTGATCTGCCCCTAAAATATTTGCAGTGAATTTAATAGGACCTTATATAAGGTCCTATTAAATTCACTGCAAATATTTTAAGGGCATGCGTAAATATGTATAAGAAAACATCTAAGGCATTTTAAAAAAAATCTACACGCTAGATTTTATTTTTCATTTTCAAACAAACTTTTTAATTAATTATGTGAACATCTTTTGACTGACCCGACTGACGTTCCGCCTTGTAGAAAGGATTCACTTTACACGGCACGCACACTAACAACCAACCAATCACAGCACCTTTTTTTGGCGCGTAATTTAAATTCATCGAAGTGTGTGTTTCTAGGACAAAGTGGGTGCACGTTTTTCGTTTCGTTTTTTTAGTTAAATGCAATTTTCTCGAAAACTAGCGTGTAGATTTCTTTAAAAATTTGCCTAGTACATGCTTATATTTTATTTGATCTGCCCCTAAAATATTTGCAGTGAATTTAATAGGACCTTATATAGGTACCCAGTTACATTAATAGGTAGTAAAACACGTGCAGAAATACTTCCTATGGCTGTCTCTTTTCATCGTCAAGTACACCGAAGGTCATATTTACCCGACTGCCTCAGAAGGAGGGTTATGATTTTCGAGAGTATGTATGTACGTATGTATGTGGACAAGAAAATTATTTTTCACGGGATACACCTCAAACGGATAGTTGGATTTTGACATATGAGGTGTGGTTAGAATCGTCTCAGCAGCGCAAGTGACACTGGCTATACTAAAAATTCATAAATTCAAGATGGCGGATTTTTATCGCAAAATACAACTTTGAAACTACCGCAGTCGGGTTTTTGTGTTTTAATACATCAGCTTGTTATATGATCAGTTTAATTTTGTCGCCCAACCGCCTAATGTCGCATGTATCCGCAAAAAAGTCGTTAGACGCAGGAAATTAGATAGATGTGACGGGTATGACGACTTATAATTTAATATTTAATTCAGTTTCCTAATTAGGCGTTAGTCATGCGGTTTTGTGGTGCTTATGAGCTAGTACGTTCATATCCAGTTACTACCTAGCAAATACCTTCTCAATGTTCTTTGATACTACTTAGTTCCCCTTACTAAATTTATTTCTGTGTTGTGACCAGCTCCGGATCTACAATTCTTTGAGGCGGAACCATAACCTAAAATTAAATGGCAGCTACTAGTCTTCTATAGGTTCAGGGTATAAAATCCCATATACCGTGTCTTTAGGATTACAAACTAACTTTGCCAAGGAACATGCGATGCGATCAAGGTTATTGCGAACATCTGCCCACTGCTGTTTGCTTGCGTCGAACGAGATTCTCATTCTTCTTTAAGGATGTATAAGTAAGTACAGAAGAAGAAAAAAGGCTTGTTTCCACATCCAAAATCACAAAAAAATGGCAGATACGTATAGGTTCTTAAATAGATATGTTGAAGATTTAAACTGAAGCTCAGAAGTACATAGAAACTAATGAATTTCTTCACAAGGCCAGCTGTCGCGCGCCCGACCCGCCTTGTGTTAGATCGTGCGCGCCGCGGCCTGCGCGTGCGCACAAACAAAGCGAAACGTTTCGTAGGCGCTCGCCGATCGCGACCGATACTGTTAACAATCTATTATGATACAGAAATATTATGAAAACAGTTACAGAATCGACCTCCCGCTGATTTTCTGTTTTTAACACTCAAAATAATAAACGATAGGTAAGTAGTCTTGAAATGGTGTCGCTCATTGTCTGAAAATTATTAAAAAGATCATTTCATCACGAAAGTTGTTACGATATTAGGCAAAACGGCAAAACGTTGTTCTAATTAATCGCTCTTCTAGTTTCATTACAATGTTTCGTTATAATTATTAAGATCTTTAGATAGGTAGGTAGTTCAGTAAGTTAAGTACATACAAACTTATCAAAGTGTACGAAAAAAATTTAGTTTCCCTACATCACAGTACGTTTCTAATGAAAAATAATTAGTTTCATCTTATAAAAGGTTTCATGGTCTGATCATAGCTGCAAAATTACGCCTGATCATAGCTGCAAAATAATTATGCCTCATATATTATGCCTGTTCGTAAATACTATCAAATATGCAATTAGTACATATAATTCTTGATTTTATTACATATTATTATTTTCATTTATGCAATTAGTAGGTATAAGTACTTACTAATTACTAGGTACTTAGGAGTGTACCTACTACCTACCTACTTAGACTTAAACACTGAGCGTAAAACGGCAAATTATACCATTTACCTTTTATTTTTCAATAAATTAGACTACCTTCACTACATTAATTCCATACACCTGCGCGCTTTGAACTTATCAAGACACAATTCTATACAACATTCAAACATATTCTAGATCAGGGTATAACCTTTAGAACGATTTACTATCAATCTAGGCTGTGGGAACGGACAAAAGTGTTATACGATTTATAATGGATACTTGAATTATAATTTGAATGCAAGGACTAAAATGCACCGTTGTCTACGCCCACGGTATTACAATAGTCATTCGACAAGCGCTCTAGCATGTCCTTGTAGAATTATAAGAACACTAGCAAAAGCTGCAGGGCTATCAATAATTTAATTACATAGGTATTATAATGCAGGGTGCAAGGGACAGCTCTCCGAATACTCTCTCTCTCCACGTGGGACACCAAGTCGTTCAACGACCAAATGAAACCTGGTGTCAGAGTTTTTCAACCGCCAACTGCAAGTAGGGTACTGATAGGGTATTTTTTTAATTTAAAAGGGAAGTTTTTCAGCTTCATGCGCTGAAAAACTTCCAGTAAGAATTAAAAACAGGAAACGTAAAAAGTTTTTGACATCCCATACAGAAACGCAATCAGCTGACTGCACTATGCTAAGCTACTGCTACTATAAGAATAGAAGTTAAAATTTATTTTTTACCTCTCCTGTAATATTTTCTTTTATGGGAAGTTGTCCAGTTTCATGGTTTTAATGCACCCTATCTGTATTCGGTGAGCTGTCCCTTACACCTTGTACCTATTTGATCCAATCAAAGAACTCTTCTGGATATAGGCATCTACCTAACACCATGAGTAGGGAAGGATGTAGGTAGGTAGGTATCTATCTTCTAAGTACATTTGAGCGGTAATTAATTAAGGTTGATTCTGATTATGTTGACTTTATATTCTAATATTTGAGATGAAGAAATACTCGTAATCTTTTTACCTTATTTGTCATACACACACAATGATGATGACCAAAATGGTTTATCTCCGGCGTGATTTTATGAATAGGTACCTACCTACTTGTCCATCAGTGTCCGGTCAAAACAAAGAAAGGTTAAAAGGAAGTCAAGCGATAGTTTGATAAAGGCCACACTACAATGGACGGAAAGAGTCCAGTCTCTAATGGAATCTAAAACGCCTTGGCATTTAGATACAGACCAATTCGTACAGTCACCCACATACTACTATGGTACAGTCACACACATAACACTTTGGTGTCGGTACAGTCACCCATATAACACTTACTTATCACATTGATAAAATAATAAAATTGTTAGTAAGTAAACCTACCTACATATAGATAATTTGAAAAATGTAATGGCTGGCTTATACAAAAATCAACAACAACCGATGTGGCGCAGTGGTTAGTATGTCTGCCTGCCACGCAAAGGTTCCGGGTTCAATTTCCGGTGGGGTCACTCACGAAGTTGATATTTATCACTTTGTGAATTTGTTCCCAGTCTGGTTAGGACATTGCAGGCTGAACCACCTGATTGTCCGCAAGTAAGATGGTTCCGTGCTTCGGATGGGCACGTTAAGCCGTCGGTCCCGGTTGCTGTCTATGATGGCGGTCGTTACACAACCATGTCAGAGGCCTGCTGCTTGCAGTAGGCGGTTGAAAAACTCTGACACCAGGGTTCATCGGGTCGTTGAACGACTCGGTGTCCCACACGAAAAAAAGAAGAAGACAAAAATCAACGAAAACTGATTTCACATTGAAAATATATCTTATTTATATTGAAAACTTTCTCAGTAGGTACCGAAAATAATAGTGGTAAATTAATACGGCCCAGTATAATTTCATTAACATCCAATGTTTTCAGAAACTTATATCAAAGTATATTTTTAATCGTTATTATAACACAACGCGCCGTTTCCCTAATTTGTGCTTATAATCCGTATTAATGTGAGTAGCACAATTCCGTACAGTTTTTTTTCTAAATCGATGACTGACTGTACTTTACACGGATAAGTGTATATCTTAAACTGTGTCTTACTGTACAGGGCTTAAGCTAATGGCGGCTATTATGAATGCTTATTAAATTGATATAGTGGTAAACGTAGAGTAATTTATCATTATTATAAAATATATCAATTGCAGTTTTAACTACGATTAATTACACGAGAATTTATATCTAATTAAAAAATACTAATTAAATGGTGCCGGATGTCTACTTAGTTATAATTTGTAACTGTAGCTAGTTTAAGCAGATCGTTACAATTTTATTGGAAAGATTCCGTATTCTGTATTTTGGTTAAATTAATTACCTACTCCGGGTCTACTGGTCACGTTTCTCTGATTTCTTTAACACCCAAAGGTTGTCTGGTAAGTACAGAATATCCTTGGCTATAGAGCCAGAGCCACCTTTTGCGCGTTTTACTTTATGATTTCCTAAGCAACCTTTTATAATTAGCAAATAAGAATTTTAACTTTTCTTAATTTACAGAAATTACAATATAAAGCGTATGTCTACAGAGTGTAAAAGATAGCCCCATATAAGGGAGGTTCGTATGCTTAGTTGTAGTATTTTTGTTGCGATTTATAAACTCTATAAGCTTTATGCAGTTGATTACTTGCTGTGGTGTGTTCAACATTATGGGCATTACTCTAATAATAAAGTAAATGAAACTAGCTTAGTTTGTACTACATCTATAGCCTGCAGATACGTATCTTGCCACGACAACACATTAAAGAACGTTTGGCGATAAATTTATAAAAGGATCTAGACTAGGCTAGACTAATATTAAGTACACACGTAAATAATTTTCAACTGTACCTTAAAGCAATCTGTTAAGACCCAATTTACAATGCACATAGCCATTAATATCCACACATAAGTGTTCAAATTTATCTTGCTCTAATATCACATTGTCATTCCACCAATTTACTACTAACGAAATAACCCGACTAAATTGAACACACCCTTTAACCTATGTCTAAGTTAGGCATATCAGGGATCTAGATTTGGTCGTATGTCTACCAAGGTCTGCCTCTCACCAGCCCGGCTGCGCAGTAACGACTCACACAGTACTTCGGCCCTTGACTAAATGGCTTTGAGACTATATGCTATATCTGAATGAATGAGACACATTAATTATAAATTGTCAATGCTTCTAAACACTGCCTTTTCTTAAAGAAAGAACTTCACGGTCGTGTATGATGTTGTTGTGCGAAATATAAGACTAAGTTGGCTGTTAAGTTTTACCGAGAGGTAGAAAAGTTTTACTTGGTGGGACTACTGCCGTGCATCTGTTAAAATAATTACAAAAACGTAGACTGCTGGGTGTTAAATAGATAATAAAATACATACATACATGCATCACGCCTATATCTCTTGCGGGGTAGACAGAGTAAACGGCTGTAAAATCGTTCATTTACACCACGTCTGATAAAAGTTTGAGAATCATTCTGAAGATTGTGTCCCCATAGTGATAGGTTGTCAGCCCGTCGCCTTAAATTGCAATACACATCAACTCTCAAATCCCTTAGTCGCTTCTTACGACACCCACGGGTAAGATATGGGTTCATGCTTTTCGAAGCTGGCACCACACAGAAAAAAATTTAGATTGCTTAAAATAAAGAAAGACATGTTATTCATAGAACAGTCTTCTGATTTTCTGGTCTGTGTTTAGTACAGAACCTTCGAACTAAGGGTCAGGCTAGTACTATGAGTAGTGCACCACTCAGTTTACCGTGGGAAATGCGAGATGTGAGATAATGAAAAGATAAATGTAGATGAAAATGCCTCTGGGATGTAACTATGCACTAGCTTTGTGGTAGTACAGCATGTAAGTAATATAGACATCATTTGATACCTATTGTTACTTAATTTTCATCTGTAGGTTTGTACAAGTACAGGGCTAATCAGGCAATCGGGCCGTTGGACGACTCGGTGGCTCACACGAAAGGAAGAGAAGTACAAAAAACCATGTTCAATAAAGAACGGGTTTATAAATGGCGGCCGAAGATCATCATCATCACATCACCTACACCAGGCTAAGTACATGTTTCCCCCTCCCACTTACGGAACCGTACTACTGCTTGGTATAATTAGATAGAATTCGAAATGACAATTTATTTTGACAGTTAAGACAGTTTAAATCGTGCTTTGCACATTAGAACTAATGCCGTTTCGTACCTATTTTTCTACCAGTCGTAAATATTGAGTATCTGGGTGAGTGAGTAGGTAGGCGGAAGGTGTAGCTAGTAACACTTACCTACCTAAATACCTAACCTACCTAGCTTTAACCTATTTTCCTGAAAAAATATTATTCTACCTTTCACCAAAAAGAGAAAAGATTTCTGTTTTCATGTGAGATAATCTCCGAAATGGACCAATTGTAAAGTTCATTATCCGATTAACATAGGTTACCTACCTGCCGGAAAAACGGATAGGAACGGATAACACGAATCAACCCAATACCTATATCTTCTTATACAAAAATCAACTATTCATTCTATAAGTAGGTACCTACCCATGTTAGGTGCAAAACCTATTGCAATTTGAGATATTTTGTTCTAGATTCTAGTACGTAACTATGAAATTCTTATCATTTTAGTAAGTGAATTCTGTTCCATCGAAGTAAGTAGATACAATTTACGTGCTTTACTTTGGATAACAGTATCACTCTATTTATTTCTGTTTACATCTGACTGCTTTATCCAATTTTATCAGGATTGCGTATTCGGTTTAGTCGTGTGATGCCGGCTTAGAATAGCATCACCCCAATTCTACCCATGGGTGTCGTAAAAAGTGACTAAGGGATAATTATCCAGGGAATGGGCAGCAGCGTTCCCTGTGAATTAAACATCTTGCACTGCGCTCGCCAACCCGCCTGCCAAGCGTGGTGAGTATGGCAATACCTCCCAATACGGGGGAGGCCCATGTCCAGCAGTGGACTGTTGTGGCTGTTAAGGTTAAGGTAAGGTAAGGCGTATTCGGTTTAGTGCCTTGTAATTCAAGAAGTAAAGAAGTGCCTTTAGGTAATAGACTGTCTTTCCCGCATCTACCAGATTGTGCATTAGCTATGTCTTAACTAATTATTTAACGTATTATGTATAATGTTTTACTAATTTGTAGAAATTTTCCACAAGTTAGTAATTTCGAATACTTGCTGTTTTAATCAAACACTAGATATTGTATTATTTAATGTTTTTTTTCGTAGCGAGCTTCTTCCACTATCGCAAACGCAATTTGCACGCACTACACAAAATTTCAGCTCTTTGGCCGCTATTGTGAACTTTTACTGTAAAAATTAAATTATTAAAATGTATTTTTATTTTATACCGTAGTTTGTTATCTCTCAATTTTCGTTGACTGGACTACTCGCCAACAGCTATTCAACAAGATTCATTGATTCACGGAATCGATCGCTTCTTGTTCTCGATTTACGTAATCAATTCATAGACACGATTATTGTCTTTATTTCCCTAAAAACGATCTTCACGCTTTAAATGATTAAGTAATCTTTTAGAAGATTGAACTATTATTTAGGCTTACAAAGTGAACTTTTTTTCCCTTCCCTTTTGTTGTTTCATAGCTGAAAGTGTCTGGTTTTTTTAAAGTCGATCCACTCTCTCTGTCTTCGCGTGAGACACCGAATTGTCCTACGACCCGATGAACCCTGGTGTCAGAGTTTTACAACCACCTATAGGTAGGTACAACTAGCAATCCATGGTTGTATAACGCCCGCCGTCTAAGTAGATAATCATAGACAGCAATGGGCCCCGACGGTTTAACGTACCCTCCGAAGCACGAAACAATCTTTCTTTTCGGACAATCAGGTGGTTCGGTCTGCAATGTCCTAACCAGACATCCATCCACTTACAAAACAATACCTAGTTACGATACCTATTGTTTTTTGTGCCAAAATTGCGACTGGTTTCTTAAACACACTCAATAGAGTATTACAAACATTTGATAATAACCTATTCTTCATTATTACCTCACTGGCTCCGAATTACACACGAATATGGGAAACCACAGCATAATACAGAAAAAACTTATATCCACTTGAGTAGGTATGCATAGATACAATGGAATCCGTGAATACAATTTTAGCGACGAATTTATTGTACGTTTTCATTGTCTTTTTGTAACAAAAATGCTGCTATTATTAAACAGTAGGTATACTATGCTAAATGTCTTTACATTCTTTCGATCTTTTCCATTGCAAAACGAAAAAAGATTTTTCAGACACCAGCATTTCATTCTATATATCTATCAATTTTCTAGGTTTGGACACCCATATAGACATACATAACATTATTATATTAGATACAGTAGACAGAAGATTATAATTAAGGTGCCTGCAGACGTAGCTATAGATATGCCAGTGTTGTGGTAAATATATTTCTCAATCATCGACAAAGTTTTTTGAAATAAATCATAATAAAAGATCTACAGCTACAAAAGAACCTAAAAACGTATATTTTCAAATAACTCGATGAGTAGAATAATAAAAGATATAAAACATGCAAAAATAACAAGTTTTTAATTTATCTGGCATAGCAATTTTCTGGAATCTATTGTCTTTGATCTATCGAACGGCAACATCACTAGCGATTTATAGCTCACGTCTGTGGGCACGTTTAGGTAGGAATGGTTAGAAACTACGTGATCTCTAGAAGGTGGGATTGTTGGACAGCTGTGGCTTTCAGGTCCTCAAAAGAGACTCGGGAGTACTTTTTTCAGGCCATGCTGCATTTCAGATTTCAAAGTGGCTAAAAATACCTAAAAACATCAGGAATCACAGCTACAAACTCTGCCCAATGGAACCTCGCTCAACTAATTACAACATAGCATCTCACGCCGTGGTCTATTGTTCCCAAATGAAGTGGTCTCTGGCTTAATAGCCAACTTGAGGGCCATCAAAAATATTTAGTGTTACATTGGAACTGCTAGAAATCTGCTAAATTCTTAACAAACATTTAAAGAAAAGCAACTCATTGTGTAGGCAACTAGGCAGGTAATATGAATTTATACACTTTTTAAATATGTATCTAAGAAGGTTGGTCTTTTATCTACCTACTTTCCTCTACCAGGTTGTCTGGTACGAATTGCTACATAGCTATGAGGCCTCCTTCATTAAACTGTGTTTTCTATAAGATAGGTATGTGTATGTCCCTTACTTAATTTACTGCAATATAGTACGTATTATGAAGGTAATTTAAACAATAATGCTTTTCGTGTTTCACCCGCATATAGAATAATTAAACTAGAGTAGATAGGTAGTTCCTACATTTACGTTCACAATATCGAAAATTTATTATTTGTCCGTAATTCTATGCCTTGTTTTGTGAAGGCGAAAACAATTGCACCCAAACCTGGCATTGTAGCAGGAGGTTAAATGCCGAATTATTATCACTATGAAAAGTGAATTACACTTATCACATAACAGTACGCAGGTAACACGCACGCTAACCAAGTTACAAACGAATCGCTCGAAAATAAACGAAAGTTTCATAACACTCCGACCTGAAAGAATGCTGCCAACTCTTACAGTATTTTTACAAGCACTTTTATATATATATTATTTACATATTTAACTCTCGATTTGTGTAAGTAGATAAACTGCTTTAACCCAATAAATACATCGGGTTGCTTTTCTTGTCAATTTACCGACTTACAATTTATCTTTTAGAAGAATTGGTCCCTCGAAGGGTCCCACACAAGACTTCCGACCTGCAAGATTTTGTGTATTTTCCTTCTTCAGGAATGAACATCCTATGCCTTCATATACAGGATGGTTTAACGAAACGCAGAAGTTTCTTAACACCCTGTAGGTAGGTATACTTGAAAAAAATTGTCTATCTAAAACTAGGTTTCTAAAAATTTAAATAGTCTCCCTGCATTCTTAAGACTGTTGTTACCTTATCAGTGACTCTACATTAAAATAACGCGTTTCTACTAAACACTTAGTACCTACTTATGTTTTTTATTTAGTTACTTTAGGTGTTTTAGTTACAGTTGGTTCCACTGAAGGCCGAATTTTGCAATTTCACGCGTTGATAACATCGATAACACTGATATGATAACTTTTAGCATTGTGTTTTTGTCACCATTGCTCTAATATTTGTCGCGACCTTTCGCAGTGACAAAAGGTTGAGAAATATCTCGACAAGTTCAATGGCGACAGATTCAGGTCAAAGGTCGCGTGTTGACAGGCACGATGTTAGGGTATAGATGTCAGGTATGAATAACATTAATGGCATAGGCATAGTCTAATAAAACATGGTCTTTCCTTCCCAGAGAAACACAAGACAACGTCACTTAGTATTGCCACTTTATTTCAATAAAATACGTTATGGGGTAAATTCAATCTCAGAAAAGTGACCTAAAATATTTCTTAATAATTTTATTATTTAGATTTACGTGTGTATTAACTTGAACTTTACAACAACACTTCAATTGTATTTATTAGTTAACAGTATCATAAATGATTTACAAAAAACATCATAAGAGTGGGTAGTTCTGGTAACCCACAAGCATGATGACGTAGACTTGTGTTGGTCACGTGGTCCACGAGTCTCGGAACGGAATACCAGGCGGAGTATCTTATTATACCATGGGCATAGGTAGGTACCCAAGGTAGGTACCCACAACTGAACCGAGTAGTACCCACCTACCAATGTACTATGATTCAATTAGAGTGCCGTCATCCGAATAGGCCATATTTGACGTCTGTCAAACCCATACTAGGAAACATGTCAACAAAGAAAAATAGACCTTATGTCATAGCATTAATATGATTTTGACAGACGTCAAATATGGCCTATTCGGATGACGGCACTCTAGTAAGTATAAGGATCCTTATTCGCAAGCTGTCTCTACATACGTATACACAAACTTCTACAGCGGTGACATCTTCTTTGTGAAACCAGTCTTTGCGAGCTGTTAGCACTCTACCTTACTTACCCCATAGCTTTGCCAAAAAGGGATGATGTTATGTAGGAGATACTGCATAATTCCCGTATAAATTTTTGCTTAAACTATCTTTTACATTAATCTCCAAAAAATTTATCTTGTTATATCAGGACACTCAAATCATGCACATATAAAAGTTTTGGTACCTACCTACTTTTTATTCTAATACCATTATTTATAAACTTGTATAAAAAGTCGTAGGTAAGCAAGTGTTCTTGAAGCTTAAGCCAAATGTAGGTAGGTATTAGGTAGCTATGATTAATTCTGTGGCTAAATGTTTAAATCCGGGCTCTGAGACAATGCACTCAATGTCGTTTTAGACACGACCGTATCCGTCCTATTGGGTTCACTACGCATTGACTGACATTGATATTAATTTAACTAGATCAGCGCACAGTGACGGATTAGCTTTAAAGCAGGCTTTTGATGTGTGAGTGTGAAGCTGGATTAGAATATCGTCTCGTAATTTTTTACCCGTGGGTGTCATAAAAAGCGACGAAGTTATTTATCATCATACATTTGTATGAAATGGGCAATCTCTGTCAAATAAATAGATGCAGCGCTCGCTAACCCGCCTGGAAATCGTGGTGAATAGAGGAAGGCGTAGGCAACCATGTCAGAGGCCTGCTACTTGCGAAAACTGGTTGAAAAACTCTGACACTAGGGTTCATCGGGTCGTTAAACGACTCAGTGTTCCACACGATGAGAGAGGGAGAGGAAGGCGGGAGCCCTATGTCCAGCAGTGGACTCTTGTGCTAGAAAAATAGACAACGCAATCGAAAATGCTTTTTATCAAGTCCGGTGACTCACTTCCGTCCTACACTTCACTTCCAGTACTATTTCTTATATCTACGAGTATCTATAAATTCGAACTATTGACACGCACTGGCAGTGATCGATATACTCTATTCTAAATATCGATTCGAAATCGATACCAAATATTCGACACGCTCTGCCTCCAAGGCTGCGGCGTTGTCTTACCTTCGCCTCCAATTAAAAAAGCTTATGAATTGAAGTTGGTAGGAACAATGGGTTTTATGGAACAATTGACATACAGCACGCGAATGGGTAATATGGGTATGCGCAATCGTAACTCAATGGGCAATTTGTGCGAGCTGCTGCGGGTTGTCGATAGGATCATTAAGTATTGGAAATAATCAATCTTCTTGTTATTGCTGCCGCTAATTTCTCAATGAAATGAGTGATGCCCACTTAAAATATTTTAGCCATAAGTATCGTAAAGGGCATTTAAGTGATCTAGAAAAGGGGCAGCAACGATTGATACCACTAAAGTCACCTGCGTATTATCCAATCTTGGTGAGATGGTGTAGGTAGTTGATGATAATGGATGATGATTCGGAATGGCAGATGGAGTAGGGATTTACAAAGCTTTTTATTTTACCTAGTTTGTATGTTTACCTACCAAACATACCACGAGCAACTGAGAAAGGAAGGATACAAAAAGTAAGCGTGCTTACCCTGCGACCTATGACCTACACTAAAGATATTTTTTAATTTCTTCTTATCTTGTAAGCTTATTCTATGACAAGAACAATACCTATTTTTTGAATGACCTACAAATGCTCTACCTCCCAACAATATATTTCTGCTCGCATTTTTACCCTGTAATTTACAATTATTTTAATTGAGAATTAGTATGGACACGCCTTACCTAAGTTTAATGAATGTTATTATTTAAGGCAGTGAGTGTATCCTACTAGGGCAGGTCGAGGTTGCCTTAACTACAACTTTGACCTCTCATACTACTCTTTCTAAGGTCAACGGATCATTAATAAAATTAATCAGCTATTGTAGCAAGTCAAGAATCTGTAACAGCCGAAATTCATTCATCATTATAACAATCTTGCAATCGCGGTTCCTTAGTACACGTTATTTCTAACTGCTGAAGGTTGTACCTACCTACATACCTATTTTACATCCTCCTAATCTAGATACTAATAATTTTTGATTCTATTTAGACACCTTTTTATCTAAGGTTGGCTACATTTAATTAAGTAGGTACAAATATTTTACTTACAAAACTGAACAACTTCTATTAGAAACTTTTCTCCGTAATGTAAAAAAAAAATTTGGGTCTCCCATGCTAAGTGACACATTTTCGTATGGGGGGGAGGCCAATTTTTTTTCATATTTCGAAGAAAGGTTTCTGATAAAAGATGTTCAGATTTGTGATTGTGTTAATGTAACCCTATAGAAAGACTACTTTTAGGGCCGGCGATTCTGGCACCGGCCACTTTCAGTGGCATTCACGATAGCAAATGGCGACTTACGACTACAACCCTACGACCTTTACTTGGCATTACATTCGCTGATCTAAATCTATCTTTACTTAGAACAGTTCTGAAAGGCATTGCAGTACCTTTAACAGGTAGGTAAGGTAGGTATGTGGGCTAAAGTCCAAACTACAGAGCAAAACTAGCACAGAAATGAAAAACTTGTCCTAACTATGATTGATAAAATAACAAAAACGGTAGTTACTAACCAGTCTATATTTTTCCAGGAACTAAGTCACGTGTCCAACTAATCTAACACACGCATACTGCACTTTCGAAACCCAAGGTCTTGTTGATCGTTGATCTTGTGTGCGAAGTTACTGGGTAAGGCAGGCAATCGGAGTTCCAGCGACTACTTACAAATCGCAAATACAGGGTGATACCGAACGAACCACTTTCCTGAAAACGATAAACCAACTCAACCCAAAAAAAATTACCTCCCAATGAAAATTGCTCGGATTCGGACAGCCATTTTTGGTATGGGTGGTATAATATTTTTCTTTAAGGTTTTGAACTTTGGCCCTTAAGGGAAAGTTGTTTAGTTTGTCCTGTTAAACTTAGCGTTTTCGGGAAAGTGTATACGTAATTATTTTAGAAAGCATCCTTACAAATTTATAGTTATGATTATGATTTATGACTACGTTTTGGTCGACTAGCGCGACTAGCCCACTACCTTCTAATCAAAATCCTCGTGGGTTTCACCAACTGACGTAATACGTAACTGCTTTCAGCATCAGCAGGCTTCAGATAAGCAGCGATAAAAGATATTGGTGAGGAGTATCACGTTACTCTACTTAGTTATTTAATAGGAATTTTTAATACCTACATATTCAAAACTAGCTAAAACCCGCGGCTTCGCCCGCGTAGTCATAAGAAATAACATTGATACCTAAGTATATTGCGCTTTATGTTTTGTTGCACACAAATATCTTGCCCCTTTCCTTTCTCTTTTAGAGATAAACAGAAAACACCTTATCTCCTCCTGTGTGGAGCGTCCTATATAGGACCCCTAATGTATAACACTGACTTAACAACTGTCACCACAGACGATGGGTTATGTATTATCTAAAAGACGGCTGATGTGGCGCAGTGGGACCTCTCCCTCCCGCTCTCCCTCTCTCTGACCCTCTTGCTCTCCCTCTCATTCTCCCTTCCGCTCTCCCACCTGCTCTCCCTCTCTCTGACCCTCTTGCTCTCCCTCTCATTCTCCCTCCCGCTCTCCCTTCCGCTCTACCACCTGCTCTCCCTCTCTCTGACCCTCTTGCTCTCCCTCTCATTCTCCCTCCCGCTCTCCCTTCCGCTCTTCAACGTGCTCTCCCTCTCTCCGACCCTCTTGCTGTCTCTCTCATTCTCCTTCCCGCTCTCCCTTCCGCTCTCCCTATCTCTGACCCTCTTGCTCTCCCTCTCATTCTCCTTCCCGCTCTCCCACCTGCTCTCCCTCTCTCTGACCCTTATGCTCTCCCTCTCATTCTCCCTCCCGCTCTCCCTTCCGCTCTACCACCTGCTCTCCCTCTCTCTGACCCTTATGCTCTCCCTCTCATTCTCCCTCCCGCTCTCCCTTCCGCTCTTCAACGTGCTCTCCCTCTCCCTGACCCTCTTGCTGTCCCTCCCATTCTCCTTCCCGCTCTCCCTTCCGCTCTCCCTATCTCTGACCATCTTGCTCTCCCTCTCATTCTCCCTCCCGCTCTCCCTTCCACTCTCCCACCTGCTCTCCCTCTCTCTGACCCTCATGCTCTCCCTCTCATTCTCCCTCCCGCTCTCCCTTCCGCTCTACCACATGCTCTCCCTCTCTCTGACCCTCTTGCTCTCCCTCTCATTCTCCCTCCCGCTCTCCCTCTCACTCTCCCTCCCGCTCTCCCTCTCGCTCTCCCACCTGCTCTCCCTCTCGCTCTCCCTCTCACTCTCCCTCCCGCTCTCCCTCTCGCTATCCCACCTGCTCTCCCTCTCGCTCTCCCACCTGCTCTCCCTCTCGCTCTCCCTCTCACTCTCCCTCCCGCTCTCCCTCTCGCTATCCCACCTGCTCTCCCTCTCGCTCTCCCTCTCCCTCAAGGAATACAAATCCTTTTTAGTGGATGCTTACGTTGTTTAAGGAATACACATGCCAAATTTCACGCTTCTAGCTCCAAGGGTTTGGTTTTTACGACCATGCGTAATTTTCATCCCCTATGTCAACCCATCGGGGGATGAATTTTGAATGCTTCTTAATCAAAATAATATCAACGGTTCATTAAAAATAAGGGTGCCAAATTTCAAAACTGTAGCTTCAAAGGAGCGGCCTGCGTGTAAATATAATACTTTCATCCCCTTTCTTACCCCCTCAGGGGTTTAAAATTGGAAATTGCTGAAACACGTTATTCATTATTTTTGAAGTTCTTCCTAAATACGAAATTTGAAGCAGTTATATCGAAGGAATAAAAAGTTTCATACAAACTTTCATCCCCCGTTTTACCCCCTTAGGGGTTGAATTTCAAAAAATCCTTTCTTAGTGGATGCTAGCGTTGCCTAATGAATACACATGCTAAATTTCACGCTTCTAGCTCCAAGGGTTTGGTTTTTACGACAATGCGTAATTTTCATCCCCTATGTCAACCCATCGGGGGATGAATTTTGAATGCTTCTTAATCAAAATAATATCAACTGTTTATTAAAAAAAAGGGTGCCAAATTTCAAAACTGTATAGCATCTTCTGGGCAAGCTGAGATTGCTCTAAAGATGTAAATAAATAAAACTGTAGCTTCAAGGAGCGGCCTGCGTGTAAATATAATACTTTCATCCCCTTTCTTACCCCCTCAAGGGTTTAAAATTGGAAAATGCTGAAACACGTTATTCATTATTTTTGAAGTTCTTCCTAAATACGAAATTTGAAGCAGTTAAATCGAAGGAATAAAAAGTTTCATACAAACTTTCATCCCCCGTTTTACCCCCTTAGGGATTACATTTCAAAAAATCCTTCCTTAGCGGATGCCTACATTATAGTGGCTATCTGCATGCCAAATTACAGCGGGATCGGTCCAGTAGTTTAGGCTGTGCGTTGATGACAGTCAGTCTTCTTGAGTTTTATATATTAAGATAATTAAGTTGAATAGCGAAACAAATTACCGTTTTTTTAATTGCTGTCTATCTGAAACCTGCTGAAAGCAGTTCTTTACGTCAGTTCGTGAAAGCCATTATGAAATGGCAGGCTCTAAGAACAATAATTAAAGCTGACTAATCGGTGCATCTCTAGTTTTTACAAACACTAACATTTGGTAAACATTTTCTATGTTAAGGTAGTAAAATTTTAATATTGATTCTTTCGAAAATAAAACAATTTGGTATATTTTTGAATAATCAGTTTATTTACGATCACGACGAGCGTCCTACGCGCAACGTAACGCCGTCCGCCGTAAGGCACTATTAAACGGACGCGCCGAAAGAAATAATTTACAATAAATACCTAAATACTTATAATGATCACTACAAAAATATATTGACTACATTTTCAATACTCGCTCTCTCGATAAGTTAAAATAAAAAAAATATTTGTATACTAAGCGAAGTTTGACAACTTTTATCGATCAATCAACTTATACGTGTTAGCTTCGCTAGGTCTGCACGGTTTCTACTTTGCAATTAAAGTAACATGACAAAACACAATACAGTAACTATTGCTGTTCAAATAAAACTACTAAGGGTCAGCTCACACCGAGACTCGACCTGAAGATGCCCGATTTCACTGCACAAGTAAAGAGAGCGACGCAGGGACGGTGCACATACCGAAAACTTTGCATGCATGAAAAGACCATGAAACTGTGCAACTTTTTAGAAACGAAACAAATCAAGTTTCCATAGAAAGTCAGTCAGTCAGCTGATCGTCAATTTTTTATGGGATCGTATATTTTTCAGCTTCAGAAAAAGATATTCAGCTTCATGATCTAATCATACCGGCAATCTTTTCGGTGCACCGTTCGTCCCAAAACTCCTCGGATTTATTTTATGTTGCATCGTGTCTCCGTATGAATTCATTTCTTAGGTACAAGCTCCACAGAGGAGACGTGCGAAGTGATAGCATCTGTCAGACAAGTGATCGTCAGCCGTCATCGTCATCAATGTGACGCGCGTCTCACGTGTGTAGCATTTTCTCTTCAGTTTCATTCCTTTTATATGGAAACGATTTCAAGCGTAGCGATGTCGCACGTCTCGCGACTCCTCTGTGAAGCTTGCGCCTTATGGAGTATTGAATAAATATTCATTATCATATCGAATTGAACCCAACATAGATATGTCGTACGTACTTTTATGATTAAATCTAAATAAATTAATGATATTTACAATGAGGTAATTCATCATCCCTTGATCCAGAGAAGGGATTTCAAAAATCTTAAAAGAATAATTTAGAAGTACCTAAAACCTAGGGCTGGGCCACAAAATAGTTAGACGAGCATTGCACGCGTGTATAACGCTTTTAATTTGTATGAAGTTTTATAGAAAACACGCGTTCAACACTTGTCTGACTTTTATATGGTAAGATCACTAGAGTCCAAGACATTATTTTACAGAATACCTTTACAATAAATTACTGTGACTTATTTGGTTCTTTTAGGACTGACAAATAAACCAACTGGAAGAAAATATTTACTAATACTGAGTTTTAATCATAAGGTTTCAGTGAACACTTAAAAAGATTTTGCATTATGAAAACAGAATTTTTTATTGAATTTTTGCTCAATATTTAAAAGAGATCTAAAAGCCCGTCACTCGTTTCCTTTCTGCTCAAGTGGAACAGCAAAAGATTATTTATTTATTTACTAATTAAATCTGAAAACTTACTAAATAGTGCTTAATTTAAATAGTTGTAATGTTTTTTCATTATTAAAGTAGGTCCTTATAGCTGATTCATAAGCTTATTTTTCTTAAGTTTAATTTTAAGTAAAGCTATTACAATTTATCACAATTTACCAGTACAGATTGTCAAAATGGAAGAGATAAGCGGAATAGATTATTGTTTTTGCTCGAAGTTCCTTTTAAAAGTTGTTTAATGTTTTTCAAGTTCTTGATTTTGTTTTTTATAACCTGACATAATGGTTCAAAAATTGTACAGAAATGCTTAGTATAATATTATAATAGAAAGAAACTAGTTACTTCACAATTTCACATTTCAAAATTTTCATAATGTTATTCGTGCTTATAAAAAATATTAACCCTATAAACGTGAGATCAAAATGTTTAGGTGTCCGTAAGGAATTTAATACTGTAATTTTTTAATAAGAATTATGGCAAACATCCCTAATTATAGTACTTAAATTATCTTAATGCAAATTCAAAGTAAGATACATATTAAAATAAATAATATGATTGAAAATCGACGCTTCATAATATGTCCTCAAGTTTTTCTAAATTTGGTCAGTAAGGACGTTTCTTCTTCCTTGAAATGGAGTCATTCTACAGCTAACCCTAAATACCTGTATTCAATTAACAACTAAGACTAAGATGATGGGTGTCACTACGTTATAAGATCAAGTTTCAGCCTCAGGTTAAAGCGTTAATTTATAAACAAACGAAACACTCTATGCTATAAAGGATACTTTGAATAAACTATACATAATATTCACAGCTAGATTTTTTTCAGTTTTTGATCATAGAAAGAAGCCTCGGTGTACGAAGCCAAGTCATATCATATCAGGACCACTGACTGTTTACAGTAAAACTTGCGCAGATAAAGAATGGATTCTGAATACGAAATATTATTGTTGACATCCTGCTCACATGTAATATAATAAGAAAGAGAGGCAAAAAATAATGTTGTCAATTCAGGATCCATTCCCTATCTTATCTGCGCAAATCATATGTAACTTTTAATAAGCGCCCTCTAGTGTATATTTGAGGCGCGCTCGCGTGCTGCAATTAAACCAGCCTAACATTCAAGCACTTCCAGTTCAGTGACCGTACTACACTCCTGATTTTGTCAGGTTTGTCCTGAATTATTGGTCAAAGCGATAGAGATACTGCTTACGAGAAGCTGTCCTGTCGATGTCGCACGCCGCGTGGCCCTGTCAGAGCTGCTTCTGACACTGGCTTCAATAACATATCTAGGATCTGAGCCGCTCTGACACTGGTTTACATGAGATATCTAGTGGCGGTGGTTAGAGCGAGAGGGGGAGTGCTTACGAGAAGCTGTCCTGCTCGCACTCGTCCCAGCTGTCGCACTCGTAGTGCTCGCAGTCGTAGTCGATGTCGCACGCCGCGTGGCCCTGTCAGAGCTGCTTCTGACACTGGCTTCAATAACATATCTAGGATCTGAGCCGCTCTGACACTGGTTTACATGAGATATCTAGTGGCGGTGGTTAGAGCGAGAGGGGGAGTGCTTACGAGAAGCTGTCCTGCTCGCACTCGTCCCAGCTGTCGCACTCGTAGTGCTCGCAGTCGTAGTCGATGTCGCACGCCGCGTGGCCCTGTCAGAGCTGCTTCTGACACTGGCTTCAATAACATATCTAGGATCTGAGCCGCTCTGACACTGGTTTACATGAGATATCTAGTGGCGGTGGTTAGAGCGAGAGGAGAGTGCTTACGAGAAGCTGTCCTGCTCGCACTCGTCCCAGCTGTCGCACTCGTAGTGCTCGCAGTCGTAGTCGATGTCGCACGCCGCGTGGCCCTGTCAGAGCTGCTTCTGACACTGGCTTCAATAACATATCTAGGATCTGAGCCGCTCTGACACTGGTTTACATGAGATATCTAGTGGCGGTGGTTAGAGCGAGAGGGAGAGTGCTTACGAGAAGCTGTCCTGCTCGCACTCGTCCCAGCTATCGCACTCGTAGTGCTCGCAGTCGTAGTCGATGTCGCACGCCGCGTGGCCCTGTCAGAGCTGCTTCTGACACTGGCTTCAATAACATATCTAGGATCTGAGCCGCTCTGACACTGGTTTACATGAGATATCTAGTGGCGGTGGTTAGAGCGAGAGGAGAGTGCTTACGAGAAGCTGTCCTGCTCGCACTCGTCCCAGCTGTCGCACTCGTAGTGCTCGCAGTCGTAGTCGATGTCGCACGCCGCGTGGCCCTGTCAGAGCTGCTTCTGACACTGGCTTCAATAACATATCTAGGATCTGAGCCGCTCTGACACTGGTTTACATGAGATATCTAGTGGCGGTGGTTAGAGCGAGAGGAGAGTGCTTACGAGAAGCTGTCCTGCTCGCACTCGTCCCAGCTGTCGCACTCGTAGTGCTCGCAGTCGTAGTCGATGTCGCACGCCGCGTGGCCCTGTCAGAGCTGCTTCTGACACTGGCTTCAATAACATATCTAGGATCTGAGCCGCTCTGACACTGGTTTACATGAGATATCTAGTGGCGGTGGTTAGAGCGAGAGGAGAGTGCTTACGAGAAGCTGTCCTGCTCGCACTCGTCCCAGCTGTCGCACTCGTAGTGCTCGCAGTCGTAGTCGATGTCGCACGCCGCGTGGCCCTGTCAGAGCTGCTTCTGACACTGGCTTCAATAACATATCTAGGATCTGAGCCGCTCTGACACTGGTTTACATGAGATATCTAGTGGCGGTGGTTAGAGCGAGAGGAGAGTGCTTACGAGAAGCTGTCCTGCTCGCACTCGTCCCAGCTGTCGCACTCGTAGTGCTCGCAGTCGTAGTCGATGTCGCACGCCGCGTGGCCCTGTCAGAGCTGCTTCTGACACTGGCTTCAATAACATATCTAGGATCTGAGCCGCTCTGACACTGGTTTACATGAGATATCTAGTGGCGGTGGTTAGAGCGAGAGGAGAGTGCTTACGAGAAGCTGTCCTGCTCGCACTCGTCCCAGCTGTCGCACTCGTAGTGCTCGCAGTCGTAGTCGATGTCGCACGCCGCGTGGCCCTGTCAGAGCTGCTTCTGACACTGGCTTCAATAACATATCTAGGATCTGAGCCGCTCTGACACTGGTTTACATGAGATATCTAGTGGCGGTGGTTAGAGCGAGAGGGAGAGTGCTTACGAGAAGCTGTCCTGCTCGCACTCGTCCCAGCTGTCGCACTCGTAGTGCTCGCAGTCGTAGTCGATGTCGCACGCCGCGTGGCCCTGTCAGAGCTGCTTCTGACACTGGCTTCAATAACATATCTAGGATCTGAGCCGCTCTGACACTGGTTTACATGAGATATCTAGTGGCGGTGGTTAGAGCGAGAGGAGAGTGCTTACGAGAAGCTGTCCTGCTCGCACTCGTCCCAGCTGTCGCACTCGTAGTGCTCGCAGTCGTAGTCGATGTCGCACGCCGCGTGGCCTGTCAGAGCTGCTTCTGACACTGGCTTCAATAACATATCTAGGATCTGAGCCGCTCTGACACTGGTTTACATGAGATATCTAGTGGCGGTGGTTAGAGCGAGAGGAGAGTGCTTACGAGAAGCTGTCCTGCTCGCACTCGTCCCAGCTGTCGCACTCGTAGTGCTCGCAGTCGTAGTCGATGTCGCACGCCGCGTGGCCCTGTCAGAGCTGCTTCTGACACTGGCTTCAATAACATATCTAGGATCTGAGCCGCTCTGACACTGGTTTACATGAGATATCTAGTGGCGGTGGTTAGAGCGAGAGGAGAGTGCTTACGAGAAGCTGTCCTGCTCGCACTCGTCCCAGCTGTCGCACTCGTAGTGCTCGCAGTCGTAGTCGATGTCGCACGCCGCGTGGCCCTGTCAGAGCTGCTTCTGACACTGGCTTCAATAACATATCTAGGATCTGAGCCGCTCTGACACTGGTTTACATGAGATATCTAGTGGCGGTGGTTAGAGCGAGAGGGAGAGTGCTTACGAGAAGCTGTCCTGCTCGCACTCGTCCCAGCTGTCGCACTCGTAGTGCTCGCAGTCGTAGTCGATGTCGCACGCCGCGTGGCCCGTCGCGTCAGAGCTGATGTCCGTCAGAGCCGCCTCCGATACAGGCTTGGATGAGATGTCCAGGATCTGATGAGACATATTTACACGTATTATACAGGGAGTAACAGAAAGGGTATAACAAGCTGAAAGGATGTCAAGGTACTCATGTAACTGAACAACTTTTGCCCATGGAACATGCGTCGAAATATGAAAAAGAAAATTGGTCATCTCATAGTAAATCAATCAGCTGATCGGCGATTTTGTATGGGAGGTCCAAATTTTTTTTTTAACATTTCGACCCATTTTCCATAGGGAAAGTTGTTCACTTTCATGAGTACCATGACAAAATAATCAGAAACAAAGTGATGACACGAGCTGCATGACAAGCCAGCATTTCGTAAACAATATGACACGCTTTGCAGGAAAGGCCAGCATTAATACATAGTATAAAATGAAGTCACTTTTTTCTCTGTCTGTCGTGGAATTCGCTAACTCCTCCTAAACCATGCAACGGATTCTGATTCATTTTTTTGTATGCAGGATGTTAATTTAAATGCGTGCCATAGCTTCAGGATAGGTTAAGTATCGATTAAGGATGCCGTAAAAAATATTGAAAAAAAAAACAAGTAACTTTTTTTTTTGAAAAATCAGTTTCTGACACTGTTGTTATTTAGTGAGTGCGTGCGCATACAAGTACTATCGTCTAAACAACTACGGAATCCTTTATCGATACTAAACCTAGCCTGAAGCTATGGCAGGCATTTAAATTAACACCTGTAGATAGACGGATTCAAGAGGATGGTTTTACGTATAACACATGAAAATAAGTTGCAGTTTAAAATTATTATGTTCAGCACCTTGCACTGCGATCGCCAATCCGCCTGCCAAACGTGATGAGTATGGCAATACCCTCCCAATAAGGGCAGCAGTGGACTGTTGTGGCTGTAGTAGTAATAGTATGTATGACACTTACGTCAGCGGAGGATCGTAAACTGTAGTTGTCCGAATGCGGCTCTCTTTCAGCAGCAGATAGTGCTAAGGGCTCAATAGAGTTTCCTTTGGGCTCCGACCGAGACACTTGGCCGCTAGTTTTGGATCAATTTGACATGGGTCATGTGAGACACTTACGTCAGCGGAGGATCGTATGTAGTTGTCCGAATGAAGTTGCGTTTGGACTCCGACCGAGACAGTGGGCCGCTAGTTTTAAATCAATTTGACACGGGTTATGTGTGACACTTACGTCAGCGGAAGATCGTAAACTGTAGTTATCCGAATGCGGCTCCTTTTCAGCAGCAGACAGCGCGAGCGGCGGAATGGAGTTGCGTTTGGGCTTCGACCGAGACTCTGGGCCGCTAGTTTTGAATCAATTTGACACGGGTTATGTGAGACACTTACGTCAGCGGAGGATTGTAAACTGTAGTTGTCCGAATGCGGCTCCTTCTCAGCAGCAGACAGCGCGAGCGGCGGAATGGAGTTGCGTTTGGGCTCCGACCGAGACACTGGGCCGCTAGTTTTGAATCAATTTGACACGGGTTATGTTAGACACTTACGTCAGCGGAGGATCGTAAACTGTAGTTGTCCGAATGCGGCTCCTTTTCAGCAGCAGACAGCGCGAGCGGCGGAATGGAGTTGCGTTTGGGCTCCGACCGAGACACTTTGCCGCTAGTTTTGAATCAATTTGACACGGGTAATATGTGACACGGGTTATGTGTGACACGGGTTTTGAAATAAATGTGACACGGGTAATGTGTGACACTTACGTCAGCGGAGGATCGTAAACTGTAGTTGTCCGAATGCGGCTCCTTTTCAGCAGCAGACAGCGCGAGCGGAGGAATGGAGTTGCGTTTGGGCTCCGACCGAGACACTAGGCCGCTAGTTTTGAATCAATTTGACACGGGTTATGTGACACTTACGTCAGCGGAGGAATGAAGTTGCGTGTGTGCTCCGACCGAGACACTGGGCCGCTAGTTTTAAATCAATTTGACACGGGGTTATGTGAGACACTTACGTCAGCGGAGGATCGTAAACTGTAGTTGTCCGAATGCGGCTCCTTTTCAGCTGCAGACAGCGCTAGCGGCGGAATGGAGTTGCGTTTGGGCTCCGACCGAGACAAGCCGCTAGTTTTGAACCAATTTGACACGGGTTATATTTGACACTTACGTCAGCGGAGGATCGCAAGCTGTAGTTGTCCGAATGCGGCTCCTTTTCAGCAGCAGACAGCGCGAGCGGCGGAATGGAGTTGCGTTTGACAGAACGAGACACATGGCCGCTAGTTTTGAATCAATTTGACAAGGGTTATGTGTGACCTTAATGTATATAAACAAGCTATAGAGTGCGCATATCGGCCCGCGCCGTACTGTCAAAGCGTAAGCAGTTACTCCCTAGATACAGACGTCAAATATATGAGAAGTTATAGAGGTGTCATAGTGTCGTCACTGGCTTTTTGCTACTGACTGACAGAGAGGCTGTGCCCAGCCTACAGCCAACTGTTCTAACTTTTTAGGCGCACTCTATAGCTTGCTTAGATATACTCTAAGGCTCCGACCGAGACACTTTGCCGCTATAGTCCGGCAAGTTCGTGCGCGACCCTCCCTAGGGGTGACAGACGTTGGGAGGGGAGATGTCAGCGGGTAGCGGAAAGTGTAGCGGGGAAGGGAAGCGCGCGCATCCGCGCCGCACGTCATATTAAAATGACGCCCCCCCATCGTCTGTACCCCGCAGGAAGGTCGCGCACGAAACTGTCGGACTATAGTTATGAATCAATTTGACACGGGTTATATCAGACACTTACGTCAGCGGAGGATCGTAAGCTGTAGTTGTCCGAATGCGGCTCCTTTTCAGCAGCAGACAGCGCGAGCGGCGGAATGGAGTTGCGTTTGACAGACCGAGACACTGGGCCGCTAGTTTTGAATCAATTTGACACGGGTTATATGAGACACTTACGTCAGCGGAGGATCGTAAACTGTAGTTGTCCGAATGCGGCTCCTTTTCAGCAGCAGACAGCGCGAGCGGCGGAATGGAGTTGCGTTTGGGCTCCGACCGAGACACTGGGCCGCTAGTTTTGAATCAATTTGACACGGGTTATGTTTGACACTTACGTCAGCGGAGGATCGTAAACTGTAGTTGTCCGAATGCGGCTCCTTTTCAGCAGCAGACAGCGCGAGCGGCGGAATGGAGTTGCGTTTGGGCTCCGACCGAGACACTGGGCCGCTAGTTTTGAATCAATTTGACACGGGTTATGTGTGACACTTACGTCAGCGGAGGATCGTAAACTGTAGTTGTCCGAATGCGGCTCCTTTTCAGCAGCAGACAGCGCGAGCGGCGGAATGGAGTTGCGTTTGGGCTCCGACCGAGACACTGGGCCGCTAGTTTTGAATCAATTTGACACGGGTTATGTGTGACACTTACGTCAGCGGAGGATCGTAAACTGTAGTTGTCCGAATGCGGCTCCTTCTCAGCAGCGGATAGCGCGAGCGGCGGAATGGAGTTGCGTTTGGGCTCCGACCGAGACACTTTGCCGTCTGATCTTATTGCCACTTCCGAAGGATTTGAACGCTCTGAAATAATAAGAAATTTACTATACAAAATAGAGTTTACAGAAGGCTCACTCAAAAAAGTCAAAAGTCAAAGATCTTTATTCAAAGAGAAATGATCCCGGACCTAAAGTATGGAAAAAGTGGTTTCAGTTAAATCGGATGAAATTTTGGTATGTTATAGGTTTCGATCATCTGAACAAAAGATTATATTGGACCAAACTCCTAGGTTTAATGGTTTTCGAAATAATAGCGTTATTTCGTTTTAATCATTACTTACGCGGTTGCACCACTCCACCCCGCGCGGAGTGTTATACGAAGTGCGACGGTACTCTAGACCGAGGCACTGATGTGCGACAGTACTTTAGCCTGACGGATTAAAGTGCGAAAGTACTCTTGCTCGACGCACAATAGTGCGAAAGTTCTCTAGCCCGACGTACACTGGTGCGATATTGCTAAAGTGCGAATAATCTTGACTGTGACAGGGTGGGGCATTGTGGAACAGGGTGGGGCAAGGTCGGACAGGGTGGGGCAAGGTCAGACAGAATGCGGTAAGGTGGGCAACGTGGGGCATAGTGGGGCATTGTGGGGCAAGTTGGGACAATGTGAGGCATGGTGGGGAAAGGTGGGGCAGGATGGGACAATGTGGGAGAGGGTGGAGCAAGGTGCCGCGTTGTTGATCTTGCCTCACCCTGCCCCACCTTGCCCCACTATGCCCCTCCTTGCACATCCTTGTCCCACCTTGTCCCACCCTGCCCCACCTTGCCCCACCATTGTCCCTCCATACCTCATCCGGCCCCGCCTTGTCCCACCTTACCCCATCATGTCCCACCTTGGCGCATCATGGCCCACCTTGCCTCACTCTACTCCACCTTGCCACACCTATTACTTGCTACTTGGGGCCACCACTTTTTGCTGCGAATTAGTTTATCTGAAGCACTGGACAGTTTGGGTGGCAAGGTGGGACAAGATGGGGCAAGGTGGGTCAAGGTAAGGCAAAATCAACAGCGCGGCACCTTGTCCCACTCTGTCACACGTTGACCCATCCTGCCCCACCTTTCCCCACCATGCCTCACCCTGTCCCACCTTACCGCATTCTGTCTGACCTTGCCCCACCCTGTCCGACACTGCCCCACCCTGTCCGACACTGCCCCACCCTGTTCCACAATGCCACACCCTGTCACAGTCAAGATTATTCGCACTTTAGCAATATCGCACCAGTGTACGTCGGGCTAGAGAACTTTTGCACTATTTTGCGTCGAGCAAGAGTACTTACGCACTTCAATCCGTCGGGCTAAAGTACTGTCGCACATCAGTGCGTCGGTCTAGAGTACCGTCGCACTTCGTATAACACTCCGCGCGAGGTGGAGTGGTGCAACCGCGTAAGTAATGATTAAAAAAAAGTAACGCTTTTATTTCGAAAACCATTAAACCTAGGAGTTTGGTCCCATATAATGTTTTGATCAGATGATTGAAACCTATAACATACCAAAATTTCATCGATTTAACTGAAACCACTTTTTCCATACTTTAGGTCCGGGATCATTTGTAAAGCACAATTTTCTCTTTTTTATAACAATTTTTATTTCTACTATAAACACGGCTCGCGCGACTCGACCCTATTTAGGATTTTTGCGATTGCCACTAGTTAGGTACATAGCCAGGATTGCTAATGTAAAAAATCTCAAAATATAAGAATATCAAAACAGCAAAATTTTATACATAATTTTATGCCAATTTTAATCTAAGAAGTTCGTCGCAACCATCTTCTTAGTTACCTTAACTTCCCCTGAGATTTCAGTTATTTCCAGTTAAAGTCAGTGAGCGTCAGAATCGTCGTTAGTACTGAGTGAGCCTTCTGTATAGACGCCCCGCGCGCTGGTTGACTAATTTGTGCTATAAAATTGTTACCACTTAGAAAGCAATAGCTACACAACAATATCAGACATGTACTATTATTAAAAGGAATTTCAAACTCTGGCAACAGCGTCGACCATTATTTTCATTGACAAGCACAAACAGGCGCGCCTAGGCGATACTATGAAAATAAATTATCACAAACCTTTAGCAAGTGGATCAGCAAGTGAAACTAGCGACCCGCTTCGCGGAGAGCTGCCGCTGTAGTACATCTCCGGATTTGCCTCGTGACGATCTGAAGATGATAATTTTATTACATATTTTTAGTTATGGTTTAGAACAATAGTTGTTCTACTGGCTGTTTGATTGGTGTACTGGCGAGTGAATTTACTATTGAGTTGGTTGGTAACTATTAGATACATCAGTCAGTTGATAGTTGTTTTGTATGAAGGGTTTTAGTAAGCGTTGCGGGCATCCGTTATATGCAGACGACCAAAATGTCGCCCTGAGGAAGGTATATTTTATTTACATTTGAACGACGCCTTTCTGCAGGCTGTGGACGGCTCTGAATGATGATGCTGTTGATAATAATATGAACTAAAATTATATCTTACCGCAGTCGACTATCTCGTGGAAGATGTAGTTGTGTATATTGACAGGTTGTCTTATCCAGGGATGCGCCATCAGCTGAGGCACCGTGCATCGCGCCGCCGGCTCTTTACATAACATCCAGCGCAGTAACTGTTCCAAATCTGAAATGGAAAAGAAACATAAGTTGAAATGATAAGTAAAAAACTTGGGCAAAACTGCATGTTTCAAACCTAACACTTTCGATATCAGTGCAAGCAGCGGTAATAGCTGCCACAGGTTGTTATAATTTATTAGCACAGCGTTTACTCTAATGTAACACTTTGTAACTGCTCTCACTGATCTGCCTAACAAAATGGGTGGTTATAAAGTATGACCCTACAATAATAGGTGAAAACCTGTACCCAGCAGTTGATGTTGAATTTGTTGCTGAAAATTAAGACTAATGCTACTGGTGCCTTAGACGCTAATCAACGCAAGAACTATTTTGCACTTTGAAAGTAGATGGCGCTAGCAGTATTTTCGTCTTCGTATTATTTACATTACAGAGCATTATATATTTTCATTTACAGAGTTGAATATACCTACACAAATACTGCTTAAAAAAACTTAAATTATTTTAGGCAGTATTTGTGTAGGTATATTCTGGAAGTTATTATGTAGGTATCTAATGCAGGTATTTATTTGTAATCATAATTTTTTTTCTCCTAATTTAAATGTTTTCGCACCCGTTTTTTTTTCTTTCTGTTTACCCTCTGGTTGGCCGGTATAGAGTGCCGCGTGGCCTTTTGTAGTAGGTATTATGTAAGGTATAAAAATAAATAAATTAATAAAAATAAATGAAGCTTACCCTCAGAGACTCTCTGCGGGAAGGAGAGCGGGCCCTGTATGGTGTCCTCGATGTCGGAGAAGGGGTTAACGAAGAGATGCTGTGTCTGTTTGTGAAGAGGAAGCTTACCCTCGGAGACTCTCTGCGGGAAGGAGAGCGGGCCCTGTATGGTGTCCTGTCGGAGAAGGGGTTAACGAAGAGATGCTGTGTCTGTTTGTGAAGAGGAAGCTTACCCTCGGAGACTCTCTGCGGGAAGGAGAGCGGGCCCTGTATGGTGTCCTCGATGTCGGAGAAGGGGTTAACGAAGAGATGCTGTGTCTGTTTGTGAAGAGGAAGCTTACCCTCGGAGACTCTCTGCGGGAAGGAGAGCGGGCCCTGTATGGTGTCCTGTCGGAGAAGGGGTTAACGAAGAGATGCTGTGTCTGTTTGTGAAGAGGAAGCTTACCCTCGGAGACTCTCTGCGGGAAGGAGAGCGGGCCCTGTATGGTGTCCTCGATGTCGGAGAAGGGGTTAACGAAGAGATGCTGTGTCTGTTTGTGAAGAGGAAGCTTACCCTCGGAGACTCTCTGCGGCCTCGATGTCGGAGAAGGGGTTAACGAAGAGATGCTGTGTCTGTTTGTGAAGAGGAAGCTTACCCTCGGAGACTCTCTGCGGGAAGGAGAGCGGGCCCTGTATGGTGTCCTCGATGTCGGAGAAGGGGTTAACGAAGAGATGCTGTGTCTGTTTGTGAAGAGGAAGCTTACCCTCGGAGACTCTCTGCGGGAAGGAGAGCGGGCCCTGTATGGTGTCCTCGATGTCGGAGAAGGGTTAACGAAGAGATGCTGTGTCTGTTTGTGAAGAGGAAGCTTACCCTCGGAGACTCTCTGCGGGAAGGAGAGCGGGCCCTGTATGGTGTCCTCGATGTCGGAGAAGGGGTTAACGAAGAGATGCTGTGTCTGTTTGTGAAGAGGAAGCTTACCCTCGGAGACTCTCTGCGGGAAGGAGAGCGGGCCCTGTATGGTGTCCTCGATGTCGGAGAAGGGGTTAACGAAGAGATGCTGTGTCTGTTTGTGAAGAGGAAGCTTACCCTCGGAGACTCTCTGCGGGAAGGAGAGCGGGCCCTGTATGGTGTCCTGTCGGAGAAGGGGTTAACGAAGAGATGCTGTGTCTGTTTGTGAAGAGGAAGCTTACCCTCGGAGACTCTCTGCGGGAAGGAGAGCGGGCCCTGTATGGTGTCCTCGATGTCGGAGAAGGGGTTAACGAAGAGATGCTGTGTCTGTTTGTGAAGAGGAAGCTTACCCTCGGAGACTCTCTGCGGGAAGGAGAGCGGGCCCTGTATGGTGTCCTCGATGTCGGAGAAGGGGTTAACGAAGAGATGCTGTGTCTGTTTGTGAAGAGGAAGCTTACCCTCGGAGACTCTCTGCGGGAAGGAGAGCGGGCCCTGTATGGTGTCCTCGATGTCGGAGAAGGGGTTAACGAAGAACGTCAGCACGTACAGCGTTATCCCCATCGACCACATCTCCAGCTCGGGGCCCAGGTACCTGCCACCAAAAAAAACTATGTCAATGCCGACTTAGAATATCATCACCCTATATCTTTCCCGTGTGGGTGTCGTATGAAGCGACTAAGGGATTTGAGAGTTGAAGTTTATTACGATTTTAGACGACAGGCTGACAATCGGTCACTATGGGGATGCACAGTTCTGAATGACTCAAGCTTTTGTCAGACGTGGTGTAAATGGCCGTTAGCCGTCTACACTTTGCCCACCCCGCAAGAGATAGATACAAGGTGTTCCAATGTAAATACATTAAATTGGAGACATTGTGTAGGCCATCGTACCGAACAACTTTCATTATGGGGCCTAGTTATGAAAACCCCTCGTTTAGAAGTAATTAGCAACTTAAATTTGTTAAATTTAATTGAGTCCCACATTATGAAAGGAGCTTTATTTATTAGGACCTTTATTTATGTCATGTTGCCGTCTTGGAAAAACTTTTGAAATTACCGCCACAACTGTTGCCAAGGCAACGGTTTTGGCGGTAATTTAGTTGCCAAGGCAACAGTTGTGGCGTAGACTTAGGTCAAATGTCATGTTCGTCAAAAACTGACACAACTGACATTACAGACTTTACTGGATTCTCTGATTGGCCCTTTGTCTTTGCGTCTCTATGGGTGCTCTAAGTCAAAAGAAGATTTTAGATTGAGGCAGTAATAAAATAAAGTTTACACCAAGAAAGAGATCTTTTATTTTAAGTTTTCGATTAAATTTAAAACATAGACAACTATGTTCCAAACTTTTTCGAAGATTCAAATCCAACAAGTTAAAAATGCAAGGTTGCAATCTTGGATAAGGGGCAATACATAAGGGTTGTAGTAAATGTAGGCATTTAGTTTGTATGAAAATTTCAACTTCTTAATTGTTAAGAATTCAAACTTGGTG